>CM031243.1:524175688-524902487 GCA_018340775.1 Taxus wallichiana var. yunnanensis
CAATACTTCGTTCAGTTGCTATGGATTAGTGTCGGAATGATTACATTGATCTTCACAAGCAGGTTTATTTACCTCATTTTCCTCCATAATTGATTTACGATAGAAATCAATGTTCGAGAGAGGCAACGTCGGTAGCAATTTGAGTCTCATGCTCTACGGCTCTCTTGGGTGGTGCGCCTTTGTGCTCTTGGAAAAATTCCTGCTGATACTGCATGACAACTCTTTTGTTGCTTTTGTTCATTGGTAGTAGACATCTTTATAAGAAGCTTTATATTCAACACCGCCGTGTTGCCTTATTTATGCGCAAAAGAAGTAGAAGCAAACTTCCCACTAGCATTAATCAACTTCTTGACTAGATTAGCACCCACAGAGACCTTAGATTCACTTTGATATGCATTGATGACGAATCTTTCTCGAGTCCTTGACCAAGCGTGTTTATGTGACTCTTCCCTTTAGATAGCATTTATCTCATACATGCATGGACTATAAAATTGTACATCCTTTGAAATATTACGGGCCCGATTTTTTTTTTGTTTTTACCATTTTTAAAGCAGTTACAACATTCTGATCAAAGTACCCGTTAAGGCTAGAAGGTAAACCAAAAGCGTCTGAAAGCAACTCTAACCAAGAATGGCGCCGATGATGGTGAGCATATGGTCGAGAGGATCTTCTAAGCTAGATCTTTGAATGGGAACTCAACGCCAAGTATGTGCTTTACCCGATCCAATATGGGTGAGGGCGACCATACGGCCAGTGTTACGAATACTAATCTTCTACCTAAATCTTGAATGGGAACTCAGCGCAGTATGTGCTGCCCAATCCGGAGTATGGAGTGAGGGCGACCATATGTGCCCAGTGTTACGAGAAAACTATGCTTGAAAAATGCGGAAAGCTGGAAATGCTCAACACCCCAGAATGTGCTTTGCTAACTTTGAGAATGGGATAGTAGCTACCATGAGGCGGAGGTCAAATTAGAACAATATTAAGCGCTTGAAAGTAAGAGTGCATTACTGGTATGATAAGCGAAGAGATCTAAGTTGCTGCGATTACTCTTTGCTGACTTTCTGATAAAAATGGTGAGATCTTGCTAGCAATCACGGATCAGATTAAGATGCGAGATTTCTCCAGAGCTGTTATGACAGTTACGTATTTTTATATAACCAGGCATGACACCGATTTTTGGAATGGCTGAAATATAACCAGCAGCACTACAGTTTTACGGAATAGCTCGAGAAATTCCGTAAAAGCTATTCAAATAACACGATGCGATTACAAGCACTATTAGCAAGAGGGCGCTCGGTTAACTTAACCCCCAAGCAGACTCAAAATGCGACTATATTAAATGCCACGATTTCAAGACACCATGAATGGTGCGGCCCGTATGCACGGGCGATTTTGCTTTTAAAAATCAGAGGTGTCTTTCAAAGATTCTCTAGACCTTGCATACATAGGCGCCTAGCCAGAAGGACAGAATGAAACAATACCCACTTTAAGAATTTTTTTGTCTTTTTGGATTTATGAATAAAACTTGAATCTGCTGCAGCAAAAATACAGAAACCAGGAAACTCTAATATGTAAAATCTGAACCTAATTAGACAAATGCAGATTACGGCACTAAATCCACTTTGAACTCACAATCTAAAATAAAATCACCACTAGTTGTTGTCTTACGAGCAAAGAAGCGATGCCCCCAGAGCTGAGGCCTTCATTCCTCGAAGCAAACCTAGAGGCCAAGCCGGCAGCATAACAATATGGCAGTCCCAGATGATGAATGATGCTCAAAGTCTTCTTTATAACTTCTGACTTCACCAAACCCTAAAAACACTTCAACATCCAAACCTAATCCTTTTCTCCAAGATGGTGCCCTTTTCCTTTCAAGCTTAATATTGATATTTTAATTAAACTCAATACCTTGATAAATGCGCCCACCTTAAGCTTGCTTTGACTTTGGAAATTAATAAAATAATCTTAATGAAGGCGCCTCCCTCAAGAAACCCACTTTTCAAAACAACTTAAAGTCAATAGACTAGGCCAAGGGGTCAACGTTCGAATATAATATTAAAACGTGACCTTTAATTAAATATATCAACTTAACTCTTCAATCATGCTCTGAAGCCAATAATGACCAGTCAACAGACCAAACTGAAGTAGGAAGTCAACCAAGTTGAACCCAACTGGAAACTGCCAAAAATAGAATTTACTAAAAATAGTAAATTCCAAAAAATACTCAGAATGCCGAAATGAACATACCACTGCGAAGCTTTCGGAAAACCCAGAAAGAATCCGCCTTTGAATCCACCAACTCCGAGCAAAGACATCCTCAAAAATAGGAAACCCTAATTTACCTTCCGACTAGCCTTCGGGTTTCCAGAAAAAAGGCCAACGGTCACTGGAAAGATCAAGTCTGAGAAGGGGACATTACAATCCACAAACATCGGGGAACAATATCTACCACAACCTCATCAATGAAACACTCATTTATTCCAAACATTATTTTGCATTGTGTGGTAACTTCTAATCCTACTCCTTTGTCTCACCCAACCCAATGAATGAGGATGATTATATACAACAAATCCAAAATTGTCCCATACATGCATGGACTACAAAATTGTACATCACAAACATCGGGGGAACAACATCTACCACAACCTCATCAATGAAACACTCATTTATTCCAAACATTATTTTGCATTGTGTGGTAACTTCTATTCCTACTACTTTGTCTCACCCAACCCAATGAATGAGGATGATTATATACAACAAATCCAAGCTTATCTACCAACTATGTAGAATATTAGATTTGCTTGTAAACAAGAATCAAGCAATGCATCAACCATTGTCTTTTTATTTGAATCTTGACATTGAAGAGTTTGGTGAGTTCATAGCTTCCTTGTTACTCCCTATCTCCCCTTTCAATAAATGAAGACATGACCTTATTGTGATTCTTGGGATGTAATTTCAAATGAATCTTCTAAACATTTTCATCAATGTGATCATCTATGTCAGAATGACCTCAACATTTTTAGTTTCTTCCTTTATAATATGAAGAGCATTCTGCTTACCTTTCCATTTATCTTTATGTTTTGGCTTGAGACCGCCTTGTTGATTCGAAGCATGCGAAGAGGTTGATGGACCTGTCTTCTAGTCCATCTCAAGATAACGTGCCTGCATTAATGCTTCATGTATGTTTTTAGGCTTGGCCATCAAGATGGGACTTCTTAGATGGCTATGAAGTCTTCCAAATTCATCCCAGTCAGTAGTTGGCAATTTCTTCAAAGTCAAAGAATGGGCCTAACTATTATACCAAGTAAGTGTATGGTTAGCAAGTTTCAAACGTTCCTAAAATATTGCCATTTTATAATAAATAGGATAAAATTGTTTCTTGATTATCTTTTTAAATTCATCCCCTTGGTAGTTGGTAGCAAATTCTTCAAAAGTCAAACAACACGATTAGCAAAATTAAAAATGTGCAAATGGACATTTCTGCCCTTCAATAATACTATGCAAACTGAAATATATCTCAAGTTATACAAGCTGTGGTCAAACTTTACTGCATCCATCTGTCCTTTGTTCAAATAAATTTTTACTTTTGTCTCCGTTTTGAATGGTGGCTGAGTTGGCGTTGTGTTCGGATGCAACGAGGCTGCTCTTTCTCGTGGTCTTTGGTCTCCTCTTTGCTTGACTCCTCTCTTGCCTTGGGTATTTCCATGAAAGTCCCTATATTATCTTCTCCATCCTCTCAGGCTTCTCCATTGAATGGGAGATGCTTGGAACATTTAGTTTCGACTTCAAGAATCTCCCTCTCTCCTTGAGACTTGTTGTACTCTTGAGGTAAACTTTCCTCTTCTTAGGCCAATGCTTCTTTTCACTTCTCTATTCCACCGCCATGTGGATATCTCTGTTTTGAATGAATCCTCGTGCTCTAGCTGATTTAGTCAAGGTCATACATCAGTAAGCCTGATTGCACCACAAAAACCATACGAAGCAAGAAACAAAATTTATTTGATACCAATCTGATCTGTAATTAGGATAGATAGTTCATTCCTTATTCATCAACACGAATCTTAACTTGCTAGAAATTTGTTATTACTGATTTTAATTCCTGTCCGTTAAGTACTTTACTCAAAAACAGATTTATCCTTAAAATTGTGATGCTTTAAGTGCCAAAAATTGTAGTAGTTGTTGCATAATTTAAAATAAAGCAAGTAGATGACTGAAACAACACATACAAGGGAGAATCAACACAAAGATTTTATCTTGGAAAATCCCAACATAGGAAAACTCCATAAGTGTGGTTGTGCCGCCTCATCCCTACTATTGTCATGCAAGATTCACAAGCCAATTGCTCCAATGGAGCCTCCAAGAACATTGAGGGACTTTTGCAGCTCGATTACAATGTTTGACAAGCTTGCCTTGCCCAAACAACATTCTTGGCAACTCTGTTCAGTTGTATACGCATCCTGCAGCCCCAAGATTGAAAATACATGACCCCAAGGGGTATATTTATACCAATACACAAACAATTGAATTGGATAAAAACTTCACAAGCCAAAATCATCGAATAGATTGATGGGGAAATGTTTTGCCTTCCATTTGAGATGCTTGGATCTGTTATTTTTGTCTCATATGAGGTGGATTCGGCATGTGACAAACTAGCCTCCATCTTTCTGTTTTAACTAGGTGAATTTGACATGCACCATATATGGTGGTGTAATTGGCACCTGAAGAACTCACCCATTTTTAACTGTTTCCACATTAGCTGTTGGCACCAGGATGTGCAGATCATCCCTAAATCTTTCTGTTTCTGTTTAACTTCTGCACTTCTGTTCTGTCCAATTCTGCTTCATGGACTGAGTGTGAGCATGTCTTATGATACTTAATTAGTCATGCAAAATTATAAGTTGGTCTGATTAGCTTTATAAAACTGAATTACAACATTCTTCACGATCCAATTCTGTAATATCTGATTTGATGTTCTTGGTTCAAGATCATAATTTTTGTTTATAATCCAAAAATATGAACTTTCTAAATTCACATTGTACTTTACGGTATGGTGAGTGAATTTTAAGATAAACTACTGGGTACAGTGTATGCTGACTATCAATTCATAAAAACTAGCTGGAAATGTAGAACGTGTATAGCTTAATGCTTGAGTAGGATTGACAGCTATTTGATTTCTAATAATGGCTGGAACTGTTTATCTATTCCCAGGAATCAAATTCTTAAGCCATTTTGCTTGCAGCTTTTATAAGACAGTGCATAAGACGATTTTGAAAAGTACTGACTGGTTTTCTCGTGGACAGCAAATATTCGTTCTGTTTGACTCAAGCTATGTGTTTTTAATAGGCTATAATAAATGGAGAAGAACGAATTGTAGTTGGAACACTTGATCTCAATCAAACTAGTGATCTTCCAGATGAAATATCAGGATCTCTTCCAAAAGTAAGTTTTCTGAAAGCTTGTGATAATGTGAGACTAATTGCAATGTAAAACTTTTAAATGCATTTTCTTCTGTAGGGCCATTTCAGAGATTGAAACCTTAGACAAGAATATATCTAAAATATTTTGAACATGTTTAGGGTCAGAATAAAAATTTCATCGAGTAGATAGCAAACTAATTTAAGAGTATGCTAAGCATCTTTGATTTGTGGATGAATTTATTATATAATTGGCTTTAGCCTCAACAGATATACAGAATCTCGGGAAAAGTTAACTAGAATTTACTCTAATTTGCACAATACTTTGGATATCTTTAGGGTTACAATCAAATCATATTTCTGCTGGATAGCTGTTTTCATCAATGAAAACAGTCACTGTTGCTTCAGTGATCTCCTTGAGAAAGATTTACATGGTTGATTGTTGAGCATAGGCATAGGTAATTATCTAGCTTGTTATAGCTTTCTATCTGTTGGCAAGGTTTGCAACTGTAAGCTTCCACAATTCTTATTTGTGCTAACAGATAAACTTGTCCTATTTCCTTCAATATACATATTACCAGAGAGATTTATTTTTTCTTGTGAAGACCTCTTGTCTTGCCAGCTCTGAAGGATGGCTCAACTAGGTGGCCATTAAATATTCTTTGTTCTAAAGATGCTATTTACAATTTAAAAATATTAGTATCAACTTGATACTGTCATCAGGATTTTAGTATTTTACTAGTTTATCCTCCACCTGTAAACCTGTAACCTGTTTTACATTTCAATGATATTTTACTTCAAATGCCAGAAATTGTTTTCTTAATAGACATGTTTGGATTCCATGTTGTTTCCACATATCTTATTGTGTTGATCGAAGAGCGATGTTAGGCGTTATGAGATGCAATCAGTATCTTCCTTAATTGTTGAGCCTTTGGTTCTCTTTCATTCAGGGGATTGAAGCACAGTTTACAAGAGCTTACTTGACTAATGTATGTGTAGCACAAGAGCTACAAAGAAAAGGCATCGGCAGTGCCTTGATCATAAAGGCCGTGAAAATTGCTCAACAGTGGGGTAATTTCCTTGTCAAATAATGTGCCAGATATTTTGTTCTCATTTCATTTTGTATTACTTCTTTCTTTCAGTTTCTTAAATTCTATT
Source organism: Taxus wallichiana var. yunnanensis (assembly GCA_018340775.1). NCBI lineage: Eukaryota > Viridiplantae > Streptophyta > Pinopsida > Cupressales > Taxaceae > Taxus > Taxus wallichiana. The sequence goes on from CM031243.1 coordinate 524,182,264, forward strand.
TTCATCTCTTAGAAGATTCATTTATAAAATACATAAGTTTTTTTGCTTCAGTTGAGCTCTGTACTTGAATTGTTCTGCCAGTTCAATGATGGCAATTTCAAAATCAAGTGTTTCTGTTTTCAAAAGACTTTATCTATCACCAAATATGCCAAAAAACACCACAAAACACCATAAATCAACTTGCCACAATTATGTATATATTTTATGGAATATTGAGAGCCAAAAACACAAAGAAATGTTGAAGATCTCACTGCTGGAAATTAATTATGAACTGGAAATTGCAGCCACAAGAAAATTATAGAACTAGGGCATAAAAACCCTCAAAATTCACCAAACTTCAGATTCGGCCTTATAAAATATTACAAATCAGATTATCAAACCAAATTTCTCAAATAGTTCACCAATTGCTCCAAACCCTACCCAAGGTAGGTCACTCCACCCTTAATAAATCAATACAAGTTGGAAATGACAAGTATCTCTCCAAATCAGCCTCTTGAATCAATCCCAAGCCAAGGAGAAGGGTTTTCGTCCTTCCCTTAACCTCTAGAAGGGTTTTCGTCCTTCTAGGCAAGTCGCATAAGGAGGTTTTCGTCCCCAAATGCAAGAACAAGCAGCTCCAAGCTTACTTTGCTCCAATAAGATAAATTGCGCCAAGTCTAGATAGCAAATGGTGCCTCTAATCTTCTTTTATATCCTCCTTTTGGCGCCAAAGTACAAAAAGGAAAGGCCGACTTGTATAAGCAAGGAAAACACTAAAGAAAATATAAAATATTAGATAAAAACATATCATAAAGGTGCTCAAGGTTCTCCTCCTTCATTTTTGCTTCTTTGCCATGGAGAAGGAATGGCAAGAAGACCAAATATCAGCTCTTAGGTGGGAAAAAGGGACATTACAGTCCTCCCTCCCCAAAATTGCTTGTCCCCAAGCAATTGCAATTGTGGATGCTCTAAAATTGCTGCACTCTCCCATGTAGCATCTTCAAGGGGAAGATCCTTCCAACGAACCAAATATTCTTTGATACTTCTATTCCTCAACTTCCTTTCACGAACTTCAAGGATTTCTTTCGAAATAGGATCAATTTACCTTCTTCATCCAATGGGGGCAGCTCATGTGAAGGGTAAGATGCTGCCCAAGTGCCTTCTTAAGGCATGAGACATGAAAAACATTATGTATTTTGCTATTTTCCAGAAGCTCTAACTCATATGCAACCTTACCCACCTTGCTTATTACCTTGTATGGGCCATAAAAACGTGGCTTCAATTTTCCACACCTTTTTGCTTGATGGAAGATTGCCTATAGGGCTGCAATCTCAAGAACACCATGTCTCCCACTTCGAATGTCCTTTCCTTTCTATGCTGATCCACATATAATTTTTGTTGATTTTGTGCACGAAGAAGGTTCTCCTTAAGCTCCTTAAGAATATCTTGGCTATGCTGAATTAAATCTTGAGCTTTAGGCACTCTACTATCAATCATAACCAAATCAACAAAGGAAGAAGCATCATACCCATACAAAGCCTTGAATGGAGACATACCAATGGACATTTGGAAGGTAGTATTGTAACAAAACTCAGCCATGTACAACCACTTTATCCACGTTGATTGTTGCCCATCAATGTAGTTTCGTAGGTACCCTTCCACCCATTTATTCACTATTTCAGTTTGCCCATCCGTTTGGGGATGGTAACTAGTGCTATGAGCAAGTTGTGTACCCACCAAATGAAACAACTCCTTCCAAAACATGCTCAAGAACCGGCTGTCCCTATCACTTATTATTTCCTTGGGCAGCCCATGAAGTCTAAATACTTCTTTGAAAAACACATCAGCCACTATAGGAGCATTGTACTTAGCCGGAAGAGGACAAAAATGAGCATATTTAGTGAGTCTATCAACTACAAATGAAATATCGAGACACTTTCCCATTTTTGAGTGGGAATGGGAAGTGGTTGAAGAAGACATACAAGCAATTCTTACCTTGGACCATGGGCAGCCCCGTAATGAAATCCATAGAGACACTTTCCCATTTTTGAGTGGGAATGGGAAGTGGTTGAAGAAGACCAGCTGGAAATGAGTGCTCTGCCTTGTTTTGTTGACATGTAAGGCACTCCCGGATGTATTGGAGCACTTCCCCTTTAAGACCCTTCCAATAGAACCTTTCTCTTATGTATTTGTAGGTCTTAAAATAACCCGGATGACCAGCTGAAGGGTCATCATGAGCAGCCCTCAAAATCTTGCTTTTAACCTTAGATTCCGGCACCAAATAGACCCGGTTTTTGTAGAGAATCAGCCCATCTACCACCTTATACCTCCCATCACTTATTACTCCTTCAAAGACATCACTAGCAAACTTATTCTTTGCATACTCAGCTGAAATCAATGCTTTCCAATCCGCTGTAATTTTTGATAAGGAACAGAAATATGATTCACATGAAATGCCCTCTTCTACTAAATAATTAATTTGGGAAGTGCTAGGAAGTATACCTTGCAAGAGACTCTTTTCCCTTGGTCCATGAAGCTCATCTCCATGTTTTGATAGTTGAGAGTTAGCTCTCCCAACAAGCACAACCATTGGACTCCAAGTATGATGTCAAACTCAGCCATGTTAATCACAAAAAAATCAGCACATACCTCATATAACCCATGGTGATGTGGAGTTGAGAACACCTTTTTGTACATTGCATAGAGTAACCATCCGCTATCCTAACAATGAAGCCTTTGAAGTCCTCAACCTTCAATTTCAGATTTGAAACCAAACATGCATTTATGAAATTATGAGTAGCTCCTCCATCAATCAAAATTGTGACCTTGTGCCCTTGTAGATCACCCTCAATAATGAAAAGAGTTGTAACTTGGTGCTCCCATAAGGTAGCAAGAGTGCTAGTTACCTCTTCCGGATCTTTTTCCAATATACCATCATGCCTAGTCTCATCCTCATTGCTATCATCATCATCACAATCTGAAATTACTTCAATATAATGAACCTTACCTTTTCCCAAGCAACGATGTCCCGAGTCCATGGATCCTTGCATGAAAACACAAATTCTTCCTTCTTAATTCATTTTTGCTTCCTTCTCATGGCTGGTTTTCTGCAGATCCGTGTGAACATGAGGCACTTTTGAAGAGGTCTCTTTGGCTGGTCCAAAGGGATGCTTCTAGGCTGCTTGGGGGCTTGTTCCCCTCTCCAATTGACCTTAGGAACACTGCTGATTGCTGCTGATTTTGGGGCAGCACCTTCAAGATCAAGAGCCTTCTTTATTGCCTCTTGTAGAGACAAAGGATCAAATGCACGAACTAACCCCCTTAGGGGCTCAATCAAACCCTCTACAAAAAGCACAATAAGTCTTCTTTGGACACATCCGTAATCATGACGGAAAGCCTCTGAAAATCAGCCACATACTCCTCTACGGTACCTTGTTGTTTCAATTGTGCAAGCTCACGGAAATGTACCTCCGGATCCACTCTATCAAATCTATCAATGAGCCTTTGACAAAACTCATCATAGGCATGTATCTCACTATGCCCTTGTGTCACAAGTCCATGAAACCACCACTCATGGGCAATGCCCTCAAGATGTAAAGTGGCAAATTTAATTGCATCTTCTTCTACCATAGGCTTCAAAGACAAATAAGTATTCAACTTTTGAATCCAAGCCCTAGCGGTACCTTTTGTAGATCCATCAAATGTAGAAAAAGATAACTTACCCAAAGCATTTTGTACCTCTCTTTGTGGCATGGCATGCCTAGGCTCGGGCCTAGATCTTCCTCTATCCAACCCCATGAACTCGGCAAGAGAAATGGCATCACGGATCTCTCTAGACAAGGCCATATATTCCTCATAGCTCGCTGCAATATTTCTTCTTCCCATCGGTCTTGGCTCTTCTTCCGGAATGGCCTCCTCTCTAGGGATGAAAGTGGGCTTCCAACTCGATCCTCGGGCTGATCCATTAGGTCGCTTGGCATTATTTGCTCCACTCGAACTCCCTTCACCATTTTGAACCCTTGGTTCAATGATTCTTTGGAGGGAAAGTGCTAGGAAGTCCATGGTATCGTGAGCCTCTCTTGGCCGGCAATTAGCTTGTCCACCTTAGCTTCCTGAGAATCGTGATCAGCCATATGTCCCTCTTCTCTTGGCTGGTCCTCTTTGTCTGCCTTCTTCCTCCTTTGATAGTAGATGTAACCCTTGTTGCCTTCTTCCATAAACCCTAGGCCTTTTGAAGATCCGAGCTCTGATACCACTGTAATGACCCTTTCAAGGGTTTTAACCAAACACACAAAATGCAGATCTGATTTTTAAATTGCAGCAGACTGTAAATACAAAATCAGCGACTTTATCTATCACCAAATATGCCAAAAAACACCACAAAACACCATAAATCAACTCACCACAATTTTATATATTTTATGGAATATTAAGAGCCAAAATCACAAAGAAATATTGAAGAACTCACTTTGCTGGAAATTAATTATGAACTGAATATTGCAGCCACAAGAAAATTATAGAATCTAGGGCATAAAACCCTCAAAATTCACCAAACTTCAGATTCCGGCCTTATAAAATATTACAAATCAGATTATCAAACCAAATTTCTCAAATAGTTCACCAAATGCTCAAAACCCTACCCAAGGTAGGTCGCTCCACCCTAATAAATCAATAACAAGCTGGAAATGACAAGTATCTCTCAAATCAGCCTCTTAATCAATCCCAAGCCAAGGAGAAGGGTTTTCGTCCTTCCCTTAACCTCTAGAAGGGTTTCGTCCTTCTAGGCAAGTCGCATAAGGAGGTTTTCGTCCCCAAATGCAAGAACAAGCAGCTCCAAGCTTACTTTGCTCCAATAAGATAAATTGCGCCAAGTCTAGATAGCAAATGGTGCCTTAGATCTTCTTTTATATCCTTCAATTGGCGCCAAAGTACAAAAAGAAAGGCCGACCTGTATAAGAAAGGAAAACACTAAAGAAAAATATAAAATATTAGATAAAAACATATCATAAAGGTGCTCAAGGTTCTTCTCCTTCATTTTTGCTTCTTTGCCATGGAGAAGGAATGGCAAGAAGACCAAATATCATTCAAAGATGTCCTCAATCACCACCAAATTGGAGAGTTTCATTCTCCAATATTCCACAAGGAAGGGTTTCGTCCTCCTTGGATGCCACACTAATGGATTTTCACCCTTAGTGAGCAACTAGCTTTAGAACCAAGTATATAAAAAGTATATATGCCAAAGATGATCAAAAATGAGCCTATGCAACTCCTTTATACCCTTATGGTGGCGACAAAGGTCTAAGCAATGTTTTAAAAACCGTTCATGTTCGGTTTAGTTTGATTGGTTCATTAAATTTTTCCGCAAATCGTTAAAAAAACCGAACCAATGACCGGTTCTATACGGAACTGGCCGATTGAAAGCACGGTTCAATAGTAAATTGTTCGGTTCCGTATTGGACCAGTCAAACCGGAAGCTGAGACTGGTCTGAACTAGTTGAGGGCAGGTTTTGCTTTAAAACATTTTTTTCCAATTTAAGTTAACTTTTTCCAACCCTAACCCTAAAATGATGTTATATAGACCCCGTTTGGAACAATGGTTAAATGATCTCATCTTCGTGCAATACAACCTCCGGCTAAGGCGCAACCAATTACTAAATAAGATACCTAATACAAATCCCATTGTCTTGGATGATATTGATCCAACCTCAAAATGGGTAGAGGAGAGTCACCGACAGAGTTTGATCCCGATGACTTGGGGTGGATGGCTTTGGATGATGAACCACTAGTAGCACTAAACATGGCAAACACTAGCCGTGCTACTACAACTACTGCAGATGTCCCTGAGGAGTCCAATGTGTCTAAGCCAAAGGAACATGATGACATTGATGAGGATGAGGATCCCATTCTTAGCAGTGGTGTTGAGTTTGATGATTGATATCAAACATGTAGTAGCTTGTAGCATATTGTTTTTGGACTCTATAGGCCATTTAGAGCCTCATTGTTTATGTATTTTGTTTCGGATATGTAGTGCACTCGGTGCCATTTTGCTATATTTACCCTTACATGGTATATGCATGAGAAAACTTTGCATATTTTGTCTCTAATTGTTTGTAATCATGGTTTGGAATCTTTAAAATTTCTTGTTTTCATTAAAATTGTAATATTTTATGTATTTTTTAGTAAACCGGTTCATAAGTTTTAAACTGTCTGGTTCCGGTCCAATTTCGGTTTGGTTCCAGTCTGACCCTCAATTGGTTCCAAGTCCGGTTCCGATTTTTAAAACATTGGGTCTAAGGGGTGAATTACCCCAAGACCGACCTCTTTGGAAGCTTGCTTTATTTTCTAATTTCATCTTGGGAGCTCTCTAACCCAGCCGACCTGCTTGGAAAGGCAAAACACAAAATAAAAACTTAAATATGAATAAAGAAAACTGAAATATAGCTCAAGTTCTTCCCTTGTTCAACTTCTTCTTGCCCATGGAAAGGAAGATGAGCAAGAAGCCTTCAATTTATATTATTTCGAAAAGGGACGTACAATGCTATGATACTTTTAGCTCTTTCCAGTTTTGCTACTAAAAGTTTGTAGTCCTGTAAATCTTATGATGTATTTATGGAATCAAATTGGACATAAATTTCAGACTAGAAGTAAAACAAGAGTAGAAGAATCTCTCATGTTTTTCAGGTTTAGGAAGACTTTTCTGTCCCAATTTCATAAAGATACTAGCAAAATTTCTATCAGTCATAAAACGATTTTTACACATTCTCTCCGTGCACCTTGCTTTATGTAGAAAGGGAACTGGCGTGTACAACTGATGTGTGCAGTCTATGGTTTTTTGAGCTTTTGCTTTGGAGTAAACATGTCTACTACTGGATGTTTAGTAATTCTCGAGACCAACGTAAAATTAGACCTGCACAGAGCATATTTAAGTGCTGCTCTTGTAGTTTCTTCCATTTATATTATCTTTTCAAATGTGAACTTTCTTCTAGCATCTTTTCTTTTTTTGGTAAATTAATGAAATATTGCCTGGTTATTGTCATTGAATTAAAGAAACTAATTTAACTGTTGAAAAAATAGCTTTCGTGATATAATATTTATTTGAAATCTTTGGTGTTTTCATCTAGCCATAGAAATGTAGGCCAAAACAGTTTCCTCAACCCTAATAAAACGTGCCAGTGAACTCATCTTCAAAAGCATCTGCAGCATTCAGTATCAGTAATTTAAAAGGTGCTTGGACTTCAAAGTTCACAAACAATCTTTGTGTTGCTTTTCAATCTCTACTGTTTGCATCAAATACACATTTGCAACCACTAATTTAATATCACAAAAATTCAAAGTATTTATTGACTAATTGAAACACTTCAATTTTAGCTTTAACCCTTCTATCTAGTTTAGTTTCTCTGTTATAAAAATTTCAATACTCAATATTTAGGGTGCAATCTCAGCTACAGACTGTTTTTGTGTAACATTGAACATTTGTGTGGATGCGTGCAGGTATGAGTGACCTTTATGTTCATGTAACTGTGGATAATGATGCTGCAAGATGCCTATATGAAAAGAGTGGTTTTATATATGAGAGTGACGAGCCTGCCTGGAGAGCAAGGTTTCTAGGTCGTCTCGTCGAATTTTATTATGGGCAAACATGAACAAGTTTCTCTCTCATCAGTAGGTACTACTAATTTAATATTGGGGAATTGCAAGTTGCTGTGGCTTGACCCTTTTTACAGATTAGTGTCATGCCAGACGGTGCTTTTATCTCATATTGTCTTCATCATAGGAATCATATCAGCGGTCTCTGCAAGGAGCTAAGCTAAGCTTGTTTCTATGGGTTCCTTGTTTAATAACAGTAATGCTTTATGGTAGGAAGAGATTTCATTGGAATCATGGAGGCATTAGTGCTAAATATGATTGCTTGTAACATGTTAAGAGCAGAACTTGTCAATGTCTTGAAGATACGAACCATGAAAGACTCAACTTCTGCAATCCATCGTTGTTTCAAATTTTCTATTTGTGGATAAAAACTGTGTAAAATATTGTTTAAAATTGATGTGAATGAACTTGTCAAAGTTACGAACTATTAAAGACTCAAAACTTCTGCAGGCCATTCTTGTTTAGAAAAAAAGTTCTGGATAAGAACTATGTTCAATATTGTTTAAAAGTGATGCGATCACAGTTAGGGTTCTCAATAAAAGATGTCTTAGACCATGCAGCCCATCAATCCGTAACAGCAAGACCTCTCACAACCAAGATCCCTACACAGCTTATAAGAAACAATAAACAGCTTCTATTAATCATGAGGAAAATAATAGATTCAGGCACAGAGCATTGCAATCTTGTTATAACCTTATAATGAAGGTCGACATAAAACCAAACTCGTCTCTATAAAATGGAGCTCTAGTACAATTCTATTCAGACACTTGACTCTTGGCTATTCTCGCCTTCCAAGTTTTGGCTTGCTCGACTTGTCACAACTAACAATTGCTCCACTTGCATTGCAATCAACTTGAAATACCTTGCTAAAATCAGGGATATAATAAGAAACAAGCCAAGAGTAAAACCCCTCCCGCGTTCTCAATTTTGCATAGGGTTATTTTTTCCCCAAAAGACTTATTTTATTTTATTGGTCGAACTTTTCTATTTTATTTATTTCATTATTTTACACGTGACATTGTCCATTTTTAATTACCCCTCTATTGGAAAACATTGAAACTTTGATCATTTTATCGGCCAATATTGGGTTATAGGTGAGTTAAAGTTGAGCTTATTAACTTAATTTTTAAAATTTTTGCTTCATAATAAACACTTACAAAGACTTGTTAAATTTTAAAATTGGTTTGGAATGTGGCACATATTTTAGATATTATACACACATTATGCTTACTTTATGCTTTTCAAGTCTCAAAACAAAATTGATCATAAAAGGGGCAAATTACATTTTTCCATTGTTTTAGACATGATATATATTTATAATTATCCTAATTTTATTCTAAGTTGTCTTTACCATTTGTTGGTCACGTCCTACAATTAATAGATTTTCACTCAAAGCCCTCATCTACAAATGTGCGTTAGATCTTGGTAATGTTGTGAAACTCTCCGCTTTTAAACAATTTTATAACAAGATTTTATTGGTGAATTTAGTGATTGGCGTTTATCCTTTTTGTATTTCGTATTTGTTGTGTTTCGTTAGACCTATACATATAAACAACATAGCAAAGATAAGTAAGCTTTTATGCTTTCTATTTTTCTTTTTATTGTTTCTTGTTTTGTTGGTCGTGAATCAAAATGCAAAATAATCTTTTTTTGTTGTATATGTTTGTCATTCGTTTAAAAGAAACAACATTTATTATTATTATTTATGTTTTCCGGTCATCTAAAATAAACAGTGTATTTAGGTTTGTTGGTCACCTTAAAAACAAACAAATACAACAAAGTTGTCTTTTTGTTCGCCGATAATCGACTACGAAAATGCGTGTTTGTTGGTAGTCTATCATAGAAAACACAAAACTATTTTTTTATTTGCTGGTAGTTTACCGTAGAAAACACAATAGAATTGTCTTTTTGTGTTTGTTGGTCGTTTAACACACTTTTTTTAGTTATTTGTTTTTACTAGTTTATAATGTAGAAATTGTCGTAAATAGGCATCTAATTCAAGATTATAATTTGTAAGGGCCCATTAACAAATAAGCCTAGGCAATCACAATTTATATATGTTGTAAATCATATGTTTTCCTTATATATATATATATATATATATATATATATAGTTTGACTCTTTCGTTTAATTTGTTTTCGAGTAGTTGCTCTACAAACCAACATGTATCTCAAATTCCTCTCCTCGCCAAGAAGAGGAAGACATGTGGCTAATGCATTTGATCACGTTGCCATACTCCCACCAAATAATATTCAATTGTAATACATTCAACTTTGGAGGGAAAAAAACTTTTCTAGATTGTGTTCGTGCTGCTTTCCTACAAGAAAAAAATGTTGATGAAAACATGGTTACTAATTTTAGATATTAGTATCATCAACAAATTGTGATGTAATGGTTAACATTGATAGTCAACACTCCAATGACAAGAAACTTTTAAATTTGATTGATGTGGATTGCATTCAAGTCTTTCAAGAGCATATACTACAACCTCTTCACTCTGTTAAAATTCTTGCATTGTAGGGCATCAAACTCCATTCAAAATGATGAGGTATCAAATTCCCTTCATCAAATTGTCAAACTATTAACATGGATGTTTTTTTTTTTTGAAGCAAGTTGGCTGTTGACTTTTATTTCAATGTGTTCACAATAATTCATCTTTATAACAAATTCAAAACATTGACAAAAATGTTCCTCTTCAATAAACAAACAATAGATCAAATGACCATTGTGCTGCCCAATATTTGGAAATAGATCCTAATACACCTCAACAAAATTTGAGGACATCACAAATTCATGTTTTTGTTTAGTTAGAATAGTTGAACGTAAAATGCACATTCATAATGCACTGTCACACAACGAAAGTCAAGCAAATAAGATTTCTCCACTTGTTCAAACTTTAATGCAAATTGAAGGTAGTGAATTCAATGTTGCAAGTAACAAACAAAATATATTTGATGCAGTTAAGGAACTTGTGATAAAGAATTACAAGTTGAATATTGGTTGATCACGGAGGGGCTTCATGAACTTAAAATAAAGGGACAAGATGGTATTATCATCAAATGGGGTAGAAATTGAATCATTTACGAATGTAGGGTCATGGTTCTTTGGGAAATCTGCTGATGATGTGGATGAAAATGACATTATTGGTAGAACAAGGTGCTACATAAGTAAGAATTATGATGAAAAGTCTAAAATGGAAAACGTTCTTTTCACTTTCATAGTGTTGGAAAAACTTTAACCAATGGTTATGGATGAGATTTGTAGTGACTTTAAGCCTCATAACTTAGAGTCGGTGTTTATTGAATCAAGTATGTCCCATGAACCTTGGCTTTTAAAACACATCGAAACTCATAGAGTACTTTGTGGAGTTGATTAAACATTTGTTTGTGAGGAGATTAAGTTGTGGGCCAAAGAAGTTGAGGAAATAAATATGGGTTGGGGGTTCGAACAAATAGTTTTATAACAGGTGTTAAAATTAAGTATTAAATGCCTATGTTGCTTATATGGCTGATTTTATGAGAAGAAGAGTAAAAAGTTGAAGTTGCTTTCGAACTTGGTATAGATTCTCGTGTCCATTATGATAGAGGTGGACAGGGTGTAAGGTATTACTTGAGATACTATTAGATAATGGTTTGATGTCTTGTATAAGCCTGCCAAAATTTGATTGTAAGGAGTATAAACAAGTTTTGGCACATGCTATTGATCTTGTAGATCCAAAGAACATAATGAATCAATTACTATTGCTCTCCAAAACGGTATTAAGATGTTTGATGATAGGATTGTCAATATGCAATTGTATGAATGCCATGTAATCATGGCCATTACAAGTCTAGTAGTTGTTTGTTGGAAACTATTATAGATTACTCTTGGGATGATGGTTAACCTTGTTTATTGTGCTTGCCATGTTGGAGTTTGAACTATTGTGAAGATGTTTCATGAAGTTCAAAAAACAATACAAGATTATTACAAGAAATATCCATCAAAGAATCGTGACAAAGATACATTGTATTATGGTTTGGGATGAAATTAAAAAAACAAGGATTTCATGTAGGATGGGACAAAATACCATTATAGAGGTTGCATGCTATACAAATCTTAACTACTGACAATCAAATGACTAAATTTATGATAGGATTCTCATTCGGCATGAAATCATTTGAAAGTTTTGTAAAAATTGTACACATTTTGTTAGGAATATTTGTGTGTTTTAGTGACTTCATTTGGGAACTCACGCCATGTTGTTTTTAAATTAGGTGATTGAAGGCCTTCCATATAATCAAAAGTATATAAAGCTTGTGAGAAAGTGACAACATTACATAGATTTTTACATGTTGTAGAGTGTAATTGTCTAGAGGAGATGATAAAATTGAATACGAGGAAAGATATGTAAAGTGTATTCAACTTTTCTACCAAGAGAGACTCACAATATGAGATACATGAAATAAATTGAGTATTCTTTTGTAGAATTGGAAACCTTGTCAATGAGTGGTTGTGTTCTTCATGTCTAGGAGAGGAGATGGTCCCTTATATGTATATATAAGGATCCCGTGCTTTACAAATGATAGAATCAATTCATCATTTTACATTGGGTTAGTTAAGAAATGAGGTTAAGGAACGTAAACATAGGGAGATGAAAAGAAAAATTTGAATACTATGGTGGAGGAAGAGACACTCCTTTGGAATATAGAAATACGTCCGAGCATGATAAAATGTGTTTGGTTAATGAGATAGTAACACAATTCTTCAAGTTGGTCAATAGATTAGAACACAAGTTTCCAATGATGGTGTAAAAAAACTCTTTCCTTTAAACATTAAAAACCAACTTAAGGTTGAATATGAAAAGACCCTAGAAAAAATTAGTATGGATAGGGCAATGGAGCCGACATCCAATTTCCTTAGCGTTGCACCTAAAATAGTGAAACGAGTCTTTAAGTCATAATAGAAATAAGCTAGGAAAATATTGATTGCACCAACAAAACTATCTTTCAAGAACAAGGCTCAAAAGCAAAATTGGTGAAGAGGCCCATCTCGAAACACACCATTTTGAAAGAAAAGACAAGGAGGATAAGAATTATCGAAAAATATTATTTGACGAAAAATTTAATCAACTAGTAAGCAATATTTATTATTTTAAATAACATTTTGTAAAGTTTTAACACTTCTTTAATTGCATATTTACATTGACCACATTATTATCATCTTTAGAAAATAAAATGACAAATATTTGTCAAACAAAAGACAATAGTAGAGTCGAATCATTTGTCAATACCATTGTTATGGAAAGAAGAATGTGCCGATTTGAGACAAATAATGCTGACAACACCAATGCTTGGAATTGAACAAGTACACATTTCATTGAGTAGGGCAAAGAAGACATCAAGGAAACAAGACTTTGTTTCTTGATAAAAGAAAAAGAAACAAGAAAAAGATCAAACAAAACTAAGAATGAATCATTGATGTTGAATGGTGACCTCAAATTTATCAAATTCGACATAAGTACACTTTTTCAACATGTAGGAATTATCAAGTTATTGGCAATTGAATACTATTAGTAAATACAATATTTGCAAAAATGAACATTTCATTTTAAAGACACTTTGTTTTGTTACTGATTCATTTTAAAGACAATTTGTTTTAATTCATTTTAAAGACAATTTGTTTTGTTACATTCATTTTAAAGACATTGTCTTAGGTGTATATAAATCATTAGAACTGTTGTAACACTAAATCATTAGTCGTAGAGATATAAATGAGGAGCATGAGAAATCCAAATGATTTCTCCCAATATATGTACATGATGAGGATCATGACATCATATCAATCATAATGAACATGAGCACAATAGATATGATGAGGATCATGACAACATAGGAAACACATAATGAACATGAGCACGATAAGTATCATAACAATATGACAAGAACCAAATAAGTATAATAAACATGATCATGATAAGGATCATAGAAGACATGCTGAAGCAAAATGATTATCCTAAGTACGACATGCATATAAGAACATCAATCACATAATCCCATCAAACACATTATGCACACAAGCATGTCATGCACATAAGCTCAATGAACATGAGTATGATAATGATCATGGAAACATAAAAATCACATAGTCACAAGAAGTACATAAGCATGATAAACATGAATAACAACATGTCATAATAATTTTATAACATAGAAATAATGTAGTATGAAAATCAAGTTAGATTTATAACATCATGTTTACACATTTGAAATCATATAACACTTATATAACACTCACAAGTTGTAAAAATGAACATTTTCGTCAATTTCTAAATTTTAAACATATTTCCAACAATTATTATACGTTGAAATAACAATTAGTGCATTTGAAAAACATTGATGCGGTTCGAGAATACGCGAGAGAATTACATATCTCCTATAAGCACTTTGTTTTTATCATTTTTATTCTTGATGCATGTGTATGAAATTTTCATGGGTTTGACCTGGGAGTCTTGTTACACGATTGTAACATGAGGATTTTTTCTTGTTGTGTTTGGACTAAGACTTGGTAATAACAATCCTATAAAAACACTACTTTATAGTTGTTATGAGTTAAACACTACCTTGGTCTTGACTATAACATAAGCCCTACAACAAGCCAAATGTTTGAGAGCATACATTGTTTTTGCTATTCTAGAGACAAAATTGGGAAAGCCAAGTTGATTTAATTGATCTAAAAACAATTAGAATCCCCTATCATTTAAATATCATGTAACGTGATACATTTTAGATTTTTGATTAAGAACAAATGTTATAATACGATAAATTTACAAAAGAGTATATCAATGAGGAAACAAAAATCTATACAAGAGAAATGATTAAGTATCATAAGTATGACATACACATAAGAACATCAAACACGTAATCCCATCAGACACAATATGCACATAAGCATGCCATGTACATAAGCTCAATAGACATGAGCATGGTAAGAATCACAAAAACATAAAAATCACATAATCACAACAAACACATAAACAAAAATAGTGTAAGCGAAATGTGTTGCATTCATGGAGTATAACGAAGCATAACCTATAATGAAAATCCTTGAAGTAGTCTTAATTAATAATATGATAAGTTCAATTAACAATCAACAACTATAATTGGTCACATTTATAAGTCACAATTAACAATTAACAACTATGATAAGCCACCTAGTCACCATGGTTAATTCTCTATGCTCTTCCTTGCCTCTATCCACCTTTGTTGTTATGGTTTCTTAAGTTACTTGACATGCGCTTCTTTGGTTCCTTTTGTTACTTGACACGGAGATGCCCTAGTTTCTTTTGTTACTTGACACATGATTGCTCTCTTTCATGAACTTGTTGGGATTTACAAAATCATATTTGTAGATGTCTCACAATCTAGCTTGACTCTAGATTGTGGTGAAATCAATGCTTCAGATTGATTTCTTAGTTGCATATCGGTCATAGAATGAGGCATGTGCATTAAATCAATTCTCAAGTTAGTTTGTGCTAGCTCAAAAATAGAAACATCAAACTTTTACTTTGAAATATCCCTTGTGGGATACCCCTTAAAAATGCACAAATTATTGAAAACTTGTAGCCAAATAAAATATTGATTTATGCAGATTTTTATAGTGAGGACAACAACTAAATAAAATCAATATCTTCCAAGATATCCACTCGAATCACTTGAAAAATTAAAGAGAGCTTGATATTATTATAGAGGACATAATAAAATTGTTTTTGGGAATTTTACACAAGTCAAACTATTGCCAAAAAATTATAGAATGCCCTAGGCGGCTGGACAACTTCAGAGGTCTGTGACCCTCTAAATACAAGAGCAAAATAAGGGTCTTTGGAAATAACAATGGCAGATATAGGAAATAGTACTGCCACCTGCAGATCTGAAACGACCGACTGGACAAACCCCAAATAGAGGTTGCAAGTCACCTCGCTAGGAATGGAGTCGGGAAATGAGGGAGGCGCCTTCCACGTGCTGCCACGCCCAGCCTAGATGGTGCCGTGAGTCTGATCTAGAGCCCCTCTGATTGTCTTTCCCAAAACCCCCAAAATCCTTGAAACCCTTCCTTTGAACCCTCCAGAAATATCTCTGTAGCACGGCCCAAAAAGTGGATCCAAGATGACAGACTAGGGTAGATCTCTCACTACCGAAGAATGCCCTACTAGCTAGGGACGGGTCTCTCACCACCGAAGCTAGGGTCCCTGTGGGATTTGACTCCAGTAGCTGTAGAAACGCAACAACAGCAGTTGCACGAGAAGAGGCTAAGAGTATGCGACAAAAAGTGCCTTTTCTTCCTCCCCCGGCTCCTTATATACTTTACCTCGGCAAACGAGCCCCATAACCCTAAGCGCATTTCATACCATGGAGGGGCCAATAAAATAAGAGTAACTATAGTTACCTTTCTCCTTTTTGAGTCGCCCGTCTAAAAGTGACCCCCCCTCCAAACACAAAACTGGGATATTAAAACCTCGAGGCCCCTTCCCAAAACTTTCGACGTCCACAGCCCCCGAGTCTGACCATGGTATGGACTCGACTTGGCCCTTGGGCCATTTGGTGTAGGAAAAAGGGGACATTACGGAAAGGGGACATTACATACTTTTTCATCAAATCTATAATTTCTTGTTTTGATGTGCTAATTTGATTTTCCATAATCACATGAATTTTATCACCTCATGGTAACCAATTTGCAACTTATTATTGTAATCCTCATAAGATTTCTCACATGGAACAACTTTTTTAACAAACTATCATTTTCTCAAATCTCATTACTCAATTGCTAGTTTTTATTTTTCAATTCATTATTCTTCGTCTTGATACATCATTTTTATATTTCAATTCAATCTTCTCATTTTTCATCGCATTAAGAATCTGAAACATAATTGATATTTTCCATATCTTTCTTAAATAGATTACGTAGACACCCATGTATGTGTTAATCAATGTTTTTATGTTCTAATCTGGTCAATACACCTTAAAGAAAGAATATTAAAAACATTTTTGTACCTCAAAACTCTTGGTAAATTCTCATATAAAATGTTGTATATTTGCAAACTTCCATCACTCGTAGAGTGTACATCAATTAATTTTTTTTTCCCGTGCTTTGTTATAAACTTTTAAGGGCAATTTTCTCCTTCATTGCACAATTGATAGAATCTTAAGAAAAAAATTTGGTGACTCTATGATGCGGGAACATTCATGGAGAAATGTTGCAATTTTAGCTTTCTTAAGGTCTTGGACCCTAGTTGTGATCAATAAGAATGGTTGCTAATCCATTCCTTCCTCATTCTCTTAAGCATCATTCTATTTCTTCTTTCCCAAAAGCCACATTTAAAATTTGAATCTTCAATTTGGCATGTAGATGTTTCTTCTTGTTCTCTCTTGCATGTTTTAAGTGCAACCCTTAATGGGAGGTTAGGAGAGAATTTGAAACATATTAGAAACTATTTTGTTCACCTTGTGATTTTCACCACATGTTTAACCAAGCCAAAATGTATTATCTTTGTTAACTTTGGGTTAAGGAAACCAAGTGTGGTTGTGTTTCATAATTGTATATGGGACAAATTAGTAGAGGAGAACTCATGCATTTGAATAAATGGGAGCAATAGGAAGATGGTAGAGCCATTGTGATATAAAAGAGGAAGGTGACATAACTATTAGCAAAAGAAAGACAAAGTTGAATGTTAGAAATTTGGAGATTTCCCTATGCTCACTGTCATTAAGAAACACACAGAAAACAAGAGTTTTCCTCATGACTACTTGTATTCTCAAGTTTTATAGATTCAATACAATGTTAGAGATTTCTTAAATGATGAATGTAATCTCCTCAACCTAATATTTGTTCTTGATTCTGTGCCGACACTCTAATATGGATTGAAACCTGTACTTTAAGAATACCAGTTGATCCTATGAATTTTCTCATATCTTATGATAAAAGAGGTGTTAATGATTTTTGGGGACTTAGTGAACATTTGGATAAATGAAAAACCTGATAGGAATCTTGTGACATGCCACAAATTTGAAGTTTTCAACTCTACTTTGCGACTGTACGTGTTAGTCTAGAAAACTGGTTATTTCCTTATTTGTCGACTATTATCGGATGTGCATAATTGTGGTGGAGGCTATTGATAATATATGGATGCAAGGTGAAGTGCGTTGAGGTATGATACAAGGGTTATTGATTACATAAGTTCAACAGGAACCCTGTCACAGACCACACCCTGATTGTACCAATCTAATGGAACTGTAGTGTTGATTTTTTAATGTTTATTACTAAGAATATTTGTCCAACTTAAAAAGGAAGGTTGTCTAACCTTTTTTGGTGGAATTGAAGAGCACAAGGACTAGTGAATGTCCATGCATGTTTAATCTTAGTCAAATCCATGTTTTCTCTGTCCCAGGTATGATAAACCCCGATTTAAGGTTATATGATTGTGTTCCACATTGTCCAGTATATTGTATTGAAAAGTCATAGTATAAACATTTAACCCTTCGTTAGAGTTAGAATAAGGTCACAATATAGCCATATGAAAGAAGATATTAAGAAGACTTTTATCTTTAATCATCTATACCCTGTTTAGACAGTCTCTATATGACTGCAACCTTATTTTGAACCTTGTTGTCATCCTAGGCTTTTTTATTCATTAAAAGTGACTTGGAATATCTTATTCTTGATCAAGGTAAAAGGAAGGAGTCTAATATAATCATGTTAGAGTGAGTGGGTTTGAATGCCTTGAAATACCTATATTTTGACCTGTGATAATTACTTTATGCTCAACTCTTTTAAGAACCCATTTACCAATTTCTAACATGGAAAGTTATTAATAGAATAATCAAAGTTCTAGTGCAATCTTGTTAGTATGTTTATGAGGAGAAAGAGGTACGAGAAACCTTATTTCACTATCATGAGTAATAATAGCTTGACTGTAATCTTTTAAGAAACCTTGATTTGGAGTATAATTCAATTTTTAAACAAGTATAAGCTTTACGAATTAGGTCATTAGTCTATTGATCATCTTCATGAACTTAAGGAGTAAAATGAGACTATTTGATTTTCGTGAAGGAGTACATTGAAACACCTACTTTCTATCTTGTGCCGATTAGCCTCACGACTAAAACCTGTCAAAACTTCATTCACTTAATCTCGGGCATTTAAAGTTGGTAAGATCTTCTTATCACAACATCATTTTGTAGAGAGTTGAACATCCAAATCTAATGTTGAATCAAGGCACGTAACATGAATTTCATCAATAACATTATTGCATTCATTTTAGCAGAAATTTCATGTAATTGTTGATCAAATCACACACCAACCATTGGTGTAGCCACATCTTCATCTCTAGATTTAAATCCATGTTTCATGTTCTTCATTAGAAATTGTCATCTTTGATGTGATTGCAATGTATAAGTGGGAATATCCATCTATTTAGGATCCTAAAAAAATCATATCCCTAGATGTTGGCCTTATAAGGTTTTGTATCCGTAATTTGACTAGAGTCTCTACTTGTACTTTTGCCCCATTCATCCAATTGTAATTTTTTCTTGGATTATATGAACTAAAATATATAATAGGACCTGATTGACCATGTCCACTTGGACCTTCTTGACCACATCCACTTGTACCTCTTTCACAATGTGATGGAATTGATATAAATGATGTTTTTGTTGTCAATGTGAGAATTTATATTTCTAAATCTTTATAAAACTCATAACTAAATGGTTCCTTATCTTCTTCATTTACACCGACATATTAATAGCCAAAACTAATATCATCTACAAGTAAAGTTTGAATATTTCTCAAGATATTTTTTCTACCTTTGAATGAGATCACGGTGAAGCTTCACCTTCATCCTATGCAGTAGAAATGTTATTGTTAACTCTTCTAGTAGTCTTGACATCAAAATTTACAACCAATTATTCGGGTCTAAGAGTACCAACATCTTTCTTAAGCCATACATGGACTACTAGTTTGGTGTTTGTTTATCTAATAAATTTCACTTTGAATTGAATAATTCTAGCATATAAAGAACAAATAAAAGTACCCCGATTGAAATATTTTGTGCAATTAAGCTTTGAATTTAGAAGAAACATTTGTATCCTGATTTAACCTTTCCCCTTTCAAAAGTTTAAAAACATAGACAAACATCCACATGGCTATCTCATTATTCCTTTCAACAAGGAATAATATTGCAAGAACAAACTCACCCGTTGTGTTTACATTTTTAAAAATACTCTATTAAAAATCCCATCCTTAATTAGTTTAGCAAGAAAACCATCAAAAGTTTTTTGCAATATTTTTTTCCTAAATTTTGGTTGCTTATAACAACTCCACAATAGGTTCACCATCCATGGGTAAACCAAAAACCTGATGAAACAACTTGGGAGTAAGTTTTAAATAAATACCTTCAAACTTCACAACTCCATCTTTCAAATAATGATTTCCAATCATCAGCTTAAGTTACTTGTCATCAAACATGTAGAATGACATGCTGATCAATTAGGAAACTCCAACTATAATAGATTTACAAATTATTTCATCTTAGGTGCAACCATGGAAATATATTCATGAAACATGTAACAATCATTTCGTTTCCAAGTTATTTAACAGTTGTTTTCTTGTTATCTAGCAACAATTTTCTTTCCTTTTGTGACTTCATGTATTTCTTCCCTTGATGTAATTTTTTCCTATTTGGAGGCCCAATATCATCCACATATGTCATTCATGGCTTCCGACACCATACCTTACTCTTCTTCCTCGCATTTTCGGGCTCAACATTTTTGAACATGAGTTATACACTTCAATGGCTTCCTTCAAAGGTGTACATTAATTCTAAGCTTCAAATGGCTTCAATAGCTTTAATGGCTTGTGATGTCTACCCTTGAAATGGATTGATGACTTATGTAATTTCACGAACTAGTGAAACCTCCTATATTACTTCATCACACACCATAATGTAATATTAACATTTATTGCAATACATAATGGACCTTTCATGATGTAATGTATTCACCACCATTATGGGTTCACATTAATACAAGTCGAAAATGTAATTAATAACATTTATTATATACTACACAATTAATATTCATAATGTAGTGTATTTTCCTATTATCTAACACATTAGATAATGCCGATAGGTGATTATATTATACAATATGTTATAATGTACTATATTAGCCTACCAACTAACAAATTAGATAATGCTTTGAAAGGTGATTATACTATATGCAATTATGTAGAAAACAAATGTTCTTTATTTTCCTATTGTGAGACACATAACAAATGTACTATATTCACCTACTGCGAGATGGACACATAAAAATGTTTATAATGTAATGCATTCACCTATTAGCGAGCACATCACATAATTAATTTTATAAAAATATTGGCCTATAGATATGAAACATCATTATGCGAGTAATAAATGCATTCATAATTATTTAATTACCTTTTAACACGTATAAAATTGACATAAATTGCATAATCAATAACATAAAATACTACCTTTACGTGCATATAAAGTGAATATGAATGTCAAGCTATCATGTAAAGTTCGTGTTATTGTGAATATAATCCAAAATTAACACAGGTGGGTTGAAAAAAATGGGAAAAGGATAGGGAAGAATAAGCGGGAGGAAAGTGCCATAATGTCGATGAATGAAATAATAGTTTGTAAGAGAAAATAGGGCTACCTCCAATAAAAAGGAAGAATATGGTAGGACATAAATTCATAGTTCAAAAGAAATGTGGATGTGTTAATTCGGGAGTAGTTTATATGAATTCATTATGAAGGTTGTGGATTTCAATGAAAATGAGGTCCACCAGTTTGTATAAAATTTCATCCCCACACGAAAGTAAGACTCCATAGATGACAAGACATGGAAGGAGTCGCCATTGAATTGTATGTAGAGAGTATTGTTAAAACTACAAACTTTCCCAATGACACGGACAATATATGCATAAATTTTAAGAGGGCAAGGAGAAATCTATTCAATCAACTACTTTTAGAGGTGTTTCATACCGAGGAGGAAGTAGAGGGAATAACACTAGCTTAAGGCTATTATAGTGCAAATCTAACCTCTCTAAGGCGTGATATTATTGCAATGGTAAAAAGATATGTTTGTCAAAAACAACATTTTGGCACATTTTATACAAGTGTTTTTTTAGTACTAGGTATTATTGAAAAAACAATTAGAAAGTAAATTATGTAAGCTACTTTGCATGGGACATAAAAATAATTATGAGGGAATTGAATAATGGAGAGTGTGAGGAGATAATACACCCTTGTATCATGTAGATTTTAATAGATAATGAAAAACAAAAAGGAGGGAAGGGTCAAGTGAAATTTTTATAAAAGCAATAAATATATTGAATGGTCTTATAGTGAATAAGGTATTGGGAGACGAGATGTATCTTAAGAAAAATATAGAAAAAATGACACTATTATAAGAAATATACAAGATTTTTTTTTTGAATTTTAAGAAAATACTTATCATGCCATAGATCTCACCTACACACCATTACCATAACAAAGACATGAATTCACACATGAATAATCTATATAATATTTCTACATATTATTACCTCACGAACAATATACAATTCATAGATCCTCTCTCCATATAAGAAAGGGAGTGCCTAATAAATAGGCCCAAAAGTTTGTCTCGTGTCACAATTTTTGTTGCATGGAACCAACATTAGTTGTGAAAAATATTTTCACTAACTAAATAGTACATGCAAACACAACAACTAATTAACAAATCCCCAATCAAGCTTAATTATTATAATGGGTGTGAGCATGGCTAACCCAAAATTGGTTTGTAAATAACTCAAACCACTAGCCAATGTGAACATGACCACTCCAACACCCTCCCTTCAATGTAAAATAAGGAGTGATAAAAGAGGAAACACAAGAGACTAATGGGTCCCGAAAATTGGTTTGATAAGATACACATGTACAAATACATCGTGAAATCTAAGTGTCCCTAGTAATAAGCCCATCTTAGTAGAATACATGGAGGTTGAATTGTTGTAACCACCAAGTCATATAACAATCGATACTTTATATGAGGCTCATAAAAAACTTATCAAAATAACTAGCAAAAAGAATTATCATGTATGCAATGTATCACTGCAAAGCACCCAATAAACCATTAACACAACAATTAAAGTGGAGCGAGAACTTATGACACAAGGCATCCCGAAAAGCATGACTCACGTACTAACAAAATTCTAAAATAGGTGCATTGAATGGAATGAATCCCATCAAACATAAATGCACTCAATGGACTTGAAAGTAAAAATATATGATGAGAACACATGGTCCAAAGCTACTAATGTTGATAGGTGATGGGGATGCCAAATTTACAAAACATTGCCAAGTCGAATCCACTGCTCTTCTTGAGAGCTAAAGTTTTGTTAACCAAAAGAAATTTTTGGTAGACATATGTTTAATTAAACTCATTCCACAATAGTGGTTTAGATTCATGACTCAATTACATAAAATAAAATAACTCATTATAATTCAACAAAATAGCTCCATGTAAAATGACTATCAACAATGTTGATAATGCAAGATTTCACTAAATTTTAAATTTTATTTGCTGCTTTAGAAGATGTGGTTCACCATATACCAAAACGAAATCACCAAGAAATGGACATGACACCGTAATGTAATTACTTATATAAATCTGATTATTATATAACACCAATGAACACAATAATGATCTCGATATGCGAATAAGAATAGCTTAGCCACTTCGAGGGCAACCTCCAAACTAGACAATAAGACTCAAATGCTTGAATATGATGATCAAATACTACTACCTACTAACCCCTATATATACTATTCTATGCTATGGCCAACACCAAGGCCGACCCACTAATGAAAATATAACATATATGAAAGAGATACATAATGATAAGAAGTTATGATAGCCACAAGTTGGCTATATACATCCAATATAAGATATATGATTAAGGGCGTAGCATGCCCCTCCCCTTCGAAGCAACATTGTCCCCAATGTTGAGAAGATCTGATGATCTTCTTGCTAGGAAATTTGCATCCTCCCAAGTTGCGTCTTCATTGTCTAGATTTTTCCACTTGATCAAATACTCAGTGATGACCCTTGTCCTCAATCGCTTAGTGCGTGTCTGAAGGATGCATTCTAGTTCCAGGATGATTCTTCCCTCTTCATCAAGCTTGGGTAACACTGTCTGGTTGATATTTTGTCATCCAATTACCTTCTTTAGGCAAGATACATGGAAGATTGGATGAATTTGAGTAGCCGGAGGAAGTTCCAGTTTGTATGCTACATTGCCAATCTTTTGTAACACTTGATAAGGACCATAATACTTAGGTGAAAGCTTGTTATCCTTTTTCTGTTGTTTTAAGGACATTTGCTTATATGGTTGTAAATGCACAAAAACCCAATCACCGACTTCAAAATGTCTTTCACTGCGATGTTGGTCTTTCTTTGCTGCTTCATGCGGTTTTGTGACATGGCCAAATTCTCCCTGAGACTAGAAAGCACCTCTTGTTGGTGTTGAATATGTTCTTCAACTGCTCGAACCTTTGGTTGGACTCTCAAAGATGAAGTGATAGATGGTGGATGGTACCCATATAATGCCAAGAAAGGAGACATTTTAGATGAAGTATGAAAGGAGGTGTTATACCACCATTCTGCCAACGGTAACCATTGGACCCATCTCGCTTGCTTATATGATGTAAAACAACGAAGATATCCCTCCAAGCACTTGTTTACCACCTCTGTTTTCCCATCAGACTAGGGATGATAAGAGGAACTACGAGCTAGTTGTGTGCCCAAGCATGAGAACAAGTCAGTCCAAAAATTACTAGTAAAGATAGGGTCTCGATCACTTACTATAATCTTTGGTGTCCCATGTAACTTCAAATTGTATCCAAAGGCCGTTCTTTCTTTATACTCTGACAAATGGATGTGATAAAGCACAAAAATGGGCATATTTGGTGAGTCTGTCCACCACCACCATGATTACATTTTTACCTTCTGATTTAGGCAATCCTGTGATGAAGTCCATGGACACCTCTTCCCACCTCTTGGCTAGGAATAGATAGAGGTTGTAAAAGACCCAGGGACTTAATTGTTTCCCTTATTTTGTTGACAAACCATGCATTCTGCCACAAAATTTTGGACATCTCCTTTTAGCCCTTCCCAAAAAAAATCATGCTTGATTCGATGATAAGTCTTTAAGAAGCCAGAATGACCCCCTACTGGAGAAGCATGGAGCTCAGATAGAACCCTATTTTTAAGGATTGAATTCTTACATAGATATAATCTATCTTTATACCATAAAACATCTCCTTTCCATACAAATTTTTTGACATGCTTGGATCTTGTTGGAGATTACTGATGAGATTTTGTGTACAGGTCATTTTCCATTCGGACCTTGCATCCTCTATCGATCCTCATGTAATACAATATGGCACACAACAATGCAGGGATTCATCCTTAGAGATAAAGCATCAACAACTACATTCTCTTTCCCTTTCTTGTATATTATCTCAAAATCATACCCCAACATTTTTGAGACCCATTTCTGTTGTTCTTCTGATGATAAACGTTGCTCTAAGAAGTATTTCAAACTATCATGATCTGTCTTTACTTTGAAATGTCGTCCCATTAGATATGGTCTCCATTGCTTCACTGCATGAAGTATTGCTAACATTTCTTTCTCATAAACTGGTTTAGAGATATTCTTACCTTTGAATTGGTGGCTCTCGAAGGCAATGGGTCACCCTTCTTGCATGAGTACTACCCCCATACCATACCCTGAAGCATCACATTCAACAATGAATGTTTTTGAAAAATCTGGGGTGGCTAGAACTGGAGTGGTGCACATGGCCTCCTTCAACTTCTCAAAGGCCATAGTAGCTTGCTCGTTCCAATGGAAAGAGTCCTTCTTCAATAAAGTTGTGAGTGGTGTTGCGATGCTGCCATAATTCCTTACAAATCTATGATAATAACCTGTAAGCCCCAAAAATCCTCGGAGATTTTTTAGGGTTTTGGGAACCTTCCATTCAAGCATGGCTTTTATCTTGTTAGGATCCACTTTAACACCTTCATAAGAGACAATATGACCCAAATATTCAACCTCCTTGACACCAAAAGAACACTTAGAAGGCTTTGCATAAAGTTGATGTTGTTCAAGAGTTTCCAACACCTTATTTACATGATGCAGGTGTTCCTCCCATGTTTTACTATAGATTAATATATCATCAAAGAACACTAAAACAAACTTTCAAAGAAATGGCTTAAAGATGGAATTCATCAAGCTTTGAAATGTAGAGGGTGCATTTGTTAGTCCAAAAGGCATTACCAAGAACTCATAGTGTCCTTCATGTGTCCTGAAGGTTGTTTTATGAATATCTTCATCCATGATTCTAATATGATGATATCCGAATGAAAGATCAAGTTTTGTAAAGTAAACAACACCATGTAACTCATCTAGCAAATCATCAATTACAGGAATAGGAAACTTATCTTTAACTGTGTACTTATTGAGTTCCCTGTAATCTGGACACATGTGCCAATTGTCATCTTTTTTTTGTACCATCACTACAGGAGAAGAGTAAGCACTTTGACTATGATGAATAAGTCTTGCTTCTAACATCTCTTGAACTATCTTCTCAATCTCACTCTTTTGCATATAGGGGTACCTATAAGGTCTGATGTTGGGTGGTTGACTCCTTGGTACTAGTTGGATGGCATGGTCATGGTCTCTTTTCAGAGGCAGACCCTTGGGCATTTCTCCAAACACCACTGAGTGCTCATCTATAACTGCTTGCATATCTGCGGGTATAAATGTATTGGAATGATGTGCTTCCAATGAAAATAGTTGTGCCACAAACCCTTTGCACCCTTTCTAAGCAATTTTTGCATCTGATGAGAACTTACCATCTGTGGGGACTTTGCTCTTAGTCCTTTTAGTTTAAAAGTCCTCCTTTCTGATTGAAATTGCATGAACAACTCTTGGAAATTCATTTCAATGGTTCCCAAGGTGGTAAGCCATTGAACTCCTAACACAATGTTTGCTCCTCCCATGGCAATGGCATACATATTGCTAGTTAGCAAGTAATCTCCCATGGTGAGATTAATGTTATGGCATTTTCTTGAACAACTAATAGTTTTCCCATCAGCGATCATGACTTGACATTCTGGAGCTGGATAAACAAAGCAGTTCAAGCGTACCACCAACTTATGATTGATGAAATTGTGAGTACTTCCCGAATCAATCAACATTGTTACCCTCTATTTTTTAAGAATCCAACTACTTTGAGAGTTTGGGGAGTGCTAATACCAGAAATTGCATGGCATGATATTGTTGGTTGGGATCTCCTAATTCCTCCTCTGGCTCTACCTCTTCGTCTTCTTCATTTTCTTCTTCTTCAGTAGGTCCCTCAATGTAGAACAACTTCTTTTCAGCACACTTATGTCCTGGTCCAAATTTGTTGTCACAATTAAAACATAACCCTTTGGCTCTCTTTTCTTCAATTTGTTGAGGTGTCAGTCTCATTGGCCGAGGGAATGATGGTGGAAGGGTGCTACGATCTCTGATATTACTGACAGTTTGTTTCCTACTGGAAAGAAATTTTTCCTCTTGCCCTACGTGCCATGATCATAGAGTCTGAAACCTTATGAGGATTAAACATATGCACCTCAGTCTCAATTTGTTCTTCTTTAGACCCCGAAAATAAGTCATTCAAATTATCTTGAGGAATATTTTCCACCCGTAAGGAAAGGTTTTGGAATTGATGGATGTAATCTTTGACTATTCCTGTTTGTCTGAGCTTTGCTAATTGACTGAAATAATTCTCTACACACTAGAACTATAGTGCAATTGTAACTCTTCGGTGAATATTGTCCATGTAACATTGAGGCCACTCTTTTTCTTTGAGCACATAACCATCGATACCAAATGAATTGGTCAGGTTCAAGATCTGAACGATGCCATGGTAACCTTTTGTCCCGATGGAATCGATGAAGATCAAAGAAATTCTCCATCTGGTTAATCGATTGAGTGGATCCTTTCCATCAAACTTACATTTCCACTTTTGGAATCATGTTACGGGCTTGCGAGTGTTTGTATTTGGATTGGTCATGTTTGCGAGATCCACCACAGCTAGTTTGTCTATTACTTTGACCTAAAGATCCACCTTGGTTAATATGAGTATGATTGAGTTGTGGCTGATTAGGAAGGATATGATGACCCATGATATTGTAACTAAATTGGTGAATGAAATCCTCCAATCATTGTCCAATCTTTTCTACATCTTCTTTGTTGGCCACTCTACCCTCGAGGTTTCACAACTCTAACTCAAGATAGTTGACCTTATGGTCCGTTGAAGTAAACCCTAACCTCGAGGACTCTGTAGATACCCCTTCGACTCTAACTCCTCAACTATTATCTCATCCTTATCAGGGGTTTTACCCAGGAGTGATGGGATTCTTTTTGCCTCTTGTCGAAGGCCCAACCATGATGCCCCAAAATGGTAAGATTTAAGGATCAAGGTCAAAATTTAGGGTTTGGGATTTCAATAGGAATTCGGCCAAATTTTATAAAACTCAAAGAAAAAACTCAAACTAATTTTTAATCTTATTTCTGGAAATGTAAATAACTTTGAAAAATTCCACAAATTGCACCCTAGGTAGCGGAATTATGAAAAAACATAAAACCACTATAACTTTTGCAAAACAAGTCAAAAATTCTTAAAATTTGGAGGGAAGCTTACTTGACTGATTTCTCCACACCACAAAAAATTTGCAGAAAAATTACTACCTATTTTGAGATATGGATGAACCTTCACAATTAGGGTTTGACGCAGTGTTGGCCGAGTTCAAGCTCTGATACCACTTGTAATGTAATTACTTGTATAAATCTGATTATTAGTAGCAATATAACACCAATGAACACAATATTTCAGATAAATGATCTCAATGTGCAAGAAGAATAGCTTAGCCACTTCGAGGGGCAACCTCCAAACTAGACAATAAGACTCAAATGTTGAATATGATGATCAACTACTACCTACTAACCCCTATATATACTATTCCTATGCTATGGCCAACACCAAGGCCGACCCACTAATGAAAATATAACATATATGAAAGAGATACATAATGATAAGAAGTTATGATAGCCACAAGTTGGCTATATACATCGATATAGTAGACACCCGAAGCAAGTTCAACACTTTTGGGTTGAGAAAGTGGCTAAGTATAAGCCACACGGAGGATGAACATTGCATGCGAAGGGCACACATAAATATGAAGAGGATATCTACAAGTCGAAATGTGTGCGCGAAGGTGTGTGCAAGAAAAGGAGATAATACAAGTGTAAAGAAGAGCACGAAGGTGCACACGGGGTATGAGACGGGAACACACGAAAGGTTGTGTGCGAAGACATCAAACTTAGGAGTTAGCCAAAAAGTGGAAATGGATAAAAATAGACAAAAGCGGGGATGGCGTATTCACCAAGGTAAGCCAAAAATAGAAACCATGGGTGAGGCACATGGATGATTCAAGATATATATAGGTCATCCATGGACAAAGAAAGCTAATTATAACATGGTGTGGAAAGTAAAGCAAACTATTTATAGCTTGGGACATATCTATTTACAACATATACAAGTGGAGTAAAGTAGGATGAGGACTAATTATAGGAAATTGCAAGCATGCGAGACTATATCTAAAAATTGTTTATTAATAGATTAAAGCATGTAAGTGGTGAAGGATAAGTTCCCACCCTATATATATGTATATATGCCCGTAAAGTGGGTGTAGGTTTGTGCGAATTCATCTATTTCCTCATGGTGCTCCCTTGTTTGTTTTTATTCCTCTGTGGGGTTGGGCCTTCATGCTTCTCTAATTGGGGCTTGAGGAGTGTGTGACATGCTTACTTCTTCTCATTGAGCTCACACCTTTTTCATGTATTGTGGTCAGTTTCCCTTATGTCTCATCTTCCTCTTATTCTTATTCTTCGGGGAGTAGGCTCGCACTTGCACTTTGGTATCATTACAATTGTTTTCTTTGATGGGGGTGGTGCAAGATCGGTGTCACACACTTTGACCACCTTACCATCCTTTAGCTTAGGCTTCAAGCATATGTAAACTCGGCAAGCCTCCTTGCCCACCAAAAATGTTATGATGGGGCCAAGGTCCATCATATTAGACTCCATTGTTTTGACGTATGGCACTTTGGTCTCATACTCGTATGTTTTTCTAAAGGTATGGTAGTCAACATCTACCTTGTCTCGCATTAAATTTGAGCGATTGCACGTCCTTGATTCGGTTAATCGCACTTTTGAAGTATTTGATAAAAAAGAAAATGGTAGTTTGCACCATGGGCCCATTCTCCATTTACCAACAAGAATCTTACAAGGTCAAGAGTTGCATGATTGTAAATTTTTCCTACCCTTGCGATTCTATTGGAAGATCTCTAGGCACACGTCATTCATTTTTAAAGGAAGCGCATTATTTTATACCATATGTCCAGTGGACCTTATAAGTATTTGTGACCCCTCCATTACAAGTATATTTGGAAAATCTTCTCGTCGGTGATCGATGCTCCAAGGAATGCCCCCATTCACTCCCTTCTTGCCCATATCACTCCAATTTCCTGAGAATAGTATGAGGAGAAAGATTAACCCCAAGTAATCTTCTCTCCTTTCCATCTTGATTATTTCCTCTTCGATGATGTCCTCAGCAATGTACTAGGTGATATTGTACACTGGTCCCATGCACCATCTTATGCACGATGATGTGAGAATTTATCATTCACTTCAGACCATCGCTCTAAGGTACCTAACTTGGAGCTTGCTAAGTGCGTGTTTACTCTTGTTGTTAGATTGTGTTTGTATATTTTGTATACATATACCCAGAGTACTGATCCTCTTCCACGAGCATTAGTAGGGGTCGAATCCCTATTTTTAAGGAGTATAGATATACTATTTTTATCTATACGCATATATGGGTGGTGTCATAATCCATGAATTATGGGGAACCGCTTCTATGGGTGTTCTACTAGCCCATGGTTTTGGTATGCATTATTGTAAAAATGCTTTGACGGTTTCTTACTGTTTTTCTTACAAATAGCTGGAGATGCAGTAGGGTAGATCAAAACTTGAAAGTACATTATTGTATTGTAAATGGTTAAGTTAATGCAATAAGAGAGAGAAGTTATTGTGTTGGGTTTTTTCTCGAAAGGGTTTCCCAGGTTAAATCTTGTGTTTTGTCATTTGTTTTCTTTGATTATCTTGAATATTTTGTTCAATATAGCTTCTTGTTTATTAGTTTATTGGATTGATTCTCTTCATTTGGTATCAGAGCTAGGTTTTAGCTTTTATGTGAAGAGTTAGGGTTTCTAAAACCTGTGATAAACTTTTTTGAGTGGGAGCTCTATGGGTGAATTTTTCAAGTAGAAGAAAATGACGAGAAGCGTAAGGATCAAAATCAAAAAATTTAATGGCCAACATTTTGAGTTATGGAAGCTCAAGATGGAAGATCTTCTTGTGGATAGAGATCAGTGGATTGTTGTGTCTGGAGTCATGCCTACGGGTATGAAGGTAGAGGACTAGGAAAATATCGATAGGAAGGCAAGGAGTTCAATCAGATTGTGTCTATCAGATTTAGTTTTGTTGAATGTGTCAAATGAGAAATCCACTCATGTGTTATTATGGGAGAAGTTGGGGACTTTGTATCAGACAAAGTCTCTAGTGAACAAACTGTTTCTCTGAAAGAAGCTATATTCATTGAGAATGAATGATAGAGACTCTATTGCAGAACATCTAAACGTCTTTAATACTTGTGGTAAGTCAGTTTATTTCTGTGATATTAAAATGGAAGAAGAGGATAAGTGTATTACTCTTTTGTGTTCTTTACCCAAGTCTTGGGATAATCTAGTTATGGATATTACTAGTACTACGACAAAATTATTAGTTGAGGATGTAGTTGCGGCCTTACTATCAAAAGAAATGAGGCGGAAATCCATTGAGGATTATCAATCCAAGGATGCCTTATATGTAAGAGGTCGTACCCAAGAGAAAAGAAAGAAGAGGAAAGGATAATCAAAGTCTAAAAGTAAATCAAAGACTATAGAAAAAGATAAGAGGAAATGTTGGAACTATGGTAAAACAAGGCATTTCAAGAAAGACTATAGATCTAAGAAGGTAGAAAAGGGTAAGTCCTCTGATGATGGTGGATCTTCAGATACAAAACCCTCTAATGAAGACTTAGGAGATTTGTTTTTGGTGGCTTCTAACTTGCATGCATGTGATAGTGCATGGTTGATTGACTCGTGCCTCCTTTCATATGACACCACACAAGGAGTGGTTATGTGAATATGAAAAGTGTAATGGAGGTGATGTATATCTGGGAGACAAATCAACCTGTAAGATCATTGGTCATGGGAGAATCAAGATGAGGTTTAAAGATGGAAGGATTAAAACCCTCCCATGTGTTCTGCACATTCCAGGTTTGACTAGAAACCTAATATTTGTAAGTAAGATGAATGATGTAGGTGTTCAAGTAGCATTTAGTAAAGATAGTTGCAAGATGGTTAGGGTGCAATGGTATTGGCAAGAGGCATTCGTATTGGAACACTGTTTAAGCTTAAGGAGGCAAGTGTTGTTACTGATGAGTGCAATAACTTTGTGGTTCTAGAGGAGAAGAAAGCTTTAGATCCAACTCCTACATCTGCTGCAATGAAGACGATGTTATGGCATCAAAGGATGGGACACATTGGAGAGAAAGGACTTTGTACTTTAAAAGTAAAAGGTATGGTTGAAGGAATTTCTAGAGTGTCCTTTAGATTTTTATTTTTGTGAGAATTGTGTGTTTGGAAAGAAAACTAGAGTAAAGTTTCCTACTAATGCTACAAGATCAGAAGGAATTCTACATTTGATACATAGTGATGTTTTTGGACCTATAAAAGTTCCATCACTAGGAAAATCCATGTTCTATGTTAGTTTCATAGATGATTTCTCAAGAAATACTTGGGTATATTTTATTCGAAATAAGTTTGAGGTTTTCAATAAATTCAAAGAGTTTAAGGCTCTTGTGGAAAATCAAACAGAAAGGAAGATAAAGGTTTTGAGAAGTGACAATGGTGGGAATATTTCTCTAATGTCTTTGAGAAATTCTCGCCCAAAGAATTTGGAATAGAAAGGTAGAAGACAACTCCATATGCGCCACAATAGAATGGAGTTACAGAAAAGATGAACAAAACATTGATGGATAAGTGTAGAAGTATGCTCAGTGGTGCCGGTTTGGACAAAAAATTCTGGGCAAGTAGTGGCAACTGCATGCTATTTGGTTAATAGATCACCAACATCTGCACTTGAAGGGAAAACTCCACAGAAGCATGGACTGGTAAGAAACCCTCTGTTAGACATTTACATGTATTTGGTTGTATTGCTTATATGTATATTCCAAAGAGAAAAGAACCAAGTTAGATAATAAATCTGCTAAGTGCATATTTATTGGATACTCTAATGGTGTAAAAGGATACAAGCTTTGGAATCTAGAATCATAGAAGGTTGTTTTTAGCCATAATGTAATTTTTAGAGAGCTTAAGGAAATTCCAGAGCAAGAAGCAAAACCAAAGGAAGATCATGTTAAAATTGAGGAAGATGAATATGTGTTTGAATTTGATGCGACTACAGAAGATGAACCATAAAGAGAGTTGCAAGGGAAGATTTAGATGAAGCAGATGAGGAACCAAAAGATGTTGAAACAAAAATCTTATCTTAAGAAGATCAGATCGGTTGAGAAGGGCACCTGAGAGGTATAGTCCTCCTGATTTTTGTTCTACTTCAGTTTTGTCAGTTTTATATGTTACTGATGATGAACCCAAGACTATGAAGGATGCTTTAGATCTAATGAAAGAAAGTTTTGGAAAAAGGCTATGGAGGAAGAAATGGAGTCCTTATACAAGAATAATACATGAGACTTGGTGAAATTACCTCTTGGAAGAAAACATGTTGGTTGTAAATGGGTGTTTAAGAAGAAGTATAATGCAGATGGGAAAATAGAAAAGTATAAAGCTCACCTTGTGGCAAAGGGTTTCTCTCAAGTGGAGGGACTCAATTTTGGTGAGATATTTTCTCTATTTCTAAGTTACATTCTATTAGATTTCTTTTAGCTATTGTTGTTGCTTTCGATTTGGAAATAGAGCAGATGGATGTTAAGACAATGTTTTTGCATGGTGAGCTTGAGGAGAAAATCTACATGACCAAAAAGCTTTAAGATCAAAGCAAATGCAAATGACATGCAACAGTGAAGTCCCTCCTCGATGAAGGTGAGGCTGCCTTTATTGAAAACCAAAACTATATTTACACCTGTACATTCAAAATTGTATGTGGGGGGGGTGTTTTGGAACATCGATGGAAAGAAAAGTGAATGAGATGGAGATGGAATGAAAGGATGGAATGAATGAATGAAAGAACATGCAAGAGTTAGGTAAAAGCGAGCCTAATATTGCATGAAGAAGAAAGATGAATAACTAACACAAATAAAATGGAGTTTGAGTTAACTAAACAGAATGAGTAAAAGGGAACACATGTGAGCAAGTAGATAATCAGAGCTTGATCACTTTGTGAACTAGAACAACATATTAATAATGTTGACAATAAGATCAAAGACAATATTTGCATGCAAGATTCAAACACTAACATCTAATGAACATAAGAACATCAAATGTTATAAGAGATAATGAATGAGACACAAAGTTCATATTTCATTAACTCCAAAATGTCTTCTCAAAAGAACACAAAGTTTCTTTCTTTGAAATAAAGCTTGCATACAAAAGTATTTTCTTCTCCTCTCTCAAAGTCACCCTTTACAAATGAGCCCTCACTTCCTTTTATAACCCAAAAGTTGGTTACAAAGTAGTTAGGGTTTTACATGAACATTAAATAGGGCACTTAAGTGACCTTTGACTTTTCAACCAACTTTATTAAAAGCAACTAAAAATAGAAATCACTTAAGTCATCCATAGTTTTCCGAAAGCAAACTCAATAACAACATCCTTTTCTTAAAATTCCACTTTTAAAACATACTGATAATAACCAGTGCCTTATCCATTGAAATGGGGTCCACCTATCTCAAACGTATGAGAAATGGACTCTCCCACTTCGTTAGATACCAAGAAAACTATCTCCTTGAACCATCGGTGAAATTAGGATCTGTCGCTTTTTCACCAATTGAAAGGATCTGAACCTTCCCAATGTTTGAACATCTTTTCTTCTTCTGGAGGTTCATTTGGTCAAAGAATAGCCTCACAAAATACCTGCAATTCCAAAATCCTACTTGGCATATCATTTAAATTAACCATCTTTGATTGAGCATTCTCAAACAAGTTCTTTAATTTGATGCACGCTCCATTGAAACTGAAGAGAAATTATTGGCGGGAGTATACATGTCCTTAAACAATTGTGAAAATTGCTCTTCCACATGTTCCGATGAACACCTTTGATTATGCTCATTTACGAGGTTACAAGGGATCTCAACTATGAATTCTTGAATCAAGGCGAGTGAAGTGAAGGCTTCATTGCATATGCTCTCATAATGGATCATAGAATCCTCGAGAAGCGTCTTCCTTGATTTGAGATGCAGACACCAAAGAAAATGTGTCCCTCGATGTTCAAATTCGAGAATTCCTTCAATGGCTAAAACTGAGGATTCCATACTCGTCATCTCTCTGTAGAACTTGGGCAATATCTCATCCAAATTTGATATGTTAGAAACAAAAGTTTCCTTGAAAGAAAGAATTGGATCAAGATATGCATTGACATCTTCATGGAGCTTAACCGTTGTTTTGATCGTCTCTTGGCCTAAAACGAGAATCTCTGAAAGCCAAGTTTTAGTGACATGGCCCAATGTGTTTATTTCTTTTGATAAATTGAGAGTTTCTTCATCAGGGGCAGCCACTGCATCGGGTACTGGGAAAGTGGATGATATGGGATTTATCAGATGTTGAACATATTCCACCAATTGATTCTTTTCAGCCTTGAGCTGAGAGTTCTGAGACTTATATTTCTCAAGTCTCTTTAGCACGATATCAATTGAATCTCGAGCCATCGCCATGTCACTTTCCAATGTGGACCTCCCAAGTCCAAGTCTGGAAACTTCATAATCAGCAGATGTCATGGCATCACGCTCCTTGTCAACTTGTGGGATGGCAAGATCCACAAATCTGTTTCCGTCACTATCCACCATTATTCGAGAAAGCACTTTAGGCTTCTTGGGAATGACATCATTTGAAAGTTTGAAAAGGGCATCAAAATCAATGTCTATTGCCTTGACAACCCTCTTCCTTTTCTTGACCTCGCAATCAACCCAAAAGGAGTATCATTCACTATTTTTGCATACAAAAGCCTGGAGCTCAAAGCAACATTCTCATTGTTCTCGACATCATGAGATTCTACAAGAATCCTTTCCACGACCTCGATTTCAGGAGAAATAACCTCGATATCCACCTCTTGATCATTTGGGAGATTTTGGGAAATCTCTTCATGAATTGTAGGTTCAAGTGTTTGATATTTGGACTACCTACACCTAAGTGGATGCTTGTGCAAGGCATGGCTGAGGATCGTTTGTCATGAGCTTTTGAGAACTATTAACAATGTGAGTAGAAGAATCTCTACTTGAAGTAGAAAATCCCGATACACGCTCTCTTCCTTCACTGGGGCTAGGACCCTTAGATTTTTCTCCTCGTGACACATTATTCGGCGAAGTGGATTTTGGCAACCACTCCTTTCTTGCTTGTTGCGTATGATTGGATGGCACGAGAGTTGATTGAGAAGGGGCTTTGGTTGAATGGAGACCTCCTCGAGTTGGCAATTTTTGTGATCCTGAAGTATGATCTTGAATTGATTGTAACTTGGCAAGTTCTCTTTCGTACCAAGATATGCTTCTTTCAAGGATCGGTTGATTCTTGCTATCAAGAGAAAATTCATCTCTTTTGGTCCAATCAATTCGAGGCAACGGGGTAAAAGCAATTGCATCATATGAAGGATCAATAACATCTTCATCATCATTTACGAATGAATCTGGAGGGTTCTTGATGTGAAAGGCCTTGATCTGAGCAAGGGTTAGGCGAGAAAACTCTCGTCTTCTTACTTCATGCTCATCGAACAGCAGGCAGCCCAAAATCTTCCATGGTAGGGTTATGTTGATACTTTGCTCCAAGAATCTTCTGCATATATCCATTGATATCAAACTGGGATCTCTTCACATATGGATGAATTGTGATGAGGGAAAACTCTTTTTCCATGAGTTGTGCACTGAAGAGATTTGGACATTGGTATTCCCCGATTTGGATTGGGAAATGAATTCTGAGCGATGTTTGTCACTGAGAAGACAATGAACTTGGAATAGTTGTCGTGCAAGCTCCATTAATGCCCATTTGTCACTAACGTACTTAGGAAGTTTCCATGGAGTACCCATGAAAGCCACTTACGTGAATGTAGGAAAAGGATGAAAATTGAATAAACCAGGTTCCCCATTGGGAAATGACATCCATGGCTTCTTTAGAAAATCTTTCCTCTGTATTCGATTCGGTTCGAATCACGTGGAAGGTGAATGCATCGTTGACTCTTCTGAAATGGTGAGAGCTATTTTTGAAACTTAGTTGCGGATAGTAATGGAAGACACTATTTGATGGACCCATGACTCCTCTTGTTTCGAGTCCCGAAAATAGCTTTCTTCTTGCCACTGCATAAGTCAGATATGATGTCATGTAGAAGCATCCAGTCATCTTTACTTGATCAATTGTTTGTGAAGGGTATCACTGATGATGGTGGCCCAATCCACAAACTCTCTTTTGGCAAGGATGATACAGATAAACTGATACATCCATGGGTGGAAAATCCTGGCAGAGGGTAAACCAAAACTTGACTCAGAGAGAGTAATCATGTCCCGATTTCTTCCACGAACTCAATGCGGTACAATTCTTTAGGAAGCCGGTCAATTCGAGGCCTCTTGGTCACTAACCAATTGTTATTAACCATCTTGCTCCACTTGAGGGGTTCTTCATCCCAAAATTCTTGTGTTGACTGTCGAGTGATATCCGCATTCTCAGGGAAGTCAGGTATGTTGAGCAATTCCTCAATGTGCTCTGGTGTGATTAAGAGGAAAGGCTCACGATTATCTTTAAAAATTCCTCGTCTCTCGGGATCATAATGCTCCACGCAAGCGATAACCACTCTGGACATTGCAGAGAAGAGAAAAATGTTGTTGCTTGGGTAGACCACTATGGTAAAGCCTATCCGAGAATATGGTTTTGCCTTCAGCTTTCACCCGATCGCAGAATTGTTGCACATTGATGTGACCCAGATTTGTATCGAGTGATATTATCATATGCTTGACTTGATGGAACTGGGAGGAATGATTCCTTGGAATTCGTACTTGAGTGCGGACTTATTCGATTTCTCCATTGGCTTCCTCGATCTTCCTGCAGATTTATTAGATTTTTGGCCATTATGAATTTTACAGAAAAATGACTTAGGCACGCAAAACAATGCAAACGGGGCCGGGTCTCAGTCTCTGAAACCCCCATCAATGCAAGAAAAATATGACTTGTTTTAATATTATTATTATTATTATTATTTTAAATAAAATAATAATAATAACTAGTCCCGATTACAATTTTTTATTATGGTGACAATAATTTATTTATTTATTTTTTAAAAAATAAACAAAATCACCCGATTTTAATATCCCGATTTTTTTATTTAATTTTTTGGAGCAAATTCTCCTTGGTATGCGTGAAAATCGCTTTGATTTAATGACCGCGTACTTTGAGATTTACTTCTTCCTTGCGATCTTTTGATGATTTGCGTGGTATACTTGTTGCAATTCTTTTCGCAAAGCGTGAAATTTGATTGATGAATCTTGATGCTTGAAACTTTTGCTTTCATTTTTTTCTCTTTAACTCTGTGTGGAAATGAATCAAACTTTGACTTTTTTATTATTATTATTATTTATTATTTTCAACGTGGCTTCTTTTGCATGCAAATTTTTTTGTTGGATTTTTTTAGTATGGGAAACTTCCTTTACCCAATTTTTTTAATTGGAGATTCCTTGGATTTTTCAACTTTTGAAATTTGAAACTTTCTGCTTGTTCAGTGCGTGGTGATTTTTTTTGTTGAAACTGTTTTTGGACTTTCTCCTTGAAAAAATGCATGAAACTTTGATTTTGGCTTTTAATTGTTTTTCCTTAAATTTTGTTGTCCCTTTGTAACTGGGAGTCCAAAACGTTTTTAATTTTTTGGCTTTATTTGTCCTTTGGAAAAGTGCTGGCAACTTATTGGTTTTTTTGTTTTTTTGTTTTTCTTTGATGCATAAAACAATGTGGTTTACTTTTTGCCACCTCATTTGTGGTTTCCTCTTTCCTACTCTTACGTGGAGATGCTTTTTTTACTTTCGTGGAGAGCTTGAGACGAGTTTTGATTACCTTTTCTTTTCTTGCGTGGTCTTGCTCATCAAAACAAAACAAAATGCCCCTTTTTTGGATTGTTCTCCTTCCTTCCTCCCACGTGGTCTTTATCTTTGACTATGTAAAAGAAAATAATTAAAATAACATAGATTTCTTTTGTTTGTTCTCATTTTGGCGTGGGTTTTTGTTATTCAAAACTTTTCCTGCATAAAAAACAATGCTTTTTTTGTTTTGAGTTTTTGACTTCTTTTTGGCTTGCATGTGATTCTTACTTGGTAGTTGTGTATTGATTTACCTCCTAGGCATGGAGATCTTACATTTTTCTTTGGCTTTTATTTGCTTGTTCTTTTCAATGTGGCCATCACAAAGGAAAACTTAATACATGGGCTCACTTCTTTTATTTTTTTGTTTGTCTTGCAAATGTTTGTGTTAAAATTTATTCTTCCTCCCTCTCTGGGAGTAGCTCCAATGTGGAAGGATTTATGGACTGATGTTCTTTTTTATTTTATTGCTCTTTGGCCTCCTTTCTTGATGAAAGTGTGATGATCACTTTAGCTTTGTCTGAGCGTGAGAATTCTCCTTTCACTGAAAATTCAATTACTCTCATGGGGAAATGGTTACGGGAATTAAAGAAGCTTCCCCATAACCGTTTCCCCTTCCCGTTGAAATAACTAACTCCTCTTCCTTCGGGTAGTGGCATTAATTGCCAGGAAAGTGGGAAATAAACAACCATTTGCCAGCGAGAAATGGCAAGGCGGGTTGGCAATCCCCATTTTATTTCCCCATGTGGGAAATCGGGAGATTTTTACCCATTTGCCAATCCATTGATTTGGCAATCGGTGGAAGAAATCCCACAAGCGGAGGATTAAAATAAATTTTCCAGGAAAGGGAAATCCAGTACGGGGAAGCCAATTTGGCATCCCTAACAATGGGAAGCGAAAGCTTATTTTTCCCCCGACAATTAAAATAAATCTTGTCGAATGAATTTTAATTAATATTTATTTAATTAAAAACCCCAAAGTTATTAAAAATTGATTTTATCAAACAAAGAGTAATTAATTAATTAATTAATATTTAATGCATTTATGACTCCTCTACGGGGAGTTCTCACCGAAATGGACAAAACGAAGACCAAAACGATCACAAAAATCGAGACAATCACGATGAGGATGATAAATCACGCAAAGTAACACTTTTGAAAAATTTCAAAATTTCCATTTTTATTAATTTTGCAAAGTTAAAATTGGATAACAGTGTGTGTAGGCTAAAAAATGAAGCAATCACCAAGAATGTGGAACTAGAAATTTGACTTGTATGTGTTGAGACTCGGGAGAAAGAAAAAGTAAAGCTAACCCCTCGTGTTTATTTTAAACATAAAGGTGAATATTATGTTATCATTGTATTGTATGTTGATGACATGTTGTTAATTGGTAATAGTAAGAAATTGATCAGTCATGTTAAATATCAACTCTCATCTCATTTTGATATGAAGGATCTCGATGCTGCAAAATTTATTTTGGGCATGGAAATAAAAAGAAATCATGTAAATAGGAAACTAGTGTTAAATCAAAGAAAGTATCTTGAGGTGATATTGCAAAGGTTTCAAATGCATGAAAGTAAACCTTTTAGTATTCCTGCTGAAGAAGAAAATAGAGGACATGTCTCATGTACCATATGCTAGTGTAGTTAGTAGTTTGATGTATGTAATGGTTTGAACTAGACATGATATTGCACATGCAATGGGGAGTAGTGAGCATTCATGTCAAATCTGGAAGGGAACATTGAACCGTAGTAAAGATAATCTTCAGTACTTGAGTGGGACATCTAATTATACAATTTATTATCAAGTAAAACATGATGAAAGTAAAACATTAGATCTACATGGTTAATTTGAAGAATCCAAGAGGAATACTTTTATATTGTAGGTGTAAGGATGCACATCACCACAAGTGATCAACAAAGTGACTAGGATGCGTGACAACAACACATAGATTGGTTTGGACTTATACGATGACATTGTAGTGGAGGAGATAACAATCGAGCTGTACTATTAGAGGGGAGGTGGTAACTCAAACAAACACAAGACTCGACATCAACCAAGGTCTTGTGCACTCGTCATCCATCACAATTTGTCTTATTGTGTTTAATTGTCTTGTCTCTGTTATGACATCATTTCTTATGTCACTTTCATGCCCTCTGCGCATGGTGGTTATACTCGATAATATTACACTTCCATATTTGTGATATCCATGGTGTCCCAACTATCACTTCCTATGGGTCTTGCATTTAGTACCCAATCATTATGGGTTTCCTTCATTGGCTTCTTGGTCTTTGTTATGTTCTTCCTTAGTGACATTATTTCCTTGTTTAACACTTTTGTAAATTCAGTAACTTTAGTACCTAGGTTCTCAAACCTCGGTTGAATTGATAACTCGGTGAAAAACTACAAGTATTATTTTCTAAATCCTTGAATTTACCACGTGCTTTAACCCTATAAACTAGATCCCAAAACTTTGTACTACATAAAACCCTCTTATAACTTCTAAACCTTACAAACCCTTCCAATAGCTTCCACTTCACCGTTTTCCCTAAACGAAGGAGCTCTCTAGTTCGTGAACTACTTTTGGTTGCCTTGCTTCATCACTACTCTCAATCACAATCTACACTAGTTTTGCATTGGTTGTATGGTCTCACTAGTTTGCAAAGGCTCTAGTGCACACAAATTCTCAATTCGCAAGGTGAAAATGACAACTGCACTTTCTCCCTTTTATAGATTTCTAATTTCTATCGCATTAAATGCACTCACCTACCACTAATTTTTGGATTTAATGCATCTTTTTCATTTTCCCACCTTTCTCCGCAATCTTTGGAATCATCATGCCTTCTATCACACGTGACATTCCATAATCATCATAACCTTATTTTTCATATGTGCACATGATAGTCCATAACCTTCGACGTGAGACTATTTCTCGGCCGCATAACCCTTATGCGTGCACTTCCTCTAATCCACTTACCAATTAGTTTTCCTCTGCGTTGCCTTCCTCGCATTATATTGCTCACCACTCCATCTTTACCAGATTTCATATGAGTAACCCCACCAAATGTGTGTGTTTGTGCCTTATCAAGCCAATCATTAGAATAATATCTCCAAAACGTGCATTATCTGCACTTAACTACTTCAAGAATTTTTCCTTTCACTCCTTTGTCTTCCACCCCACACGAAAAGTATGTGTGGTCCTTTATGCATCATGTCTTAACAAATACATTAGCTTCAGCGCATAAATGTTCTTATTACAAAGCAACAACAAAAGCAAAACTAAAAGGAAACCTAACATGAATGAAAAGACTGCATTATAGAACTTCCCTTTCACCTTTAGTATTTCTTCTAATGGTGCGGCTATCCGAGCATAGCCTTTAATGAATTTCCAATAATATCCTATATGTCCAAGGAATCTATACACCTCACTATAATTCTTTGGTTCTTCTAATCCCAGGATGACTGCAATCTTTGTTGGGTCAAAAAAAATACCTTCTTTGCATATGATATGCCCCAACATTGTTCCAAAAGGTGCTACAAAGATGCACTTCTTGATATTTAATGATATGCTTAGTTACTTGCATCTTTCAAACATTAGTCTTAAGAAGACACAATGGTCTTTAACTAATCCATAAACAATTCGGTCATCAAGATACACTTGCAAGAACTTGTGTATGAAGTCTTCAAACGCCTAAACAACAATGCACAAGAATACCATTGACACATTATTTAATCCAAAAGGCATATTTGTATATGCATAATAATCCCACTCTATAGTAAAAGTTGTCTTAGGATAATCCTCAGCGCTATACATACTTGATGGTCTTTGGAGAAACCATCTCAGAAAGGAGTAAATCTCGCACCATGAGAAAAAAATTCAAGAATCTCTTTAGTAAAGGGTGTGAGGAAAGGATCAATGACACAAGAGGAATTTAACACCCTATAATCCACACAAATCTATTAATTTCCATATTTTTGGATGCTAATGACCATTGGACTGATCCAATTTTATTCTTCAATAGGTTCAATGATGTATTTTCAACATCTTATCAATTTCATCTTTTAATTTGATGCACAAGTTGGGATTCATCCTATATGGCCTCTTTCTTATTGGTCATGCACATCCTTAATATTTATCTTCATATCCCCTAGTGATGGATGGACTCCCTTCAACTCATGGTACCCTCGAGGAAATAGATCCTGAAGTCGCTCAATAACTCAATTGTTTTCGCAACCTCAACATCATAGCAATAATCACCAATGATCACCTCATTAAGCACATCTTTTGTTCCT
The DNA here is from genome assembly GCA_018340775.1 of Taxus wallichiana var. yunnanensis. Taxonomy (NCBI): domain Eukaryota; kingdom Viridiplantae; phylum Streptophyta; class Pinopsida; order Cupressales; family Taxaceae; genus Taxus; species Taxus wallichiana. The sequence continues at coordinate 524,225,717 of CM031243.1, forward strand.
ATATTCATCTTCTTTGTTCTAAGTGGCATATAATATGCCCACGCATGTTCATCTATAGAATCTAGAACCTCACACTCACCTTCCGTATGTTCTATGTCTATATCCTTAACCTCTTCATCGACAATGAGATAAACACGCTTCCCTTTTCCTTTTCCTTAGAGCGTGCTCCAATAGTTTCTCATCAAAATTCACTCGATCCACAAGTATTTGTGCGCTCATTCAGAAGAATCTCACCTTGTAACTGAGTTACAAGCTCTTCTGCCTTCCCATCGTCTCCTAGAGTGATGGGCTTCATTATCTACTGAGCTTAACTGATAGGGGTTTAGTAGAAATAATTGATCATATGTACGGTACCTATGGTCATATTATGCCAATTTGTTGTCTCTTTCTTCATCTCTGTATGGATGTACCATGCGAGTGCACATCCATGCAATGTGGAATGAAAATTATGTATCCATAGTGATGGTGGTACCACGTCAGGTCCCTCATGCTAATTATTTTCACAACCTTGAATGTGAGCCAGGGGAAAAGTCACTCCATCATAACTTGATATGTCCTAGGGTAGGTTATTCTTTACAAACTCATTTAGGAAAACAACCTAATATGAAACCATCTTAGCAAGTTGTATCTATAGACAACCCACCATCATGTTGTCATTCCAAAATCTCGGTAATGCATTCTTCTACAAGCATCGAACTACTTGATGCATTATCATTCATGTGACTCTTTTGTGGCACTTCTAGCTAACCATTTCTTATGTACCATGATCCCAATTATCACAAAATGTTGGTAGTGTCGCTTAATGGAATGTTTGTCTCCCCACTTGAGCATCCCTTCCTTCATTGCCTCAACATACTCCGATTTGTGCAACATCTGCTCACATATCTGGTTAAGATATTCTTCATTCATGGATTGATGTAAGATGCCACCTTTGTACCATCCATAGGGATCCCGACTCGCTCATATGTATCTCAAAACTTACATAACAATTGTTAAAGCGCATGTTTGTTTTGTTCACATAACACAAGGGACGACCAAGTAATGCAGGGAAATTGTTCACCTCTACCAAATCCACAACCTCAAAGTCTCCTTTGAACTTTACTCCCTAAATCGTGATACTTGCATCCTTCAAGAATCCAATGGGAATGGCCCTTGTTTTGTTTTCCATGTACAACACACTTGAAGATGGTGGCCTTCACATTATATTCCAAGTATCCAATGTAAGAACATTAACTTTTTCACCCATATGAATAATGATAGTACTCATCAACCAACCATCTATAACCACATCTAAGGTAATCTCCTTGTCGTATTCATGGTCTTGGGGTGAAAAATTAGCATGTAATATTTGTCTATCCCTCTTTGTTCTGTGCAGGTTACTTTCTCCCGTAACCATTCTCCTAATAGGGGATGATATTTTCTTATTTGATCATCCTACATATTTTTTGAGATCATCCACATCCTTATCAGTACTTCAGCTTTTTTCATGCACTCTTTTCCCGTGTTTGTTCTTTTAGACAAAGTATCTCTCTCTGATAGTTCCATGATTAATCCCATGGTCTCTTGGAATACTTTCTTTTTCTTCCCGCATCTAGATATTTAGTTGGCTACACATTCTCATCCCGTTTGATGAGTGGATTTTTTCTTCCTTGTTCCCTCACGCATGACACTTTTACACACATAGTGATCAATAATGGTTGTTGCTCCACCACAACAAATGTCTTAGGTTGTCATTGTCCCTTCCTAGAGTGTTCAACCTATATCATCGTTTCACCTCTATCCTTCTTATTTTTACACATGTGTGTATACAAATCTAGGAAATCTTCCACTTTGTGCCCCTTTCCACAATACACACAAGACTAGTTCTTTGGACACTCATGTTGATAATGGTTTGGCGACCCACATATATAGCATGTTCCATGACTAAACCTACCTCTGTGACCTCCATGGCCTCTGCAACGATATCCTCCTCTATATCCTCCATTGTCATTATTACTTACACCATTTTCCTTTATGGTTCCATTATTTTAATGTTCATGTCCCTATGAGCTTCTTTTATGCTAGTATGGTGAAACTCGGTCTCATAATCCTCATTGATATGGTCAATCAATCATCAATTAACTATATCATGGGTATGCATGTCAAAAAATATTGCATTATAATGATATATTCTTTTGTGTGGTGTGTTGCAGAAAGTGGGAAATTTTGGACATCATGATATTTATGAAAAATATCACAAGTTGTGAGTAACACACGCACATTCCTACTACGCATAACTATCCCTTAGTATGCCACTCTACTTCACAATTTGTACACCATAGTCCACTTTGTAATTTCATGCATGAAATTAGCAGCAATTTCTCCAATTGTGATGTCATAGTTGTAATTTGCACTTCAAGGAATGGACTTACTCTAGTGTTTACACTTTTGACCACCTTTATGCATAGTGCTACCTCTAAAGCCTCACGCGGGTCGATGAATATTTTATGTGATAACTCCCTTTTAACTAGTGTTATAAATCCACCCACAAACCATTGTGTATGTTGAATTTGATGGATGTCATACGATATCTTAGAAAAAGTATCTTAAATCATGTATTGTACTCCCTAAAGCTCTCGGATGTCCTGTTTAATCTCTTTGAGTGCACTTTGATGCTATGTTGCCTAAACTCAAGTATGTGAAACTTGGCTATAAAAATGAAATGCAACACGTCATAGTCCACTTTTGTTTGATGTGGGTCATACTTCTGTACTCACTATGTGCATGCCCTTGTAACGTCATTATGAATTCACTCAATTTTATGTTTGAGGCTATAATTTCTTTAGCTCTCTATAAGAGTTTACACTTTGTGCACTTGATTTGTTGCATATTCATTCTACTCATCGGTACTTTGTTAAGTGGAGTGACATCTCAAATAAGGTCTAAGGAGGAAGTTATGGTGGTAGTTACTTTCTTGTGCTGGATTGCTTCCATTTAGGGGTGGACCAAATCCCGACCACGAGCCTCCACTAGGATTACCTCCACTTAGGGGAGGACTAGAGCCTCCTGCTACTACTTGAGGACCTAACAAAGTGTTACTTTATGTCACCTTATAGTAGAGATAAATTTCACACCATCCATTTGTCCCGGTATCCTACCTAGGGATTACCGCCAATGGGTAGTGCACCCATGTTTTGTCTTGACATTACACCTACCTAATACTTCCAAATAAACTTTGATGTTTAGCTACATGGGATCCTATTGCATACCATATGTGTTTCCTTAATCTATTATTCTTCCTAAGCTTATACCAACACATATCTTCCTATATCTCCAACCCAACGTGGTGATCCCCATTACCTTCTTATTCCCCTGTCACTTTGTGATTATCTTCTATCCGAACTTCGATTCTTGAGTACCATGTGCAAGTGTTAAGGTTCTGAGGTGGGTCAAATGTGCACAAATGGTTCTTCTCTATTCACCATACTTGCTTTCATCCAATTTCAAGGGAGTCCTTTTGTTGTGCTTCCCAATATTAGAGGGACATGGTCTTGTGGTCCCTCACCTCTCTCTCGGTTTTCATCACATCCTCTCACCCCATTCCACTATGTCTTAACACTTCTTCAACTATCCTCTCTCGTGTATCATTATACTAGGTGCAATATTTCTTCTCTCTCTCTACTTCCATTTGAGTCAATGCCATCCCTTTCCAACCCCTTCCCCTATCCTTGCACGCGACAAGTGTTTATCTAGCCATCGATAAGTTTTCAAGTTCCATTTCAATCATCAAGATATTTATAGCTAAAAATAGTACGAGTAAATATAATCCCCTTGGTTTGCACAAAAACTAAAACTCTACTTCCTCTAGGTAGTAGTATGTTGAGATCGCATACTCCAAAGTGTAATTTTGTAACAATCCTTCCCACTAACGATTTACAACATGTGTCCATGGATCATCCAAGTCAGAGAGTGTTTGGTACTTATCCCGGTTCCACATTTTCTTCTTTTCCAATCAAATATCTATATTTTGTGCGTAAGATGTTAACCAATCATGTAGTTCTCCTTTAAAGAAACTAAAGAATGTCTCATATAACGAATCATACAAGTTGTCTTCTACCCATTTACATGGATTAAAATTACTCTTTGGTTCTATACTTCTATAAACTCATTTTGACCTTCGTGTACCCTATGCTCAAAATTTTCCAATGACAACCAAAATGCCATGCACATGCCACATATTGAAAGTTTGAATAAAATAAGGTCTTGACAACAAAACCAAAATGTCACGTTGTAGTCTAGTAAATTAGCACAACATAGTTGGGCTCTGCCGACACTTTGATTAGACAAAGGTCTAAGTGCTCATCTGAAGCAAGTGAAAATCCTTTGAGTTCCTTCTAGGGCAACACTCAAGACATGGTCCTCAGTAAACATGATTGACACATCATGCAATATATATATTCCATATGTAGATTATGAATTATTACAATATGTGCATAGACAATTGATCATAAACAGAGCTTGTATTTATTCATCAACATATACAATCAATAATGAGAACTGAAACCAATTACACCACGTGCATCCCTACATACTTTAGAAACCCATACTAGATTATCCATTATAAACACATGACTTAGTTATTTGACTATGCACATACATACTCACGCATCCTTACATATATATCTAGACACATACACACACATTTTCACCACATACCCGCACATACACCTACATATGCCCACCATATCCTACATATCAGATTGTTTTGTGAGGATCAATATAGAATCCCATGCACATCGAAAAATGAGATCAAATCACAAAATGAGAATCAAGTAGAGAAAGACACGGGGTCTGGCATACACTCATAGATCAAAAATAAGAGGTACATATAGGAGTGTTGTGTAACTCCTGTGCATGACACATGTACACAAACCTAACTAACCCTAATGACCTATTCTCACTAAGTGAGATGACTAACCACATGAGGTGGATAAGACATGTGAGTGATGATGAGACAAGTCATATACACCAACACCCCCTTCATCGAAGTTGAGGTAGAGGTCATGGAAAGTCGAACATAAAGAGAAATCCCTAAAAACTAAGAAAGATGTGTCAATGGGGCCCAACTACTAAGCTTGATAAGGTACCCATGTACAAACAACAATATTTCTAGAAAAGAAGAAGAGGAGAAGGAAATGGGTCCCAGGAAACTAGGCCTAATGAGGTACCCATGTATAATAAGGATCTCAAGTAATGGAGGAAAAAACCCTAGGGAAAAACATCCACTTACAAGAGATAAAAACCCCTAAAAAACCTAAGAAAGATATGTTAAATGAGTCCTAGAAACTAAATTCCTAATAAGGTACTCATGTACAAACTGTAATCTTTCTAGAAGAAGAGAAGAGATGAATGAAACACTATCTAGCCTCCCAAGATGAAGAACATGTTCGAAGACCACCCTGTATCAAGTGAAGAAGAAGAAGATCCCCAAAGTGATAAGGTGTGGTTCCTATCCAAGGAACGATGCTCCATATGTGAGGTGGAAGTGCCAACTACTCCATGAAGGGATGGTGAATCCAAAGTAGCGATGAAGAAGGAAGGTGGAATATCCTAACTATATAGAAGAGTGCTCGAAGTCTGATGAGTCCTAAATCAAAGTACCTGCTCCCTGAAAAGTTTGTAGTGGACCAGAAGTAGGTGGATCAAGAAATAACTCCTCAATGTGGTAGATGATAAGTGGATGGTGGAGGTGGGTCCCCATCACTATGGAAATCAACCAAGCTAGAAGAGAAGTCATCATCATCATAAGTGAGCTCAGAAATATCATCAAGTCCAGGTGAATCGATGAAGAATTTGAAGGAGGAAAAAAGTGAGAAAAAGAGTAAAGTTGAGTGTGATGATCAACTATACCAATTGCAATAATAATATTGTCACTATGAAGCTCTCTAACATATAAATAAATCTGGAGTGAACTCAACCCGCATGCCCTGACTAAGGTGAGTGATCTGATACATTGAAAGGAGATTAGTTGAAAGTGAAGGAACATTAAGCACATTGTTGAAAGTTCCACCATTCACTTCAACAGACCCTCTCCCAAAAACCGTGTAGAAGTGTTGTCACCAAGCCAAATAGAAGACATGTCACATGGCTCTAATGAAGCAAACTCAATGTCAGATGAGGCCATATGATGAGATGCACCCAAATCAATCACCCATGTAGGAGTAGGTGACACAATTATAACTAAAGCTCTTGCCTTTTTTCTCCTTAGTTGATTCTTTTTTTTTTTTTCACTTTCCCCTTTCCATTGTATTTTTCCTTAGAACTTTCATGAGTTGATGATGAAGATGGCTTGAGAGAATCGGGAACTCCTATGTTGTTCTTCTCAAGAAGACTCGTGAGGAGGTCAATCTTCTTCTTCAAACATTTTTCTTCTTCATGCCTACCACTATAGTACCCACATTTGATCCATTCTTTAGGATTTTAGAACTAGAAGAGGAAGTGGAAAAGTTTGATTTGGTGTGGATTGGTCCTTTTTATTCTCATGATCCTTATTGTTCTGCTTCTTCTCTTTTGAAACCCTAGGTTTTTCATGACCAAAAATGAGAGCATGGGATTTTGTGGATCTAAGAGTACCCATCTGAATTAGCTTATCATGTTCTCTAGTCAAATCAACAACAAACTCATCAAAGGAGGGCATAGTCCAACTTGCACCAAGTGTCTCTTTTTGTAGCATGGAAGGTTGAGACAAAGACAAAATAGTTTGGACCAAGTTTTGCAAGGATGGAAAGTATGAGTTGTGAGTCCTTCTTGTCAATTCCACAATTTTTCAATTGCAATCTTAGAGATTTGAGTTTGGTGAAAAGTCTCTGGAGAGTGTCAAAACTACTAGGGATGAGACTAATCAACTCATTTTCTAGTTCATGCCCTTTCATTTCATCTTGTTTCCCAAAAAAATTATAAGGCATCCCAAACTTCCTTGGGTGATTTGGTTGTGTTAATATGAAAGTGCAATTTTGGTGATACAAAAAGACACAAAAGGCCAAAGGCTTCATCACATTTTTCAAACCACTTTTCTTTCTCTATCTTCTTTAGGTTCAATCTTGAATCCCATAGTTATCCGATAAAGTTTTTGTTTTCTCAAAGCGAGAGATATGACATCTTTCCATTCGTGATAGTTAAATGGGGTAAGCAAAGGAACAAATTAAGATCCATAGTAGATAAAAGTGAGAAAAGAAAATAGTGGAAAGAAATGAACCACACAAAATGAACACCCCTTGATTGTGACACTTTATAAGTAGTGCGTTGATTACACCCAAGTGTTTGTGCGACATGAGATGATTGGTCACTCACCTTGTAATTAGTGAAATATCACACAAGCATGGAGACCACAATATGCTCAGTCATGCACAATGAAACAAGTGAACAAGCAAAAAGCAAAAAGAAGGGAAGGAAGGCTCTCTTTCCACAAGGTTGTGGTGGATGCGCTCACTAAACCTACAAACAAAGAAGAGTGATTACAAAGTGAAGAAAGGGCTCAAAAATGAGTCCAAGAGGCTTTCAGGATGCAACAAGGCTCCTAAAAGTGGAAAAATGCTAAGAGGAATGTTACACACTCAACAAATGGTTAGTAGAAAAAAATCATCTAATAACGCTATAAAATCACACTTTAAATTTTCCCGATTAACTTAATTTTGAAAAATAATGGAAAAAATGACAATAAATTGATTAATCGATAAAAAAATGACTAATAATTATTAAATTAAAGGCCTTAAAAAAAATAAAATGCTTATTAAAAATAAGATCAGGCCTAAAAAATTTAATTAATAACCACCTTAAAGGATAACCTTAGATATATTAGATCCTAAATTATAACTTTAAGACCTAACATATATTAAACGCCCTTATTTTAAAAATTAACACCTAACCTTTTTAATAAAAACCCACCTATTTAAAAAAAAAACCCCCTTATAAAATAAACCTTAACTTTAATAAAAACAGCCCCACCCACATTATACTTTAAAAAAATGAACCAAAACCAAAAACTTAGTAAACGCTTTAAAAAAACACACCCACTCAATTAAAAATTTGACAAAATCACCAAATTGAAAAAGGAAAAAAGTTTTAAAAAAGGTCAATGGAAGGAGAGGGCAAGGAAAGTGGAAGTAGATCAACAAATGGAAGTGGGGGGGGACTCGAAAAGTTGCTCAGTTGGGGAGGAGGAGAAGGAAGCAATGAAGAATGGGAGCAATGGTAGGAGAAAACCATAATGGCTTGGGGTTGAACAAAATGTGAGAGTATGGAGGAGGCAAAGGGGGTCTCCAATGGTTTAGAACAAAGACATAGAGGTTGAGAAAGATGATTAACGCAATGACACATGGTTTGTGAAATGATGTAGAGCACGAGAAAGATCCCAAGACAAAGTGAATGAGCAAGTAGGACATTGAGTAGAGTGAAACAAAAGGCCCGAATACGGTGACAAGCGGTGATAAATAAACAAAGTGAGCATGAAAAGGAGGAAGTCATGAGTGATGACGTAATCAACACAATCCCAAAACAGATAAAACAACACCTAAAAAAACAAACTCAAACTTAGTGCAAAGGCAAACAACAAAAAAACCAACTTGCATACTGATGCAAAGAGAAAATGCAAAAAAAGGCTCAATCAAATCCAAAACTAGGTCAACACATGAAGAGCAACAATGCAAATAGAAAATGATCGAAAGATGCCAAAAAAAAGCTCAAATAAAAAAAAAAAATAAGCAAAAGCAATAAAAATGGCTGAATTAAAGTAACAAATAAATGTAAGCATGAAAAAAAATGAAAAAGCAACTCGATTAGAGCTAAAACAAAGCGAAAAAGTGAAAAACCAATCGCAAAAACATCAACTCGACTCAAGAAAAAACAAGATCCAACAATGCTCAGGGCAAATGAAAACAAAAGCAACTTCGAAAGGAGGAAGTCGAACCAACATGTGGAGCAAAAATGAATAATATGGAACACAAGAAACCAATGCAACCAAGGCAAATGGGAGGAGGCAAACAAAAAAAATGGAAAAAATGGAAAACCAAAATAGATTTAAAAAAATTCACTTTTAATTAAAAATTAATGATTAAAACCAGAAATGCAAAACCTACCTCTAAATTTAGTTGTTCCTCCAAACTTAGTTGCTGCACTAGCTAGATACCTGAAAACACACTGTAACTTTGCACATGCAAAACCAAAAAACTAGCACAAAATCCAAAAAATGAGATGTTAAACCTATAAACAAGATTCCAAAAGAAGATTGAAAACTTGCATGAGAAGCACAAAAACTAGAAAACAAAGTAATAACAACCAAATCAAACAAGTGCATGTTTACCAAACAATCACTTTGATACCATATCGATTATTCTACGAGGATCAATACGAAACCCGTGCACATCGAAAAAGGTTGCACTTCTAATGGTGTCGTGAACGCTCCATGTAGTAAGTAAGAGATCAAATCACAAAATGAGAATCAAGTAGAGAAAGACATTAGGTCTAGCATGCTCATAGATATCAAAAAAAAAATAAGAGGTACATATAGGAGTGTTGTGTAACTCATGTGCATGACATGTGTACACAACCCTAACTAACCCTATTGACCTATTCTCACTAAGTGAGATGACTAACCACATGAGGTGGACAAGACACTAAATGTTGACAAGACAAGTCATATACACCATATCCCTTTCCATAATTTTGGCTAACTTATGTTCTTTTCTACCTTTGTGCATGAAATTTCCACAATCCTCTTCTCATGCCTCTATGTGTACATTTGCGCACTTCTTTTCACTTGTATTATCTCTATGTTCTTGTGCACATCTCCGTGCACACCTTTTTGACTTTTGATATCCTTTTCATCACTACATGCGTGCTTCTGCGCATGATCTTCATCCTCTGTGCATGGCTTATACTTAGCCACTTCTTAGCCCAACATGGTGGCTACCTCTTCAACATTCTACACTCTTCTACAACTTCTTAGATATACAATGTATGACCACACATATTTTATTTTAAACTACATGCTCAGCTTGGTTTATCGCACACACCTCACAAAGAGGGGCATTCATCCAGTATATTCTACACGTCTGACAAACACATTACTCTTGGGTTTATACAAAGGTATATATAGGTTATAGGTACTTAAAAACCACATCAAATAGGAAAATATATAAAATCATGCACAAGTTCAAAAATGTACAACTTGGTTAGGAACATATAAATAACTATGACCCTTTCACACATTTTCCCAGTGTAGTTACACCACATTTCTTAACATTTTTTGAGCTTCACCTACTAATTTAATCTAAATTGGATTAAATCGTTATTCATGGTAACTATAACTAATGATATACAAGTGATAAACTACAATAAGACACAATCAATAAGCAAACAATAATACAAAAATTTAAGCAAATGAGGAAGGGGGATGCCTTAGCTGATTTTTAAGTGATCTGGAAGTGATTTGAGATGAGAAACTGTTGGAACATACTAGGAAGAGTGTCATCAAGGCTCACCAAGGGTTTTAAAACTCAAAATTTCACAAGATAGAAGTGCCCACGGAGGATGGGAGCACACGGGTGCTAGTGTCCACTCAGATACTCATGTTTTGGCCTTTTATGGGTTGAAAGAGCTTCGTCGTTGATCCTATTTTGTCGCTCTAGTTTTTCTCCAATGTCGTTGGTCATATTTATAACTGCAAAATAGATAGCTAGCTACACATGCCCACAAACCACATCAAACCTAATAAAGAAGATGCAAATGGGAGTTAGAATGACCCCGATGGTCACCCGAAGAGTGATCTTATGACCAGTGTTGCACTACATCTCATACTCCATGTAGTTTTGTGTGTATGTGTGTGTAATGATGCCCTAAGTTTCCCTTGTGAAATTTTTACTATGATAATGGGCTAGATCTAGAATGCTCCAAGTATGCAAATGTGTGAGATGGAATAAAATAAATTTCCCCTCCTATGTTGTGTATGTAGAGTGATGTAACCCTTGTCCCTTGTATGGATGTGCTAGATGTATGCCTTTAAAATGCTCTTGTGCCTTGATGCAAGCTTAGATAATGATAGATAATACTTAGTGCTTGGTCCTTAATTTAGAAGAAGTAACTAAGTATATATATATATGATTCTCTTGTTTGAATTTTTAATTGACAATTTGAAAGGCCAAACCAAAGATGATGCCCAAGAAGTAAAAGTGACCCAAAAGGGTAAGAAATGGATAAAGAAGGTCGAGGCACACCTAGTGCCCAGGGAGGGACATGAGCATCTAGGTGCTTTGTCCTAATCGCCCGGGCGCTAGTTTCCGAGGCCATAAAAGATAAATCAATCAAGTTCGGAAAAGGCTGTAAGGTGTGTAAGGATAGTAAAAATGCAAGAGATAAAACAAAGGGCCCAAAAGGAGTTTCCAACCACTAGTTTTCTTGTTTAGGAATCATGTATACATTAGTATGTTTTTGGACCTAGAAATATACCCAGTGCATATTTTTTGTGTCTACACCTACAAGAACATGTTATTGATGCAATTTGAGCTACTTCACTTAGTACAAATTAGATTCTGAGGGCATGAAGTACTTCACTCCTTCACTAGAACACTCAATTTTTGTTACAATTTTAGGGATATTGGGGGTATTAACCTCCTTTATTCATCTACATTTCAATACATTATAGTTTCTATTCCATCGTGTGGTATATGGGAATGACATGGGGAACTCGTTCTCTTTTTTATTATGTGTCCTTATCATGAAATTGGGCCTAGATCCGTATGCAACAACTTAGTCCATGGGGTTACAAAAGGTATTAAAGTAGCTAAGTGCTTCGTAGGTAGTCCTTCCTCTCCTCTTACATTCAAAGGGGAAGATATTAAATTTGCTGAATGAATTTGATACACGGTCTTCTTCCTTCATGGGATGATTTGGTATCTCACTCTTCTTCTCTCTCTCCTTTGTTTTACGTGTAGAGTAGCATGTATGCAACACTCTAGGTTTTCCTTGACACAATTGGGGACTAATCACCCCAATCCTTCAACAAGCTTAACAATTCAAATCTCCAAGTGCAAGCAAATAATGAGAAATTCTCCCTCTATAAAACAAACATGTGTATTCCTTCCATGTTTTTCATATCTTTCATTTTATGCAAATACAAATTTTACATATTACATTTTACATTTGAGTTAAAGTTCAATTCTTTATTATGGACATTGACTACACTCTGTGTTGCATGTTTCATCATGGAACATGCAAAAAACAACACAATGGGACTTTGCAAAACAAACTCGAGTGAAGAAAAAGTGTGTCTACACACTCAAGTATCTTTTCCTTTAAGCATGTAATTTTCATTTCATACTTAAAGGGGGAAAATATAAACACTCAAATTTGGTAATTTACTCTTTGACACTACTAGTTTTGACAATGCACTCTTGTTAAGAAAAACACACCTTTTCTATCCCTTTTGATACATCCTAATATCTTGTCTAACTTGTTTATTAATGAACACCGATATGAAGTCAACTTATAAGAATTAAATGCATAAAATCTATAATTAAATTCAACTTAACATGATGACCTTTAGTTCTCATATTTTTCATCCATGTGCAAAACGGTATGGTTTGGTCGATGTATGATATTTGGTCATGGCGAATTGTACAATATTAAATTGACATGTACTTCATATGATCTTTCAATTTCATATTCTTCGTTGGGTCATTTACTCTCTTTGGGTCATCCTTGTCATAACATTTTACCTTTGGAACCTATATAAGCAAGTTAACAATATCTCATTTGCTAACATGGAAATCATATGGCACTACATTGACACACTCACTTCCAACACTTGTAAAAGGCACCCAAGGCTCCCTAAATCCCACCAAAACTTATGCACATTCATTAGGAAGAAATCACTACAATTTTGAAGCATCGTACCATCTCGAAAGAATCATATTCCCTCATTTGCAAGAAATCAAACATCCTTAATTCAAGTATCACAAGAGGCAAACTCGACTTAAGCATTATCTAAGAGTTCTCGGTTGCCAAATCTTGTTGTAATCATTCGAGTTATCACATGTTAGTTGGAGAAAAACATGTGGTTTGAGGCCTCTTTAGACCAATGTCGATGTTGATGATGCGAGGATTGCACTTGAACCCAACGAATGTTTGTTTTGGAGGGTCTCCCACCCATGGCTAAGGGTTGAGACCTCACTCAACATATTTAGAGAGCTTCACAACATGATCGACAATTAGGGTTTGAAAGTGAAAAACATAACCAATATGGTGACAACCTCATGGAGTTATAAATCTATATTCTCAATAGGTCTAAAACCGTATAATATGGTCTAGCCGTCTGAAACAATCTTGATAGAGTTATACGGTCTTGCACTAGGCTAGTTTCGACTACATTTTCGGTCGAGGCATCATCGGGTTTAGATCTCTAGTTCCCGAACAATTTATACACCCAAAATCTTCTAGATCCATCTACAATCAACTAAGTCTACTCATATCTTCTTATGTTTCCAAGCTCATACATTATTTTTAAATTAGTTGTAAGAATTAATATGTTGTTATAATATTACATAATTAATGTTGGAAGTTAATTAATCAGAATAACCTCATGTAGCTCCCCTTACATCATTTTAGTGTACTTAACTCACTAAATCTAGATTTCAAATCTAATAAGGGTGTAAACATTTACATAATAAGAAATGTGTAGACACTCAAATTTGGCAATCTATCCTTGACATTATTGATCCCAAAAATATTCGTGATAAAAGAATAATTACGTTTTAGAAATTTCCAATTGTCGATTGTCGTCTAATTATCCTAGGTGGATGCAATCACAACTATTTGAAATAGCCATCCAAATCGTTAGAAAACATGTTATCGAAAAGACGACATTTTAAAGTCCCCACAATAAAAGACTCTCTTTGATATAATTAAAAGTAAATTATAAAAGCCCTAACAAAGCAAAAATATCTCAAGACTTTTTTTTTTTTTTGGGGTTAAATTGAAAAAAAAATCCTAAAACTTTTGTGAATAGTAGGGCCAACATATACTGTCATTTCATATGGCAAATATTTTGACACGTACCATTTGGCATTTTGTACGCCTCGTTTAGTTTCCACCTACAAAATGAAGGAAACCCTCTGAAATATGGTTTTGATAAATAATTAAAACATTTATCAGTTGTGTCCCAAATTCAAACCAGCAAGATTTTAATTCCTCGGTGCGCGATTACGGAAATTCTGATTTGGGCAACAATTTTAACTCTCAAATTCGGAAGAAAAATCGATTTAATTTTGTCTAGTTTTTGTGTAATAATGGGATCGGATGATGCGGATACATCTCAACTGGAGGAGCTTTTTATCGCTGAAAAGAGTGTGAGAAACCCTTTTGTTCCACTTGGTATGTACTTTTAGCACTACTTTTGATTTTGAGTAATGGGGGACACAAATTAAAATTAAATAAATTGGTATTGGAATTCGTGTAACATTTTGAATGCAATAATTAATAAAGATTTCAATCTTCCGCAATCCATAGTATTAGCAGGCAACCTTCCGGATAAGTTGCACAAGTATTTTGAATAAACCCATGTTAACTGGTAGTATGCAATGGAGGTATGAATCACTCTGTATGGTTCAAAATAGTTTATATGTGCATTGTGTGGTTAGAAATGCAGATTCAAAATAGTTAAGAAATGTGCATTGTGTGGTTAGAAATGCAGATTCAAAATACTTGTGTGTGCAATTTATCTGAAAGGTTGTCTCTTAATAATAATTATTGAATTGTTAGCTATAGTTCTTTGGTTCACTCTAAGACTTTGTCCCAGGGTTTTCTGTATATACTATAAAACAATGGCTGGCTGTTAAGTAAGAATAACATAACAATGATCTTCTTTCTTTTGTTCGGAAAGTTTTAATCAGAAAAAGATACAGAATAAATAAATAGAAAAAATATTATTAAGATTTGTAAACACAGGTCATGCCTAAATGTAGCTGTAATTTGGAATCTCTGCTAGAATTATGGGCGTCTAACTGTGGTGGGAGGGTTTGAAATATAGCGTTGAGACTGGGATGCAGTGAGTTCTCGCAGGCAAAGCCAATTTTTAACTTAAACCTGGACTCAGCCAAACAGTAGAGTTTCTTTTTAAAGATATTATATATAGTGTTGTTTTTAATGTTTTCCTAAAATTTTAATTGTTTTTCTTGCTGTTTCTATTTTTGGGTGACCCATTTTCAACACTATCACATGAACCTCAGTAATTTATCCCATTATCATTACACCACAATCAGCTGGACAGGATAATGCTTTAGTTACAAAGGTGATGCAAGTCATATAAGTATGTATAATCTGCATGGAAGTATTCTCACCCATAGGTTTCCAACATCTTTTTTGACAATTTGAGGGTGCTCATAAGTGCCCCCATTCCACGTTCCTATATTTCCCCTTCCCAGCCAAAGGGGACTGTGTAGAAGGAGAGAGGCAGAGCGAGAGGGGGAGCTTTTTTTGCAATTTTTTCCTATTGTATTATTGTAAGCACCCTTATAAGTCTCAAATTGTGCTCGTGACATAAAATCTTAATCAAGAATGAAAGAAAGAAATTATGTTAATGTCCACAATTGACTGAAGTAGGTCAACGAGACTAAAAGGACATCTACTTATAATAGAGTTACCACAGACAAGTACTAGGGTATAAGGAACCTAGGCTATGAAAGCAACTAAACCCTAAGAGCTAAAGCAAATACATTAAAGTAAGAGAGGGTAAGCCCTAAATGGTTGTATCCAAAACCGTAAGATCTAAGTGAAAGTAGAAATAGCCATCTGAGGGAAGGATTCATAAGTTAGCATGGTGTCAATGTAAATCAGAATGAGAGACCAGGAATGGGCAGTACACTCGTCTGTAGCAAAGGCTCAGGCCAGAGGAATCAACAATGTCATCGTCGTTTCCCACAAATGGGACATGGAATTAAACAATGGTCGCAGAGTAAAATTTAAAACTGCACAATTGTGAAAACAATCATATAAACAACTTGTTAGTATGTATTATACAAGTATTTGCTCGGTGGATGTCATCAAAACTCTGTAGTTAAGCGTGCTTGGGATGGAGTATTACTATGATGGGTGACCTCCCAAGAAGTCTTGGTGTTGCACCCATTTTCTTTGTTTGTGATGTAGTTGGATTGGAAAAGCTTGATTGGTTTGCTCCTGAAGTTGGTCAGTAGATTGAAATCTAAGGGGTACAAAATTTGAAAAAGTTCCCTTGTTCATAGTTAGAGGATCACATATGTGTAGTATGAACTTTTATTGTTCTTTTAGATTTTAGATTTCCAAAGACATTCTTATTTACCGAGTTATTCTTCTTTTATTCCAAGAATTGATAAAGATGTGTGATGGTGTTGGTTTCCATCCTCAATCTCCCAATTTTAGGCTTCATCTGCTCCTTGTTTTCCTTGAAGGGTCTTCCTTCACATAACCATTTGTAATTGTACTTTAATAATATGGTTAGGCTTTACCTCCTCTAGTTACACTTTCTTTATTTAGTATTTTAGTTCTCATTCATTTTGTCAGCTCCTTAGTTTTTTTTCTAGTACTTTTATGGTGTAATTGGATCTGTTTTTGAGTCCCTTTGATCTACTTTGATCACTTTGGATACTTCTAATTACTCGGAAAGAGGCATAAGAGAGTTTATATTTGTAATGTCCCCTCTTTCCGAATGAGCTTGGACGAAGACCTTTGGCCCTTTTTGTCTACCCGACGGCCAAAGGAGGTTTCTAGGGTGACTAAGTTTTTATTATTTTATTATATTGTGCTAATGTTTTTAAAATAACATTATAAGTTGCACATATAATAAATAATAAAGCTTATTAATAAATTAAAAATGTCAATATCAAAATACAATTAAAATTAATTGTATTAGAGGAGGAAAAGTGCGACTTGCTTTTGGGAGTCATAAATAGGGAAATGTGTCATTAAGCCCATAGGGAAAAATGCGACCAGCATAGGGAAAGAAAGAATGTGATTGGCTGGTTTAGAGGTGGTTGTTGGGCTGTTTTCCCTTTATATGAGCAAGTCGACTTGCTTAGAGATATCCAGATTTTTATTATCAGATTTTGCATTGTTAAGAGCTCTTGCTTTTATCAGAAATTCCAAGGACGAAAACCCTTGTGGATTTCATCTCTTGTGGACGAAAACCCCAAGGGATTGAGAGGGGATTTCACTCAGAAATTTCCAGCGTTCTTAATCAGATTTCCAGGTTAATTTCAGCAGTGTTTGTGAAGTGTTTTGTGAAGATATTGGCAGTTGTTTGTGGCAGCAGTTGGGTCGATTTATTGTGGATGGTTTTGGCAGCATTTCAAGAGGTATTTCCTTCAAAATTAATTATCAAATATTCTCCATGATATTGTAAACCAAATTGCTGTAATTTCATAATTTTGAAGTGATATTTCAAGGGTTTCCAGGCAGATTATTAATCAGATTTCAGATCTGATTTCTGGGTTATTTTGGCCACAATAAATTATGATTTTTGCATGATTTGGCTTCTAAAAATACCAGTAATCATTTGGGATTGACAATATAAATTTTGAGTGTTATTTGCATTGAGATCCAGCTCAAACCCTAGTCGCATTTTCTTAATTAAATTCAGATCTGCATTAGGGTAATTGCCATAACGTCCATAAATCTATATTTGGTGTTTTTATTTGATTTAAAATTCATTGGAGTGTAAGGGAGACCCATTGGGGATCTTTCAGTGGTATCAGAGCAACGATCCTCCCACCTAGAGGGTTGTTTGATGCAACCTAGAGAAGTTGGGCCACATAGGTATCATACAAGGAGGCAGGCTCGCATTCTAGCTGATTTGGATACAGAGAATAGTACTGAAATCATGGCCAGGAGAGAGGGATCACACACTCCTCCACGACAAGAGCGAGTTGACCCAGATCTTCTTTTCAGAGGTATGATCGACTCCCATCAGGAAATGATACAGACCATGAGACAGATGATGGAGAGTATGACTATGGATAGGACAAGAAATAGGCATGACAGAAGGGAAAGATCTGCATCCGTAGCCAGCAGCCACGGAAGGCACAACAGGGCACCTACAGAGGTGGGTAGCGTAAGAGGTTCCCCTCCACGTGATAGGAGACATACGGAGGAGAGGAGATCCACGAGGACTGCGGATAGACCTATGCAGCCTAGATTCCTACAGAGGGAGGAGCCACCATTAGTTGAGGACCCACTTGAGGACACAGTCTTTCAAGATAATGTGATGGTAGCTCATGATGAGTGGAGAGCATTACCGGAGGAGGTACGGAATGCCTTTCCCCTTCACCAGTATTGTATTCGAAGAGAGAAAGCTTGAGAGCTAGACAAACGCAAAGACCTAGAGCCTAGCAGAACATAGAATTGAAGCAGGTTACTAGCAAGGTGACCCTTTCCACTTTTGATGGCAGTGGAAAGATTTGTGCTAGGGCATGGATTCACAAGCTTGATACATACCTCACTCTCAAACCTATGCAGGAACAGGAGGCTATTCAGTTTGCTACTCTACACTTGGAGGGAGTGGCATACGATTGGTGGCACCATGGGCTTATCACACGAGAGACATGACCTACTGCGGTCATATAGGGAGTTTAGTGAGAAGTTGATTGCCAGATTTGATCGCAAAGATGTGGAACTTTATTACAGGGATTTGGCACAACTACGACGAGAATGGGCATGTTGATTCTTACATCAACGAATTTCAGCGATTGCGGTGATGGTGCCAGAGATGCTCGAGAGATGTGTGGTGATGCTTTTCATTGAGGTTGCATGACGGTTAAGAGGATTGGTCAGGCTCTTAGGCCTAGGACATTACACAATCTTATTCAACAACATTAGATTTGGAGACATCCCCACTTCTTACCGATCGAGTAAGAAGCCTTTCCACGAGCTCGAAACCATTTCAACGTCCTGAATCAGCGAAGCATGTTCCCCCTCCTAGGATGGAGCAGAGACTCGGAATGAGTTGAGGAGGAAGAAACTTTGTTTTCATTGCAAGGACCACTGGGAGCCTGGACACAACTGCCTTGGAAAAGGCAAGGTGCATCTTATTGAGGTTATTTCAGATGTGGAGGCAGAGTCTTCACTAGATACGATATCTGAGAGGACAGTGATGATGATCACGGTGCACATGAGGAGCAGCCCCAGGTAGAGCTTGGAGAGGGAGATACATCAGGCTCAGGTACTATTGCTTCACTTTTTGGAGTCCCTAGGTACCACCCCTTTCGTTTGAAAGGAGTACTTAAGGGCAACGAGTTGTTTGCTTGATTGATAGTGGCACTACACACAATTTCCTTGATGAGGGGTTTGTGATGAAGCGGGGACTGCAGGTTGAAGAATTTGAGGGGTTCAGTGTACGAGTGGCAGATGGCTTTGCTCTGAGCTGCACTAGACGGGTTTCACAGCTTAGTATCCAGCTAGGAGACTACACATTGACAGATGACTTCTACATAGTTGGACTTGGGGAGATAGATGCAGTTTTAGGTATTCAGTGGCTTCAGTCTCTTGGGAGATATGTGCAGGATTTTAGACGGATGGAGTTGGAATTTATGGCAGATGGAAAGAAGATTGTGCTACGAGCCCTTTCAGATGGTGGTCCTAGAGTTGTTTCAGCACATCGGATGGAGTCTATCATCAGACATGGAGAGGTTGCATGGGCAGCCCAATGTTTCATTTCATCCAAATCTTCTTCAGATGATGGACAACAGTGGCATACAGATATTCAGACCATAGTGGATAAACATGGGCAGGTTTTTGGCGACATTCCTCCAGGTAGACCGCCAGACAAAGGGTTTGAGCATGTTATAGAGTTGGAGGAGGGTGCCAAGCCAATGATCACTACACCCTATCGTCATCCTAAGAAATTTAAGGATGAGATAGAGAGGACCATCAGGGAGCTTCTTGATATGGGGCATATCCGTCCTAGTTCTAGCCCATTTGCTTCTTTGGTGGTGTTGGTGAAGAAGGACGGGATGATGAGGATGTGTATTGACTATCGGGCCCTCAACAAGAAGACAATCAAGAACAGGTATCCCATCCCTCGTATTGATGAGCTTTTGGATGAATTGCATGGGGCCATTTACTTTTCGAAGATTGATCTTGATCAAGGTACCATCAAATTCGTGTTCGAGAGGAGGACATCCTCAAGACAACATTCAGATGTCACTACGGGCATTATGAGTTCTTAGTGATGCCATTTGGTCTCACTAATGCACCTGCCACTTTCCAGTCATGCATGAACCATCTCTTCAACAAGCAGTTGAGGAAGTTTGTGCTAGTTTTCTTTGATGATATCTTGATCTATAGCAGGACATGGGAGGATCACTTGAGGCATTTAGATGAGGTACTTGGCATTATGGAGGTTCAGTCTCTATTTGCTAAGATGTCCAAATGCGAGTTTGGACTTACTGAGATATTGTATCTTGGGCATGTCATTGGGGCCAATGGGGTCAAGGTCCATCAGGAAAAGATACAGGCTATGCAGGATTGGCCTTCACCTAGGAACATATCAGAGTTGCGGGGATTCCTAGGGCTATGCGGATATTATCGGAGATTTGTGAGAGGTTATTCAGATATTGCAGCGCCATTGACAGATCTCACACGAAAGGGGGCATTCAGATGGACAGATGAGGCAAATATGATATTTGATAAGCTCAAGGTGGTGATGAGCACATGTCCAGTCCTTGCTCTTCTAGATTTCTCTAAGCCGTTCATTTTGGAGTGTGATGCTTCGGGCTCAGGTATTGGTGCAGTTTTGATGCAGGACTCGTCATCCCATTGCCTACGAGAGTAGGAAGTTGAGGGAGAATGAGAGGTTGTATTCCACCTATGACAAAGAGATGCTCGCCATCATGCATGCATTGGCGAAGTTTAGGCAGTATTTGGTGGGAGGGAAGTTCGTAGTGAGAACCGACCATAACAGCTTGAGGTACTTCTTGGAACAAAAGGAACTCAATGAGAGGCAACAGAAGTGGGTCAAGCAGGATCCAGGCCTATGATTTTGACATCGAGTATGTCAAAGGGAAGAAGAATGTTGTGGCTGATGCACTTTTGAGGAGACCACATATTGCTGTCCTATATTCCGTGAGTGAGATTTCTGTAGATTGGAAGTCTCAATTGTTGGTCGAGTATTCGAAGAACACATTGGCATGTGAGATCATGGATGTCAAAATTTAGGATGAGCGCTACCAGGTAATTTCTGATTTGATTTATTATAAGGGTAGAGTTTATTTGGTACTTGAATCTAAGCTTAAGGAAAGATTCTACATGCACTCCATGATGCACCATTAGCAAGACATCCAAGTTATTTCAAGACATACGGGCGGAGTTAGAGAGAGATTCTCTTGGAAGGGTCTCGAGGGAGGATCTTCTACAATATATTCGAGAGTGTGACTTGTCAACAAAACAAAGTCCGAGCATACTTTCCCTGCAGGTTTATTACAACCCTTACCTATTCCAGAGCAGAGGTGGGAGAGTATATCTATGGATTTCATTACAGGACTACCAGTTGTGCAGGGCTATGATCGCATTTATGCGATAGTTGACAAATTGACTAAGTATGGGCATTTCTTTGCCATTCCCATGAGTTTTAAGGCACTGCATGCAGTGTGCTGATTTATTTTTTTGGAGATATTCGGTTGCATGGGCTCCAGAAATATTGTTGTGCGATCGGGATACGAGTTTATGAGCACATTTTGGCGGGAGAACTCTTTAGATTGGCGAGGCACCGAGTTGACTCAGAGCACTAGCTACCATCCATGCGACTGATGGGCAGACGGAGATTGTGAATAAGTGGATTGAGGGGTACCTACGCAACTATGTTTCAGGACAGCAGAGGGCATGGGTTAAGCAACTTTATTTGTGCGAGTATTGTTACAATACTACGTACCATATGTCCATCGGTATGACCCCTTTCCGAGCTTTGTATGGTTATGACGCGAGATCCTTTGTGGATATGGCGTTTGGAGATAGTAGAGCTCCTAAGGCTCGAGAGTGCTTACAGGACAGCCAGGATATCCTTAAAACCCTTAAGGATAATATGCAACATGCCCAAAATCAGCAGAAGGTGTATGCAGACAGGCACAAGATTGAGCGATCATTTGACGTGGGCGATATGGTCTTTTTACGACTCCAGCCTTACAGACAAAGTACTCTTAAGAAGAGTGGAGCAGAAAAGCTTAAGCCTCGTTTTTACGGTCCATACAGGGTAGTGAGGAGAGTTGGACAGGTGGCCTATGAGTTGGAGTTACCTTCTGAAAGTAAGATACACAATGTTTTTCATGTGTCTTGCTTAAAGAAGGCATTGGGGCAGCATGCGACTTCTTCAGTAGAGTTACCACCCTTGGATGATGAGGGAAGATTGGATTTGGTTCCTGAGGAGCTTCTGGATTGGAGGGAGAGAAGGTTGCGGAACAAGGTGATTCGAGAGTATCTGGTTCGTTGGAAAGACTTACCTTTGGAGGATGCCACTTGGGAGGGTGAGTCTATTCTTCAGCACCCAACATTACTGCAGTTGCTTGTGGGCAAGCAACTCGGGAGGGAGGACTGTAATGTCCCCTCTTTCCGAATGAGCTTGGACGAAGACCTTTGGCCCTTTTTGTCTACCCGACGACCAAAGGAGGTTTCTAGGGTGACTAAGTTTTTATTATTTTATTATATTGTGCTAATGTTTTTAAAATAACATTATAAGTTGCACATATAATAAATAATAAAGCTTATTAATAAATTAAAAATGTCAATATCAAAATACAATTAAAATTAATTGTATTAGAGGAAAAGTGCGACTTGCTTTTGGGAGTCATAAATAGGGAAATGTGTCATTAAGCCCATAGGGAAAAATGCGACCAGCCTAGGGGAAAGAAAGAATGTGATTGGCTGGGTTTAGAGGTGGTTGTTGGGCTGTTTTCCCTTTATATGAGCAAGTCGACTTGCTTAGAGATATTCAGATTTTTATTATCAGATTTTGCATTGTTAAGAGCTCTTGTTTTTATTAGAAATTCCAAGGAGGAAAACCCTTGTGGATTTCATGTCTTGTGGACGAAAACCCCAAGGGATTGAGAGGGGATTTTACTCAAAAATTTCCAGCGTTCTTAATCAGATTTCTAGGTTAATTTCAGCAGTGTTTGTGAAGTGTTTTGTGAAGATATTGGCAGTTGTTTGTGGCAGCAGTTTGGGTCGATTTATTGTGGATGGTTTTGGCAGCATTTCAAGAGGTATTTCCTTCAAAATTAATTATCAAATATTCTCCATGATATTGTAAACCAAATTGCTGTAATTTCATAATTTCTGAAGTGATATTTCAAGGGTTTCAGGCAGATTATTAATCAGATTTCAGATCTGATTTCTGGGTTATTTTGGCCACAATAAATTATGATTTTTGCATGATTTGGCTTCTAAAAATACCAGTAATCATTTGGGATTGACAGTATAAATTTTGAGTGTTATTTGCATTGAGATCCAGCTCAAACCCTAGTCGCATTTTCTTAATTAAATTCAGATCTGCATTAGGGTAATTGCCATAACATCCATAAATCTGTATTTGCTGTTTTTATTTGATTTAAAATTCATTGGAGTGTAAGGGAGACCCATTGGGGATCTTTCAATATTCCATGAGAACTCATTGGATTTAAAGTATTTTTGACTGCAAACTTCAAGTTCTCATTCACAATTCTCATTTTGAAGTCTAATTAACCGATTTAGTTATATTTACCCTTTCCACAAACATATTCTCTACGTCATTCAATCATACTAGTCCTATATCTATAACCGGGAGGTCACTCACTTTGTTGCTTCATGTAAAGCAAATTAGTAAATAAATCGAGTATGAGTTAGTTGGTAACTGAATCTCATATTGAAGCAATTTGAATGCTTAGGTTTTCTCTCCCCTTCCCTATTTGGATCTTGTGAAGTAGTTAAAATGTATGCGTAAAGAATGGATATCTAAAACTCCTTTTCTTAATTTTCTCATGATAGGATATTCAAAGAATGTTTTGGTTTCCGCAAATTGTAGTTAGCAATTGTTAAGTGAATTTTTGTTGTTAGAGCCTAGAGGGATCGTATAAATAATTGTAGACGATGGGCAACCATGTATGTGTTGTTTTTTGCTGCTAATTACTTAGGTGTGTTTCACAAAAAATTGTACTATTTAAACTTTAGTATTCACAATTCCCAGTTTGAAGTCTGATTCACCGATTAGTGATTTGATTTCCATCATGTCTTCAATTCTTAGAAGTTTGATGTGAATTTGAATCAACATTTGCTTTCATCATAGATACAAAGGAACTTTTTGTTATTCATTAGATCACACTTCGGCATGCTTTCATCATAAACATTGATTGCAAAGGAATGATGCATTGAATTAAAACTTTTAAACCAAAATAGGATTGGTGGTGACTACACAAAAGACATTGGATCGAACCTTGGTGGCCATAAGATGTCCGGTATCTTTACATTTTGATCAGGTGGGGGTAGTCCTGTATTGTTGTGCCTTACGGAAATATCAAATGATATTATTAACAGTGGAGGCCGGGTGCATTTCTCGAAGTGAATTTGATGGATCATTTAGCCCAGTCATGGCATCTAACCTAAACATGCTTCAAACGTGCCAATGAAAAGAACTAACACAAAAAAGTCTGTTGGCAGTAGGGCATCAATACGATCAAACATTGAAATTGCAATGCTTACAAGAGGCACAAATTCAGCTAATTATCATAGCTTACTCATTGATTGCATCTTTAACTGTCCAGCCTTGATTAATTTGGTAAAATAGTCTGACCTTGGTGATTAGGTCAATCTGCAATCCTTATCCGAGTTTATAAATCACAAGGTGTCCTTAGTTTCTTCTTTTTCAAGTGTAAATCAAGAAATCTGTTGTTAATTTGGTCCTTAGTAGTCCAAGAAATTCAAGTTACCATGTGTTCATTCCATTCTTTATCAAACCCAGATTGGGTACTGTCCCTAGAACAAGACCATTGGGCTTTCAGCGTTTGCAGGGCTGGGGTAATTCCTCCTGTGATTAGGCATATTTCCTGGATCGTAGGGATTGCTAACCAGAGAAAGTCAGAGTGCATCCCTTGTTGGAGAAATTCTCCATCAGCCAAGATCAAACTTAGGTAGTGTTATATACCTAATTAGTTGTTAATAGTTATTTACATTCGCTATCTAGAGAATGCTACCTCATAGGGACACGTCCTATCGAATGTGCCCCTTGCCTGATATAAATATTCTATCACCCCTATTCAATCATGTTTATTGATCCACACCATGGGGCCTAGGATGCTGGTGGGGAGGACAACCCTGCGCTTGGAGACAAGCTGTGGGTTATGGTATGTGCGGGGAGAGTTAAACACAATAACAAAACAAACACATTCAAACGCAGAAATCCTTTTGCAAAATGCTGCACCTTTATCTAAATGAAAGAATAGAGAATGGTACATTAGTGTACAATTTTAGTAAGGCGGAACAATAATTCCTGTGATCAACAAGGGAAAACACTTCCTTGGCTGATTTTCCTAGAGTGGAATGAGACACAGAAGACTATGAGAGATGCAAGATACTCGGGGCATGCAAGTATTCTGTATTCACTACTATCTAATCTATGATTGTTTTTCCTCTGTGGGTCGATCACTTACATATATATATACATTAATGGTTACAATAAGGTGGTTACAATAGATGATGGTTACAAGAAGGAATGATAACACAATGGTTTATCTTCCTGAATGAGTGACTGCTGGTCTTCCTGCTCGTAGTACGCTGACAGATGCTCTGACATGGCACAAACATGGATAGTGACACTTGGCGTGTAGCGTGGCAGTAGGAGGCTGACACATGACCCGTCACTAGTAGTTTGAAAATGTTCTTTTTAACTTTTTAACATTTGGTGTCCTTTGGTGCACTAAGGGACACCTCCAATACTTGTATAGTTTAGAGGCAAGAGTTATGTCCTAAGCATCTGAGTGTAGGTGCGTATGGATGTATGAGTGGGTGATGAAGGCAATTGTTGCAACAGAGAGTTGAGAGAAGCAGTTGACAGTATAGTGCTGATTTATACTCCATTTATGCTCCTTGTAATATGCAACCACGTCAAGTGGAGAGTAGCAATAGGTGAGTGGAACAACCATCAGTTTACTGCTGATTCCGTGCTTCATTTGAGCTCTTGTAATCTTCCCAATTGATGAAGGAAGAAGAGGTGGTAATTAGTTGACACTCCTAAGCTGGTCTCCATCACATGGGGTTTCAGTGTAAAACTTTTAGCTGTTTTCGTTCCCATTTATATTCAACAATAAACTCACATTCTATTTACTTTGATTTACACTCAAATTTAAAGTTATTCCAAGTAGTAGCAGCAAGCATAGTTTAAGATCTGCTTTTAATTTCCAACAAGTCAATTTGTAAAGGAAATTACAGATCATCTTGTGTGTAAGGAATGGGGCTAAGGTATTTGGTGAAGAGTTCATCTGTGATTTCAAACTAATATCGAAATCACTTAGTACTTATAATTACGTCTAAACTATCTTGAGCTGATTGTCAGCACATGATTATGGCTTACACAAAAGAGATCTGTGCCAACCAACTTAAAGTGAATTAAAGAATGATCTAAGTCTGTGTCTGGGTATCAACTTGTTTATGATTATCCTTATCGTGTCTTGTCTTTGCTTTGTTGGCAAGTGGGAAAGTTTATCTTTCAAATTGTTGGACAGTGCCACCTGACTCACAATTTCCCGAATCTTGGTTACTCTGTTATTCTTTTATTTGCACAATGAGATGCCTACAATGATACAATCTACGTAATGAAACATTTAGTGGATATTGTTGGACCATTGGAACATTGACGTCTCCTCATTAGAAATGCTTGACTTCTAATGTTTCCATTGTTTCACCCTGGTTATGATAATATCCAAAATTTCTTCGTGGCAGGTTTTCCTTATCCATAGAAATAAAACTTTTTGCCTTCTTAGGGTTAATGAAATGTTGACCTTCTTGATTGTTTCTGCATTAGTTTGTGTGCATTAGTTTACACAACTGAACCACTACAGCATTTCTTTGTAAATTTCAACTTCCCATCTGGGTTGAGACATAAGTGCCTTGTTGGCTGTAGAAGCTTGATCTTAGTGTTCATTTGGAGCTGTACCCAAACATTGCACTATAGTCAACAGCGAGAAACAGATTATGATTCAACTTTGTATAAATTGATGCATGCTATATTCTAAGATTCCTTTTAAATGTCTGTCTTGACTTGCTTTTCCTTTGTTTAATCATCATGTTATCTCTGCATTTATAGATATTCTCTGTACTTAAGCAAAGGCAATACTTGGCACCATTGATTCAATCAACAGCTTTTTGGGGTGAATACTTATATTCATTCTTCCCGCATTGATGGTTTGGCAATTGTTTTTCAAAATTACTAGATCATGAACAACTATCATTGCAGTATTTTCTGTAACAAGGGATGCTTCAGGTTGATCGTGGAAGTAGTGTGCCTGCCAAAAATAGATCATGTTTGTCTGCTGTAAAACCATGCAATCTTTATGTTGGTTGTAAATTGTTCGTTATAATAGTAGCTTCTGGACTGGGGGATGGTCAGTAATTTTGTTGTGGTTTCTCTATCCGCAATTTATTTTTATGATAGGCCAATGTTTCAAAGCTTGGATTGATATATTTCTTGAAAATCTTCCACGGATGTTGTGATTGCTGGGTTGGTTGTATTCAGTAGCTTGCACTGAATAGGTACATCAGGTGAAAGGTCTTGGCTGAGTTAGTTCTTTTCATGCATTCTTTTCCCATTTATATGTCAGTGGAATTGTGGATATATCTTCTTTTGGGGATTTGTAATGGTCCTTCCATTTTTAGTTGCAAATTAATTAGTTTACTTGATGTGCTTCTATTCTTAAGATTATTTCCCCAGATGTCATATTGATAATCTGCTGGTCTAGATTCTTCATTGTGTGACCCGGATTGATTGAGATTCCAATGGAGAACACACTAAATCCTAGGAACTTAATTTGTTAGAGGTGGAAGCAATTAATTATTTAACAATTGTAGTATAGAGATAATTGCCGAATTGGAGCTAAATTAACCATGGACAAATGGAAATGAAAATTGATCCACACTGCAAGGGTGATGTGGAGAACAACCCTATAACTTGGCCAGTAAATTACGGAGTTATAAACAAACACGCAACAGCATAAGAGATAAAGCATTACACATTCATGAAACAATGAGATAGCAAAATAATGCTCTTCTATTCAAGTCTGATCATGTATAGTACATATGAGTACAAAGTCCCAGAAGGATGAGAATGAGAATTCCAGGGATTAGAACCTGGGGAATGCTTCCTAGTTGATTTTCCTAGCTGAAACGAATTCTATATGTGCATTATGCATATCGATCTTGGGGCCTGAATTGATGTTTATATACAAATACAAGAAAGGTGGTTACAAAGAAGAGTTGTTGACTTGTTACAAAATGTTTCAGATTTTTTTAACAATCAATGGTTTGCCTTCTTGCTGATGTGTTTGGTTCATTTTCTATATGTGCACTTCCTGGGCTGATCCGTGGTTTTGGCACTGCTTGGAGTGGCGTTGAGTCTGACCTATGTGGAAGCCCTCTGTGCCATGCACTAACTTGAGGAGTGCCTGTCAAATAGACTACCAATTGGGGAGCTGAATGGAGGAGTACTGACCTGCTGAGATGATGGTGTCTAGTGCCGTGCGTTAGCTTATGGTACTTTAGAATGCGTCCTCCAGCAGGGTGCACGTGTGGAACTTGGGCATACTTGAGCAGTGCATACGGCCATAGAGAACAATAGTCCTAATCGTCAGTGTCCTATTCTTGGCTGTCCAGATTTAGCAGTTGCTTTTATGTAGTTTGTTTTCCAGTTTTAGAAAAGCAGTTCTTTATTTAGTAGTTTGCTTTTGTAAAGTTTGACTTTGTCTATTTAATGGTGTAGACCCCCTAGGATAAAATTAGGTCAAGGGTTGATTTAATTTTGGTATGAATTCAGTTTTAGGATCCAGGCTAGTTTTAGGGCCTCTTCTGCAGCTATAAAATAAAGCCCAGGGTGGTTGTTTTATTCAATCATTTTTCATTCGGTGATTGTTTTTCTAGAGTGTGTTCCAAAGCATTGTAGCTTCTATTTTTGTGATTAATAAAATAGTGATGTGATTTGGAATAGATCCGAGTATTTTTTAGTTAGTGTCTCTCTACTGCATGTGATTGTAGATTCTAGCATTTAAAGTTCAGCAGTTTTGATTGGCTTTCAGTTTTAAGCAATCTAGCTGGGTGCTTTAAGATCAGAGTCTGCGTACCATGGTGTACAGGAATTTTCAACATGGTGTCAGTATCAAAGCACAATTTTGAATTCTTCTAGATTCTGTTTTTGATTAAGAACATAGTGATTGGATTTGGAATAGATCTGAGTATTTTCTAATTAGTGTCTATCCACTGCATATGATTGTAGATTCTAGCATTTAAAGTTTAGCAGTTTTGATTGTAGCATTTAAAGTTCAACAATTTTGATTGGCTTTCAGTTTTAAGCAATCTAGTTAGGTGCTTTAAGATCAGAGTCTGCATACCATGGTGTACAACAATTTTCAACATGCTATCAGAGCACAATTTTGAATTCTTTTTGATTTCATGTGTGGAGAGGCTAGTTGTCTGGAGTAGAGACCTATTGGAGGATTTCAATGGGTAGTATGTCCAAGCTTCAGTGATCAAAGCAAAATTGTGTCAATAATTGACATGTGGACCTATGAAGGGTTGTGTGGTGTAAAAATCAAATTCATTAAGTGATTGAAGATTGAAGCTTGTTTGAATAGTTGCAGCAATGGCAACTCCTAGTATGTGAGAGAGTCACTTGTTGGAGGGATCCTCTATGTGTTGTGGAAGTTAAGATTGTAGAATATCCTAGAAGAAACAAAATTATGGTACCTTGTGGAGAAGACATTTATGCCTTGCATAATTCCCAAAGAATCTGACAGAGTACAACAAGAACATAGTGAAGGAAAAGTGAATCCTGTTGGATTCAGTGAACGACCATTTGATGTACAATGCCTTGGGAGCCTTGTACTAGAGTGTGAATATATCCAGGGTGATACTTTAAGGAACAAGCTCAACATGACTCAATCGAGTAAGATAGATATAATGGCAAGTTATCTGATGCAGCTAGCAGAGCTTAGAGATCATATTGGTGCAGTTGGCAATGAAGTCAATGATAATGAGCTAGTACGGATTGCTCTAAATGGCTTTAGTCCACCATGGCACAACTTTGTTTAGGTTATCTATGGTCGAGAGAAGTTACTAGACTCAAGTAGTAATGGGACGCTTTCATTGGAGATGAGATGATACTACAAGTCTCGAACAATTTTAAGGATGATGTTCCAGAGTAGGCCCTCATAGAGAAGGAGAGGAACGGAGGAAAGAAAGAATTTGGGAATGGTCTGAAGAAGAAAAAGATTTAGGGTCTTCTAGCCCTCAGAAGAAAGATTTGAGTCATATCAAGTGCTTCAATTGCAATAAGCATGGTCACTATGCTTCTTAGTGTCCTAAAAAGAAAGAAGGGAAGGACAAACAACAACAAAAACAATTTGAAGGAAATTCTGAAGCTTTAGGAGTAGACTGCTAGGCTTGACACAACCTTTGCCATGGTGTTGTGCCTTTCCACCAACATAGTCTCAGGTGTTGGGTGATATGTTGACAGTGGAGCCTCGAGACATATGACTTCAAACAAGGAAGCCTTCTTTAGATCAAAGGATCAACATACCAACATGTAGGTGGAGCTTGGTGATGATGCCAAGTACTTAACGACTAGGAGGGGTCTATCTCATTTTGCATTCCACCAAGAGAAATTATGGAGCTGCATGAGGTATTGTATGTTCCTAGTATGACTAAGAATCTCCTTTTAGTTTCTTGTCTAACAAATTTGAAGTGTAGGGCTGAGTTTGATGATCAACAAGTAATTATTAAGAAACATATTCCTAGGCCTGGTGGAGTCTTGGCCGAGGGAGTTTGAGAAGGTGGCCTTTATAGGCTGTTGGAAAATCTGGTGAAGCAAAGAGCTTTATCGACCAGCAGTGACAATTTGTGCGAGAGCTTTGACACACAATATTTGGGCACCTAAACTGTGGATTGTTGACTCTTATTAAGAACATGGTGGTTGGATCCATGACTTCAAGGTGGAGAAGAGAGGGGTGTGCACTCAACAAGCATGCCAAGGCCTCTTTTTCGAGTGATGAGCACAAGTCAAGGGGGATTCTAGATTTGATTCATTCAGATGTTTGTGGACCTATGTCATCAGCCTTGTTGACAGGTAATTTGTACTATGTTACTTTCATTGATGATTCTTCCAGAAAGACTTGGATTTATTTTATGAAGACCAAGGATGAGGTCTTCAACAAGTTTAAGGAGTTCAAAGCCCTTATTGAGAACTAGACAAGCAGGAAGATCAAGGTACTGAGATCAGACAATGGAGGGAAGTATGTCTCCAATGAATTTGATTCCTTTTGCAGAGAAGTAGAGATCAAGAGGGAGTTTATGGTACTGTATAACCCACAACAGAATGGGGTTGCAAAGAGAAAGAACAAGTCCATAGTAGAGACTGCTAAGTCTATGGTTCATGACTTAGATCTGCATATGTTTCTTTGGGCAGAAGCTTGTAGTGCTATAGTCTACATATTAAACAAGTGTCCTCATAGAGTGTTGAAGGACAAGACTCCAAAGGAAGCTTGAGAAACCAAATGTTTCTCATTTCAGAGTATTTGGGAGTCCAGTTTTCATTCATGTTTAGAGAAGAGGATGAAGCTTGAACCCTCCAGTTTGAAGGGTATTCTAGTTGGCTATAATGAGACCTCTAAGGCTTACAAGATCTATGTTCCATCTTAGAGGAAGATAATAGTGAGTCGCGATGTGAACATGACAAGGATGCATGGTCTTCCAGATCCTTAGAGCTTCTAGCAACAGTTGAGGAGACAACACTTACTGCCCCAAGTGTTGATCCACAGGTTTTAGGGAGTACACGTTCAAATCATGTAGGTTCCAACATAGGTACAATGACAACTTTACCCTCGAGGACTTTCAAGAAGTCAAAATGGCTTCAATAGACATTGCAGAGGTAGAGGAGCAAGTTGGTGCTCCAAAGACTTGTTTTTTGGGTATGTCATCCTCGTAAGAGGTTTCCTAGCTATGTTGCACTGACGTCTTCCGTCATTGATGTAGAGTTTTCTTATTACAAGGAAGCAGTATGCCAATAGGTGTGGCAGGATCTTATAGTGGAGTACATCTCCATCTTGAAGAATGATGTATGGGGAATAGTATCAAGTTCAATGGGGAAATCAATGGTGTATTCCAAGTGGCTGTACAAAGTGAAACATGCGAGTAATGGCAATATAAAAAGTACAAGGCTGGGTTTGTAGCTAGAGAGTTTTCTTAGAGAGAGGGAATTGACTACAAGGAAATCTTTTGCTCTAGTTGCCAGATATACTTCTATCAAGTCTATTATGTCTTGACCAACTATTTTTGGTTGGCAATTACATCAAATGGATGTTAAGACAACTTTTTGAATGGCTTGATTGAGGAAGAAGTGTACATTAATCATTTTAGAGGATTTGAGTGCATGGGCGAGAGATCCATGTGTGCAGGTTAAAGAAAGTTCTTTATTGGCTAAAGCAAGAATCCTGTGCTTGGTACTCCAGGATTGATGAGTTTGTCTTAGGTTTGGGCTACACCAAAACAACAACGGATCCCAATCTATATTATTTATTTGATGGATCTGATTTGTTGGTTTTGGTCCTATATGTAGATGACCTAATACTTATAGGAGTTCAAAGAAGCTCATTGCAAGGTGCAAGGAAGAGTTGGCTAGAGAATTTGACATGAAGGACATTGGACTAATGCACTATTTCTTGGGTCTAGAGGTGTGGCAGAGGATAAGTGAGGTTTTCCTTGGGCAGGAAAATACACAATTAATATTTTGAAGAGGTTCTAGATGATGGATTCAGGCTTACAAACCCGTCACTACTCCTATGATACTAAGTTTATAAAGTTACATTCTGACTTGTATTTAGATCTGGCAGATTCTTTGGTGTATAGGCAGTTGATTGGGTCCTTGATGTATCTAGTTAATACTAGACCAGATATATGTTTTGTAGTGAACACTTTGAGTCAGTTCAATGTTGAGCCTAGACAGATTCATTGGGTTGCTGCAAAGCATGTGCCCGATACTTGAAGGGTAGAGAACAAGTGAGGTTTTCCTTGGATAGGAAAATACACAATTGATATTTTGAAGAGGTTCTAGATGATGGATTGCAAACCCATCACCACTCCTATGATACCAAATCTGAAGTTACATGCTGACTTGGATTCATATTTGGTAGATCCTTCGGTGTACGAGGCAATTGACTTGGTTTTGATGTATTTGGTTTAGTGTTTTTAAAACCGGTCGAACCCGAGCTGGAACCGGCCAGTTCGACTGATTCAATGTTTTTTGGGACAAACATGTATTAAAATTGGACCGGTGGACCGGTTCGGTACCAAACTGGTCCAACTGGTCCGGTTCCGCTTTGAACCGCCAAGCCAGAAAAAGTGCTATAATACGGTGCTAAAGTTGAAAAAAACCAATTTTTAATTAAAACTTGTAGCATCATTGATGTCATCTAGTATCTTCTAGAGTTTTGTAACTTGTAGCATCATAGCATGCTGTTTTTTGGAGTCTTGGACTATAGAGGCCATTTAGAGCCTCATTATTTATGTATTTTGTTTCGGAATCTCATATATGATATATGTATTGTGTATTGGACTTGGAGTTCGTGCCATTTTGCTATAAACACCTTTCTTACATGTTATATAGTATATACATGAGCAAACTTTGCATATTTTGTGTGTAATTGTTGGAATCATGGTTTCTAATCTTTCAAATATATTGTTTTCATTAAAAATGTAATTTTTAATGTTTTTTTAGTAAACTGGTTCATAAAGTTTGAACCAGTTCGATTCGGGTCTGGTTCTGGTTCTTGTTCTGGTCCGGTCCAACCCTCGACTGGTTCCAATTTTTAAACATTGATTTGGTCAATACCTTGCTAGATATATGTTTTACAGTGAACATTGTGAGTCAGTTCATGGTTGAACCAAGGCAGATTCACTGGGTTGCTCCAAAGCATGTGCTCCGATGCTCGAAAGGCATGGTACATTTTGGTCTGAGATATGCAAGGGATGATGAGTTGATGTTGCATGGATTCATTGATTCTAGCTGGGCAAGAGATGTCAGTAACAAGAAGAGTTCTTTAGGATGTTGCTTTAGATTGGGTTCACAAGTCATATGTTGCTTTACCAGGAAGCAAACTTCAGTGGCATTGAGTTCAGAAGAGGTAGAGTACATGGTAGCCATCAGTTCAAGTTCTTAGTTGATTGTATAGCTGACAGGTGAGAAATCGGAACCTAGAGTCATTTATTGTGACAATCAGAGTTGTATCAAACTCTCAGGAATCAGTATTACATGACTGCTCCAAGGACACCAACAGTAAACATCACTTTCTCAGAGACAGTTGAGAAGGGGGCAGTTTCTCTAGACTATGTTCTGACAGATCAGCAGGTTGTAGACATTCTGACGAAGCCTCTAGCTAAGGGAAGTTCAAGATGTTCCGGGACAAACTGGGATCGGTGGAGAATGCATTCCTTAGTAAGAGGAGTGTTAGATTATGGTACTTCAAAATGTGTCCTTCAGCAAGGAACACGTGTGGAACCTAGTTGCACTTCAATAAAGTGTACAGTCATAGAGAACAACAGTCCTAATCTTGGTTGTCCTATTCTTGGTTGTCCAGATTTAGCAGTTGCTTTTATGTAGTTTATTTTCTAGTTTTAGAAACACAGTTCTTTATTTAGCAGTTTGCTTTTGTAAAGTTTGACTTTTTGTATTTAAGGGTGTAGATCCCTAGGATAAAATTAGATCAAGGGTTGATTTAATTTTGGGATAGATCCAGTTTTAGGATCTGGGCTATTTTTAGGGTCTCTTTGTTAGCAATATTTTCATTCTTTCATTGTGTGTATGTTTTTCTAGAATGTGTTCCAAAGCATTGCAGCTTCTATTTTTATAATTAATAAAACAGTGATGTGATTTGGATTAGATCTGAATATTTTTCAGTTAGTGTTTCTCTATTGTATGTGATTGTAGATTCTAGCATTTAAAGTTCAGCAGTTTTGATTGGCTTTCAGTTTTGAGCTATCTAGTTGAGGGTGCTTTAAGATCAGAATCTACTTACCATGGTGTAGAGGAATTTTCAACACCATGAATTTTGTCACTGGCGTTATGTTGTCTAGTACTGATTCATGCGAGTTTACTAGCATGACTAAAGTGAGCGCAAACCATTGTCTTGGCTCCGATAACAAATATGTGTACAAAGATAACAAGTTCTGAATAAAATTATGTACTGCTTCATTGATATGAGAGGTCGTACAAATTTATTTGAGAAGAGATGAAAGCTGTATCTCCTGTATTGTGCTACAGAAGGAGGGTAGTGATCTCTAAGAAGAGATGTGAAGCTACCAACCTTTGCACTTTGGCATGCTTTGCAAATTACAAAAAGGGTAGCAATCTCTGAGAGGAGATATAACTCATTTGGATGAAGCTCTTCAGTACATACAACCAAAGTACATCAAGAAATGAAGTCTCAAACAGGAAGGCGAAACATTCCAACTTGGGTCCAAGAAATCATCTGTTATGCATGGATGAGAACAAATTGTATTTGTTTGAAACGCACAAATTTTATTGGCAGTTATAATTTGGTTCAAAAAAATTATGTTTCCATTTTCAGGTCTTTCAGGGTGGATTTTGGGGTTCAAACTATGCCAAATGGAGTTTAGCACCTGTCATCACATCGTACACGTTCTAAACTTATTGACGCTTTTAAAGTTATGCCCCTGGCAAGGTTACCTACTAGTTTTGTGCTATTTTGTCAAATGATTGCCTCGAGCTGCTACCTGTATTATTACGCTCTATAAATTTCATTCATCTGGTTTCTTTGTTGCAGTTTAGGGGTGTCCTTATTGCAGGAGACCATAATGTTAGTTGCCTGGAAAAGGTTTAATCCTGGCTTCCTTCTGATTTTATGGTTTATGAGAAAAATATTGTAAGCGACGGGTATTTATTTCATGGGCAAATATATTGTGTAGATTCTGCTTGTAAGTTGTAAGTGACAAAATGAGTAGTGATGCACGTTGAGCAGTATAAAGGGGCATTTCATATTTAACTTCCAAGTTGATTGTCCTTTTCCATTGCAGGTGCCTTCGCAACAGCAGGTGTTCTTGCTGCAGGCTTAATCAGTTTCAGGAATGGGAATTATATGTTGAGTCAAAAATTGATGAGAGCTCGTGTTCTCTTGCAAGGTGGAACAGTAGCATTGATGGTTGGTACTGCTGCTTATTATGGAAAATTTTAGCTCATGTAAATAGAGGCCCATCAAAGTCCTCAGAGTAGTCTATCTTTGTGGTTGAAATATTGATAACGAATTGGAGATGAAAAGCATTATGGATGTATTCTTTCAATATTTTATCAAAATATTAAAATAAAATTGGAGGGTGCAACTTGTTTTGATGGATTTATTTTTCTGCCTTCAATGAGTTTAACAAGTTTATCTGAAATAGCCAGTTTTTATTATCTTATCAGCGAGCACTTATGACGATTTGTCGGGTTTCTTATGATCTGAAATATGTTTGTGTGCACCTCTATCATTCTTTAGTATTAAACAATATTTGTTGGTCAGTATTAATAACAACATTACATTGTTTACGTGTGGGCGAGTTTGATGGTAGAACTAAGAAATCCATGACTGCATGTAT
This sequence comes from Taxus wallichiana var. yunnanensis, assembly GCA_018340775.1. Classification (NCBI taxonomy): domain Eukaryota; kingdom Viridiplantae; phylum Streptophyta; class Pinopsida; order Cupressales; family Taxaceae; genus Taxus; species Taxus wallichiana. Next base: position 524,262,581 of record CM031243.1, read on the forward strand.
TTTGCTTAGCTCCAAGCATTTGTGCATGTTGTTTTACTTTACTTCAACCTTCAGCTCAGTTATGATGACTCTGCATGTATGATTCTTTCATGCAGATAATATTTTTTAAATTCTTGTTTGGGGGTTATAAGAAAGTATGGCACCTTGCAACTGCAACGCAATGCTTTTCCAAATACTTATGTGTTGTGTGTAAATTTGAGTGTTCATTATTAGATGCCTGTATTTTTAGACATTGTTAGAGCGATGGTATGAAAGATTACAACTATTAACTAAAGAAAGCTAGAGAATGTGAAGTAAAGAGACGAGTGTTTTCTTGGATTTTTGCTATTTGGAATGTTGTTATTATGTCCCTTTATTTGCCAATATACTTTTTGTTTGGTCAAATGGTGGATATGGCCAACACCTCAATGCCATAATTATTGATAGGACCCAACGACCGTGGATCGAACCTGCAATCCAGTGTAGAGCAAACCATCTGGCTATCGCTGGGCTAATAGCTCTCAGGGCCTATATATGTCGATATTAGTTTTGGGAGGAGACATGGTGGTACAATTATGTGTGGTCATGGAAAATGCGACATCTTGGACTTCGTATTTCTCTGTGCACTTCAATTCTGTATATTCAATCAATCCTTGACATAAATTCCCCAGTGAGGTTTTTGTAAAGTGAGCTAGACTCCCGTTCATGTTACATACATGATGAATATCTTAATCATGTCTATAATGTCGACTTGGGTTCTGTAAAGTAAGCTAGACTCTTGTTCATGTTACATACATGATTAATATCTTCATCATGTCCATAATGTCAACTTTTTTTTACTATCACCATAATGTTTGGCATGTTTACTGACTGCTGCTCAATGCACAATGGACGTATAGCCCAAACTCCATAACAGATTTTTTTGCACATTTAGAGTAGAGGTGGGATTTTGACCAAGTTTCAGCATTTCTTCATGCACTGTGATCATTAACTTCCCCATAATTCTTATGGCGTCCAGAACAGCTGTGTTGTACATTGGACTTGGATATATGGTTTTCGTGCCATGTTATAAGGTTCATGACCTTGGCTTTCGTGACTGTGAGCTGATTTTGCTTTGAAATAAAGGTTTAATTATTTATTACACTTTGGAAGTACTCATCTCTCTCTGAGTTTGAGAGGTTTTCAAGCAACATTTGATTTTTGTAACATGTGGAATAAGCAGCTTGGACGAAAAAGAGAATACTATGTCAAGAATTTTAATCCCACATGTGATCATGGGCAAAAACATTATATTGGAGCGATGATAAAGTGGAAAGCTAAAATGTTAATTGCGCAGCTAAAAACTAGTTCACATCATCTTAGGTGTGAAACCGGGAGATGGAAAATGCCCAAAGAGGAGTGGTCAGAAAGGGTTTGTTAGTTTTGCATGTCGGGCTCGGTGGAATTGGAATGACATTTCGTCATGGAATGTGTAGCTTATGAGGACATACAGAGCAATTATGTGGATATTTTAACAGTGGATGATCTTACAACTTTGTTTGAAGAGGAAAGGGTGGCAAAAACAACAGATTTCTTGATCAAAATCCATAGCAGAAGAATCAAGATTAGCAAAGAACTGGAAGAAAGGCAGAAGTAGCGGTTATTTTGGGCATCTTTTTGGTGTTTGGCTGCCTAGTTTGTGTTTGCACTTTGGGTCCCATACACTGTTTGGTCTCATGGACGTCATTAAAATTTTTCATTCATTATAGGCATTGTTTATATTGCGCCATGCAAGATGGCTATGACTTTCAAAAGAAATGGATTTCTTTTCATGCTCGGTTAGCTAAAGATATCTCTACTAGCATTTAATCTAGATTAAATATTTAGGATTTTATTAAACTATATTTTATAAAAGAATAGATCTCTTTCTAGTTCTATTCAAAGAACAATAAATATGTACGATGAACAAATGATTAGTGAATATTTATAAAAATATGATGATTCAATGTAAAAATGATATTAGCATTAAAATAAAATAACAACATAAACGATAAACTAATTTGACATTAAAATTACAAAATTGACACTAATAATCAAAATGTGGAGGCTTCAAAGCCCCTTCCTTAAGGCCAATTTTGAATATTGTAAAATTATACTAAAAGTACTAATGAAGTAATGTGAAATAAAAGTCTCAACCCTAAAGTCATCACACTTTTGATAATAAAAAGATTCAAAGTATAATCATGCACTAGCCAATGGTTCCAAAAAATAATTTTGGTCTCATTGCCAATTCTAGAATTTTCATGTTATACCTTGAAACATCATGAACATAGGAACATATAATGGGATAAAAACCTAAAGAAGATACAATTGTCTTAATCTTGCATAACAAGGAGTTATCTCTTCCATGTGTCATATAAAAGAATTGCATTCCATACTAAACACAAAAAATCTAAACCAAGTTGCAATCACAAACAAGTGTGGTGGGCAAGACATTCATAATTGACATGCACTACTCTAGAGTCCCTATTTTCTTGAAGAATAAAATCCATTTTTCAGTATTTTAATAAAACCAATCATAGAAATTTGGAATAATATAAAACATTTGAAAAGAGGTTTGCGAGTAATGAGAAGATATTATTGTAACAAGACAAGGGCATTGAATTAGAAGGGGATAAATGCGACACAAGTGGAAGTCAATGAAACTAAAGCAACAAAGAAGTCACCTTATTAGTTATAAATGAAAAGTAAAAGAGAGAACAAAGTTAATAAATCCAAGTGTGTGGGATTGGGGTAATGAAGAAGGTAGCGAAGACACTATCTCTGGGAGGAGAAAAGAAAGGAAAAGATGGGTCCTTTTAATGTACATGACGTGCAAATGTATGCACATATAAGACCACTATGTACTCCCCCGTAAGCCAACTATGCATAGGCATGGAGGCCCCAAATTGTGCTATTATCATACAAGGCACATATACCCTAGCCCCTAGCAAGAGTAATTATTATGTGGAAGTTGAATCTCGATGCCTAAGAAGTAGGCACCTATTAGGTGAACATTTTTATTACAATCCATGAAAAGAGTGTTCCCCCTTTTTATTTTACCTAAAGAGGGGGTGATTCGATGACTAAGTTGTTTGATACTCGAAGGTAGTTTGTGTTGAGAAATTCATATTGGCTCCATTTTCTTAGCATACTATTCCTTGTGGTAAATGATCTAGCTAAAACTACATAACTCTCTAGGCTAAACAACTTTTTTAAAATCAATTAACCTAAGGCCAATTTTAAATAGTGGCTCATCCAATATTGTAAAAGCTTGTATATTTGAATGAGGCTAACTAAGAAACCCACAGGGGACCTAAAGGAGCCATAGAAGCCACCATTCAAATATTAAAGGTTTCCTCTTCTTTAAAGCTAAAGTCAAAGTTAAGAGCTTTCACAACGGACTTAAAATCAAATGAATCACATATGGTAGGTACAAACATGTGTAGTATGGGCATGATTGAAAGAGTTGTAGCTTGAGCTATCCAAAATTTATAGAACCATAAAATATCAAATCCTCTTGATTTAATTCTTCAACTTTTGGCAAAACTAGGATTGATTTCCACCCCCTTCTCTCTTAACCATTCTATAAAAGTCCAACTCTCTCATTGCAAACATTTCTTTCTTTCTTCTTGAACCTACTTGGGCCTCATTTTAATTCATGGTGCCATGGCCCCTCGTTTTGTCTATGTACAAAAGACAAGCCCTTGCATAACAAATTACAATTGTTTATAATTTATAAGTAATTGATAAAAGCTTTGTGGTTCTAACTTCTTTACCCTTGGATTTCTTCTTAGTTTGGAATCTTCATTCCAATATTCAAATTGTTCTTACTCCCTACACTTGTTTTTGCATCGTGTTTCAATCTATCTTGCATATTCATAGTTATTCTAATGTATTTAGACAATTGAGAAGTTCAACGATTGTCGTCCATTTCCACGTTATGTATTTCTTAACTCTTTTCCCAATAAGTTTCCCTTCATGCATTTAATTTAGGTATGAGTAGCATTAGAGTAGGAACATAGTCGGTTGTCTCGGAGGTTGCTCTACAAGATCACCCCACACTAGTAGAGCATCCCATGTTATGTTTGGCATGTTGGAAACATTCAACGAACACATTTATACATTAACCATTTGCATATGCAAATTTCATTTTTATGACACCTTTATTTCCAATTATAGTTGTCTTTGATCCACAAAAAATAAATTTGTGCTTCCTCCAATTTTACTGGGACCACAACCATGTAGGAAGGTTTTGCAAATATTGCACTAGGAACTTGTCCTTTAACAAGTAAATAATTGAACTCTTATATGCCAAATCAACTCACATTTTTTTGATGATTAAGCGCCTTTGACTAGAGCTATGAACCAGGATTGATTGGGATCCCGCCTACACATCGAAACCAACAAAATATCGAAGCAAAACATACAAAACGAGAAATCAATCCACAAATTACAAACAAATTTTGCAACTCATTATAATGGAATGAATATAGTGCCTAATTGTAATAATGAATATGCTTTATGGAAGAAAATGTTATCATCATAATGTTATTATGATTATCACTAGTTATTATTAAGATTGAAGGGAAAAATCTCACTATATATGAAGAGATATTGGAAAGACATGACGATTCTTAAGCTCAAACAATATATAATATACATATTAATGTAGAACAAAATCCTCAACGAGTAATATGTGATAATAGTATCAAAATCAATTTAAAGGCCTCATTTCAAATCTTGTTATGTCAGACATTTAACCTATATTGATAGCCAAGGAGCATGAGTAACGAGTATAATCTTTTTGTTGAGCATGTAAAAAATGGTTGACCTTAAATTTGATGTCCATTTGAATACCATAGGGATGTTTTGCTTCTTGCTTGGAGAGGGTGATGAAAAATAAGGATATGGTGGGCCTATAGTAGAGTTCAATTACCGGTGTAGTTGTGTAACTAGATTGAGGCTATCTACTACTAGTCATGATGCAAGTCAATGTTTGGGGTCCAATGAAGGATAACTTTATCCTTGCAACCTGACAATACACACCCCCCCCAACACACACACCATAAATCCAAAATTATAATAATTATTTGATTAAATGACTTCATTACATCGATTACATGTTGCATACATGATTTGTTGAATTATAACATGCACTAAGATAAAACACACCACACGTAGTCCCTTAATAGACTTCAAACGAATCTCTTTAACTAAAATGCGAGAGAACAATCACTTTATTCTTCCGTCAGCTGAACTCTCTTCGACCCTTTATCTCTCCTTTTCATTGCTCTTATTGGGTAATTGACTCTTCCTAGTTTCTCTCTCACTTTCTTACAACTCCCAATTGAAAATATATCCAACTAATACTTTCATATCCTTTTCAAAATCCTTGATAATATTTAGTGTCTCTTCACATGCTCAAGTACCTTAAAAATGTTTATCATCCGACAATATTGAGTTTTGGGAAGTTAATTTCTCGTTGTAATCATTGTAGGTGAAAATGTCACTTTATGTAGAGAGGCGCTTATACAACCACACCTTTGTGCATATTTGACGCTACAAAACTAACTCGATAATTTTAAAGTTTCCACTTAAGGTTTCAAAACTACCACAACAATTTTGATAGGTGTAAAACCCTGAAACTTTCAGGGGCCATAAATTTTACAAACAAGCTTGAAATATAGTGTCAATTTTGTAAAGTACATACTATTTCAAGGAGAATCCAAATGTACAATCATATTCTTAGTTTTGATTCATTCCACATTAAGTTTTTTCCTATGCACCAAAACCTATTACTTCTAGGTATTCAATAGACCCATCCACTTCTCAAATGCTACCAATAATTGAATAAATAAACTAATTAAGTTGGAATCATATCGGAAAATGAAACTAAATTTCTTTGATGTAATTGATTCCTTGAAGTGATAGAATGTTGATGCTTCCTTTGATCAACTTATACCATGCTAAAATTACAAATGGTCAAATAGTTTACATGAACACACCCCTATAAAGTTTTCTTTGATGAAAGATTACTAACGTAATTAAATGCTCGACATCATACACCTTAGGTTAGAGTTTTGTGAGGATATTGGTCACAAACTAAAGCTAGAGGGTAGAACCATCCTTTTGACCTCAAGAGTTGATGCAAAAACATCCTAGTCCAAAAACAATATTGTATCAACCAAACCGTTAGAGTAGGTTTTGTGTTTTATGTGTTGTCATGGAAGTTTAAGTCATATCACGGAGGTCCTGTTGATATCATGAAGGTCCATCAAAGCCATGATGGTCTGCCAACACCGTAAAAGTCTCTTGAAACAACAATGGCTTGTCAACATCGCACACGAGATGTATATAGAAGTTTATGGTCCACTTTGAAGTCTCAGGGGTCAATACGATGACTTAGTTTGTATAGGTCCATTGGCCTTTTTTTTGTAAAATTCTACAATTTAAAGAGTTTTGATGGGTATCATGTGTACTAAGCTCAAGGATTCCTTTGGGTGGCTTACACACCTATATAAACAAACCTTCGAACCTTGAAGTTAGATAGGAGTTATTGACAACATATAGTTATTTTTTAGAATTTATGGGCAATTGGACATTTGGTAATAACACAAATTATTAAAGAGAGATTGCCCAATTGTGATTCTATTTATCTCTTTGGAAATTGTTGAGGAAGTATTGTTGGTGATCAATCTAGATTTATTTGATATTTTTGATTCATTAGTAAAGTTGAATGTTTGTGTTACTATATTCTATTTCATGTGTTAACTTTGAGGGATGCGTGGTTGAAGGTTGCTCCTAAATGGGCTCCCTAACTATGTCTACATCATTTGGTGTCAAAGTAATATTTTCTTTCCTTGAGAGTAAGCAACGAAAAATATTTTGGTTTTCCACATTTGTAAATGTGGGAAGAAAATCATTGTTGACATCTTCTAGTAAGTTGTTGTTGGGTGGAAGGTTTTCAGATGCAAACCAAGCATTCTTGGTTTTCTATATTTGCAAGTGTGAGTAAAAACTTATTGTACACATATTCCAATGAAGTAGTTGTGTGGTATAAGGTGTAAAGGTTGCAAGATTTTGGATCTCTTTCTCTTGAAGAAGTACTAATGGGAAATCGGAAGAAGAAATGTCATGAGGGCTCAAGCGAGACAGGGGTGTATGCGACTTGATGACTTGGCCATGTTGATAAGGACAATGCAAAACCATTTGGAGGCTATGGAGACTACCAGATGCAAAGGCATCATGGTGGATGATGCTAATGATGATGAGGTAGAACCCATGGAGCCAAGGGTGAAAGCCATGGAATAATCAAGGGAAGTACAAGCTAAAGGGCCAAAGGAATGGATAATACATGTTATTCAAAGATTGGGAGTGTTCTAGACTAGATACCCCAAGCTATTTTACAACTATAGAGCTAGAAGAGATCATTTATTTGATAATGGAACTTGCGAAGTACTTCATGTATAAATATATGGAAGATCACAAAAATGAAGGGTCATACATCTTTGTCATGAAATCATGTAAAAATAGAAAGAATTCATAGAGGAAAACCAAAATCAATACTTGGTAGAGACTGGTGACATAGATAAAGGAAAAATTCTTACATGAAGACTATTATCTCATTTTGGTCAAAAGTCTATAAAATCTTCAACATAGGGAGATCAATGAGAAAGAATACACTCTGAGTTTTATAGAATTACTCGTTTAAGTGGGTCATATTGAGGGTGACATGGAGAATATCTCATGTTGCATAAATATGTTGCATATCTCGATATAAAATGAGTTCGGATGATTCAAGTGCACTCACTACGTGGAATATACCTATCAATACACACTAAGGGAAAAGGATAATTTTTGTGAAAATAGATAGGTGCAATACAAGGCAAGGAGAAATTTTCTCAAGGCCATACAAAAGGTGGTAGTAGAGGGAGTTTCACACAAGAAGGTGAGGCTAGTACTTTGCTATGTAGTGAGGATGCACAAAGAGGAAGAGGACACACTTCAAAGGGGAAGGGGATCCTTTTGACATGAATACAATAATGGGTTTAGTGGCACATGTTTTAGGTGCAATGAGTAGGAGTATATAGATTTTGAGTGGCCACACACAAAATAAGGGCGGATGAAGACACAATAATGTTATTGATCGTATTACAAAATCATAAGAGAGAGATGCATCAATGAATTACGATAACAATTGAATATGAGAGAAAAATTTATGATGAAGCACATTTTTTTGAAGCCAACAAGGGAATAAGTTGACATATCTCGGAGGAAGAATTTGTTTAGGACCACATGCAAGTCAAAAGGCAAGATTTGTAAGTTGATAGTGGATATCGAAGCATTACAACATGTGAGATGGTGGATAAGTTAGGTCTGAAGAGGATTGCAAATCCTAATCCCTACAAAATTTCATGGTTGCATAATTGACACCAACTCATGGTAATCGATCAAAGTCTAGTCAAGTTCTAGATATGGAGATATGTAGACAAAATCATGTGTGACATAATGTCCATGGATGTCTGCCATTTGTTTCTCAAGAGATAATGGAAATTTGATCGAAAGACACTATATGATGGTCACACAAACACATACAAGGTGGTGAAGGATGGAAAATAATACACCCTTAATCCCTTGTAAGAATCGAGAAAGGTAGAGTTGGGTATGAAGGTTTTAATTTTGGGAAATAGTTCCTTTATAAGGTATTTCATAATGATTAATTTTTTCACTAATGGTGAGACCCACATGAAATAAGTATATAGGGAGCCACTACATAAAGAGTTGAGTCTCTTTTATGTGAGCTAGAGGGGATGTTGGAAGAATTTTTGGAGGTAGTATAAGATGATATGCCAAGAGGAATACCACCCATGAGAGATATAAGTCACCACATGGATTTAATCCAGGGTCAATCTTGCCGAACAAGGTGGATTACAAAATGTTGTTGTAAGAGAATGAAGAGATAGAAAACTAGGTTCAATCACTATTGGATAGGGGATTGATATGGAAAAACTTGATTATATGAATAATGTTGTAGTTCTAGTGCTAAAGAAGGATGGATAATAGCACATGTGCATAGATTCAAGAGTAAATCATTAAGATCATAATTAAGTACATGTTTCTAATACCGTGCATAGTTGACATCATGGATTTTTTGAGTGGAGATATATGCTTCATCAAGATTGATTTAAAGAGTGGATATCATCAGATTATCATAATAAAAGGGGCTAAATGGAAGACTATGTTTAGGATGTGAGAAGGATTCTATGAATGACTTGTGATGTTGTTCGGGTTGAGAAATGCATCAATCACTTTTATGATGTTGATAAATGAAGTACCGAGGATATTTATAAGGAAGTTTGTGATTGTGTTCCCAGATGACATCTTGATATTCAATAGGACACAAGAAGAACATTGAAACACATAAGGCTAGTATTGTAGTGGTCGTGAGAAGATACATTATCGATCAACTTGAAGAAGTGCACTTTAAGAGAAGAGGAGATTGTGTATTTAGGTTTTATGATTTCTCATTCAATTCTAAAGATGGATCCTAAAAGGTGTGGGTGATACTAGAGCAATCATCACCAAATAATAAATTTAAGGCATAAATATTCCATGAATTGGAAAGTTTCGATTGTAATTTCATAAAAAATTTAGTGGAACATGTGAAACTACCATAAAAGCCATGAGAGGGGATAAGAAGGATTTTTTCTAGAACTAGGTTACGGAAAAATATTTCAAGATTTGAATAAGAAAGTGACTGCTTCCATGACTTGGAAAGTTTCTACCAAAAATTAATCAAAAATATAGTGGAACACGTGAAACTACCGTAAAGGCCATGAGAGGGGATACAAAGGATTTTGTCTAGAAATAAGTCATAGAAAAACATTTTCAAGAGTTGAATAAGAAAGTGACTAAGTATCCAATATTGACATCACCCAATTATGTAAAAGCATTCTAGATGGATTGTGATGCTAGTGGAACAACCATTAACATAATGTCGAGTCAATAATATATACTTGGTAGAATATTCCAATGAGAAGTTGAATGAAACAAAGAGGAAGTATAGTGTGTATGATTAGGAGTTCTATGCAACTATGTAGACACTCAAAAAGTGGAGGAACTACCTATTACCAAATGAGTTTGTTTTATACACTCGATAATTAGGATTTGTAATTAATAAATATTTAAGGATGATTGAATGAAATTCATATGAAATGGGAAGAGTATGTACAACTATACATTTGTGTTACATCATAAGTTTGGTAAATCTAACAAGGTTGGAGATGCATTAAGTAAATGTAGTATTATGTTGACATAAATGGAAGCAGAGGCTTTGGGTTTTAACTCCACAAAGGATTTGTATGAGAGATATGACAATTTTAATGAGGCATGGAAGGCAAGTGTGAAACCAATGTGTGTCTACATGACACTTTAGTTAGAGTATTTTGTATAGGAAGGGTTGTTGTTCACATAAAATAGTTGTGAACCCTAGAGAGTCAAATACAAAAGAATATAGTGAAATAAAAAAACAAAGGATTGGACAATTTTTTGGAGTAGATAAGACTATAGTGTAGCTTTTAGAGAGTTATTTTTGGCCACAAATGAGAGATAATGTGTGCAAATTTGCAAGAGAGTAGAGTATTCTAGTTGGCCAAGGGAAGAACACAAAATGTAGGGTTGTATAAATATTTTAACATCTTGAGAGGCCTTGGGAAGATACACACATGGATGATATCTTGTGCCTACCTAAGAGACAAGGATTTAATTCCATATATGATAAGATTTTGAAGATGGAACACTTTTTTCTTGTAGGAAGATAAGTAATACAAAAAAACATTGCAAATATTTAAGTCAAGGATGTCATAAGGTTGTCATGTAATATTGTGTCTAATAGGGACACCAAATTTGTTGGAATTTTTTGTGGACAATGCGCAAGAAATTAAACACAAAGTTGTGATACAAAACAACATGTTATTTATAGATCAAAGAAAATAAAAAAGAGGTGAATAAAAGTCTTAGGGATTTACTCAAGTGTTTAGCAAGGGATGATTAAGGCACATGGAATTTATTACTGTCACAAGAAAAAATCATATATACTAACTCCATCAATAAGAGTATTGAAACAATTCTCATTGGTGTGTGTGACCTGCCTAGTCATCATCCACATCACATGGTGAGTCATCTCACCTTGTGAGAGTCATAGGTCTTAGGGAGTCAAATGACAAGTGTTAGATTCTATCATAGAATCTGTCATTGTCATTTACGTTAGTGCATCATAGGAGTTACATTCCTTATTTAGAATTGTAACTCCTTCTTTAGTGGCATCATATGCGTCAGTCATGTCATATGCGTCAATCACGTCATATGTGTCAGTGGCGTCATAGGGGTTCTTTCCTTGTTTAGGCATGGGGGTTACACAACACCCCTATTTGTACTTCCTTTTTTCGATCTATGAGAATGAGCAGACCTGTTTTCTTATTTGCATATTCTTTCCATTGTTTGAATCTTACTTATTGCATTAGAGCTACGATGTTACCATTGGAGTGTAACTTTTCGTGGTGCATTGTTTCGATATCGGTTCTCGCATATCCCTCTTTCATGGTATCAGAGCTTGGGGATTGGAATCGTGTTGCCCACCTTGGTTGCTTACTACTCTCCGCCTCGTAGTTTCTTGTGCAAGTTCTCATTCTTGTTTTGTGCTATACTTGCATTTTATTTATATAAAAAAAGGGGTATATGTATTTGGCTTGTTTGTTGGTGTGTTTCCCATTGGCTTTTTTCAGCGTTGAGGTTTCAGCAAATTACATGTTTGAAGTTTTCTCAACATTGTGTTTGCCTTGATCATGAGATCATTCTTTGGTATGGATAACTCGGGTTGGTTCTCTAGGTGTGTAAAGTGGTTGGATGTTCCCCTATTTTTCGCTGGAGTTCCCTCTCTGCCATCCTCACAGTTGCATCTCACGTGGGAATCTCCAGTCTGTTACCTGATTTGTATGAGGTTACTCCTGCCTTGGCATCATCAAACACTTCCCACTTATGGAACCTTTGCCTCATGTTCTTCCTCACGTTGCAGGCTCATTGGTCCTTTCCACCATCCTGTTGAGAAACCTTTCCACCATTCGCTTGGAGAAACCGTGTTTAACTATGCATCGATTCCTGTATTGGGTCTCCAGATTCGGTTTGATCTTGGCCCTGCAATGTTTCTCAGCTCCCTCCAGCTCTGGCTCAAGCATCCACCATTTCCTATCGTTATCTCTGTGATAACCTGCACCACCTAGCTCATGTCCACCGGTTCCCAACGTGGCCATTTATGGTCTTCTCAGATTTTTATGCCATTCAACTCGGTCTTAGTACCAACTGACTCACCAGCGCAAAATTCATCTTCACTTATGACCATGTTTAACTTTGGGTGTCTAACTTGGTGCTTCTTTGGTGCATTCATTGGCATGTGGCTCCCTGGTTCAGCTTGGCGGTTACCACCAACTTGGTAGTTTACACATGTGGCAACCATAACTCGACATCAAATCTATAGCTCAGTCGTGTTACCTCTTAGCCCGATGCTTACCTCTCAACTCAACACTTGTCTCTTTGACTTGGCTCAGGCCTGTCCACTCGGGCTCGATGTAGCATAACTCGATCCGGTGCATTTGCAAAGCCTTCAACTCGATGTGCCATTTCACAACCCAACCGAGTTAGCTCTCACAAGTGAGGCATCTCGGTCCAAATTATTCCCTTTTAGACTTGTTTGGCGGTTAAAACAACTATTTTTAATGTTTTAAGGCAAAAACATTCTTATCTTGGCATTGTAATAATTTTTTTGGATATATTTTTCTTGTTTGAATGTCCTTCCTTCAAGTGTCGAAGCCGAAGGGTGAGGTCTGGGATTGGCAGAGGCTAATTCCTCCTCACAAGCACAATAAACCCTACCTAAACTTTGATGCCATTTCCAACAATTACCCACACGACACCCTTTGCACCCATTTTGGGAACTTTTAAAATCCATTTGCAGGGCTTATTGGCATTTTCCATCAGTTGTGGGAATCATTTTCTTGCTATAACTTTTATGCTCGGTTTTGAGCGCTTCTTTAGTCAAAGTTGCATGATTTTTACACATTACGTGATGACATTGTAATTTTGTAAACACACTACTTTATAAAGTGCCACATTTTGGGGGGTCATTAGTACTCTTGGGCCTTTATTACTACACGTAGATGCATTATCACCGAGTCCGACGCCTTGCATTTGTGCACCTTGCAATTTTGATTCCACATCATAGAGGGTGCTCTTTCCAGACTTGAGCGTCGTAGGATCACCTTATAGCCTCCGCCACTTCTTCTTGGGAGAGGGAACTATTCAATTTGGCATGCTTCTATGGAACATTACTTCACCTACGAGGGTCTTTCACACTTCTTTCTTGGGCCAGTTCCTGCACCCACTGATCATCATCATCTTAATGAATTTCTCAACACTTGCGACCATGTTTTTGGTCACTTGATGATGCATGTCTCCCCATCTCTCTGGTTTCACGTGGTAGACTCAGATCCACCCCACCATGTCTAGAGCATTCTTTAGTCCCTCTATGGATACCCTTCACATACTGCTGCCATTGTTGTTGTTGTTGATTCAGTTATCTCCTCTATTTCTTCATGTGATGACAGTTCCACTGACACAAACTCGCTTGGTTCTACTTCTGATGATGAGGATTGTGCACCCAGTTCTGATGTCGAGAGTACTACAGAGGAATCTTCTCCTCCTTCTCTCACTATTCCAGAGAGTGTTGACACATCCCACATCTCATCAGATATTGAGTAGTCTCCTATACAGTCTCATACAGTCATCACACCCACCTCTTTTCCACCTTCAATGTGTGAGGCCCCTTTCACTCCTCTACCTTCATTGGATGACTCATACCTATCTGACATCGCTCTTCTATTTTGTTGAGCCCCCTCATTGGGATGAGTATCTTCTTGACCTTAGTCATCTTTTCACAGAGTACACTTGTGATGTACTACAGTTCCTCATCCATCTACATGTATTTTAGAGGAGTTCATCATCTCCATTGTTGGGAGTGCCCCTTTTGGGACTCTTACCACTTCCACTTTTCCGAGACCTTCATTGATCCACCCTTTCTTGTGGATCCATTTTTCTGTTGTGGGGGATGTTTTGTTTCCTTCACATCAGTTGGACATCCTTTCTATAGGTGTTCACCCTTCATAATCTATAGTTATCTACACTCGTGACATTACCTTTGGTTCCTTCGCACTCACTTGCTAGACCTATGTCACACTTTCATGGACCAGACTCAGAGTTCTTCGTGTTGCTACCTTCGGTTTCCTTCACAGTGGGTAGACTTCCAAAGATGTCATTTTTTCCTTCCTCGGGTAGGCACATAGTTCGGTGCGGATGAATCTTCTTCACCCGAGGTAGAGGATCTCGTGATCGAAATTATTTTGGGAGACCTCCTAGAGCTGCAGAGTTTAGATCCATCCATGGCATCTTCTGCATTCCTCTCATCTCCCTCTTCTTCTCTCTTCTTCTTCTTTCCGAGAGATTTCCTCTTTGTACATGGGTACCTTTACGGATCGTCTGTGGTTAGGGACCCATCCTTGGCATCTTTCTTAGATTAGAGAGTGGACTTGTCTCTCTTTTGGGGGTTTTTCCCACTTGGGTTTTCTCCTTTTACTCCACTTTTTGAGAGTTTCTTGTATGTGGGTACCTCATCAGGCTTGTTGTTGGGACCCACTTCTCCTTGTTTTCATCTATGTGTCCACCTAAGCTATGCTTTAGGGGGTGTTGGTGTAGGATATTTACCATGTATATATTTTAAGTACATGGGATTCCTCCACATAGGTGATTCACCATGCTTAGGTGTCCTAGGGTGTCATTATGGCCTTACACACATCATAGAGCATCATAGGAGTTACATTTGACCGGCTATTCTAGGAATGTAACTCCCACCTAAGATCTAAAGCAACATGGTGTCCTTTAAATTTGAGTCATGTGGAGGAGAGTTATTAGGAACTATGATAAGAGAAATACTAAGTTTTGAAGGATCATGCACAAAATATGTGTGGGTGGCCCTTTCGTAAGAAAAAAGTATCGGTGAACTCACTTTCCATCCATGGATGTAAGATCATCATAAGATCCATAACCAGATGAAGGAGGATCAAATTTCCATGAAAATTTTGAATGAAAGTCTAAACTCGGTGCGCATACTCATTACTTCTACTCGACACTTGAAGGTCCTTTCATGTATAGTAAGACAAAGAAGAATCTACATGATGTCATGTCATTTTTGTTCAACCATCTTGGTGATGAATGCGGTTAATAGGTTGCATTTCAAATCGCCCCAAGAAGATGTGGTAACAAGTTGTAGCATAATGTAATGATCGAGTATTCCACTTCTTCCATTGTAGGTAGTTCCCTGTCCTAGTTGAATAATGAAGCGATGAAATTCAATGTCCATGATGAGAGGAGCCTTGCCAATAATACTAGTTTAACCCCCTTTTTCCACTTTATAGTTTATTATTGATTACAATAAGATGCCACCGTGTGTCATTTGGTTCTTGATGCACAATGGCATCTCGATTGTAATCAACGCACTAAACTATAAAGTGCCGCAAAAAGGGAGGTTAAACTAGTATTCTTTGGAGGCTCCTCTCGTCATGGACATTGAATTTCATCACTTCATTGTTCAACTAGGACCAGAAACTACCTACAATGGAAGAATGGAATACTCGATCATTGCATTATGTACAACTTGTTACCACATCTTCTTGGGATGACACCTAAACCTATTGACCACATTCATCACCAAGATTGGTTGAACAAGAATGACATGGCATACGGCTTCTTTTGTCTTACTATACTAGAGGACCTTCAACGTCGAGTAGAGTTCATAGAGTCTCGCACCGAGCTTGGACTTTCATTCAAAATTTTCATGGAGATTTTGATCCTCCTTCATCTAGTTATGGATCTTATGATGATCTTGCATCCATGGAGGAAAGTGAGTTCACCGATACTTTTTCTTACGAAGGGCCACCCACACATATTTCTTCGTTCCATGCTCCTTCGTAACTTAAGTATTGATCCTATCATATTTCCTAAGTAACTCTACTCCACATGAGTCATCTGGTCAATTCTCACCGCACACCATGCTGCTTTAGATCTTAGGTTTTCCCCTTCATGAGCATCTACTGATTCCATTGATTCTAGCTTGGAGATCCTACCATCCCCTGTTGCTTCCACAAACCTCGATATTTCTTCTTCAAAGGGTTCATATAATCCTCCACAACAGGACATTGATTTCCTTGACTCAGACTTGGATGATATGCTTGAGGATACCAACATCACATTGTAGCATCTTCTTCCACCTACTGCCTCTTCAAAGATCAGAGTTGCTTTGTCACACCAGCTTCCACATACTCTCCACAACAACAAGTTCCTTCACCCTTCGAGGTTTCTCCTTCATCGCAACTCAACTCTCTTGATGATATATCTATATTTGCGGACTCCCACCTTATGGAGATTGGTGAATTGTCACCACCGCTTCTCTTGATATATTATCTTATTTCCATATTGGGCCACAATTAGGGACACTCCATGTTCCGTCTCCTTCCTCCACTAATCACAAACCTTTGATCCCTTCAGATTCAGTTAGGAGTCCATCAAAAATCATCTTCCTGAGGAGCTTGATAGCTCTCTTTATTTTCTCATCTTCTTCTTCTTCTTATAGAAAGATATTATTTGTATATGGGCACCTTATTAGGCCTTTAGCTTTCGGGCCCCATTGGCACATCTTTCTTAGATGTTTAAGGGATGTTTATTTTCTTTTATGTCTTACCATGACCTCTACCTCAACTTTGATCAAGGGTGGGTGTTGGTGTGTGTGAACTACCTAGTCATCGTCCACATCACATGGTGAGTCATCTCACCTTGCGAGAGTCATAGGTCTTAGGGAGTCAAATTAAAAGTGTCAGATTCTATCATAGAATCTATCATTGTCATTTGTGTCAGTGCATCATAGGAGTTACATTCCTTATTTAGAATTTTAACTCCTCCTTTAGTGGCGTCATATGCATCAATCACATCATATGCGTCAGTGGCGTCATAGGGGTTCTTTCCTTGTTTAGGCATGGGGGTTACACAACACCCCTATTTGTACTTCCTTTTTTTGATCTATGAGAATGAGTAGACCTATTTTCTTATTTGCATATTCTTTCCATTGTTCGAATCTTGCTTATTGCGTTGGAGCTACGATGTTACCATCGGAGTGCAACTTCGTCATGGTGCATTGTTTCGATATCGGTTCTCACATATCCCTCTTTCAAATTCCATTAAGATAATATATGAAAATATCTTGCTAAGAGTGGTAGAATTTTTTTTTAATGTTAGTGATGACACATGAAGGAATGTAGAGGTTGAATTTTATGTGGATTACATGAATAATGTGCACCAACAAGTGCACATGAAGTTGGAGGAAACAACCACACAATATAAACAACATACATATATCAAGCTAAGGAAGTTGAATTTTAGGTTGGGGACTTAGTTTTGAATCATTTTGGAAGGAAACACTTGATAGAGGCACATATAACAATTTGAAATGGAAGAAAATTGGGCCATGTAGAGTATTGAGAAATTTTATGACAATGATATTATGAGATTGAACTACCTGGAAGGCATATATGTCTCAAACATATTCAATGTAGAAAATCTAAACCCATATCACAAAGGAAGAACAATGCACAATCTAATGAATTTGATTGAGATAAAAGATGCTAGAGAAGGTATGCGTTTACACCATAAATGACTAAATAAGGGTTTGGTATATATATATTTTCCTTATTTATTAAATGGCATAAGGGTTGTATAGGTTTTATATTATGAATTACTATATTAACATTGATGTGAAAAATAAAATATAACTTTTAATACAATGTGCAATATATAAATTAATAAAATAATTGTTTAAAATAAAAGAAGGGATGAACAATTGAAAAAGAAGTGCAAATATGATTTGGGTGTGTAGAATAGTTGCACATACGAGTGGAGTTTTAAAGTGCTTCGCCTATGGAATTGCAATTAAAAACCAACCATGTACATAATCATACAAAATTTCTTGGGGCATGGTACATTTTGGTCCTAGGTCAGTATAGATTTGGACTAGTAGAAGCTAGGGTTCTACAACTTATGATGGTCATCAATGGGTTGGAATTATGTTTTGATGTCTCATGCTAGGGTTTGCAACTATGTGATACCTTTTTGTAGTGACTTTCAATGGATAAAACCCTATATACTTTCATTAATACTTCACAAACAAAATAATATATAAAAAAGCTAAATTAGTGTGTTGAGTTGGAATGACCATGTGGTCAACCCTTATTGAACAAATTCAACACAAGAGTATCCACTCAAAAGTGGGAGAAAAATCAATGTATCTCTCTTCTCAGGGTGCAATCGTGTATGAAAATATAAGATAACCTCCTATTGCACCCTTGTTTATCTTTACACAAAGGTAACATGTATAGCTATAGGATAAGTAAAGCGTGCCATGTAGAATTGTGATATAGTGTGTTGTGCTTCAAATTCTAGATTGATTCCCTTTATCTCTTATAAATTTAACAATGCTTCATATTTATTTAATCTTGTTATGACATGGATCTAGGATCTTTGGAGTCTTGTGGATGGGGAAACTAGAATCTTGAACCCAATTTGAGTGATTTAGACTTGATCATTGGTTACTCTTAAGGATGTGTTGCTACTTAAGGAATATTTAGGAGAGACATGAGTTCTTTAGGAGTGTATTTTGTAATAGGGGCTCTTGATAATTCGAGCAAGTTATTAAGTACATTAAACACCCTTATGTATGATTTCATTGGTTAATTCTCACATTAAGACCCACACATAGGATAAGAAATGAACCAAAGAAATAAATAAAATTATGAAATTAGGTGTTGGAGAATGGGAGACAATATCATATAGGTCGGTCCAAACCATAATACGACCTAGTCTTGGTCCATAGAATTTTGGATAGGTAAGTCATGATGTTTAAGAAGGATTTTGATGAAATACAAGGGAATGATATGCTGCTTTGACAACTTTAATCGAGTATATAAAAATCGAATATGTTCGTAGTAAATCAATTCATGAGGGAGGGAAAGAGATACGTCAATTGAGCTTAAAATATGCTTACAAGAAATAGTATAAAGATAAATCCAAATTTTCAATGCCAAAGAATAATTTACTAGATTCAGTGTCTACATTCCTACCCTTTAAGTGTGAAATGAAAATTGAATAGTTGAAGGAAAATATACTTGAGTTTGCATAAATTTTTCTATTTTTTACAGATTTTTTTGATTACTCTTTGTTGTTGGCATGCTATATGATGAAACCTTTAACACAAAGTGTAGTCAATGTCCATAAAATATTGAACTATGACTCAAATTGTAAATAGTATATTTGTAAAGTTTAAAAAATTATATTTCTAACATAGTTGAGTAAAGAGATAAAGCATGGAAGGAATACACATGTTTTATATCCTAAGGAAGAATCTCATGTATTGCTTCTTTTGAGACTCCAATTTTTTTTGAGATGTCAAAGGGTTAGGGGTAACCAATCCCTATTTTTTCCAAAGGAGATGTTGGACTCAGAGAGGAGTTGAGTGTGCTCAACTTAACACCAAGAGGAGAAGTTTTTCCCAAAGAACCTAAAAAGAAGGAATAACCACTTAGAGAGTATCTATCCACTCTGATATCTTCCAATAAAAGTGAGATAAAGGATGCCACAAGGTTTTCCGGTTACATTGATATCTTAAAATCCCACATACCACTCCACTAAAAATGGATCTAGGCACAAGTATAAAATATCACTAATTTAAATGGAATGGTTGGCCCATGCCCCCATCATGTGATGTAATTTATAAGTATAATACATGTAAAATGTTGAGTATAAAAGAGGATGCACATGCCCCCATACCTTATATAAAAACTATGCATGAGTTATGTAATGTTGCAAAGGAATGAAGTATTTAAATCATCCACATAATGTACCAAATGCAATAACACGTGATCTAAAATAGTATAATTTCTTTGTGTTCATATAACAAAACCTATAACTTTGTGTGAAAATATAAAACTTCTATAATTTTATAGAAATATTTCAGTAGACAGTAAACGTCCATCTTAGACCATAGGATATGACACTTCCGTCTCGATTGGATGGTTTTATACCAGTTGTAAAATATGTGTTTGTTCTATATATGAAAATATTTATGAGGATTTGTACCTATACATGTTCTATTTAATCACTATCTGTGTAATAAACCCTATTGAATGCACCTTATTTCAAGGTGCATGCGATTTGTAAATATAGTATGCATTAAAAAGAAATGATGTGTAACCATATTAAATATATATGATAAGTTGTGTTGGATCACATGGAAGGCTATATTTGGTGGACATTATTGAGATCTTTCTACTATAAGTAGTGTGTATGGTAGAAACCATGAAACCCAAATATAATAACAAACAAGAAAGAAATAGTATAGAAAATAATGTTATAAAAACTAAACAAGTTTACATGAAATCAAGTAATCAAAAATTTCATAGAAAATATCAAAGGCATGGATCCAAAAACATGGGACACAAAAGTGTTACAAAAATGCAAAGTAAAGGACAACCACCACATGCATATAAAAAAACATACACGTAAGTAACACATAAGTACATAATCTATATCACATACATTTAAGGCAATGAGCTATAAACAAGGGACATCAATGTGTCACACACACAACCATTATATGTAATATAATATAAAATACAAAAAAAAGGGACACAAAATTTCACTAAAGCAACCACAACAAATACCATAGGCCGCACACAAGAAATTAAATAATCAAGAAAGTGAATACAATAACAAACAATATCCCAAAGACACATAAAACAATATAAGCTCTTTTTGTATAAGACACAAGTGTTAGCCATATTAGTCCAAAAATAACATATACACAACTTGATATTAATGAGGAAGTAAAGTAACCGTATTGAAATAAAAGCACCTAAATAGTGTGGATATTCCCCCAAAAGATTAGGGTTGATTGGGAAGGGCCTAGGACATCACCTTTCATTATGTATAATCATATATATGTCCTACATTAAATATCAACATACCATGTTTACACTTGTGTGCAAATATTATATTATAGACAAAAATATGCGACTCTATCAAAACATATGCTAAACAACATATGTAAAGTAATAAGATAACAAATTAAGTCATGTGTAGGTCCTAATTTTGTGTTTTTGAAAATATATAAATGTTTTGATTATTTAATTTTTTTATTATTATTGGAATGCTAGTGATAACATGTATGATTAATGCATTAAATCATCATTAGGGGCAAGAGTAGTCATCTCTAGAGAAGTTCAATGTTATATCCCTAAAAGGAAATGAACATCCAAGTGAACAACTTATCGAAGGTAAAAGATATTTGTAATGAGCTCCTCTTCAATAATAGGAGTGTCATGCGGTGTCATAAGTGTTTTCCAATGTGTTAGGTTTTGTGCGGTCCTAACATAAGAGTAATATAAAATAGTGATAAATAAACCATTAGGAAGGAACCAAAGATAGAGTTGATCATAATCTATAAATGTGTTTAAGGTGTTGGAACCATGGTGCTCCAAAATAAAGTGCATTTGATTGGCCATGTTTGGTGAACCATAATATTTCTTATGCAATGTGCAGGAAAAAAGAAACACATATGTCTATAGAACCATGACATTGGGGCAATAGAATCATATACAAGGTGGGATAATGTATAACCAAGTTCATGTAATGCTTCTCTTGCATGTGTCATATGGTTTACTATGATCAAGTGAGACATGATCCCAATACTTGCGATTGATGTAATCTATAATTGTATGCCAATATGGACATGTAGGTCATGAATCAAGACGAGGTTGTTTAAACTAGTAAAGTGTGTTGGATGAGATTTGATGTTTTTAATTGTGCCTTTAGATTTTAGTTCGTTAATTTCAGAAATTATGATTTGACAATTATTAGTGACATGGCCAAATATACAATGGTAATGTAGACACTAAAATTTGGCAATTCACTTTTCGACACTCGCTTGTTTTGATAATGCGAGTCTTGCTAAGATAAATGCTTTCTTCTCATTCTAACTTAACACATTTTGAGGTCTCTTTTTTAGCTTGTTTATCCTTGCAAAATGACATGTTGTCAAATTATGAGAACACAATGCATAAAATCCATAAACAAACATCAAGTAACAACTTCCAAACTTTATATTGCATTTTTTCTTCCCTAGTCAAGGCCATACAATTTAGTCAGATATTATATCTAGCCCTATCCGAATTGGGCGGTATTGGACCGACATGTACTCCAACTTTGATTTTAGTTTTGTATTCTTTTTTTGGGTCTTATAATCTCTTTGGTTCATTATTTGTTAGATAAATAATCTACGAAACCTTATATTAGCAAGTAAATACCACCTCATTTGATAACTTGGAAATCCTATGACACTACATTAATAAATTCACTTCCAACAGTTCAAAAAGCACCTAAAAATCCCTAAATATCATAACAAAACATTTACATTCATTAGGGAATAAATATCTATAGGTATGAAGCTTTTTATTAGGTTAAGATAACAATATCTCTCATCCATAAGCACTCAAACATCCCTTTCCCAAGTATCTTAGCAAGAGCCAACTCAACTCAAGCATTGTCAAAGATGGTTTTTAAATCTAGTTGTATTCATTCATATACCATGTAGAGAATGACATGTGGTTTGAGGGCCCTTCATAGTAACGCCAAAATTAGCGAAAGCACAAAGGTTCCCACAACCAAAATAATGTTTGTTTTGCAATACTTCTTGTTGTCCAAATAAGCACCCATGTTTATTTGAAAAAATTAATCCAAATTATAGACTCACACGAATTCAATAAATACACTTGTGAAATTAAGGAGCTTAGTGAAATAAAAATTATAGTGCACCATGGGTTTTGTAAAGTCCGCACAACAAAGGAAAAGTACTACAAAGTTATATGTCATGGGACAAGGCTAAGAACCGCATGACACCACAAAGAAAGAAAAAAGGGGTTTGACCATAGAAGGAATATGAAAAGTCCATGGGAGGCAAGGCACACGAGGTTGAAATACCACAGAGAGAAGTGATAGAAATTTCCGCTGAACAAACTAAATATGCGGTATTATGAAAAGTTGTGAAACAAACAAAAAACACGAAACAAAGAAAAGCCGTGGAATGAAGAAAATCCATGGAACAAAGAAAGTATGCAAAACAAAAGCAACCCATGGAACAAAGGAGTGGTTTTCCTTAGAACAAGAAAATTTAAAATCCACGTAACAAAGAAGTTACGTGAAGGATTCAACTACACGCAGAAAAGGTGGCAAAGGGTGAAGTAAAAGAAAAATATTTGGGTAGAAGACCCATGGTACAAGAAGAACCTGCGAAGACCATGAAGATAAAAAAGGGACACACATTGAAACAAAAACATAAAAATGTCGCACAAATAAAAAAGGAATTCCAAGTCCACTTAGGGCCCCACTATGAAGGAATTGAAACTTCACACGATAAAGGTTATTCATGATTTTGATAGTAATCTTCAATATGATGTAACTTTTGATGGGGACCACAAAATTAAACAAAATTGATATTGTTGGAAAGGTATTGAGGTAATATACACATCAGGGGTATTTTGGATCATGTTAAGGCCATTTTGTGATCAAATAACCAAATTTGGGTTCCACAATTGTTTTGGATATGAGTTTGTGAATCAATCACTAGACTAGTTTTTACTCATATCTTTTGATCCACAACTCCATTTAATGCGAGCCCAGTCTCATTGGAAGAATTTTTAGAGGGATTTACTCAAAAATCAATTTCAAGGGGAATTATGGAGATATTTGGGATATTTTAGTGACAAATTTTTGGGTCGTGTTGAGTCATTTTCTTAATCGATTGATGCCCAAATCAGTTACAATGCTTCTATTTGATTTATTTTGTCTCATGATGCCTCTGGGATGGTATATTATTCTTATGCCCCCAAAAAATGAATAAAATGGGCAAATGGTCCATGTAATAAGAAATGAGTTGTTATCAATGGTCCAATGCATGATTATGACCAAAAATGGACATTTGACAACTCACTCTTTATCCATCTCCCTTGATTTCATGGAAATTCATTGATCTAAGTTAGAGCTCATCCACATAGAAATTTATATAAAGGATTTATTATAGATAAAGGAACCTCCCCATGGGTGTGGATCATCATGAGTTTGGGAATTACCTTTCGGGCCGCTCCGGGCTAGTTTGAAAGGGTCAATTAGGTTGAGCATCTTCTATGGCATCTTCAGATCCCTTCTTCTCTCCTCTCCATATATAAATGTAACAAATTTAATAAGTAAAATTATCCCTCTTAAATGCAAATGAACCCTACCTAATTGATTTTTGAGTGTTCCGAGTCTCTCTTGACCCTTGTGTTAAACTATGTAATGCGTTCATTACCTTCTCAATGAATGTGAGAGATTGTGTATTCCTTAAGAAATAATATCTAGTTCATTGTGATTATTATCTATCCTTTGGATTTTTTCATTGCATCTTACATTTCTCTATTGTTATTGTATGATGTGTATGAGTTATATTTGCATAATTTGAGTCCATTGTGTCATTTATACAAAGGATTAATGCCGATAGAATGCAAAGGTGGATTGTGGATCATATATGCCCTTCTATCACTATGTTCATCCCTTTTTTCCTTTATATCGGGAGAGTGGTCCTTCATACTCGGTGTATAACCATTCTTCTCAAATGTAAGCACTCTTTCTCCCTCAAACTTTGTTTTGTAGTTAGTTTAGAGTAATGGTTAATATAGAGCTATATAGGAAAGTATTTGACCTTATTCTGGGGTTTTATCTCAAAGGTTAAGCTACCACACATTAGAGATACTCCCATTGTTGTTGTGGAGAACTTCATACACTTGAATAGTTACCTTAATCATAAGGGTGCACACAAATCTCTGCCAACATTTTTTGGCACTCTTGGTGGGAGATCTTGAGTTGATTATACCTCATTTCACTAATATTGATGTTTTTAGTGATATCTAGTCTTCGGAGGTATTATCCCAACACATCTGGAAACTCAACTGATATGGAAGACCTATTTTCTCTCATATACAAATCAATTCCATTATTTCATTTCCCTATTTTCATGAAGTTATGCGAGTCATGAATTCATTCCCTAGTTGGAATTCTCATATGCAGTAGTATCCTCCTCCTCCATTCATCCAAAACCTCTCTCAAAATCATACACATGATCCTTATTATGGTAATTTTACATGTGCTACATGTCGATGATCTACATGCATAACTTATTGATCACAGTGTTTTGCAGGAACAAGTATATGCTTATAATGATGGGGATAACTTCATTTTTTATGGTTATTTTTAGTTATGAATTCAAAACATGGAGAAGAGAATGCAAATTTCCAAAGCATTGTGTGGGAGCATGACAACTAAGCTCCATGGAATTAGAAACCCTGTCAATGGGGTGGTCTAATAATATGGTACAAACCTCAACAAAAGCTAAAGGTAATGGATGAGAATTTAAATAACATCATTTTATTAATT
Organism: Taxus wallichiana var. yunnanensis; assembly: GCA_018340775.1. NCBI lineage: Eukaryota > Viridiplantae > Streptophyta > Pinopsida > Cupressales > Taxaceae > Taxus > Taxus wallichiana. The sequence goes on from CM031243.1 coordinate 524,288,252, forward strand.
GATGAGATGGAAGCTAATAAATACAAGTTATAAGGAACCCTATCAAAGGGGAATTCCTTCACCATAATCATTCAACCCCCTTCCTCATCTATCTAAATCCATATAATCTCAACCTAAATTCCATGTTCCTAGCTTTCTCTAAGACCCTCTTGAGATTTATTCTCCTCCCAAAGGAGATAATATACCTCCTCTACCATTAAAAATATCCAAAATGATCCAAGAGCCCAATCCTTCCCCCATTCCACAGATCCAAATTATTTTGTGTATGAACCTCATGTTTAATTACTTGAGAGGTTGCAAAAACCTTTCATCACTCTCCCATTCTAAAAAAGTGCTATCCAATTCATAAGAACCTCATGAAGAACCATATTCAAACCATGATGAATTGTAGACCAGCCAACAATTTGAGTGGCCAACCACTGGATATCCCATTTCCAAATCCTTACTTAGCATGAACTTGAAATTTTATGGAAAATGGGAATTTATTCATATTTATAGGAAATATTATGCACAAGCATGCTTAGAGAGGTATTTTGAGGAGGAACCAAATAGAGAAGATCAACTATAAAGTCTCGAGATTGGAAGAAAGAATTGGAGATCAAAATGGTCCCTCAAAAGTTACACAATAGTCCATCTACCTCAAGTGAGCCGAATTAGTTGAAGAAAGCTCCATCATTGTTGAAAATCATAAGATATCTATCTCAAATTGGTTTAACTCTAAAAATGTTGATGAAGAGATCACTCAAATATTTCATATTGTGCTTCTATTATTTATTAGGACCAATATATAAGTGAAGCTGAAGTTGTTGAGCACAAAGTGGAAGGAGCATAGTTTTACATTGCGAGGAGGATCATTTAGAATCAAAGGGTGAATAATATGTTTTTGGTTTTCCTAGGGTTTGCTTTCTTGATCACAAAGAGGAGATATCAGATCTTAGGGATGATAAAGAGATCATATAAAGCATCCCCCTCTTCTTTGAAGGTGAATATTCTGATCAACCTTTGTCTTTACACATAAGATCATATGTGGGGACATATTTGGGGTTTGGGAAACACCATGTTTTAGTATGAGATAGAGGAGACTTGACCAAGAATTCAAGAGGAAATGGTTGAGGAATGAATCATGTTAAGAAAATGAGATCAAAATGGATTTTAACCCAAGCATGGAAAGCGAAGAGGCATAGGTGTTATCTATTTGGAAGATTTAAAAATGAAGAAGAGTCAATTGAATTTATAAAAATTCCATTCACATTATTTCTCTTCTTCGACAAGAACCCTCTTGTTATTGGAGTTTCCCTTGAACCTGGGATAGAGCAAGAAATTCCAACAAATGTTGATCATGGATAAACAAAGTTGCATGAGAATGAAAAGTAAAGTGTGTAGGATAGCTCTATTTATGGAGTTGAATGTGAAAGAGATGGGAAAATAAAAAAACTAGTCCATTGGTTCTTAGAGTTGGATTTCCAATAAGATATCTAGCTAGATCAGATTTAAGAAAAGAGTTTCCACCAATCATGTTCACTTCAAAGCACGAGGAAGGTTTTCAAAGTTCTAAAGGTTAGCAAAAAAACCTATCCAAACTAAATGTAGGGAAAATGGAGGAGGTGTTTGTTATTTTGAGGTTGATATTTTGAGAAAAGGGGGTGCGTACCATGTTTTAACTTCCACCACTTGATCGAGTTGCTTAACGATCTCAAGTCCACATTTTATAAGGAAGGGAAGTTATTTTCCCCACCAATATGTGGATTTGTTTAGCTCTCTTTGATCTTGGTTAGAGTAGGGGTAGAAAAGTGATTTATGACCGTGTGATGTCTTCATTTGGATCATATACAATTTATATTTTTTACATAGTTTTTGTGCGCCTCTTTGATGTTTTGCACAGTTTAGATCACCAATTTCATGGATGAATAAGAGTTTTGGATAATTTTTAGTATGCTCAATCCGTTTTTTGAGCTATGGGAATCTATTTTCAAAGAAGAGTGCACAAAAATTCTTCATGTGGATTCAAAGTGAGTTTTAATTTTCAAAGATAAATTTCAAGTTTCGGGCTCGACTCCATGCCCAATGGATACGCCAAGTTACTAGTTAGTTCATCTAGCAGAGATGTCCCATGAAAGTCATCAAATTGTTTTCCAAATAAACACCCATGCTTATTTGAACTACTTAATCCAAATTCTAGACTCACGTGGCTTTAAGAAATACACCCATGAAATGAATGAACTTAGTGTTTCATGGAAATTAGAAATCATATTGTATCACGGGCTCTAAAAATTCCATGCAACAAAGGAAAAATACTGTATAGTTATACGCTACAGACAAGGCTAAGCTCGCACGACATTGTGAAACAGAAAAATGGGGTTGAACACGAAGGAATATGAAAAGTTTGTGGGAGGTAGGCTATGAAAGGTTGAACGTTTTAGTGTAGGTTATTATTTATCCTTTTATTTGTTTATTAGGATAATTTTTGCACTTAGGTTATCTCTGCACCCTTTGAGTTATCTTTCTTAGGTGTATTAGTTGTGTGAAGTTAGCTTGCTAGTCTTGTGGAGTTAGCTTAACTATCAATATTAGTTAGTGGGAGTTCTTCACCATTGATCTAGGTAGTAGTTGCACTTCCCTCCTCCTATATGTACATCCTGATTATTGAGTTAATTCATGTAATGAAATCAATGACATTATGATGGATTTCCATATATGATATTTTAGCTCTTTGTTTGTAAATCCTTTGTAAGGTTATTTTGGTGAATTCCTTTCAATTTTTAAAATGGGATGTGCTATTATCATTTGATATCTTTATGGCTTGGAACAATCTTCTTTTTGTTTCTTTCATGGTATCAAAGTGATAGATGATGTACACATCCATCTTTAAGTGTTTTTATACAAGCTATGGTTTTATAATTTTCATATTTTTTGAAATTGATAGTATGTTTATGTAACACATATTTCTATGTGAAACAAAGGGCACCATTAGATTTGTAAGACACATTTTTCTATGTGAAACAAAGGGCACCATTAGATCCAGAAGGTGCAAAAACCCTTAGATTGATAGTATACTCAAGCAATGACATCGGTAGGTAGTTTTTGCAGAACTAGTGAAGGGTACAAATTCTCGTACATAACCATATGGGAAGCTACAAAGGTTACTAAAGGATTCAACGAAAACCATTTTTGAGTTTTGGTGGGTTTTTCTAAATATTTTCTCGGTAGTTATTTTTATGAAGGTTGCATGGATCTCGGGTAGAGGATGTTGGCGGTGAGGAAAAGCCTCTAGCACATGTGCGTATTAAGTTATTCTTGTGATTTTCAATTTGTGCTCGTTGGAAGGCTAAACCATTTTTGGGTTTTTTCGTAGAGAAACGATTTTTTTTGGGTGTTTGTCAATTTTTATTGGAAAACAACATTTTTAAAGGAAATAGTAGAAAACTGAGTTTGCGAATTGCCATGTGCACCCTTTCCAAAATGATGGGGTCATTTTTTTCACTTTCTAGAAATGAAAGTTTTTGGATGTGGCTTTCCAATAATTGCGACACACCCCAAAATAGAAAGGAGAGTGCTCACAAAACACCTTTTGGTCACATGGTAGGTCACATGAGGGATTAACATGGGTGATTCCTAACTAAATGCTTATTTTACTAGACTGCTTTCATAAAAACAATTTTTTTATTTAAAAAAAAGTGCATTTTTTCCATTTAAATGGACCATTACTAACGGAAACTAAATCTATCACAAATTTTGATTTGTAACTTGGATTGAGAGCCATTGTTTTGCAAAGGTGTATGATTTTTTGTGCTTCTTTCCATTAGTGTGTGGATTTCAGGAGGAAATAGTAAAGTTTTAGAAGAAATTAGATCTCTTAAGAAGAAAAAATCACTTCTACATAACCTCATTCACAACAAAGATGACCTCATTCACTCCCTAAAAAAAAAACTTGCTCACTTACAACATCATCATCACATTGTGGACTCTTATTCCCATGCTCCTAGTCCACTTACAATTGCTTCTCCCACACCTATTGACTTTGATTTGTTAGTTTCTGAGCATGCTTATGCTTTTGATGCTCTTAAACCTATTACACTTGTTATTGCATGTTCTACTTCCACACATATACCTATTACAATAACACATAAGATATATCCCTGTTTTATCTCCTTCTACTAACATGCCTAGCTCTTTGAGAAGCATACCACTGGATTTGGTTCTCGCATGATCTGTTCTATGGGTTTCATTGGCAGAGGTATTGGAAGACATTCATAGGGTATTACTTCCCTATTCATCCTATTAAGTGGCATTCTCACCACAACATTGGTTTTCAAGTAGGTACTTCATTGAGATCACACATTGAAAGAACTACTTATTTTTGCTCAAATCTTTCCAAAGATCAGAGTTGCACATGAGTTCTACACCTTCACTCGGCCTAAGAGACCCAAGATTTCAGTTGTCGGACATGATTGACTGACCACATATTCCGATGTTCCTTTACATCACCCCATTGTGCATTTTAATCCGAATCATATGCATGCATCCTCATCATTAGTCCGTGTTGATTTGGGGTGGATTTCTGATCACTCGTGGTAGTGACATAGTAATTCTTTGAGAGGACTCTACAGGTGTGGCTCCTCTACCATTCAAATTCTTAATCCACTTTCTATATCATCTACATTGTAATGCTCCTTGTTTTGATTAATTTTATTTTAATAGGTATATTATATATCTCTTGTTTGTTGAGAGATTTTGTATTTTATTTTCATTTTTTTTGGCTTATTGAAAATCTCTCTTATGGGGAGCTATTTGGCTGAAACCCAGTGTTATTTTGTCATTAACTTGTTCCAGTAGTTATTTTGAAAAAACATACAAGTTTTGTAGTGTCACTCCACCCATTCAACAATATGGGAGGGTGTGGTGTCGATCCTAATTTTTGGGTCTTGTGTCCTTTCTTATTGCCGTTGTTATTCTTGGATTGTGACACTCATGTTACTTTGGATTTTGTGTCATTGCCTTTTTCCTTGGTTTTTGTTTTTAGATCATGGCACACCTATTTGTAGCGCGGATCGAATTATTTTTGGTGTTTTTTTTTACACTTTTGACATCACTCTATTGATAGTCTCCTATTATAGAGCTATTCTTTATATCACGATGTCAATTGATTATGAGTTTTGTGATCGACTAGTGGATTTAGATCACAATGTAGACCAAACTCTTTTAGCAAAATATGAGTTTTTTTGAACCGATCTTCTTGGCATGCCTTACATTGGGTTTTTGCTCTCTCTATTTTGTTGTTATTGGTTTTTGGGTACCTTGCGGTGATTTTTTTTCATCTATGGCAACTCTTTTTTTTTCCCAAGTTATTGCACATGGGTGCCTCATCAAGCCTTGTTTCCAGTACTCCACCTTCTTTTCGCCCACCTAAGCTATGCTTACAGGGGGTGTTAGTGTAAGTTATTATTTATCCTTTTATTTTTTATCGGACAATTCTTGCACTTAGGTTATCTCTAAAATTGATGAGATAGCTTACTTATGTGTACTAGTTGTGTGGATTTAACTTGCTTAGGTGTACTAGTTGTGTGGATTTAGCTTGTTATTCTTGTGGAGTTAGCTTAATTACACGTAGCTTAACCGCCAATATCGAGTTAGTGGGAGTTCTTCACCATTGATCTAGGTAGTAGTTGCACTTCCCTCCTCCTATATGTACATCATTCTTATTAAGCTAATTCATGTAATGAGATCATTGACATTATGATGGATTTCCATATATGATATTTTAGCTATTTTTCTGTAAATCCTTTTGTAAGGTTATTTTGGAAAATTCCTTTCAACTTATTAAATGTGATGTGTTATTATCCTTTGAGATCTTTGTAGCTTGGAACAATCTTCTTTCATTCCTATTAGAAAGAGCACGAGAAAAGTGATAGAAAAAGTCCACAAAACAAAGAGAATCCATTGTATAATGAAAATCCATGGAACAAAGAAAAGTGTGGTACAAAACAAGCCGTAAAAAAATAATTTTTTTGGAACAAAGAAAACTTTGAACAAAGAAAAGTCATGGAACAAAGAACATCCACGGAACAAAGAAAATCCAAAGAACAAAAAAACTCTGCGTAATAAAGAAAGTCCATGCTATGAAGGAAACCCATGGAAAAAGGAGTGGTTTTCCATGGAAAAAGAAAAGTTAAAATCCATATAATAAATAAGTTACTGCGAAGGATTCGGATACCATGGAAAAGATGGTAGACGGTGAAGTAAAATACAAATATTTGGGTAGAAGACCCATGATACAAGAAGAAGTTGCGATGAACATGACAATAAAAAAGGGCCATGTATCACAACAACAACATCAAAATGATTCACATCAAAGGATTCCAAGTCCACTCATGGACACACTCAAGAAGGAATTAGAAAACCACACTACAAAGTATTTTTCATGATTTTGACAGAATCTTCAATATGGTGTAACTTTTGATGGGGACCACAAAAATGAAAAAAATTGATACCTTTGTTGGAAAGGTAGTGAGGTGATATACATATTCGGGTATTTTTGGATCATGGTAAGGCCATTTTGTGTTGAAATAATTGAATTTGGGTCCCATAACTAATTTGGATATGAGTTTGTGACTCAAACATGAGACTAGTTTTTGCTCATATCTTTTGATCCAGAGCTCCATTTAACGTGAGCCTAGTCTCATTGGAAGCATTTTTAGAGGGATTTACTCAAAAATAAATTTTAAGGGGAATGATGGAAATAATTTGTATATTTTAACGATAGAGGTTTGGGTTGTGTTGAGTCATTTTTCTTAATCGATTGATGCCCAAATCAATTACAAAATCTTTTTTTGATTCCTTTTGTCTCATGATGCCTCTAGGATGATATATTATATTCTTTATCCATCTCACCTGATTTTGTGGAAATTCATTCATCTAAGTTAGAGCTCATCCACGTAGAAAATATATAAAGGATTTATTATATATCAAGGCACCCCATGGGTGTGGATCATCATGTGTTTGGGCTATTACCTTTTGGGCCAGTTTGGAAGGGTCAAGATTGAACATCGATATGGCATCTTCGGATCCCTTATCCTTTTATCTACTTCTATAAATGTAAAGAGTTTAATAACTGAAACTATCCTCTCTTGAATGTAAAAAAACCATGTCCAATTGGTTTTGAGTGTTCCGAGTCCAAGTGCAGACCCTTATGTTGAATTGTGTAATGTATTCATTGCATTACGAATGACATTGCAGATTGTGCATTCCTTAAGCAATAATATCTAGCTCATTTTGATTATTATCTTTCCTTTGAATTTTTCATTGCATCTTACCTTTATCTCTTGTTATTATATATTGTGTATGAATTATAGTTGCATAATTTAGGTCTATTGTATCATTTATATAGAGGATTAAAGGTTGATAGAATGCAATGTGTATTATGGCTCAATATGCCCCTTTGGGACTTTGTTTGTCCATTTTTTCCTTGATCTCGGGAGAGTGGTCCCACCATACTCTAGTGTATCACCATTCTTATCAAATTTCATAACTCTTTATCCCTCAAATTTTGTGGAGTTTTGTAGTTAGTTTACAATAGTGGTTAATCTAGAGATTTTAAGGAAAGGAGCCAACCTTATTTTGGAGGTTTATCTCAAGGGTTAAGGTCCCACACCTTATAAACACTCCTATTATTGTTTAAATACCATGAGAATCTATAATAGCTTCATAAATCATAAGGTACACACAAATATATGTCAAAAATTACCATCCACGACTAGGTTTTGAGATCATGATCGAGTATTCAAACAACTTCACAACATGATTACAAATTAGGGTTTGACAATGAAAAATAGTTCCAAGCAAGTGGCAATGTCGAAATTTGCAGATCCTAGAAACAGAAGCAAGCCTAAGACCGTATAGAAGGGTCAATACTATATAAATGATTGTGAAATTTTTTATTGTCCTTCCCGAGGTCAATTTCTAATCATATTCTCTAGAACAAAGAATCATCAGGTTTAGATCTTCTTATTCTAGTGGGGCATCCACCTAGAACTCCCCCAAATCATCTATAATCAACCAAGTGCACTCATTCATTTGTGTTTCAAGTTTGTATCTTATAAAGTATAAAATCACTATTTTGTTTTTGGTAATTAACGTTGGAAATTAATTCATTAGAATAATCACATATTACTAACCCTTACAACCTTTAGTGTACTAATTCAATAAAACTAATTACGATTCATGTAAAATCTAATTAGGGTGTAAACATTTTGGTGAACCCCACTCACGATTTGATTTTAACATCCACCATAGTTTCCTTATGGTTTTTCTTATCCTCTAAAGTATATGTTGTTATTTTTCTCAGCTATCTCATATTATTTTAGATTACATATGATTTCTTCATATTCCCTTCCAGTAGTAGTGCTCGATTTATCGATAAACCCATTGAGCATATTTAAATTTTTCCTTCTAATCATAATAATTGTATCCCCATGTATTCTTCCCCATTACATAATTCTATTAACTCGTCTAAGATTGACCACGCCCACGAGGACCCATTACATGAAATTGAAACAAATAGTGAGCATTCTTATGATTATCACCATGATGATGATAATGTTGTGGATCATGAACAAGTGGAACTCATATCTCATTTTTGTGAACAACTTCATTAGAATCCTCACCAAATTAAGCCTATTATCAACATATTTCTTGCTTCTAAGCTTTCTTATGATCATAAATCTAGAAAATAATATCTTTATAGGATGTCTCAACACTTTCCACTTTTCTAACATCAACTATCCCTATATCTCTGCAATTCCTACCTCCTTAGGGGCACCTAATATTCCAATGCATAATGTTTCTATGCCTCTTTTATGTAACCACTATTGCTACTACACATCCCACATCCACTTGTAATGGTTTGCACACTTCTCATTTAACATGCAAAGACTTTAAAACCTTTGTTCATACTTTACTAACTCAAATCTTACATTCTAACAAGGTGCATCCACTTCTACTCATGATATGGATTTTACTCAGCTACTTCACAATCCCATTGCATCCAAATATTTTTCTCCTAAACTCCATACTTATGATATAAAAGGATATCTCATTGAACATATATTTTTTTCCATGTGGTTTGTTTTTATTATGCCTCTTATGACATCTTTCTCACCAAACTATTTCCTAGGAGTCATAAATTATTTGTATTACAATGGTTCTATGATATCCCCACATATGTTTTGTGTTCTTTTACAACTTTGGTAAATAATTTTTGGCACAATTCTCTATTAACATTAGGGAAAAATTTCATATGCATAACTATGTAAATTATGACAAGGACCTAATGAACCCATAAATAATTATGTTTTACACTAAAAACCCATGCTTACCAAAAAGAGAATATATCACCTATGGCTAACTCGCAAGATCTATTTACACAAAATTTTCTTCCTCCTCTACAATAATCAATACCATTTGATAAATCATGATCTTTTGAAAATCTATGGCATATGATCAAGGAGTGCAAAAGAATTTATTATATATGAATAAAATCAAGTACGTTTCTTGCACTCCTACCACATATCTTGCCAATTTTCAATAAAATCCACATTCAACGACAAGACTAATGATGCTAAGGTTACTTCTAAGGATACTACCAATGTTGTTTCTCAACAAAGTAAGTTGTAACTCCAACTTTCCCGTTGATAGTTTACCCACTTACCTTGTGCTCCACACATTGTATGGAAACAATTACTTGAGTGTAGTATTGTGTCTCTACCTCCACCATATGAGGTTGATATAAGAAGTCCTTAAAGTAAGAATTTAATTACAATGCTTATTGTAATTATCATCAATGTATCAGTCACTTCACCGATACGTGTCTTAAGATTATGTATATAATTCAATATCTCATATAATCCCATGCCATCGAATGGAATGAGTCAAAAAAATATTCTAAGCCAACCAATGATAATGCCAAACTCAAAATCTTCAATGATCCACTTCCTAAACATAATAATGAAAAATCTATATTTGAAGTGCACATAATACTTATCTCTGCATGTCTTTGATAATATATCTATTACTATCTCTATTAATCATGTACCTATACACAATGTTATGGTAGACCCACACAACAAAGACAATGTTTTAACCTCGTGTCACTTCAATATCTTGGAATTTATACATAGATTCTCATATTTTATACTAATCCTCATCGGCATTTTCCTCTACCCATCATTATTGGTTATACCACTAGTATCAATTCATTCTTAGTTGTTGCTACTCTTAGTTATGTACCTTGCATTTGGGTCTCCCTTAGCTATGTGCTCTTAGGGATATTCCTTTTTCATCCAATAATGTGTTAAGTTTATCCATAACTATCAAGTTTTCACCATTAAAGGTATCCACTTTGAGGCTTCTTCTCCTAGTTTTCCCAGGCCTTCTTTTGTGATTTCTACTCCTATACCTAGTGCACATATGGATAGGTATTTGGTTTCACCCAATGTCTCACACAACACTATCCCTCCTAGGTTTCTCCCTAGGTATGTGGTCCTACTTGTTACTTCTCAAAACTCTCACTCTCCTAGGTCTCATAGTAGGAATTTGGTCACACACTTCCTTGCACAACTCTAGCCCTCTCGGGTCTCCTAGTAGGACTTTGGTCACACACACTACCTCACATGACTCTATCTCTCCCAGTCTCATAATAGGCCTTTGGTTGCACACACTTCCTTGCATGGATCTCTCTCTCCTAAGTATTTTGATAGGCCTTTGGTTTCACACACACTATTCTCATGAGTCTTCCCTCATAGGGGTTCTATCTAGGTCATCTAGTGCACATGATCTCTCCCATATTTCCCAAAGAATTTCACTACCCATGGTATTTCTAGGAGTACTATCTCTTCTACCCCTTGTTGTAGGTCTTTTGCTTTCCATATTTATCATACATCTTCTTCATCCCTTGATCCTTTGTTATAACCATTACCATTATTGTTCCTCTTGCATTTGAGTTATTTCCTTCCACATAATCGAGGCCTAAGACTTCATCCCCTTCACCAATTACTCCATCTCCTCTATAGGTTATCATGGGGTAGATCAATACTACCCTTATTTCAAATGTACATAGATAAGAACTTCAAAAATACAAAACATTAACATAATATCAAAATATAAAAACATTCACCTATTTGGAAAAAACAAAATCAACACCTATACATTTTAATTGATTTGTTAGCATTTTACATTATACATGTTATTTTGTCACTTTGGTTTGATAAATAACATGACTTCTTTACTCTTTACACACATGCGTTCACATAGTATTTTGAGAATGATGCAATACATACACAAAGTTTTACATGATGATAGGTGTTAACTAGCCCTTTACCTAGACTTCCCATACAATAGGGGACATCTATTTTACCACATATAAGTGCTATTGTTATATATATTTCATTTTAATTCCTCATTATGCTTGATTACATATATTGTGTACATGTTATCTTTTGAGCTAACAAGACTAACACATGTGTCTTGTGCAGCGTTGACATCTCTTGTTTCACATATTTTCACCTATATTGGCTACTATATCATGTTATCATGTTTTGACACTCTTATTTCATGTATACTTGCTTATGTGTGTGTATTATTTTTGCTTGTTTTCATTTCTTGTGGCCTATGTTCCTTGATTATCTTGTGACACATGTGGGTGTCCCATGTTTGTGGTGTTATGCCTATCTTGTTTTATATTTTTTGTTTTTATACCTACGGGCCTTGATTATCTTGTGACACGTGGGTGTCCCATGTTTGTGGCTTTACACCTTTTGTGTGACATTATTTACATACTTGTTACATTTGATTTCACTATTATTGTACTTGTCTTCTCTTACATGCATTCATACTATTATTGTTATCATTATTATGGTTTTTATCTATTTCAATCATTACTTTTTGTTGGTTTCCATGCATAAAAACCTTCCTTTTTGCCAATATAGGTTTTTCAAGGTTACCACCTCTTCAACATCCTACACTCTTCTACATTTTTTTCAGACATATAAATGCATGTGAACACATATTTTCTTTTGAGCAAAGTTTTCAACATGGTTTCACACATGACTCAAAAGAGGGGCATTCATCTAGGTATATTCTACACTTATCATGGATAGAGGAAACAAATGGGGGAAAATACATGTACAAATAGGGTACATGTACTCAAAAATATATTCAAACAAAAATTTAGAAAAAAAATACATAGGTTCAAAACCTTATAGATTCATCAAGAGACCATATGTATGGTCTTGACCCTACCACACATTTTTTTCCTAGGGGCAGCTACATCAAATTTCTCATTAGTTTCAAAATTTCAACTACGATTTTAGGTTTTTGATATATTTTAGAACCAGTTCACTCAGTTCATACTAGTATAAGGGCATGGAGTATTTCACCCTTCTTCACCATGAAATCTAGTTTTAACTACAATTTCAAATATTGGGGCATATGTATCTTCATCATCATGATTTCAATACATTATAGTTTATGTTTAATCACGTGGCACATGAGAAGGGCATGGGTGCACTCATTCTCTTTTCTATTGTATGTCCTTATTTACATAATTGATCCTGATCCATCTCTACAATATTGTGTGTGTCTGTGGGGTTTTGTAAGGTATCAAAGTGTCTAAGTTCTTCATAGGCGTAGACTTTCCTTTCCTCTTGCACTCAAAGGGGAAGATATCAAAGTTATTGAATAAATTTGATACCCAGTCTTCTTCCTTATCAGGGTGTTTCAATACTTCATTCTTCTTCTTCTTCTCTCCTTGAAATTGTGTGTTGGGTAGTATGCACCTAACACTCTAGGTTTCTTCTAAGAAAAATTGAAGAATGATCACTCCTAATCCTTTGGAAAATTCAAAAAAATAAATCTTCAAGCACAAGTAAAGCATAAGAGAGTTTCTCCTCCAAAAATAAATAGATGTATTCCTTCCTTTTTACATCTCTTTCATTTCATTCTTATGCAAATGAAAATATTTCGTGTTACACTTTACATTTGAGTTAAAGTTTAATTCTTTATCATGGACATTGACTACACTCTGTGTTACATGTTTCATCATGGAGTATTCCAACACCAAGCACAATGAGATTCATCAAAACAAACATTCAAGTGAATAAAAAGTGTGTCTACACACTCATGGTATATTTTCCTTTAAGCATGTAATTTCATTTCATACTTAAAGGGGGAAAATGTAGACACTCAAATTTGAGAAATTCACTCTTTGAAACTGCTAGTTTTGACAATGCACTCTTGCTAATATAAATGAAACATTCTTATTCCCACTTAGCACATTTTGAGGTCTTTTATTTATCTCATTTATTCTTGCACAATGACATGTTGTCAAATTTTGAGAACACAATGCATAAAATCCATAGACAAACATCAAGTAACAAGCTTCTAAACTTCGATTACATGTTTTCCTTCCCTGGTCAAGGTTGTACAATTTGATCAAGATGTTACATTCAATCTTATTGAATTAGATGGTCTTGGACCGACATGCCCTCCAACTTTTATTTTAGTTTCATATTATTTGTTGGGTCTTCTAATCTCTATAGGTGGAATTTCTTAGATAAATCATCTATGAAACCCTATATAAGTAAGTAAACACTACCTCATTTGCTAACTTAGAAATCCTATGACACTACATTGATACACTCACTTCCAACACTTGTAAATAACACCCAAGGATCCAAAAATCTGAAAATAAAATATTTATAGTCATTAGGTAAACAATATCTACATGTATAAATCTTCTTACCATCTTAAGCCAACAATATCTCTAATCTACAATTAGTGAAATATACCTTCCCCAAGTATTTTATAAATATCCAACTCAACTCAAGAATTGTAAAAGGTGGTTGTCAAATCTAGTTGCATTCATTCAGATATCATATGTTATATGGAGAATGACGGATGGTTTGAGGCCTCTTGAGTAGTATCAATTTTGGCGATGCATGGGGGTTCCCACCACCTAACTAATGTTTGCTTTGCAGGACTTCCCATTCATAACTAGGGTTTGAGATCATGATTAGAGTATTCATAGAGCTTCATAACATGATCAAAATTAGGATTTCATAGTGAAAAATATTTCTAGATAGGTGTTAGTGTCGAAAGGTTACAAAGCCCAAAACCCAACAGTCCAAGATCATACAAAAAGGTCAAGACTGTAAAGATGGTCATAATAGATAATAGAGTGATAACAACCCTAATATCATAAATGGGATTTTTGGGATGTTGGGAGAGTCACTAGAGCGATGTTGTGTGACAAGTAATGTAAGTAAATCAAGTTCAAGTAAGATATATAAAAGCACTTGAGGTATATCTAGATGTTTAGGAATAGTAACATTACTAACAATAGGTATATGATCAAGTGCATTAACAATGTATTGCATGATATCATGGGCTATCCATATCAAGTGTCTTATGATCAACATGATGGTATTCAAATGGACTCAAGGAATCAAAAGAGTCTTAGGTTTAGTAGTAGTACACATATTAAAAGAAGTCATAGGTGTGGTAGAAATAAATCTGGATGTGTAGGAGTAATATTTTTAGTATCACCCTTATTAGTTTTAATCTCATAATTCCGATGGATAGTAAAGACAAAAAGAATGAAACATAGACTCATCCTCATCTATATAATTGAAATTAAGTTTGCAAAAACATTCACTAATAAGTTATATAGAATCATCATTATTATTAGAGTAATCACTTTGAAAAATATGTCTTTCTAATAAACATTAACCAACAAGTCAAGTGGAGTGGTAATAATAGATGAAAAATACAATATAGAGTGATAATGATTAATAGGGACCAAATTCATAAAGGGATATAGTGAACTCAATGTTTTCTTAACAAGTGGTGACACAAAAGGTGTAGTATCAAAACTATTTCTTGATTCAGCAACCACATGTGTATGAAATTTATCCATAGGAATGGGATGTAATGGATGGGTGATAATAGGATCAATCTAATCATATGAGTTAATCTTGTAATATTTGAAAGGCTCAACATCAATGGAAATAGTTTATTCATAATCATCATGTATAAAATTTACACATATATGAAAAGTGGATGGGATAACTTATACAAAGTGGATATAAGGGTGTCCTAATAAGAGATTATAATGAAGAGAATTATCCATAATGTGGAATATAATAGGGAGCTTATTAGGGATTGTAGTCTTTTATTTTCCCACTCAAAATTTATATGCGTTGGAACTTCATTCAGAACTATCTGAATGCTCACCCAAAGCACACATAACCACTAGGTACCTCCTTTGATTTTCTTATCAAAATGTTAGCATGCATTGCCATTATAGTTATGATCAAGACAACCAATCATCATAAACATGGCAATTGGAAACACATATAATAAGGAAGATACTTAATCAATGAAAGTATAAACTAAGAGCAACTACATCATCAAGACACCATCTTCAAACATATCAAATATTGTTATCCAACCATACATATCCATTATAAACTAGAATTCATTACATCAAAAAGTGATACATATAACAATCATTACAATAGTGTGCATGACCAAACATGCAAGTATCAAACCCTAAACAACATAGCTCTTCTTTTACTCACACGAACTCTTCTTTTCAATCTCTTCTAACAAAGATATACATCAGATATATATAGGGGTGGGGAATTTCCCTTCACCGCCCATGCACTCTCCTAATAATAGGTGTGCTCACAAAATAGCTTGCATGCTTTTTATTCTATGATAATAATAGATTATCCTAAATATAATACTTTCTAATTTAATCCTTTTATTAACTCAACATGTGAATGGCTCTTTTCTACTTTCTCTACATGTGCTTTTTCTACTTATAGCCCTTTCTTGGCTAACAAGTTATCATGCTTTTATCCTTTTCTTGGTCGGCACTCAAACCCTACTTTTCCTATTTTTAGCCTTTCTAGAAAATTGGATAAGTCCTTTTTCTTTTGCATTTGTGTGCGCACCCTCATGCGCTGATCCAAAGTACCTCCATGCACCATTTACATGCATTATCCTTTCCTTCTACATGCATATAAACCTACGCATAAATATATATTCTATCTTATACTTAGTCGATTTATTTGACCAACATTACCCCACACTAGGGATATTGTCTATCCTCGGCAATATGTTTCTCAACTTATCTCTCCAAGAATGAAAAAATCAAAGAATTTTCCTCATGAATAGAATAAAGAATATGTAGGTGAAATAATAAGGGGCATATACCCAATGAATGAAATAATACCTAGGCATGATTTTGTCTTTACTCTTGGGATGGCCAGAATAGTTTAGAAAAACTCTACATTAAGGAGGCTTTCCATCTTCTCCATTTTGTCAATTCTCTAACATTTCATCTAACACTGTTCTTGTAATCTCGATACCTACGTGGGGTCCATATTTTCACCCTTCTCCTTGAGCTCTCTAATAATCCCAGAAGGTCTGAGATCACTCCTTTGAACGCATCCATCCTTCATGCAACCAATGACTCAAGCTCATTAAGCCTTGTATCAAAAGCTTCTCTAACCATCTTGAGCACATCTCACTTCTTTGCAATCTCAGCCATGATTTCCTCCCGCATAATCTTTTCATCTTTCCTTATCACCTACGCCTATTTGAATTTGTTATCCTCCTTGATGGTCTATGCCTTAAGAATGGGGTCCGGGTCTTAGCAATTGTTAAATGCCCAACCTGCCTTCTTTAGCTCATCCTTCAACGTGGTGGCCAACACCTCATATTCTACTATCTTACGCACTACCACTATCTTATTCTTCTCTCAGACATTACAACCAATTCCTCTTCTCAAGGCCTCTGTACATGCTTTTATTCTTGGAGCAACATTCCTACCAAATAGTGTAGTGATGTTGGATATTCATCTTTAGCCCTTTCTTCTAGGTCCAAGCGCATCGGGATAATTGAATCCACAATATGTTCGGCCTTGATGAATGCATACTTCACGTGCTTTTATGCCTTATCTCGCACCTCTGCAAGTTGTTGCACTTCTTGTTATTTGTTCTTCTTATCTTCAATCAATACCTTGATGGTGGCTCCTTTATCCAAATTCCTCTGAGCCACTTCTGCTTTCCATTTTTTAAAGGTATTTCTAGCCTTTGCTTGTCTTTCAACTCAAGTGGGCACTTTACAATCACATGGGTTGCGTTTGGCACTTTCTCCATTCTTACATTTTGCACACGTGTCATCAATAATATCAAAATATGGCTCCTCCATGTGATTTTTCATGGTCCAGAGGAATATTATTTGTGTGCATATGGTCGCACCCTTAGGATTGATTGTTTCCCAACCATAAAGTTTCTCGGTTGGTACCGTGATCTTAAATATTGTGCACAATACCTTAGATTGATCATCAATGTATCTTACCTCTGGTGTGCACAAGATATCCTCCTTATTTTTCTCCCACTAGTAAATCTTCCCGTGGGTATCCATGTCTCTACACTTAGGCACACACTTCCTCCTTATCTACCATGAAGCTCCCACATATTCCCTGGATGGCTCGCCATTGTTATTTTCTCTCTCTTCCTATTCTCATGTGGGGCCTTCCTTGCGCTCACTTAGTACCTTTGCTACATCATGTTGCACATCCTCATCCTTGGGATCTTCCTCATCCTCCACATCATGGAATATTGGAGTCTCTTTATTATGCACACCCTTTTATTTAGACTTGTCTTCATCATTGTCCTTGGTGGTCACCAAATTCCTCCTTATCCTTACTAGAGGGGTTTGATTTTTGTACTTGGCTCGGGTGGGGGTGACCATTGGTGAATTCCTCATAGGATTTGAGGTCCCTAGCCACTATCTTGTCCTTTACACATTCTTTGTAGCTTCCTCTTAGGGTGCCTTTGATCAAGCGCATCACTATCTTATTCTCTTGCTACTTCCTCCTCCTCCGTATTCTCCTCTTCTTCTTCTTGCCTTGTAGGAGTAACCTCGCATGCTCTCTTTGTGTCCATAGTCTCTTACCTTTTTTGGTAGCGGTGGGAGTGGAATGTCTTCTTCATCAACACACTTTCCATTGACTATTATTGGTTTTAAGTAGATATATACCCTTATTGCCTCCTTTCCCACTGCCAAAATTTAAGGATTGATGTCTATTTCATCAAACTCCATTGTCTCCACATACGTCATCTTACCTGATACACATACTTTTCACGTGCAATGTGTGGTAGTCCACATCCACCTTGCTTGTATCAAATTTTAGCTTCACACATCAAATATCCTTTTTACTGAATCTTGGAAGTATCTTGAGATCAAAGGAAAATAGAAGTATACACGATGGGATCTTATCTCTAGACTTCATGTAAAATCTACCCATGGAGAAATGTTGATACACTGTAAACTCTACTTGACCATACAAATCAAGGCAACTCCTTGACACTCTCACTCATGCTCAAATGCCTCACACATCCAATTGTACCATCTTTCCACCCTAAGTTTGTAGGCATTACTAATTCCATCACATGTATATTCTGTGGAATTATTCGTGGGGTACTTATCTTCCGTAGGATACTTCCACACATTTTCATTCTGCACATTTGGAACCTAAATCTCTGAAAATACAATAGTCAGGAGGATGGCTCCCCAATTTATCTTCTCACCTTTGTGTGCTTTTTCAATAATTCCTTTAGCAATGAAGGAGGCAATGTTGTATGTAGTCTTACTTGCCATATTTTACGCGACATGGAGCCATCTCTT
Source organism: Taxus wallichiana var. yunnanensis (assembly GCA_018340775.1). Taxonomy (NCBI): domain Eukaryota; kingdom Viridiplantae; phylum Streptophyta; class Pinopsida; order Cupressales; family Taxaceae; genus Taxus; species Taxus wallichiana. The sequence continues at coordinate 524,307,002 of CM031243.1, forward strand.
GTTTACTTGGATCCACCTCTCTGATGCCCCCAACTTACAACTTACTTGGTGCGAAAAACTCACAAATTATGGTAAGATATTTTAACAATATCCATCACGTGGCCTCTCCACTAGTAGTTGAGTGTGAGTGCAATGGATTCTAATCCTACATCATCCTCCAAATCCGTTTCTATTTTAGTGCCCAAACTCCACAAACCAGTTGACTCTTCCAATTAGATGAACATTGAGGCACATCCTTCTTCACGTAAATTAAAATTAATCTTTGTGGACACATGATAACAACTACTAATATAGGTGCTCAAGATTTCCAAAGTAGGCAATCTCATACAAATTTAAGACTCTAGTTCCCTCCGGTATTTTTGTACCTTGTCATCATAGATCAATTTTCCATATGGGGTCTTTTCATTCTTCTTCCTTATTACCTCCTTCTCTATTTCAAACTCATTTCTCTCGAGTGGTGGTTGAAGTCACTAACCTTGCACTTGGTCAAGTGTGATTCCCATGATTTCCTGATGATGACCTCTCTTGGATATTGCATTTTAGAGAACCATTTCTTAGGTGCTTCTTCTTTTATGGGATTCTTGCCTTTGCACTTATTTTTAGGTGATGTGGTGGTTGCTTTCTTGGGTGTCATTGTTCACTTCAAGCTTCAAATTTCAAACCCTGCATGGTTATGGTGTGCTCTAGGTGCTTAGATCTTCTTACCAATATTCCATACTTCTTTTCTCGAGCGTTCACTTTTCTCTCAAATCCCTTCAATCCTTGGTTCTCTTTTTACTCTAGTTTTCCCTTCGAACCCATGTGCCCTAGCTCTGAATTGGGACATTTTATGGATTTTGTTTCTCCAAACCCTAGCTCTATAATTTAACCTCCAAACCCCATATCCTTCTATCCACACACCTCCTTTTATGCTCACACTTCCTCCGAAGGATATCCACCCCAAGCCGTGGAAAATATTCTATAGTTCGTCCAAATTCTCTTTGCACAAGCTCTTTGCAATGGTTCACACTTAAGTCGCTCTTCAATGGCTCAAACGCTTCAACATGCAAGGTGAGAATGAACTCACCCGTGACCTCTTTTATAGTTTTCCATGATTTTTACACATTAATTTCTCCTCACCTACCACCATACTACAAATTTAAATACGCTTTTACTTTTTTCGTGCTTTACTCGCTTTCTTCCACACGCATAGTTATAACCTTATGGCGCGCCAATACTTCCGGTCCATAAAATCCTTTCACGCACTTCCTTGTGCCATAACACATATTATTCTACGCTAAATGCCAAGTAGCTCATCTTATCTGCTACCTACCTTGTGTTACATTGCACCAATTCTTCCTCACGTGGTCTTGAATCAGAGAAATTATTTTTATGCACCTTTTTCTTTTCCTCGCGCACACCATTAACCAACATCCTTGCCTTTATACCATCACACACACATTTAAGAAAACTCTAAGGCATTACAAACATCCAAGATTTCCTTTTCAATAGTCATACTTGCCTCCACCCCACACTAAAATTATGTGGGGTCCTCTTGCATAAGCTCAATAAATAGTAATCAACTTCTTGTGCATAAGAAACTTATTACAACATAACAAGAAAATAAAAAAAAAACATGAAAGGAAATATAATCTAAGTGGTAATACTTCCTTATTATGAACACATATAAGCTTATTTATAGTAGGGCTTCAAATTACTCCCATTGAAGTAACCAGGCAACATGGTGTCATACCTCACCTCACCTGAATTAACATGCATCCGAGTCGAGTATCTTGGTTACAATAAAAGGTCCCACCCAAAGCACACTCAATAACTACCTCTAGATCTGGAACACCTTGTGCAAGGGCTAGGTAGCTAGGATGGGTCAGATGCATGGATGTGGTTCTCATTATTTCCTCTGATGCACTCTCATCAGAATCCAATGGGGTCTCTCTACTACATTTTCCAAAGTTGGGAGGACATGATACTGTGGATCCTCATCTTCCACAAGGGTCTCAAAACCTTCGCTAGTCATCATTCTTCTCAACAGTAGCACTGTGTCCACTTCCCTCTATCACACTTCATTATACTTGATATGTCTTTCCTCTCTTTTCCTTTCTTCCGCTAGGGCCACCACCATCCTTCTCCACACCTTCTCCCCCTATGCGCGGTGGGGGTTTAGCTAGCCATAGGTAATCTTTCCAATCCCAATTCTATCATCAAGATCTTGATAACTAAAGGTATCGTGCATGAGTAGGATCCTCTGGGCTCATGCAAGAACTTGAACTCTACTTCCTCTGGATAAGAATATGTGGAAATTGCGTACTCCAAAGTATAGTTGTGTAACACACCTTCCCACCAATGATCCATAACTCTAGTCCACATCTCAATTGAAAAAGAGTCTGATAGTCTTCTTGCATCCAAGCTCTTGTTCTAGGCGTAAGATTTTGTTTGATGCGTAAGATTCCAACCACCGCTATAATCTACTAGGAATAAGCTTAAAAACATCTCATACAAATAATTATACATGTTATTCTCCACCCACTTTCAAGTATTAAAATCAGGTCCAGTATTATATATCCATGCAAACAAGTCTTCGTCCATCTTCTACCCAACTCTAAATACTCTCAAAAGATAGTCGATATGCCATCTACATGCAACATCCTGGAAGAAAAATTAAAAAAGAGGTCCTAGAAATGGAACTAAAATGTAATCTTTTATTTTCCCACTCAAAATCTATGCACCGACACTTCATTTAGAACTATCTAAATTCTCACTCAAAGCATGCACACCACCAGTCCCTCCTTTACTTTTCTTATTAGAATTTTAGCATGCATTTGGACATTATAGTTATGATCAAGACATCCAATCATATGTAACAATCACCATAAACATGGCAATTGGAGACACATAGTAAGGAAGAAACTTAATCAATGAAAGTATAAACTAAGATCAACTACATCATCAAGACACCATCTTCAAACATATCAAATATCATTATCCAACCACAAGTATCCATTATAAACTATAATTCATTACATCACAAAAGATGAATACATATAATAGTCATTACAAGGTGCACATGACCAAACATGCAAGTATCAAAACCTAAACAACATAGCTTTGCTCTTGCTCACACAACATCTTCTTCTTCTTTTTATCGATCTCTTTTACAAAGACATACATCGATAATATATATATATATATATATATATATATATATATATATATAGGGTTGGGACTTTCCCTTCACCACCCATGCACTCTCCTAATAATAGGCGTGCTCACAAAATAGCTTGCATGCTTTTTCTTCTATGCTAATAATAGATTATCCTAAATATAAGACTTGATTTAATCCTATTATTAACTCAACTCGTGCATGACTCTTTTCTAATTTCTTTGCATGAGATTTTTCCACTTATAGCCCTTGCTTGGATGATAAGTCAACATGCTTATATCCTTTTTTAATCGTCACTCAAACCCTACTTTTCCTATTTTTAGTCTTTCTGGAAAATTGGCTAAGTCCTTTTTCTTTTGCATTTGTGTGTGTAGCCTCACACATTGATCCAAGGTACACTCACGTGCCACTTGGGTAATATCCTTTCTTTCGCACGTGTGCGTAAGTCTCTATTCTATTTGATACTTAATAAATTTCTCTCGACCAATAGGGCTAACTAAGAGATCAAAAGTGATGTTACCCAATCAAGAGCTTTTGTTATTATCAAAGTCTCACATTGTAGTAACATTATTATCAATTTTAGTTATAGAAATACCCATTTGTTTGAGAAAAGAGCTAGGACATATATTTAAACTTGATCCATTATCAATAAAAACACACTTAATGAGAGATCCTTGAATTCAAATAGTGATGAGTAGTGGCGCACATTTATTCATAATGTTCCTAGGATGGATCTTAGTGGGACTAAAAGTAATTTCCTCATATATATAGATTTGAATTTCCATAATAGATGCAAATGTAGCAAGTTGAGTAAAGATTAGGGAAAATAGTAAATCGTATAGTATCATGTAAAATTTCCATGTAAACATGTGTATTTTTTAAGTCATTCCAAGATAAATATCTTAGAAGGGTATTGTTTAATTGATCCAATATATCATACCACTTAAGTGGATCAATAGACATAGTAATATGGGAAAAATGTGGTGGGGGTAAAGTTAGATTTCCCCCAACCGGTTACTTATCGCATCTTATAGTAATAATAGTAACTTTAGGTCATGTGGTAATATAAGAGGATGTGTAGTGACTTGGATATTTTTAGTAATACAAATTATCTCATATTTTACATCAATATAAGTAGGAACCATGTAAGGTAGAACCATGATAAAAGTAGGATCAACATGTGAGTCACGTCTATCAAGATTAATATTGGCATGGACTTGGTTAAAGGATGGTAGCCCATAACCTTAAGGGAATGGACTCTTAGGTTTGAGGTTAAGATCATAAAAATGATATGGGTAAGTCATGGTAACACACAATGTAATAAAACTTAGAGATAGAAAAATGATCATACACACAAGAAGAAGGAGGAGAATCGCTTAGGGCCACCTAGGGTTTGAGAAACATCATGTTCACCAAATGTTAACACCCTAAATGACTAAATAAGGGTTTGGTATAGATTTTTTCCTTATTTATTAAAATGTGTAAGGGTTGTACAAATTGTATATTCTAAATTAATTAATTAAAATTAATGTGAAACCAAATATAGCTTTTAGTCCCATGTGCAATATGGAAAATGATAAAATGATTTTTAAAACAAAAAAGGGAGTAATAGTTAGCCGGGTAGAGAGGTACATAGATGATATGGATGTACGAAGTGTATGGACATACTAGTGAAGATCCGGAAGTGCTCCATCTTTTGAATTATAGGTGTAAACCAAGCATGTACAAAATATATAGCTTTTCCAAGGGCATAGTATAGTTTGGTATTGGGTTGTCTGCCTTGGACTAGTAGATGATAGAGTTATGAAACTTATGGTGGTCATGAGTGGCCTAAAAATATACTTTGATATCTACCGATAGATTTTCCAATTATGCAATTCCTTCCTATAATGACCTATAATGGATAAAACCTTAGGCTCTGCACTAATACTTCATGAACATAATTAGATAAAAATGGAAAAATTAGTGCATGGTGGATTTGGACTCGACCTTAGTGGTAAAACCCTACCGAGTTGGTATAAGTGTTGCATTACATCCCTAGGAAAGTGGAAGATTTTTTTGTAGTTATCCTAGTGTAGGTGCAATTATATATGCAAATCTAATATAACCCCTATCATGCCCCTATGTATCTTCACAAAATATAGTGGTGTAACTATAGAATAAGTATAGTGCACCCCGTGTGGTAGTGATATAGTATGTTGTGTTTTAAATGCTAAAGTGATTCCCTTTATCCCTTAGAACTTTGGAAACACTTCATATTGACTTGATCTTGATATGACATGGCTCTAAGACTTTGGAGGCTTGTGGATGGTAATTATAGACTCTTGAACTTGGTTTGAGTATGTTAGACCTAAATAGTGGCCTCTCTTAAGGATAAATTATAACTTTAGAAAGATTTAGGAGAGCCTTGAGTTCTTTAGGAGTGTATTTTGTAATAACATATCTTAATAATTCCAAGTAAGTTATTAATTTCATTAAACTTTCTTGTATAGGATTTCGTAGGTTAATTATTGCATTAAGGCTAACCCATATGATAAAAATGACCCAAAGAAAAATATCAAATTAGTAAAAGAGATAATAAAGAGCTGGAGATATGACCAAATACATCATCATAGAATGTAGTATGGATCGGTCCTAGTCTATATGACATGTCTATCATGATGTCTAAGCAAGATTCTAGGTGATATTTCTAGAAGTGATATACTTATTTGGATAAATACAACAAAGTATATGAATAAATGAGTTGTTTTTGTAATAAATGAAGTCATGTGAGAGGGAGATAGAAAATTCAATTGAGATTAAGATAAATAGATAAGTCATAGTATAAATATAAATCCAAAATTTTCATTGAAAAGTATACATTACTAGATTTAGGTGTTTAGAGTGTATAAAGAAGTAGAAAGAGTGATTAACACTAGGATTAAGAAGATATAAAACAAGGAATATATAGAATATCTAGTAAAATAAAAAGGAAGAGAGGTGGAATACATGATTTGGATTAATTTCATGGAAGTTGTGAGGCAAAAATTATTGAAGAGCATGCATGGGAAGGAGCTCATGTTTTTAAATTTATCGAGGGTATATGATGCAAGAGCATCTTGGTCCACAATCAATCATATGTCAACCAAAATAGTTAGAGTATATTTTTATTTTATGTGTTGTTGTGGAAGTTTAAGTCATACTACAAATGTCTCATTTACATCACAAAGGTCTTCCAATTTTGTGAAATTCTATCGAATCTATAAAGTCTTTTCAAGGAAATGAGGAAAAGTTATGATACAAGTACATGGTTTTTGAAGTATGGATTTAAGTTGAATTACTTTGTATGGGTTTATTGGGCCTTTTTATAACTATATAATTTTCTCGTGAGTATTTATGGGTAGTGTGCAACTAATATCCAATAATAATTTGGGTGATTTATTCATATATATATAAACCCATAAACCTCAAAGCAAGGGAGGATCCCGTGACAAGAGATAGATTTTAAAATTTCTTGGTTATTGGAAATTTGGTGACGGGGTAGATTCTCTAAGTGATACTATCTCATTGTGATTACATGTATCTCTTAAAATATATTTGAGGTTGTATCATTGGCTATTATATGTGTTTATGCCATTTTTTGATTCAGTAATAAAGTTGTGTTTCTATGTTATTATATCATGTTTTGTGGGTTAAATTTAATGGTTGTGTGGTTCAAGGATTCTCTTAATTAGGATCCATGACTATGTATGAGTATGTATGCATTAGTTAGAGAATTGAAATAGGAACTTACACTAAGAAGAACCTAATTTACAATTTAGAAAGAATCTCGAGATAAAGCATAAGAAGAGAAAACAAATGCAAAATCCAAACAAAATGTAAACTTCCCCTTGTTGTATGGAATTATTTCAAATGAATGTATATGCTTTAAGTTGATTTAAATAAGATTTAGAAACATGCTTGTGAGGAAGAGGATAACATAAGAAACTCTCTCCAAATTGGAATGATTTTCCAATTTAGAAAGGCTCTTACTTAAGATGGCTTCTCAATTTATTAAGGTTTCTAAAAATTGAAAACTTTCATGAAAAATGGTATAGAATCTACCTTTTGAAGGTCATTTATATAGGTTTTAGTTGGGAGAGGTTAATTGATTTTCATAGATGCAAGATAGTGGAGATGTATGATAAGTGGCTTATTAAGAATCATTAAGAGTAATTAAGAGTGATTATTGGTCATGAGATGTCTTGGGGTGTCTTATGTGATGAGGGTTGTTTTAAATAATTTATGTAGGAGGAATTAATATTTGTTTAGTTTGGAAATGATTTGCAAGTTGTTGATTTGGGTGTCTACGTTTTCCCCTATTTGGAAGTGTGTTGCGAATTAGAAACACAATTTCAAATAAATTAGTAAAACTATAGACGGTTACAAGGAGATGATCCTAGTGGTATGGATGATAGGAATAGATAGGACCTAAAATGTTGATTGATGGTCCACTTCAATGGATTTTATGAAGGGATTGATAGGTTGATTTTGGAAGATAAATAAATCTTTGAAGTGTTGATCAATAGGACACTTCAATGAATTTTGTAAAGGGATTAATAAGATGATTTCAGATGGTAGATGAAAACTTTAAGAATAGATGATTCTAGTGGCATGGTTGGTAGGATGATGCCCCCTTGGAAGGACACATAAAGATGAAAGATATGAATGGGATATTGAATGGAGAGGGATAGAGAAGGTGGAAGGTTAATGTCTTTAAATGCAAATAGTGTTGATGATATGTTATGATGGATGATGTTGGATAGAGGTGATCATGTGTGGTTATGCAACATTTTTGATAGAGGATAAATCATAAAAGAATGGGGAGAGTCATGTTATGTATCTTGCACAAAGATCCATATATTTACTTGAGAATCTTGATATATAATGTAGATATGATAGGATGCACCATGATCCGGAAAACCATAATGAATTTTTGTAATATGGAGTAGGACTAAATCAAAGTAAAAACAACACACACATAAATAAAAATACAAAAAAACACAAAATTAATTTAATGCAATTGTTTTTCCTATTTAACACCCAAATATAATCCCGCTCCATCTCACATTCCCCACCTCTGCCCCCACCCCTTTGCTTCCACTTCGGCCGTACCACTGGACTACTGTGTCCTCTAGAAGACTGAACCTTGATACCCCTGCTGTGGGGAAGGGTCCTCAGGAGATTGAAACTGCCCATAACCTCCTTCATATTAGCAAGAGTAGTTCTCGTAGAAGCACATATGGAGAGCTCCACAAAAAGGCTGGAGGCCTTAGAAGCTGACATGAAGCTATTGAGGGAAGAGGTTAAAAACATGGCAAAACAAAAAGGTAAGAGGAAGAAGGAGGAGGAGGTGGCTATGGATAATAGCCAGCTTGAAGATATTTACAAGAAGTGAACTCCTTAGACTCCCATTTAGGGAAGGCCAAGACTCGCCATGATTATAATATGGCCATTTTTACTGCTATTGAGGAGTTCATTGAAACATGTCCGAAGTGTCTCCAATCTCAAGCAGGGGTTTCGCTACCCTTTGGGGCACCGGATAAGGAAAGCAAAAGGACCATTGATCACCGGATGTTACCGACTCGCCACATGACGACCTTGGGGATGTTCAAATCTTGGATTATCAAATCCAGCATCGACAAAGCCGCCAAGAAGTAATTGGGGGTGCTTTTGCTACACTTCTGTGTAATTATTGCTATTTTTTTGTCGCATTTTGCCGCTTTTCAGCTTTTCACTGCTTTTGGTTTTGTAGTGGTAGCTTCTTTTGGCTACTTTGGGCTTCATTGTCCCATCTAGATTTTGATCCTTTTGTTCGGTTCTCTTTCCTACTCGCTTCTAGGCCCTCTTTTTGTTCTCAAGGGTATAGTCCATTTCAAAAAACTATTTGTCAAAAATAAAAATAAAAACACCCAAACAAGTGTGACAAGGGTAATAATTTTCCCTAAGCATGATATATGCAAGGGGATTGAATTTTGAATGATATATCTTGAAAATTTTTATGATGGTTTGCGATTATGGTAAAGGATTGCTTTGGAGTACACCAAAGTAAAAATTTAATGTTTTTTTGGTTTTATGTCCGTGCTGATTTTTGGATTTGTCAATTTTTTTCAGATTTAAATTTTTTTATTATTGATGTTTTTAATTATTAATTTTGGATTTTTGATGTTTGTAATGTCTTTGGATTTTTGGGGTTTCTATTATTTTTGGAGTTTTTTTAATTTTTGGATTTTTTTCAGCGTTTTTGATGTTTTTAGTTTTTTTCCTAAATTTTATGATTTTTTTGAATTTTCAAGTGGTGTAACCTTAAACAAGGAACATTTCCAAGTGTTTACATTTTCCCCATGTTCGGATGCATGTGCATGAAGAAGGATGAAATGTAAAATTTGAAGACAAGATAGGTTTCTTTGGACCCTATGATTAAAGGGACACTTTAGTGGGTTTTGTGAAAGGATCGATACGATGATTTCACAAGGTAGGTGAATATTTGGTCAATGAGACTAATTGATTAATTGATTGGTGTAAAATTTTCACAAGATTGATGAGTGAATGATTTGGTATAGTATCCCTCCTAAAGAGGAAATTCTATGGGTCACAAGATGCCATTACATAGTGGAGGATGAAATGTGACAATTTGATAAATGATAGAAAATGAATCTTGGTACTTTCATGATGATTGAAGTGAGGAAAATGTCCCCCAACCATGTACAAAAGGAATTATATGCTCATGTATGTTATGTCCATGTGAAGAAAATTGTAAGTGTAAGTGTCATGGATGGATACAATGAGAGTGGGGTATCTATGTAATGTGTGGAAATGGTGTGAAATAAAATTGGTGGTGAGGAGGTGATGGAATGAAAAGAACATACCATAAGATAATAGATGTACTAATACAAAATTTTGAACAAGGTCTTAAAAAAATGGTAACATACTAGCCATGCCATTCACTCATTGATATTTAGTATGTGTGAAAGTGAATTATCACATGAAGTGAAGATTTTAAGGATAATAAGTGAATATAAAATAGCTAATGTGTAGGAATAATTTATTGGGATAGTTGATTGGTGGATGAGGATGTGTAAGAAGGTGACTGTGTAGTTGTCTACTTCCATCTAAGTGTTTGTAGCCTCAATGAAGATGTATATGATTATAATCAAAACATAACTCTACTCCCAAATAGGAATCCATAGCCCCAAAGAGAGATCTTTCGAACACACCTAGAGAGAATTTTGATATTTTTTGACATTATTTTTCTATTTTTTAATTTAATTTTTGATTTGTTACTAAAAATGCATTAAAATCTCTCGAGTGTGTTTTAAGTGGTTAAGAACCTTAATGTCTTAATGAATTAATGTGGAAACGATTATGTTGGTGAATTTAGCTAGTGTCAAAGGATATGCATTGGGTTCTTCACGACAAGGTTATGAAGTGAATGGTAGTGCTTTAGGTACCTCTAGGAGTAAAATCATTCTTTTATTTACTAGGTAATGCTAGAAAAATATCAAACAATTTTAGTAGAATGAATGAATGAAAGTTTTTAATGATGTCTACGAGACCGAGCAGTCTATGGGACCCGAAGTGCAAACACCAACCAATGCCCTCTACTTTTTCCTTTCTTCTAGCTTGTTCCTAAGCTTGCTTCTTCTACAGTTGAATTTTGATCAAGAAATCTATTGTTTTTGTCACCCTTTCCTCTTCAAACAAGGTTGTAAGATCAGCCATTGTTAAAATATTTATGTAATTTCTCTGTATGTCCCCGTAAGCTACACATTCCATGACAAAATGCCATTTTGATTCCACCGTGCCCGACATGCAAAACTGGACAAACCCTTTTTGACCACTTCTCTTTGGGCATTTTCCATCTCCCGGTTTCACACCTAAGATGATGTGAACTAGTTTTTAGTTGCACAATTAACATTTTAGCCTTCCACTTTATCATCACTCCAATGTAGTGCTTTTGCCCATGGTCACAAGTGGGATTAAAATTCTTGACATAGTATTCTTTTTTTTGACCAAGCTGCTTATTCCACATGATATTTCTGAATTTCTCTCTCACATAATTTTTTATTTCTTCATTAGTGCTAGGACACTCCTATATGCAAATGCCCCATTTATTCATCCACTCGCCATTTTGCTTCATCCAAGTTTTTTTCCTCCTATTTAACTTTTCCTCTATTACTATTTTAGGCCACCAGGAATCCTCCATGGTTTCCACTTTTTTGAAGTATCCTAATAGCCGGGTCATCGCCACCGCTTCCACTGGAAAGGCTCGGCTTCAGCAAGGATGATTGCATATGGAACCGTGGTTTTTATTTTGAAACTACTTGTAATTAGATGCTTTTGAATTCTTTCTATTTGTTTCCATTTCCCCACGGATGTACTATGCCCCCAAATCTCACATCCGTATAACACTACCGGGATTACTAGTAACCCAAAAAGGTTCAATCTGGTATTCCAATCCCATAATTCTGATGTTTTGCATCTGTTTTGAAGCATATATAGAGCTTTCCACCCTCCCTGAATCCTCTTAGCTCTACAAGTTTCCCAGCTGAGATTAGTGTGAAAGTCCTAGTCCCAAGTATTTGTATTCCTTGACAACTTGCAAGGAGTCTCCATCAAACTCAAAGCTTACTTGTTCTTTTTTCTTTTTTAAGGTAAAGATCATGATTTTGGTTTTACCAATGTTCACCTGCATTCCCACCTCTTGGAAAAATAGTTCTAAAACTTTCAAATGCTCCTGTAAACCCTGCTTTGTTTTAGCCATTAGGATAAGGTCATCCACATAGAGCAACATTTTTACTACATAGGAAGCTAAATGAATCCCATCTCCTCCCGTCCTGTCAATCCATTCCTCTAGCTTGTCTATATATAACCCAAACAAGGTGGGTGACAATGGAAAACCTTGTTTGACCCCAATATCACTCCCAAAGCACTCGATAGACTATCCTTGGTTTTGATTTTAGGTTGTACCTGCTCATATAGTATGTGCACCACTACCCTATATTTATCCGGAATACCCAACTCTTCCATTTTGTCCCACATTTTGTTTCTCGGGACCGTGTCAAAGGCCTTTTTGAAATCCACGAAACAACAATAAACCTCTTCACCCTTCTTGTCCCAAACCTTTTCAATCAAGTGTCTAAGAGTGACACAATGATCAATAGTAGAGTGCTTTGGTCTAAAACCAATCTACCCTTTTGCTCTTTTACCTTCCTTTTCCAACCAAAGGCTAATTCTACGCTCCACCATGCTTTGCCAAATAGCTTTCCAAAAAGTGGATTAATCATAATGGTGTGGTAGTTTGTGGATTGTTGACATCGCCACTTTTGTGGAGAGGGATGACAATGCTAGTTGTCCAGTTTTTTGGAAAACCAAACTAGATAACTCTATTAAATATATTTTTAATGTGTGGAGCAAGATCTTCAGCACCCCAATTTAAGAATTCCACTTGCATCCCATCTATGTCCAAAGCCTTTCCCCCTGCTAATCTTTTGATCCCTTCCTTGATGTCTTTCGTGGAGAAGAGTTTGTCCCTGTTTTCAATAACATAAGGAAGAAGCGGCAAGTCATTACTTCTTTCATAATTTTTTTTTGTTTATTCAAGCCATTGAGTGTCTGTGATGTTATTCTCCACTGTAGTTCTGGTCTGCTGAAGCTCTCTCCAAAAACCTCTCGATTATTCTTCCCCATGAAAATCAACTCCTCCCTCCTACCTGTCATGTACTCTTCCTTTTTGTTTCTCACTAACTTTCTATATATCTTTGTGTTTGATTTCTCTTTTCCGAAGCATTTAACCTTCTTTTTGCAGCCTTGCATTCCTCATCAAACCATGGATTTGCTGGAAAACTATTTTTGGCACTTCTCCTGGTTCTAGCATGTTTGCACTCCCTTAGCGCATTGTGTATTATAGTCATTAACTTCTCACTATTGAGCCTGTATTTTCCCTTGTTGGAGTTGACAATATCCTGCATTTCATGTATCTGTTTTGCTATCATACCCTTAAAGATGGCTTGATTCTCCTGGTTCACAAGGATTTTGCTTTGATACACTACTTTTTTGTTTAGATGAAGGCTCTCTTTTTGCTTGTCCTTGTTTTGCATGCTAATCTTCATATGAATTGGATTATGGTCCGATTTCATTTCTATAGGACAACTTCCTACCTCAACCTCCAATATCCCAGACATAATGCTAAATCACAATGTGTGAGGACAAAATAATTAAGACATCCCTAAAAGTATGATATTGATGGATGATGTGTGGATGGATGGAAGTGAAGGGGATAACATCCATGTGGATTCAACATTTTATTGTAATTTTTCAAAATATATAGATTTTTTTGGATTTTGAAGTTCTATGGCACCTAAAACAAGGTGCAATTGAATTTTGATAGACTTTTTCAATTGTTGGGTTGTTAAAATATTTTGAGTTGGTGTGGGATGTATGTGTTTTGGGATTTTGAGATGTTTAGAATTTTTGGGATGTTTGTGTTATGGGATTTGTGGGATGTTTGAAATATGTGTAGCGGTTGTAGGATGTTTGTGTTTTGGGATTTGATCTGATTTCAATTTTTATGTTTGGGATTTGTGTGATTTTGATTATGGTGATATTGACTATTGTAATTTTTATATGTATGCTGAAAATTGATTTGATTTTGATAGTTATTAAGATTTAAGAACACAACTTCTTATTCATATAAGCGACATATTCAGTTTAATATTAAATCCCTTAGCATGATGCTCTAGTTTAATACCCTTTAAAAATCCAATAAATTCTATGATAGCTTATTTGTGTAGAAAGAAATCAATTGATGTGTGAATTTTTATCTTGTTTGATGTGGTTAGGGAATAAATGATAAATTTAGATGGTTAAGGTGGTGTCATGAAAAGGGTTAGTAATAGAGAGATCTTCATAGATGCCATAAGTAGATTTGATGTCAATGCCATATCAAGGCTCCTTGTTGATAGTGGGGGTGGTGAAATATTTATAGATGGACCTTGTTTCGATGATGGGAGAGGATTCTCACCGACGGTGGAGGTGTAGTTGACATCATCATGTAAATTAGCAAAGGAGTTACATCCTATTTTATAGTGATAAAAGTGATATGAGCACAACTCTTCAAACTCATACTATTTTCTTTAGGTTGGGTTTCCATTTGGCATTCCTTGAAGAACATCCTCAATTTATTGTCATTCATGGGAGAACAAAGTGCTCTAGTTTGGTGATGAGGTAAGTAGGATAAAATTTGATTTGGGTGGTTACTGGGCCTGATTGAATTTGGGAAGATTAATGACATAATTGCAGATTGGGTAATTTTTATCCGGAGGTTTTAATTTTATATGAATAATTTGGGAGACCAATTTGACTAGTTGTTAACTATTGAGATTGGTCAAACATGAATTGATTATGGTTGTGATTTAGTGGAGTTTGATTAAAATTTTAATTTTTCAAGGTTTGAATAAGGGACATAAAGATCAAGATTTTTAGTGGTTGATTTCAAGGTTTTCCTAGTTTTTTTGGTCGATGGGATTGCTAGAAATAACATATTGATTTTATTTAAATATTATACATTTGAAAATCGGGAGGATGTCATATTTGTAATGGTACATGAATCGGTAGGAGGATCATTGTGAGATTTGATAAGATTGATCAAAAGGTTCGTATTCGTGAGCTAGCACAATAAAAACAACAAGGTATGGTGAAAGACTATGTCACTGAATTTTAGATACTTTCAATGTTGATTCCAAATGATACGAAGAGGATAATCATTATTTTAATGAATTGGTTGAACCATTCAGGGGTTTGGTAAGATCATTCGATCCTTTTTCTCTCCAACAAGAAATAAATAAATCTTTAGATCTAGAAGGTGATCAAAAGGTTCATTTTCGAGCTAGCACAATAAAAACAACAAGGTATGGTGAAATACTATGTTGCTAAATTTTAGAGACTTTCAATGTTGATTCCAAATGATACGAAGAGGAAAATCATTACTTTATTCATTAAGGAGTTGGTTGAACCATTTAGGGGTTTGGTAAGATCATTCGATCCTTTTTCTCTCCAACAAGAAATAAATAAATCTTTAGATCTAGAAGGTGATTCCCCTAGGAAAAATCAATCAACAGAAGCCTAGGGAATATTGGAATAGTGGAAAACCAAAAGGATATCCAAGAAAACCAAAAACAACATATTTGGACTAGTCAAAGATGACTTTTCAATGAGCACCAATTATATGCAAGGAGCTGTCCAAAATAAGAAAAGAAGGGATTCACAAAATGAGCCAAGGCATAAAAACTTGTGCTTCTATTGTAAGGATTCATGATCTCCCAATCATCATTTCCTAGGTAAGGGACATGTACATTATATTGAGGTAGTTTAAAATTATGAAGAATAATAGGAAGTGGGAGTTAAAAAGGCAACCCACAATCATAATTGGGAATAGTACCTAAAAATCTAGGACAATACTCTTGCCACTTTTTTTGGTGGTCCTAGATATCATCCATTTTATGTGAGAAGAGACCTATTAAGGAAAAGAGTCACAATATTGATTGATAAAAATCCACTCATAATTTTATTGATGTGAGCTTGGTTGCAAGGATGGAATTGAAGGTGGAAGACTTCAAAGGATTCAAGGTTATCGTTGTGGATGACTATTCCATGACATGCAAAAGGAGAATTCCATAACTCCTTTTCACATTGGAAGGACATGAGGTATGTGATGATTTTTATATAATTGGCATAGTTGATGCAAATCTTATGCTTGGGGTATAATATGTCTTGTCAAAAGAGTCACATTTTTGCTCATTATCCAGGATAACAACAGTTGGAAGGCCTTAATTACAATTGAGTATGATAAGAATAAGTTTTCTAATGCTATTTTTAAAGTGAATGAGAGGTATAAGATAATGGATGGTCTCATCCTCTACATGAATATGGTCTATTTGGTTCTAAAATCAAAGGTGAAAAATAAGATATTGAGGGTTTTTCACAATGCCCCATTTTTGGGTCATCCAGGATACTTCAAAACATACAAAAAGTTAGAGAGAGGTTCTTTTGGAAAGGAATGAAAGAGGAGGTACTTCAATACATAGGGGAATGTTTGGTTTACAAAAAAAACAAGGTGGAACATGAATTTACAGCTGGAATCTTGCAGCCCCTTGATATTCCCACTAGAAAATGGGAATTATCTCCATGGACTTCATCACGGGGTTGCCCATGGTTCAAGGTAAGAATTGTTTGTATGTTGTAGTTGATAGAATCACAAAATATGTTCACTCACTTCCAGCCAAGTATAATGCACCTATAGTGGTTGATATATTTTTCAAGGAGGTGTTCAAACTTCATGGGCTGCCAAAGAATATCATAAGTGATAGGGACAACAGGTTTTTGAGCATATTTTGGCAAGAAATTTTCCATTTGACAAGCATCGAGCTTACTCCTAGCACTAGCTATCATCCCCAAACTGATGGGAAAATAGAAATAATGAATAAATGGGTAGAAGGCTACTTATAAAATTATATTGAAGGGAAACAATCAGCTTGGGTAAAATGGTTACATATGGCTGAGTTTTGTTATAATACGACATTCCATATGTCCATTGGTATGTCACCCTTCAAAGCTCTATATGGTTATGATGCTCTCTCTTTTGTTGACTTGGTTATGATGAATAATAGAGTACCAGGGGCCAAATATTTGGTGCAACAGAGTCATGACATCTTGAAGGTGCTCAAAGAGAACCTCCAATGTGCATAAAAACATCAAAAAAATTGTGCACATCAACGACGTGTGGAAAGGACATTTGAGGTAGGAGACATGGTATTTTTGAGATTACAGCCCTATAAGAAATCCTCCCTCAAACATAGTGGTATGGAGAAGCTTAAACCTCATTTCTATGAGCCCTACAGAGTGAAGGGAAGAGTTGGAGAAGTAGCATACGAGCTAGAGCTACCGGAGCATAGCCAAATACATAATGTCTTTCATGTTTCATGCCTAAAAAGGCACTAGGATAATACATTAATCCTTCTATTCTTCTATCACCCTTGGTTGAGGAAGTTAAGTTAATTTTGGTTTAGGAAGCTATTGTGGATGCTCAATAAAGGAAGCTAAGGAACCAAAGCTTTAAGTAATATTTGGCCTATTGGAAGGATCTACCAATTGAAGATGCTACATGGGAAGGTGTCACTATATTAGAGCACCTAAATTTGTAATTGCTTGAGGGAAAGCAATTTTGGGAGGGAATGAATGTAATGTTCCCTTCTCAATGCTAGTCCTCTTTAAAGACCTTGAGCCCATTCCACTTCCGAGAAAAAAGGGGATGCGTAAGGGAAGTTAATGTCATGTATTTTCAATTGTTTTATGATATTTGCATTATTTTTAGTAATTTTCTAAGTATAGTTAGGTCGGCTGGGTAAAGGAGAAAAGCCAAATGAAAAATAGAAGAAAAAGGAACTATTATGTCCCCAAGGAGGTCGGTCTTCTTTAGAAGGTTCTAATTGGTTTTTGGTGCCACCTCTAGCTATTTAAAGGGGTCGCTTGGCTTGGAAGAGGTTATGCTTTATTTTTAATGCAGATCATCATATCCATCTTGTAAATATGGTTTTAGTCATTACATTTTGTTTGAAGGTGTGTTGGTAGGTCTAGTAGGTCCTTGTGAGTCACTTAGGTGTGCTAGTTTGAGCTTTGGATTTTCAAAATTTGAATTTTGTACTTTCCCTCCAAAAGGAAAAATTCAAATTTGAAGACAATTTTTGGGTTGTTTAGGAGATTTTAGTCTATTCTCTAGGATCCTTCATGGAATGTCAAACATATAAAGGACCTATAGGGGTCTAGGAATCATACTTTAGGCTTAGAAGTTAAAGAGTTAACTTTCTAGTTAAGAATCTTATGTTAAGACTAAGAGTTTCTCATAATACCATGGGTCTAAACTACCACTACTTGAATGAAACTAATTTGGAAAGGTATATATGGCATGATGTAACTATTTTCCATTCATCATTCGAATGGTCAAGAAGAGAAGAAGGATATCTCAGGAAGAAAGAAGAAAAATTTCTTGTGTATACACATTGTGATAGTTTAACTAGTTCTTGTATGATTGTTTGTATTAGTTCTTGCATATTTCTTGACAATTCACTCGTGCATGTGATTTCTTTGAGTTTATGAATGATAAGATCTGTTTTGAATATCTATATAGATTCTTGTCAGATTTCATTTCTTTTATTAGTTTATGCTTAAGGAACATTTCTAAAACTATAACAGAGGTGTATATCCTCTAGTCAAGAAAGATTGGAGCAAGGAGTACAACCCCGAGTAGTGGAAAATATAACCACGAAGAGTTGAGAGAATTTTGGAGTTCATTTGTATAGGCCTAATGAGTTTTCTTGAACATTGAGGATTTGAGTCAAGGTGAATAAATTTTGCAGAGTTCTGATAAACTTCTAGTGTACACGATTCGATTGAATCAACTATTTGATTAGGTACATGACCAAAGAGTGAATCTTGAAGCTAAATGATATGTGAAGTGAGTACATGAATCCACAAGAATTTTTAAATAACCTTGTAGGTGGGAGAATAAACAAACAAAACGTGTGGAAAAACATAATAGTTTTGAAACCTCCGTTACGAGATAGGGTTGAGAGTTATCAAGTGAATTTAGAAGTTTAAGGTTTATCCATGCTTCACTATCGATACATCCATGAATAACATGGTTAAAGAACATTTTGAGACCCTACATACAATACTAAAGCCTAATATTTACTAGTAATCTTAGATACAACCTATGAAAACACTTTTCAAAGTATTACAACTTAAGATTTGAGTAATTCCTTCCTTTCCACAATAGTAGGGAATGAAAACTGTAGAGGACATTATTGGTTAGTAGACAAGAGAAGATTTGGAGCTAAGGGAGAATTAAACATTAAAATTCTATACACATCATCTTGAGAAGATTATAAAAGATATTAATCAAGTTTTAGACCCTAGGAAGATCTCAAACTCATGATTTTTATGAAAATCAACATTAAAGTGGTTGGTACAGTTAGTGAGACCTAATTGGAAGTCCGAGTTGGTGTGTTTGAGACATTTGTGCCAAAGTAATCCCCCTTGGACTTTCGTATGGAGATGAGAGGCCCAAATGGGTATTGTGAAGTGTAATTAGTTTTCTTAGAAAAATCATGAGGGGAAAGTTAAACCTGGTTAACTCTTTGTGCAGGGCTACTTAAAGCTAGTAAACTAGAATGAAGGAGGTGAATGTTGAGAAAGGAGAATACAAAAATTGGCCCATGAAAATCAGTACACACCTTTTGGTCCTAAAAGGGTGTCTAAAATAGTGCATACATTGTTATGGAAATTTATGGCTTCTTCCAACCACCACCATACTAAATGACATTTGACTAGGAATGATTAGAAGGGTAGTTTGGAATAAAGTGAGGTAATTAGAATTTTCTTGATTGTTAGAATTATTTTTTGATGGGAATGACTTCACCTAAGGTATGTAGACATGGAAAAAGAGTTGTTTGAGTGAATCATGATTGAAAAATCCTAATTGGCATGATTTCAAAGGTTATTAGACTTGGAAATATAGCTTGGTTGAAAGGTTGTGTAGGACTATTTGAGGTAATCTAATCATACTAATATTATGATTTTAAGGATAAGGTTGGGTTAAGCAATTTTGTTTAAGCCTTGAGAAATGAGTATTTGTTGAATAAGGATAGTTTTGGAGTTATGGGTCTAACTAACACTATGAATTGAGTGACAAATGATTAGGCTCGCATCAATTTTGGAATTTATTCTCTTGGAGTTGGGAGCATGTTTGCTTTCTCTCTCATCCATTGAGGATGAAAACCCTCTTGGAAGACCTATTGAGAATGAAACCTCTCAATAGTGGGCTGGTTTGAGGATAAAACCCTAAATCTTGCAAAATTGTGATCACATAAGGAGTTTACATTTAGTTTCAAATGCCTTTCCATCCCTTTCCAAGGGTGAAACTTTCCCTAAGGTGGAATTTGGGGTCTTCTAGGGCATGAAAACTACAAATTCATCCATCATTGTGTTTCTACTATTTTTAGTACATGGAATATTCATTAGTACTTCATTTTGGGGCTTGGAAACCTTCATTTCCAGCTATATTTGTAAGGGTATTCAATGTTAATTAGTTAATTTCCAGCTGATATTAAATTAGGCAAAAAAATATTATTTTTAGTGTTTTTCTCTTGCAATCATTTCCAGATTTGAAGAATATTATTTTGAAGGGTTTCTAAATTATTTCCAACAAGTTTGTGGCTGATTTCTATCATAAAATAAATATATTTACAACCTGCTGCTAGGGTTTGGAATTTAATTTCAGTTTGCTTCAATTTACTATTTGGATTGTGCAAGTTCTTTGGTTTTCAATTTCGATCTATAAGGGGCATTACAATGAGGTAGAATTAGATGTGGTTCTACTTGATATTTGTGGCATTCTTCTTGGGAGTCTTTACTTTTTTGACAAAAAGAAATCTTCTATAGGGAATAAAATAAATATTTACTTGTAAAATATTGGATTGAATACATTGTAATAGCTTGTTGGATAAAGGTAAATTTATCACTTGTATCTATATGACAGATGAAGAGGCTTGTAAATGCAAACAAAAAAATTGTGCTCATGATTGTAAAAGATAAGGATGATGATAAGTTTAAGTCATTAGAAGGTTGTGATCTTAAACATAAGAATGAAATAGTTAAAATTATATCTAACTATGATGATGTGTTTTAGGAGCCACATGGTTTACCTCATAAAAGAGATATAAAATATGAGTTTCATTTGTAATATTGCCATACATAGGTTGTTTGTGTAGATAATGAAGAAATAAATAAGTAGGTTATGAAATTGTTCAAGAAAGGAATCATTCAACCAAACACATCTCCATGTTTTCACCAATTATTTTGGTACCCAAGAAAGATGAAACTTGGTGGATGTGTGTGGATTATCGAGCAATGAAAAAAATAATGGTGAAAAAATGATACCCTCTTCCTCGCAGTGATGATTTGTTGTTTGTTTCACTAAGTTAGACTTTAGAATTGGTTATCACCAAGTTAGGATCAACAAAGTTGATATTTGAAAAACTTTTTTTAAAACCAAGCACAATATTTTTGAGTGGCTTGTTATACCCTTTGGGTTTTTCATACACCCACAACATTTATGTGGGTTATGAATGATGTATTTAGGTCATTCATATATGATTTTGTTATTGTCTACTTAGATGATAATTTGATCTTCAGTAAAAGTTGGGAATATCATGTTGAACATATTAAGAAATTCTTAGATAATTTGCAAAAGGAAAAAATGTGATGTAGGGGCATCCCGGGACTTAGAAAAACTTGCACCAATAGAGGATGCATGTGAGTATTAGAGAGTGCACAAGAGAAGGAAATAAAAGTGCAAAAAGGAGGAACAATATAGAATAAGGAGTCAAGCAAAGATGGAGAGTCACGAGAGAAGAGTGATAAGAAGATAAAGAAGAGGAGTGGTCCAATCCACATAAGGAGAAGTATACACAATGTAAATGGTGCATGGGGTTAAGAGTGATGCGTGAAGATTAAATCATTGAAAGGAAGGAAAATAAAAGATTGGTAGAATGTTGACTGTGAGGTAACTAATTGAGATAAGGTAGAAGGCCATGAAAAAGAGGCAAAGAGTGAGGAGGGTCGAAAAAAAAGTGAAAAGAATGAGGAAAGAGAGATGACTTGAAGTCATAAATCCTAGAATCATTCTTGGAATAATTGTGCATAGGTCAAGGATGGTGCACAGAATAGGTGTGTGGGATAGAAATAAGTCCAAAGGAATTGTCAGGAGAAGGAAGAGATGAGCGAGAAAAGAAAATACATTCAAGAGTAGAAAACATGTGTATGATGAAGTGCAAGGAGGAGAAGGCCCAAAATAGAAAATGAATAAACCAAAGGCATGAAACAGGAAGCGTGAAGGGATAAGGAGAGTGCATAGGAAGTAAATATAGCAAGAGAAGGAAGAATGCACAAATTTTTCCATGAAGGTAACTAGGTATGAGGAGGTTCAAGGATGCATGGGAGAGTAGTTTCTCAAAAACTAAAAGGGAAAATGTGTGCAAGGAGGTATTGGTACAGGGAAGGCGCAAGAAGAAATAAAAATAAGCGCATGAGGATATTGAAGGAAGCCATACCATAAGAAAAGAGTGCAATAGAAGCAAAAAGAGAATAAGACCCAAGAAGATAAGGATGCAATGACATCTGGAAAAGGAAATGACATTAAATGGATCTACATGGTCACTTGGTTGATGGCTACCGGATAATGCAATGACTAGTAAGGAGGATCTAACCATTAGATAACATGGAATAGGGAGATTGGCTGGAAGAAGATGTTACATATAAGGGAAATAAAGAATCTAGATTCAAATTCAAATTCTGAGTAGGTAAATTGGAGGAGCCATCACCAATAAGAGAGAAGTGGAAAAATATAGGTGCATGATTATAAAAGGTAGAAAGACCACCGAGTTGAACTTAGAATTGCAGCATGGTTGTTAAATCCTAGTTCGTGTTGAGAAACTATAGGGATGTAATGTGACTAAAGACTACATAATCATTCGGGGAAAGAGAGGGTTGAGAGACAAAGGTCGGGATTGGCCTTGAACCAAGTAGAGGAGTAATTACGCCAGCCCAAAGAGGAAAAAAAATTGTAATTCCCTTGAGGGAAAACCTTATAGATGTTGTATGGCCATTTGAGATAATGGATGAAACATACACAATTTCATCCTACTCTTTCAAACTCGAGGAAATGATAGGCTCGGGAGTACCTGGTAGAGCCTCATGTGTCATCAAATTGTATTTGAAGATGTCAAAATGTGAATTTGGTAAAACATCTTTGATTTACTTAGGATTTTTATTAGGGGGTGGTGAATTGAAAATTGATCCCTCTAAAGTTGTAGCCATAATGAAGTAGTATAAGCCTAATAATGTAATAGAAGTTAGAATCTTCTTTGGGGAATTCCAATATTGGCAGAAGTTTATTGCCAACTTTTCATTCATTACGATCTTATGCATTCCTTGACAAGTAATAAATAGGTCTTTCAATGGGGATTGAAGTACCATAAAGCCTTTGACATGTTGAAAGAAAATATAAACACCACCCCAATGTTAACACTACTTGATTTGCACCAAACATTCTAGAATGAAACTGATGTGCAAGTGATTATACCATGGGTGTCATATTAATGTAGAAGAGAAAACCTATGTGTTACCATTAAGATACCTTCACAAGTGTGGTGAAGGATTATCATATTTACGACAAGGAGTTGTATGTTTATGGTGCAGATTGTAAAAATGGAAACATTACCTGGTGGGAAAAGAGGCAATAATCCTTATGGATCACCAACATTTACAATATGTTCAATCATAGTCCAAGCTACAATAGTCAAGACACTTTTATTAGATGGGTTTTTTGCAACAATTCCATCTTGTGATCAGGTATAAAAGGTACACAGAACAAGGTTTCTAATATTCTTTCTAGACCTCATGTTATTACATCTATTCTTTTGCAACATAGTCCTTTGATGCATGAAAATTATAAGGAATAGTATGCTAGAGATGCTAATTTTAAGGAAGTCTATGAAGATTTAACTCATGGTAACAAGTGGAAGAATTAGACTATCATTTACATAATGGATTGCTTTATCATCTTGGTAAAATTTGTATTCCATGCAAGATGAAAGAGTTCATTTGATTAGGGAAGCACATACTTCTCTTATTTCTGGTCATTTTGGCATTGTCAACCAGGTTGCACATTACAAATATATTGTTATTGGCTTTGGATGTATGAAAATGTATCTAAATATGTAAAATGTTGTATTCTTTGTGCCAAAAGTAAGCCTAGTAATAGAAATTTGGGCTTGTATACCCCACTTCTTGTACCAATAAGGCATGGGAAAGTTATTTATATGGAATTTATTGGAGGCTTTCCTATGACAAAAATAAAACATGACTATTTGTATGTGATTATGGATATATTTAGAAAAATGTGTATATTAGTGCCCTGTAAAAAGTAAATAATATGTGAGGAAACTACATATTTGTTCTTCAACAATGTTTGGGTTCATTTTGGTTTACCTACATCTATTGTATCCGACCGGGATTCTTAAATTTTGTTAAGTTTTGGTCATCTTTGTGGGATCTAATAGACACAAAGTTTAAGAAAAGTACTACTTTTCATCCATATACTAATGGGAAAATAGAATTGGTCAACCATACAATATTGTATTTGCTTTGAGGATATTGTAGAAAACATCCTAAACTTTGTGATGAATATTTCTATTATGTGCAACATGCTTACAATTGTGTCATACATTCTTCTACATAAAGTATCCTTATGAGAGTTCTTTTGTTTATTTACCTAAGTCCTCTTTGGACAAGAATAAGTCATGGATAGATGAGATGATGCTAATAAGGCTAAAATTTTCATTCAAAATATACATATGGTTCATCAAGTTATCCAAGAGAAATTGGAAAATATCTAGGCCAAGTATAAGGCTAAGCATGACCAACATCATGTTGATCATCATTTTCAAGTTGGTGATCAAGTTTGGCTACATATTAGTAAGGAAAGACTTACAAGTGAAGGTAAAAACTTAAACCAATCAAGTATGGACCATTTAAAATTTTGGAGAATATTGGTAATAATGCCTTCCGATTAGAATTACCTCCATATATGTAGATGTATTCTGTTGTGAATGTTGAAAAATTTAAATTGTATGAGTCACCTATGATCATTTATCGGGATGAGATAATTCATGTACCTAATGTTGATAATTTTACTCCTGAATATCTTGATGAATTATAGGAAGATGTTATTCTTGATAGGAGGGTGAGGAATTTGCGAAGAGGTGATGTGGAATATCTTCATGTGGTTCTATACAAATTTAAAAACACATCATCCCTATGTCACATTTAATTTCATCTAAATGTCGTCATTCTACAATTAACAATCTACACTCAATTCATCAACTCTTTCCACACGACAATGCATTACTCAAACCATTTCTGATGATGCACTCTCGTTTACGGTTCATTTTTGACTGTTGAGGGGGCATAAATAAATGAACCTTATTGCATACATACACATCCACATGAGGGGCACATTGCTCCTATCATTCATATTGCATTCCACTCCGCCTCATCAAAACATACTACATATCTTGGTCGCATTTACTTGTTACATGTTCATCTTATTACACATGTTAGATACATATCTTATATGTCATTATCTTTTATCATACACACATGCACATTCACTTGGTTTCTAGTTGTGATCGTAGAATATATAGATCTCTTACACGCAACATGGATGCTAGGTGCGAGACCTATTACTAGTCCCACAGAGGCTCATGAGGGCTTCCATTTTCGTACATTACAGGTGTTATTATTTCATTTTGTTTCATAGCACACTATTTTCTCGATTATACACGCTTTGACATAATTTTAATCTTTCTAACATGCTAATGGGTGCTTTATGTGCAACATTTGTTATGCAGGAATATTTTCTTCCATGGTTGTTTGATACAATGTTTGCCTTTGCTTGTCATTGTTTGCGGGATTTTCCCTATGTCTTGTTTGTTTTCCGATTGCTTATAGACATTATGGCCTTGATTGTTTTCGACATCATGAGTGGTGTCCCATGTTTGCAACCCACTTTTCATGGTCTACATTGTCTTCTTGCGTGTTTACTTGCATCTTAGCTTACACATTGTCTACACTTGTCTTTTACATGCATGTATGCTTGTACTAACACTTGTCTTCTAGTCACTTTGTTTACATGTGTTGTGGTTTCTACCAAGCACATTCCCTTTCCCCATGCAGGGCATAGTTTCAACACAACATTTGGTCCTCTTTTGGGCCACATACTCCTTCAACAACATCGCATGCACCCAAAATGAGGGGGCATCATATGGGTGAATAAGTCACCCCATACAACATTATACATAACACAACATGATACCGATACAACACATTTTTTTAGTTTTGTACAAGGCTCAGAATCAAACTTGGGTCCTTACCACAGTGGCCTTTCCTGGATGCCTAAAACCAGGGGCAATACAACAACCTTTTTGGATACCTGAGACTAGGGGAAATTACACAACGACCGATATTTCAACACACCCTACAAAACTCAATACACAATAGATTTTAAAGGGCACATGGTTCTTAGCACATGCGTTTATACACACCATATGTAGTGGTGTTCTACATAATGGGAAGTAGTTAAAGGATTGGAGGATGACACCATACTATTCTCCCTACACTTCTTCCATTTCATTGGCGCGTGATCTCCTAAAAACTCGCGTCAACATCATCTACAAGATCCTTTCTACACTTTTTCATCATCACGGATCAGGTGCACATGTTCCTTTTTCATATTTTTCATTTTACGTGCTCATTTACATGCTTTTATACATATACATGTGTATTTGACTACTTGTTTGGCTTCTCTTTTGCAGTCCATATGTATGGGAAGTGGTAGTCAATATCAACAATGACATCATCCACATCATCACAACAAAAACATCAACATCAACAACAAGTACATTGTGACATATACACATGCGTTTTCCACCCTAGGTTCATTTTCATCACTTTTGCACTTTCTCCTCCTAAGCATCCATGCTTCACATTTTTATCACTCCACGCTTTTGTCTAGTCCCTCAACATGCTTGCATCATTGATCTACATGGTTATCAGGTACACATCTCTATCTACTTTATGTTACCGAGCTTTCCGCTCACCAACATAAAGTGGGGGCAAATGTAGACACAAAATCACACACTTTGGGTAATTATCTAGTCCTGATTATATACTACTATTCATATGATTCATAAGTAAGAAAAGTACTAATTAACCCATGTCTTTGCCACCATTCTTTTCTTCTCTTGGTCTTACACTCTTACTTTCTTAGTTTTTCTTTTTATACTCTAGCTTTTATCATACTAGACACTAGTGCCCAACCAGATGTTAGCGCCAGGGAACCCTCATCCCCTTTGGGCGCCCCTGTCCTCTTTGTACTTTACTCACACTTTTTGGGTCCTTTATAGCCGTTTGAGCATCTTATTTTTTGGTAGTCATCCTTTTCGGGGTTAATTACAAAATTAAAACAAGGAATCATATAAATATAAAGTTATGTGATCATAATAAGGGACCAAGCACTAAGCATTAATTATCACCACCTAAGGTTGCATCCATCAAGGCATCTAAGAGCTCCATTGCATCCATCTATCTCTATCACAAGGGACACAAGGGTTGGTTTTCTGCATCACACTTCATAAAAGGGAAGTTCATTCTATTCCATGCACACATTTACTACATTCTACATCTAGCTACTTGCTCACTATCCAAGTGCGACAGCACAAGAGAAACCTAGGGAACAATTCCACACACACATATAGAACTACATTGGGTCTAAGATGTAGTACAATGCTCAATCGTAAGTTCACCATTGTGATAGTTGATGATAGTCTAAACCCTCATTTTGCATCTTTATTTTTTGGGATTTGATGTCTATTTGATGGTTTTGCAGGTTCATTTTTATTGCGGGTTTCAGGTGACCTCGGTAATTTTGGTGCAACCTCGCAGTGACCAAAGGCGACTAAAGGTGAACATCTTGTGACACCTCAGAGGAGGTTTTTTGAGCATTTCCACATACCCATGTGCCTAGAAACAAGGATGAAGTCAAAATAAGAGGCTATTAGTTTAGGGGGAGCTGGTTTGTATGATCATAGTAGGCTCATGGATCAATTTTGTTGTTATTGAAGTCAAAAGAGAGAGTGCATTCCAATGGGGATCCTTTTGTGCAAGTAAGTTGGTTGTATGCATTGTTTCCATTATGTCTAGTCTTGTGTTGTCAAATCTCATGTTTTTTCATCATAATAGCCTTTTTCATAAATGTCAAAGGGGGAGATAAGCATTAGAAACATGGAAATGAGGTCTAGTAGGTATATTATAATCTTGTTGGTCGTCATCAATGTTTCGAAGGTGGTTGTAATCAATAACAAAGGGGATATTATTAGTCATTGTGTGTTTGTGTTGTCATTGATGTCAATTCCATTGATGGAAAATGGTGTCATAGTGTCATGTGAGTCTCCATGAGGTGTCATTCAATGTCAAGTATGAAGGTTGATTGGTAGTGATCGAGTTTGGTGAAGTTCTATGAGGTCCCGATGCATGGTTCAATGAGCATAGGCATGGTTTGAGTCCTCCCAAGTAATTTAAAGGTTGTCATGAGGTCACACATGGTTGATATGATATCTCATGGATGTCTATGAGTCTCACATGAGGTCGCATGGTCAATTCATGGTTGAGTCGGGTCATTCTAGGCTCTATTCCTAGCCCTTGTGCATGCATAATGGTAAGGAGGTATGAGATTTGGAACTGATTTTTCTTTTCCAATCATAGTAAAAGCATGGTGATGGTATACATGGAAGTATTATGAGGTTTAGATCATATCTCAAAGGTACATGCATATTTGAGGTCCTTGGGAAGTAAGAAAGTGAGAAACATGCATGTTAAGCATAGGTAAGTTGTTATGGTGAAGAGTTTGAGAGATATTTGAGATAAATGGTTAGTATGGAAAGTTAGAGGATTTTTTCATGATGCTTCATGACAAGTTTTAGGTCAAGGTGAAAAAGATTTTGCAAGATATGCAAGTTTTAGGAAAACTTGACAAGTTTCGAGTGTGTTTTGGAGAAAATGTGGACCTTCTAATGCTCGTTGTGAATTGTATGATTTATATGGGGACCTGATATCTTTGGAATAGATTATTAGGTCAGTTATGAAGGTTTCACAAAAATAATGAGGTGGTTTTATTATCACATTTTTATGAACGATCGTTAAGAAGGTAAAGTGGTTTGAAACCCTAGCTAAGAGTGACTTGGAGAAGATTGAGTATACCAACCTATTTTTATTGGTTTTTCAAAATTGATGATTGTATGTTGTAGAAGACTCCTCCATATTTCCATAAAGATATATTAGAGCATGTGATAGTATGTGGGCCCCACCTAAAATGCTAGTTTTTGAAGAAGTTTGGTTTGTGGAAAAGTTCTCCAAAGAAGGTAAAGATTAAATTGAAATTTTTTTATACCTTGAGTTGTTCTAGATGTATATGAATGTTTCAGGTCATGGTTGGGCTGAAAAATGGAAAAGTGTGCCCTATTTATGAAGACTGGTTTTTGGGGCAGTTTGGAGTAGCTTTCAGTAAAATTGACATTTTAGGAGCTACATGTGGAGTTAGGACTCCATTCAAGTTTTTTTTTGATCCTGGTTCAAAGATATTTCCATTGGTATATAAAACTTGAGATTTGGATAAGGTATGCAAAAGTTATGATCTAATCTTTGAGGGTCAAGTTTGAAGGATGTTTGTTCTAGCATGGTGTTAAGTAGCTACATGAGGTAAGATGATGTTTATGATTTGTTAAAGTTTGGTTAAGATTTATAAGTTCTCGGACATCATGTATAATTGTTTTCCATGATTTGGTTAATCTTAGAAGTGGTTTTTGTGGTGATGGAGCAAGTTGGGCTAATGGTTAGTTCTTGAGTCCAAGAAGGCATAAAAACAATTTTCATAGATTAGCTTGGTTGAAGGCCTTCCACTTAGAGTTGGAAGGAGTTATAATATGTTATGGAAATAGGATTCATATATATTTCCAATTAGGTATGGATTTTCTCATGATGAGGTGTTTTGGTTGGTCATTTAGGTCAATTTGTGAAGAAGGTATGTTGGATTTTAGGACAATTTTCTTTTGGTTGAAAGATTGACTTGTTAGAGGCATGTGTTAAATGGTTTGATTATTGTTATCACTTAAAGAGTAAATAGGGATGAATTATGTTCCTAATGAAGTATTTTTGAGGTGTTTAAAGTGACATAAAGGGTGACAATTGTCTTATTTTGCAAAACTAGTTTCCTACGGGCAACTTGTTTTGGTGAAGAGGAAAGTTGTGGTTTGAGCCATGGATGTTTCAAGAGGTCTAGCATGAATAAAGTGTTCTAAATGTTCCGAATTTTAATTTTAGTGGTCACATGCCATATTTGAGTTTATCTTGGGTGGTCTTGAGGCCCAAAGGTGAAATCAGGGTGTTGGAAGTAGTCTGTTTGGTGAAGGATATGAGCCAGTGGGCCCATTTTATGATTTATTTGATTGGTTCAAGTAAATGTGAGACCATGTATGATGATTATATGTTATATTACTCATGTATGGTGAATATGGGAGCTTGAATAAGCATGGTTTTATGATTTGTGGTTTTAGCTCATCCTAGTGATGGGGTTTTGAAGCTTTTTTGTGCTTCTATGGAGGTTTTGGGCATGGCCAACCTATATGGGTCATATGTGACCATTTTTATGAATGTAATGGGATGTAATTAAGTTTCATTGGTAATGTAAAAGGTGTAGGACCGTCATCTCTTGTGTTTGAAGGAAGAAAAGCCTATAAAGCTAGTGTTTTGAGTTCATTTTTGAGCTAGTGCTCTTGGAGGGAATAATGTGATGCATATGTGAGAGTGTTACAAGTATGAATGAATGATTTGAAGGATGAGGAATGTTGTTACAAGTTGAATAACGTTATAAGGCACATGAGTAAGGGTTTAGAGCCAAGACAAGTCCAAGAAGAAGAAGATATAACGAGTTGAAGGAATGAGGGTTTGAAGAAAGGTTTGTGAGTTGAATTAGCGATCTCCATCAGTTTGTGCGAAAAAAAAAAATCAAAGATCATCATCTTTAGGTGGTTGAGTTGGTTCTTAGTCATCTTAGGGGTCAGAACTCCTCCTTATGGACTCGGGTTCTTCTACTAAATTAGGGTTGGTGCTCCTCGTAGGGTCGATGCTCTACTAAACTAGGGGTCGGTGCTCTTATAGGGTTGGTGCTTTACTAAACTAGGGGTTGGTGCCTCAATAAATTTGAAACATGAAAATATAATGTTTTTGTTTCAGTGGGTTTTCTTCCCATGAGGGTTTCCCACTTAAATCTTGTGTCTATGAGCTCTCTTTTATGTGTTATGGTTATTTGAATGTATTGTGCACACTTAATAAGTTATGGTTGAATGTATGTGAATGGATGGATGTTAATGGTTGCTGAAATTAATGGTAATTGAATTGAAAGATTTTTAGGATTAATTCACCCCCTTAGTCCATTGTGCTTCCAACATATAGGACATCCAACTCTACCAAAAATGCATCCAAAACACTATAGAGTCCATTCTTTTTCTTGTATTCTAGCTCTAGACCAACAATATGTGAGCTTCGAATCAAATATATGTGAGCTTCGTAAAAAATGTGTTTAGCTCGAAAAGCAAGATAAGAAAGAAGAAAAATAGTTTTCTTGTGAGGGGTTTGACCACCTATGAAACCGGGCCTCACCCTTATGTCTTTGACACATGAGAACAAAAAGGCACCAAGAAGATATTGTGTAAAGGGACCGCATAATGGGGGTTTGGGGGCGGTAGCCCCACGGAGTCAAGGCGCGCCCTTGCACACTCCCACACAAATCACCCTTTTAAATGATTGTTGAAATGGCTCAAAAAAATATTTTTTATCCACAAATTAAACCCCCAAAATGCTTATAATTATGTAATTTATTGCAATATTTGCCACTTTTTAGAAAAAATATTGTGCCCCACAATAAATTTTCAATTACAAAAATGCTCCCTTTTAAAAAAAGCATTACTAAAAAAATTACCTCCATGAAATTGTTCAGTGACTAGCTCGACAAGCTAGGGAAACAAGTTGAGAGCAACTCAATCAAGCCAAGAAGCGAGCTGGAGTGGGAGATCAGAGAGTCAAACCCTTGACCTCCCTTTTAACAGTCAACAAGCTTAACCACTACGTCATGCTTGCTCCACATACATTTATGCTCAAAAATATGAATTTATATTTTGCTTTGAACTTCAACACAAAAAATAAAGGAGGCCGAATTAGGGTTATAACCCTAATCCGCTAAGTCAACAAAGAAATCGGCCAAGTTTTTAAGATGCATCTGAATATGATTGTTTTGGATGCAGAGCCACAAATAATCCTTCACCAAGATAAGACGAGACACCGCAGATCTGTGCATAGGCCAAAATGTGTGGGAGATTAGGTTGAACAGAGTAAATTGAGCCAAGGGTCAAGATGACGATGAGGTGCAGTTGAATGGAGTTAATAATAGCTGTAGTGAAGGGAGAGATCTATCAAGAGAAAAAACATCCTAAGTTGAGCCACAACTGATTCACTACCAAGGCACTACCGAGACAGGCATAACTTGTCATAGAACGTTGAATCATGGCCAAGAACTGATCTGTCATCAATAGATCCAATCTAGGTCAATTAATAGGATGATCCAAAACCAAGACACCACTGATCATGGAGTCAATGGGATGATTTAAAATCTCAGACTGAGATGAGTCAAAAACAAGTTGTAGAGAACGTTGAGTCGTGAATGGAGAGGGGTGAGCCAAAACCATAAACTAGGTTGAGAAGATCTGAGCTTAAACCGAATACACAGGATCATAGGAGAGGCAAATAACAACTGAGATCTATTTTGAAACACCAAAAATGACAGTGCCCAACAAGAAGGTTTGTCAATAATTGTTGCCTTATATATGTTAAGTGCACAACATAATCATGGTGAGAATAGAATAGAGAGGCAACTCGGGCACAAATATGTTGTTGTTTTCAATTTGCCAAGCTAGAAGAAGTCAACATGAGCCATGTAGGTGCATTGGACACGAGCTAAGGCATGTGGAGGAGTGGGTGGAGGCCCAAAGCACAACTTAAGGCATATATCCATCACATGGCCGAGTTGTGAATTGAGTAGGCCAATGCAATGTGGAGCTTGAAAAAATCAACTCGTTGAGATGGAGTTTGCAAGAGCTCGCTAAGTTAAATGACCACCACTTATACTACAACCCTTCATGCATAGATATGTGGATTCAATGCAAAAATAAACTCTGCAATGCAATTAGATACATGTCCTTACAACTTCATTGGGACATAATTTTTCAAGATCTTATCACTCCTCAAGACAGAGGAATTTGTGTAACACATGCTCATGAACGAGATCTAAAAAATAGATTAGTCGAGCCTGAGTAAGGGTTGTTGAAACTTCTCTAATACCATGTCGGAGAGATGAAAACTCTCATCTTGGGATCACTCCAACAGATCTACCATTACCACAACTACAAAAACATACAAGCTTAGACATGCACATTAGATATATTAAGCTAGTAATGGAACAAATAATGTCTCCATGAATATTTATCACTCACAAATGTATAATTTCTCGGATTATGCATACCAGAGGGAGTTCCCATATTATTGATCTCAGAAACTCTTCAACTTTGGAATTATCCACATAATCACAAATTAAACATTGTTGTTCTACTTTCTATTAGAAAATGACAGAGATAGCTAGTGAATGAATTTTGCTTGTGCTTAGAATCAACAATTGCAGGAAAGGAAAGAATATAAACTCACAAACACCAACAAGTTTTATCCTGGAAACCTCCAGAGGAGGGAAAACCAGTCGGAAGAGCAATTGCTCTTTCTTCCCACTTTTATTGGCCAATTCAAACAATAAGTACATAAATTACAATAAGTATGAAAGAGAAATAGATAATATCTCACACTTCCTCCCAATTACTTGTTTTCTCTGTCTCAACACTCCTTTCTTCTACAAAACACAATTCCAACACTAAGAACTTCTTGCTCACTTGCTTTCATGCTTCGATGATCTTATTCTCTTCTACAAACATATATTTATAGCCTTTCTCATGTCCTCTCGTGCAATTGGAGAATGGGAAAGGTCATGGAGGAGAAGAGACATGAACAACCTTTCAAATTATGAGGTTGTTCATTTCATATTTTTATTTTCTCGTCAGAAGAGTCGGGACCGCGCCTGATGCGGATCGACGGTCTCGTAACCGCCGCTGGTTAGGGGCGGTTCTCAGAACCGCAAGCTTTGCTTTGCAGTGGCGGTCCTGTTACTATAAAGACATAACCTTCGTGTATTTTTTTTCCTTCTTCGTGTTGACTGATCTGATGAAGTAGAGTCATTTTGGATCCCTATGGATCACACCTCCCCTACTTAGGAGGATTTTGGTCCCACAAAAGCTTAGTGGGGGAGTAGATGAGGAAATAATTCCCTCACTTGCTCCTTCGAGTACCACCGGGCATGCCTTGGTGTCTTTCCTTTTAGTCCAATCTACCAAGACTCCTGTGGACCTCTCCTAGTCTCTTTGACCTTCTGTTGCAGCACTACATCCTCCTCCAATTCACCTCGTGAGTCCAAGACGCAATCCTCAATGGAAGGTAGCAACTGTAGTCCTTCATCTTCATCTAGCATGGATGGCTCATATAGGTGCAAGTTCTCACAGTTTACTACAGTACATCCTCATAAATGACGATAAATCAAGTTGAAAGGCATTTTCTCCAACCTGCTTCAATATGGTGAAGGGCCCATATCGTAGTGGCTTGAGCTTCCGTGCTTGACCTTGTAGTCTCTCCTTGCTCAAGTAAAGCCAAACTCTATCTCCAACATGAAGCTTATGTTCCATCCTATGCTGATCATGCCTAGCTTTGTATTTGGCTTGAGATTTCTCTAGTCATTCTTTTTGACTTTGAGATGGATTTGCTGATCCTCTCAATGAATTTGTTTTCTCTAGTCACCTATGTGTCTCGTGTCTCCTCCTCATCCTGCTGCCCAACTACTATGTCCAGTGGATTCGTAGGTAGATATCCCAAGCATGTCTCAAATGGTGACTTCATAGTGGATGTGTGTACTGCCCGGAGTTATAGGAATGTTGAATGTAGGCTAAGGACTCATCCCAAGTCCTTGGGTATTTGTTGTTATACCCTTTGATTAACTATACCAAAGTCATGTTCACTACCTCTGTCTGTCCATTTGTCTATGGATGGAAAGTTGTGCTCCTCTGTAACCTGGTATCCATTTTGTCCCAAAAAGTAGTCCAAAACTTCCCCAAGAACTTGGAATCCCTGTCAAAAACAATAGACTTTGGCAAACCAAAATGCACCCATACATTAGCAAAGAAAAGATATGCTGCCTCATGTGCTTTTACTGTCTTTTTACATGCCATAAAAATACACATCTTACTGAATCTATCAACAACAACATAGAGATAGTCATGGCCATGTTTAGACATAGGTAATCCTCCTACAAAATCCATAGAAATGTCCTCCCATGGACAAGTAGGTATTGGCAAAGGCATATACAAACCCTCCTTCCTAGTCTTAGGCTTGTTGGTATAACAAAGTTTACATCCATGTATAAATTTTGATACTTCTTCTTGCATATTGGGCCAATACACGTACCTTTGCAAGTGGGCTAGGGTCTTACCAACACCAAAATGTCCCACTACTTTCGAGGTATGTGCTTCCCTCATCAATAGAAGTCTTTCTTCTTTAGACATGCAAAGCTTCCCCCATCGGTAGAGTAGCTTGTCCTTGAGATAACAATCTTCAATCCATGTCCTTTCAATCCCTTGGGACTGCAACTACTGAAATGTCACCCCAAAGTCTCTGTCTTGGGCATATGCCTCTCTGTAAGCTTCCTTCGTGAAGGGCTCGATCTGAGAGATAGTGGCCAAATAGGAAAACTTCTCTTGTGTGGGTGGCCTAGACAACATGTATGTCACCAAATTTGTAATACCCTTCTTATATTTGATCACCAAATGGAATCTTGAAGGAAGCCCATCCATTTGTAGTGCCTTGCTGCTGCAATTTAGACTGTGCTTGCAAATACTGGAGAGGTTTGTGGTCAGTGTGCACAATAGTTTCTTTACCCAACAAATAATGCTTCCATTTTTAATTTCTTGAACTAGTGCATACATTTCCTTATCATATACTGAATATCCTTTAACTGCTGAAGTGAAAGTTTCATAATGATAAAGATACGGGTTTACCTCCTTAAAGCAACATTGCACCCATAGCATAATCATTGGCATCTGTCTCTACTTCAAAAGGTTGCTACAAATTAGGAAGAGCAAGTACTAGAGCATGACTAATCTTGTATTTCAATAACTCAAAGGATTTGTCTTGTTCCTTACCCTAGTCAAAACCCTTACTCTTTGCGGCCACTGTGTGTAGAGGTGTTGCAATCGTGGAGAAGCCCGAAATGAACTTCTGCATGTATTGTACTACTCCCACAAAACTCCTAGTCTCTGTGGCTCTTGTTGGTGTTGGCCAATTAGTGATGGCTTCCACCTTCTTTGGATCCACTCGTAGCTCTCCTCCTCCAACCACATGCCCAAGATAGACAAGTGATTGTTTGGAAAATTCACATTTCTTCATATTACAAAGCATGTGTTTCTCCTGAGAACTTGTAAGACTTGTTGTAAATGAGTTAGATGTTCTTCCCATGTGGCACTAAAAATCAAGATATCGTCTAGATATACAATGACAAATGAATCTATAAAATCCTGCAATACATCATTCATCAATCTCATAAATGTAGCGGGAGCATTGCATAACTCACAAGGAAGTACTAACCATTCATACAAACCCTATTTTGTCTTGAAGGCAGTCTTCCATATATCCTCCTCCTTCATTCTGACTTGGTGATAACTTGACTTGAGATCCAACTTCGTGAAAAATTTGGCATGTTGAAGCTGGTCCAAGAGATCATCTATGTGGGGAAGTGGATATATGTTCTTTATGGTGATCTTGTTTAAAACACGGTAGTCGATGCACATTCTCCAAGAGCCATCCTTTCTTTGGCACCATCACAATAGGTGAACCGCATGGTGAGGTGCTCGGACGTATCACCCTTGGTCTAGTAGTTCCTGGAGTTGTTTCTTTACTTCAGTACTCTTAAGCAAGGATTGCCTATACAACCCGATGTTTGGTAGAGGGGACTCTAACAATAGCTGAATCTCATGCTCTACTTCCCGTTTTGGTGGTAACCCACTGGGAGCTTGAAAAATACTTCCCTGAAAAGACTGAATAATACTATCCAAATCATGCCTTCCCTGGTTAGAAATCTCTGAAACTTCTACCCCATCTTGTTTATCCTTTAACAATAGTAAACAAAACTAATTATGATTTTCCTGAATAAGTCGTTTTGCTTGATTAACACTCACCATAGTAACCCGTGTCTTACGTTGGTGTGCTCGGATGTTGTAGATGATCCCATCCTTGACCCATCTGTACTGGTTTTCCCTTCTCATAAATATAGCATCCCTAATATACAAGTAAGGACTCCTGAATACAACATCAAAAGCATCAAGTGGAATAATGTCAATTTCCAAAACATCAATATACTGAGAATTTATTCAATACTTGACCTTACATCTTCTTGTTACCTAAATTTCAACACCCTTCTTCACCCAACCCAAAGGATAAGGGTGTGGATGCTCATAAGTCTCAAGACCAAGCTTCTTTACAATTACTTCAGAAATCAAGTTAGACTGAGAACCGGTATCAACCAAAGCATTTACCTTAGTTCTCTTGATCTGGATTTTGATTTGGAATAGTCTACTCATCTCCTCTTCCTGGCTATCCATGTTGGTGGCCGTGCATCCAAGCCTTTCATCTACATCAGAGTCATCTTCGATTTCCACCTCCCCTTTTGTTTTTACAATTGTCATGGACTTCTTTGAGTCCTTGGTTTGGTTCTTCGTGTGTAACTCTGGATGCAACTTCCAACATGTAGCATCAGTATGACCATTGATATTATAATTCTTGCAAAAATTTTTGGGATCTTTACAAGTATTTAAAGTAGTGGCAGCTTGTTTACCTTTCCCTTTCCACTTACCCTTGTTACTTGTTTGCCCATACTCTTTTTCTGCTAATTTGTCAACTATTTTGCCCCTGGCTCCGCTTCTCCTTGCTTCTTTTCATCATCTATGTAGTATGCTTGTACACATGCTTTGTTGAGATATTTGGGCTTTGTGGAGATGACTTTTCTTCGAAGGTGAGTGTGAAGTCCTCCCAAGTACTTAGTCGAATATCCTCATCCTCCAAGTCCATGTTTAGCAACATGGCCTACCTCCAAAACTTCGTAGTATAGTCCTACACACTTTGACCACTGCCTTGTCTAAAATATCTTTCCATTTAATCATTTGCTCGAGTCTTGGGCCAATAAGATAGAAGTTAGCTCTAAGTAATTCTTTAAATTCTTGCCAAGATTTCACAATAGGATGCTTCTTCTTTTCACAAGTGGTTAGATGGGTTTCCCACTAAACCAGAGTGTGTCCCTCCATTTTGAGACGTGCAAAGGTGATCCTCTTATGCCTCAGTGACATTATGGACGCTAAAGTAGACTTCTAATTGTTTTAACCATTTATCAAACAACTCCGCATCTACTTTTCCTTCAAAGTTTTTAATCTCAACTTTCGTCTCAACTTTAAAAGGAGTATGATCAGATTTTACCTTTTCTCTTACGTTTGAAGTCTCTTCTTCATGCTCTTCCCCATAATCTTCCTCATGGTGGCTCCTTCCTATTCCAAACTTTTCAGCTAAGCCTCGAACCACTGAGTCCATGGAGTCTTGCTTGACGAAGTTGTCTTCGCAAAATGCAAGCTCTTCTTGCCTTCTAAACATCCTATCCATCATGGTCTCCAACATCTTGATTCTATGGACCAAGTTCTCTTCCTCCATTTGTCCCCGAATTCTTTACTTACACTTTCTTGTAGAAATTTCTGGATCGCAAGGTAAAGCCTCTTTGCCTTTAGATCTTGTCACTATCATACAAATCCAAGAACGAATACCACAGTCCTGGATACTTGTTAGCTCTGATACCAAAAGGATCCGTAAACTCTTCAACTTTGGAATTATCCAAAGAATCACAAATTAAACATTGTTGTTCTACTTTCTATTAGAAAATGACAAAGATAGCTATTGAATGAATTTTTCTTGTGCTTAGAATCAACAATTACAGGAAAGGAAATAATATAAACTCACAAACACCAACAAGTTTTATCTTGGAGACCTCCGTGAGCGGGAAAAATCAGTCAAGAAGGGCAATTGCTCTTTCTTCCCACTTTTATTGGCCAATTCAAACAATAAGTACATAAATTACAATAAGTATGAAAGAGAAGTAGATAATATCTCACACTTCCTCCCAATTACTTGCTTGCTCTGTCTCAACACTTCTTTCTTCTACAAAACACAATCCCAACGACTAAGAACTTCTTGTTCACTTGCTTTCATGCTTCGATGATCTTATTCTCTTCTACAAACATATATTTATCACCTTTCTCATGTCCTCCCGTGCACTAGAGAATGGGAAAGGTCATGGAGGCGAAGAGGCATGAACAACCTTTCAAATTTTGAGGTTGTTCGTTTCATATTTTTATTTTCTCATGTCCGAAAGAGCCGGGACCGCAGCCCAGCAATGCAAGCCGATGGTCTCAGACCGCCGCTCTACACAGAGCGGTGGTCTTGTTACTATAAAGACAAAACCTCCGTGTATTTATTTTCCTTCTTCGTGTTGACTGATCTGATGAAGTAGAGTCATTTTGGATCCATATGGATCAATTATAGGCTAACAACAAGTTATCCTCAACTAGAAAATAGGGTGGAGAGCTAATATTAGGGAACACTACAAATCCCTAAAATCATGCTCAAGCCACCTATGTGAGAATAAAATAGCAAGTTGTTAATAAAACAACTATACTCCCAAAATAAGCTTATCTCAAGTGAGTGGTGTGAACACGATTAAAACTAAGTAGGTTGGGAAATATCCTAAACCACTTAGCATGTGAACACATCAACTCCAACATCAAACAATTTTAAAATGTGAAGCATGCATCTTGGCTAAACAAAAAAGAGAGCCTTTTCAAAATCAAACGAAAGAGTTCAACAAAAATTGCAATTGTTCCACTCTTATTTGTTTGGTCCACTCCAAGTTCCTTGTGCTAGTGGTAATAAGTACTTCATAGTATGCATAGATGACTATAGCAAAATGGCTTGGATCTATCTTTTCAAGCAAAAATCATAAGTTTCGTACGATGATTGAAAATGAAGCGCAAACCCATATTGGCACATTGAGGACTGATAATGGTCATGATTTAACATCAAAGGTGATTAAATCCTATATCAAGAAAAATGTGATCAAGCACCTTCCCACAAACTCTCTCCTTAAAATAATGGAGTAGTTGATAGGATGAACAAAATTGTGATGATTATGGCTCAGGAAATGTTGTATTTCAAAGGAGTAAAATTGTATTTCTAGGAAGTATAGACTCAAATAGCGGTTTATCTCCACAATGAGTCACCTTCATAACTTTTCAAATGAAGACTTCATATGAAGTTTGGTGTGGTCTTCCTCCAATGCAACATTTTTACATTTTTTAACCCACATGTCATGCATTGATTCTTAAGAAAAAAATGAACAAGTTGGACCATAAGAGTAAAAATTCATCCTATTTAAATATTTTGAATTATTAAAGGCCTATAGAGTGTATGATGAGAAAAAACAAGAAATTTCTCATTGCAAGAGATGTTTTTTGTGAAACCACATACAAAACGTCAAACATTGATAAAGAATTGAGTGGGTTTGAGAAATTTGCAAAATTGATGTTTTAAGGGGGCGGCAAATTGGAATTTGTTGAATCTATTTTGCCTCCAATAATTGAAAAAGGTTCTCTCGTTCAATAAGAAACGAAAACTTCATTAGAAGATGAAAACTTATTTCAGTACCAACCTAAAAAGAAACGAAAACTTCATTTGAAGATGAAAACTTGTTTCCAAAGTACCAACCAAAAAAGAAGCGAAAACTTCATTTGAAGATGAAAATGTGTTTCTAGAGCAACAACCAAAAGATGGAACTTCAAATCAAGAAAATGTGGCACCAATTGTTTTGCAAAAACAGAGAAGAAAATGTCAATGTGGAACCCACGAGGGATTGACAAATGTTAGACCCGATGAAATTGGAAACACATGCACTAGAAATGCATACAAAGCTTCTAGACATCAAGTAGACAAGTTCCTAGAAGAGATTCCAAATAAGCTCAAAAATTTTTACTTTGGAGGGCCATCCAAAAGAATTCAATATTGCTTTGAATTCATAATCGACTTGCTTGAACAAGTTAAAACAAGCTGTGTGGAGAAAAGTATATGTTGCCTCAATCAAGAATGGAACTTAAGAATTGGTCGAAATTCCACTCAATTATAAACCCGTTGGTTACAAGTGGGTCTTTTGAAACATATACAAAGTATATGGTTCACTTGACAAACACAAAGCAAGGCTTGTTGCAAATAGATATGCTCAAAATGACGGGCAAACTATAAAGATACCTTTGCACCAACAATGAAATTGAACACCATTTGGGTTTTGTTAGTTTTAGCAAACAAAAAATGGATGAAAAGTCCATCAAATGGACATAATAACTATTTTGTTGACCAATGATCTCAAAGATAGGGTTTACATGACTCGTCTAGAAGTTTTTGGAGATGAATGTCAAAAGCAAATGTGCAAATGGATAAAATCACCGTATGGTTTGAAACAAGCCCAATGAGATTGGTATCAAAAACTCATTAAGCACCCCTTGAGCATGAACTTCAAGCATTTTGAATTTAAAGATAGAACTCTTTTTGTCAAGATGATTGGCAAAACAATTGTATATCTAGTTGTATATGTGGATGATCTATTCATAGCAAAAAAATAATAAAAGTTACACTAAAAACAAAATTGAAAAGTTACACTATTTATATTACTATTTGGGTATAGTTAAAACAAAATTGATGAAAGGTTTTAAATGGAATTCTACACAAATTTGGGCCATTTATATTACTATTTGGAACAAAATATGAAATTGACATCGAGATGATATTGCTCAAAAAACCAAATATGGATTTTTATCACACAACTAGATCGGACATTTATTAATGGAATTCTACACAAATTTTGAACTACATTAAACTAAGATAATCCAAGGCAACAAAATTTCTTAATTTATTCACATTGAGTCAAGTGATTTTGAAGATGAGAAACCTACTTGAGTGTTTTTGATGAATTTAGGATCAATAATCATCACTAGAAAGAAGCAATCGGTGCTAGTGGTATCTATACGGATGAAAATTCCATGCATCCTTCATATTCTCTCCTTCAATGTGTGTGGTTACTATAGGAGGATCGAAAGAAGTAGGTGATCTCTTGATAGCCAAGTTGACAAAGGGAGATTTAGAGGCTATGAAAGGTAAGTTCAAACCCTCTGGTTTATTTAATTAACTAATTAAACTAGT
The DNA here is from genome assembly GCA_018340775.1 of Taxus wallichiana var. yunnanensis. Lineage (NCBI taxonomy): Eukaryota > Viridiplantae > Streptophyta > Pinopsida > Cupressales > Taxaceae > Taxus > Taxus wallichiana. The sequence continues at coordinate 524,349,387 of CM031243.1, forward strand.
TCAAATGAAAGGAACAATCTGATTTCTAAACTATTAAACAAATGATATAATGTAACAACAATGATTCTAAATAATTAAATCTACTTCTAAAAAACTAAACAAGAAATCAAATAATTGAAATCCAAACTACATTAAAACCAGAATTCAAGTGATTTACGATATGTAGACAACCTCCTACGTAAATCTCTCCTTCAAATCCATAGGGATAGTAAGAAACGAGATGTCCCCTCAATTTGTCCTTTATTTGCTTTGATTTCCATATGAGTCCAATGGATTGGGAATGCAAGAAATCAAATAACAAATCAACTTGGAATGACGCTTGAACAATGAATCCAATAGTGTAGTAATTTGTCCCCTCAATTTGTCCTTTCTTTCTTTGTGCGTCCATATGAGTCAATGGATTGGGAATGCGAACAACAGACAGAAACGCTTGAGAATGATAAGACACATGCAATGAGTATCAAGAGATCGAGCTTGGCTATTCAATTCCTAGCAAGATTGTGGCAAGCAATACAATGCAAGATACACAAAATTCTTAGGCCCTTTTGCTTGAATACAAACATGGAATATATAGGAATGGAGGATGGGAGGTGCCTTCATGCACAAGGCAAGGAGTAGTTCCAACCAATTAAATCTATTTAAAAATAGGAGGAAGGAGAACCAAGCAATCAAAGCTAATTTTAGACAATTCGGCTCACGGATGCATGCAAAAACAAAATTAAGTGAACCATCGCATGTTAAAACACGCGTGAAGAATTTGGAAAAAGCGGGCAAGACTACCGTCTGCGCAGGCGGCGGTTTGAACCACTTTGCCCAAATAGGGCGGCGGTCCTAGCACTGAAGGCCAAAACATGCACAGAAAAAGCGAGAAGCTGGAAGAGAGCGTGGAAAAGCTAAGTAAAGATGTTTAGGCTACAAATATATACTGTGAATGGTATTTGGAGCTCGAACACCTTCTTAAAAGGACCTAAATCATCATTGGGGACTTTTGTAACCGTTTTCCGACAATGTAGCACATGCAATTTTGGGTGTGTACAGTATCCTTAGCAAAAGCAAATTATATGGTAGCTTCAATGGGAACAAAGAAAATATTATGGCTCAAAAGGATTCTTGAAGATTTGCAAGAAAAACATATTTCATCAACACCACTCATGATCGATAACACTTCTACAATCCAAATAGCAAGAAATTTAGTATTTCACAACTAAACCAAACACACCAACACCAAATTCCATTTGATTCGGCATTATGTGAAAAATGACAATGTCAAATTGATACAGTCTCCAACTGCAAAACAACAAGCTGATCTTCTAACAAAAACACCTAGAAGAGAAAAAATGAATAATTCATAGGCATGCTTGGTCTAACTATAACCCGTGCAGATTGGGGGAATGTAACATTATGGACATATCCTAGGTTATAATTATATTAACAATTGTCTTCTTGAAGAAAGATGAACTGAATGGTCATACATTATATGTATTTGCATCTCATTTTGATGAATAAAATTTTGGGTTTGCATCACAATACAATTTCTGCATTCCTTCTTCAATCCAAATTCCTGGCCTGACACATTAAATGATAAATAACTGCAATCATTGCAACAAAATAAGATGAGAAGGGCAAAGCATCAGCTTTCAGAAGATCGTCAGTTGTATCAGATATATTGTTACCCTCAAAATCAATAGTGCTCAAGATAGAATCGTCTAAAAAATTGTATTGAAGTATTCAATTCCAGGTTAAGCAACGGAAAAGCCCACTACAATAGTTGTCATGATAACAGCTATGACTGTTATGTTTTTGCAAATCATGAATCCGATGCCGATTAGAAAATTAAACACCGCATCACTATGAAAAAGTAACCCAATCCAACAATAAGCTCAAATATTTAGCTGCCTCCTCCCGATCAATCCAAAGAATTTCTCAAAAGGAGAGTTTAAGTAGATGGTTTTGGTGTTGGTTTCTTGCTTTGGGCTGGCTTCTTTCCACTTTGGGCAATTTTCTCGTCATTTTCAGCAGTCTTCTTATCTTTCCTGTCTTTTCTTTCCCTCTTCTTCAAAGCATCCATGTGGGCTTTCAACACAGTTGCATAAGCAGCTTGGAAGCGCTGATGATCCTTAGCTGATAGCTGCAAATTCAATAAAATCAGCCAATTTAATGTTTGACTAGAAATACTTCACAAAAAATATTCGCTCGGTCAAAGCAGCCTAAAATTGATAACTTTAAAATCCTTTTTCGAGAAAAAACATGAAGAACATTGACCATGTAACACATATCTTGATAAACATATTTCAGAAAAGATATCAAATCTATTACAGAACACATAAAAATTAACAATGCAAAAGTTAGGCAAGTATAATGAATTTTACTTCTACATTCCAAACGCGCACTGCTACAAATAGGTACAGACTTCTGTTATTTTAGAATAGATTGTTCTTCATCTGACGTGGTGCCTAATCTTAGAAATAAACCTATAATATTTGAACATAATTGAAATTCCAAGAAAATTATGATGTTGACAAGAAACTTATTTGAACCAAAAGTGTCTGCTCTTATGCTCCCTACATACTTGAAATTCTATCTCCCAAAATTATCTGCTCTTATGCTTCCTACATACTTGAAACTCTGATCTCCCATTTTATTGTGTCCAATCATTCCCCTAGTAGGTCAGATGTCTTGCACAATTTGGTATAATGGTTTTATTTTTTGAACTAAGTTGGGAGTGTTTCCCCAGTTCAAGCAAGAGTTTTCTGTCTTGTTCTCTGCAATTTGTTATTTCCTAACTAATCACTATATTTGATCCATATTTTCTCACAAAGATCATTTTGAATATAAAGACGTCTCATGAAATTGGTGCCAGTTTTACCAACACATTCAGGATATTCCCCCTCGAAATGGAATATTTTTCATGACACATTATTGAGAGTGATGTTGCAACTGATCATTTGAACTCTCCGTGCCTTAAATTCTCAATGTGTTATGGGTTCAATGAGAAAAGATACTTCAAGTGGCAACACTGAACACTGCTTAACCAGTATACTCATTAAGGATATATTATACACGCATTATCTATCTCAAATCCACGAGACATTTTTCGCTGCATTGACCAGCCTTCCTAGACAACGAAACAAAGACAGCCAGCAATCTAGGATTAAGGAAAATCCTGTGTAAAATTATTAAATAGGATTCACATCAGATAAAACACTGGACAACCTACACACCAAACAAGTGCAAGGAGAACAAACATAAAATGTCAACTGAAAGAGAGATAACCAGTGAAGTAACAGGGTATTTTGCAGACCCCTATGCTCCTCAATGCCATAAGGAGATCGTAATGAGCAATTAGGAGGGAATGGTCCTAATGATGCAGAGGACCTCTACATTAAAAAATGTTATCATCAAATTCCCTAGTACATTAAGTGAGATTGCACATTTCCCACTAATCCTATAATTACACTTTTGATGTTCACATGCATTACACCTACAGCATAAAGCAGTTATGAACAGATGTAAACTGTTAATAGGGGAAAAAGTGATTCAAGTTTAACTAATTCAACACATAATTGTGATAAGACAGTTCACAGCTTGTACCACATACAAACAACAATATTACCTAGTTCGGTCTCAAATGTTATCTAGAAAGTAGCAGGAATTGATGTCTTTAAGAGGAAAGTGCCAATCTTGAAAAATTAAGAGATTTCAATTATGCCTGTTGACTACATGGCAAGAAGATAATGGGTAAAGTCACAAATAATGGTCACTCAATTCAACACTTGAAAGCTTAGAATGTGCAGTTTATATTAGTTCACCGTTCCCTTATTAAAGGTTGTTAAATGAAGAAAATATGCTCACTCCTGCACTCGTTTCAGGTAACTGCATTTTTGAGAAACAAATATACTGGCATACAAAACTTAGGATACTTTGCTGTCCTTCAACGGTGCATAGCAGCATGTATGTTCAGAACAAGGAAAGTTTGTTCAATAAGTTACCCATGGGAGATGACTTGCTCTAACAGTACATGATCCATTCCCAATACTCTTTTCTATCTCAGGTGATTATTTTACTCTAGTTCAGATATAGAGCATGCAAAGCCCCGAGTTAAAAAGTGGCAATAAATTTTAATTCCTTTCGCACGGCACATCTACTTGAACACTAGTTATAGCAAACTGTCAATAACGATAGAAAACAGACAAAAGGAAACAGAAAGAGGAAGCATTAGCACAGAATGGCATCCCACACATAGAGATATGCCACACATAAGTCAGTAACTTGTAATTAAGAAAGCATCATGATGGTCACAAGTCACAACCATAAGGTAAGGACATCCACAAACTGACCGTTGTGCTGATGGTCTTTTTCCATCAGTGGCCCTTACGAGGCAGCGATAATCAGAAGTCTGTTGAATCGCTCCATCTCCATCTTGTAACTTCCTTTTCCTTTTGCTTTGCAAAGAAGCTGCATAACCATGTGAACAACCAAAAAACCAAATTAGTAATAACAAGATATCAAAGTTCAAAACATACATAAATTAACCATCCACGGCATCAAGTTCCCTACATGATTGGAACAATGTAAGACGACAACTCCCATTTTTGTCCCCTATTAGAAGTCAAGATCTATAACAGGAGGTGACGTGTTTCCAAATAAAAATTAATCTGTGAACATTACAATCTTGTGAACATTTATCTAGTAGTTTATGTAAAGCTTGGCGAAGAACGTCTAATAGGATGTTTACCGATGAAGATTGCAGGCAATCTAGAACAACAATAACAGACTAATATGGAAATTATGTTTTAGAAACTTCAGTTCAATCTGCAATTTGGAACACCTCACATGGCATTTCCACTGTGTTTGGTGGCCAGTAAATCTGTTCTTTCTGCTTTATTTTAGTTTTGTTTGTGGCAAAATACAAGATTTAGTCAGCTGTTGTTTTTCTATCTTTGTGATGGTTCGGCTGTATTCTTTTATCTTTCAATTTAGCCTAGGTTTCATATCCAGCTTAGGGGCTTTAGGGTTTTAACTAGCAGAAATTTTCCTGTGCATTTGCTTCTGTTGTTCTTGCCAAGCATTGGAGGAAACAATTCTGACAAGCAGAGCGGTAATGGAGCAGGATGGAGATTGAAAGGCCATTTGTGGATGGAAACTACACCACACAAGAGTACAAGGAATCACAGTGGTAGACAACTGGCAGTCAAGCTTGCTGAAGAAAAAATCAAAGGCATCTTGGTGGAGAGAAGGAAGAAAATGTTGGGTTAAGTGTTTAGTAATTTTGGGTTCCAAGTGTAGACGCTTGTGTGCATATAAAGGAAAACACATGGTGCATCTGAGCTTTGGAGCCAATGAGCTGGATAACGATTTCAATGAGGAAATAAATCAATAATGCAGAAGATGTGAAGCTCTTGCATCCCAAAATGGCTGAAAATGGACAAACTTGCAGAAAAAGACATTAACCATTAAAGCTTGAATGTACACTCTCCTTCCTGACTAGTGACAGACCAGTCACCAAACCACCCCAATATGCACACTAGTGAAATCTCTGGCGATCAAGGTCTCTGTTGCAAGTATTGGGTAATTTGAATCTAAATACATTGTTAATATCTTCCTCTCTGTCAGGTATGAATACCGAATCAGTGGATTCGAGTTATGAAACTGGCTTCGACAGCCATTGTCAAGCAACTGGGAATGAACATGCCATAGATTCTTGAGGTTTTGATACCCCCGAAGATGACAAGGCTAACGAAGGAAATGTCTGAGCTGCTTATCAATATGATTGACTTTAAAGGCTTTTGGTGATCTCATCTTGCCTACGGTTATGGTGGTTCACGATTTTCAATATGTATGGTCACTGGTCCTGCGGAAGTATATTATAAGGTGATATATGTTCCTGATGTAGTCAAAGCATATCTCTGATTATTGTTTGCTTTTCTAGTTGGTCTACTGATGATAAAGTTTATATATGCAGTTGAAATTTTTGGGTATTTAGGCTGTAAACTGATAAGTATATATATTTCAGCAGAAAATTTAATGGATTGAACATGAGTCATAGTTTTCACTGCCTGCCAATTTTTTTGTAGCCAAAATTTTGTTAATTATTGGATCTGAACTCAAAACCCTACCGAATTAAAAAAATAAATCGAGATCTAACCCAAATTGTCGAGAACTAATTTTATTTATTGGGATTTCATATCAATTTGTCAAGAACTAATTGGAATGATATCATACCATAAAATCAGTAGATATTTTATAACAGACTCAAGGTTCAAACTTCAAATACCCTAGAGACGTGTAAATGTCTAAGATTGCGTGGGGCACACCTCTTGAGGGTCAAGGACAGGTGCAAGTTCTGGGTGTATTTGACAAAACAGATAGCACTAAGTCATGGCATCTGAAGCCAAAGGTATGTCCAATAAGGGAGCGGTTTGATTTACAGAATATTTCACTTAAGTCATTTTTTTGTTAAATCCCTCTATCAAAAAATATCTACAGTTGTTTGAGAGTTGTGGAGTAATGGCAATGGAAACATTTATAAAAGCACTAACCAAGTTCAAATTCCCAGACTGCAATAAGGGGTTCAATAACTCAATCCAACAAGTGGCGCATGTAACATTTTAAGCAATCAGAGCTTTTCAGTTCGAAACAAAAAAATATTTTGTACATTACAGAACAATTGTGAGAAGAACATAGAGCTTATTTAAAATTGATTGAAAAATTAGTCAAATGACGAAAAATAGTCCATAAAATGTACTGTGTTTTAGAGATAATGGAACACACCTGTAAGATTCTGACCCAGGTTCAAATTACCCTCATCTCACCATAATAAGGCAACCATTGTGCTTTAACTAATATCTTGTCAAAAACTGTGTATGATACACAGTTTTTACCAAAAGGTGTTTTCTTAAACTACAGACTGTGGAAGCCTAAAACCTTTAAAAACTCATATTTACAAAAACCTTATGAACCTAGCCCAAAGGAATTAAGTCCGCCCATAACCTTGGAAACCATTAAAACTTAGCCTAAATTGATCGACGAAAACCTTTAAAAACTTAGCCCAAGTTGATCTACAATTGCCCAATTTAATGCAGAATGGCGAATCTAATCGAAATTCAATGCAAAATTGACTTACATCTTTTGAGAGTGACCCAAACAGAGCCTTTATCCCTTGTTCTTTCATACATCTTTGTCAGTTCAGTCAGAAAAGGGTCTGTATCCAGCAATACCTGCAAATAACAATCACAACAAACAAAGATCCGACTACCCATTTTATTATAACTTTAAAAAAAAATTATGTAGACTTAGATTTCCATTTAATGACTACAATTAGAAAGGTCTAAGCATTGTAAAAAAACATCTGGAGGACATGAAGTCACCATTATGGAGATCTGTGAAACTTCTGATCGATTTGGGTATGAGCTAAATTGATGGTGCTGTGTGCAAACTCCGAGCCTCTCTCTTTGTTGGGTGGTTTTTTTAATGCAATAGCAAAGGAAGAACAATTTAGGTTTTTCTTCTGTTTTTTTTTTTTCCTTTGGTACCTGGCTTTCAAATGGAGCGCAAGGTAACAGATTAAGAGAATAATGTTCTTGAGACAAAGGTTCTGATGGCATCGGTATCAGGGATCAAATTTGAAGGGCTGGTCAAAATTTTATTTTGAAGGGCACATATTTAAGTAGCCCTTCGGTGATGAAAAGCAGTATAAAAATTTACACTTCATATGACAAGAGAAAATCTAGTATACATGTCCTAAAAATAAAGAACATTTTCTTTTTTAAAAGTGATTATATAAAAACACAATACTTTGGTTCATGGTACTATGGTTACAATAAAGTAAATGATGCATTATGCTTTAATTTCAAACCCCTTTCAAATATCTCTATGTGTCTTTCATACTAAGAGAGCTAATAATAAATAAACTAGTTCATATCGAACATGTTAAGAAGAGTAACTCCACCTAAAATATAACAAATTACATTTCCCTCAAATCATATATTCAAAGGGTATATGCATATACACACACATATTTGGATAATAATGCAAATTTGTGTCAAAAACTTCCCATACATATATATAATTCCATGAGATGATAATAGGAATGGGACACCTCAAAACATTATATATTTACTGGTCCTTGACGTTGCGAGCCTGCGACCACCATTTCTTATTTGGATACAAATGGAGTGGGGCGGGAAGTGCAAAGAGGGGACTTTGTGTTCTCGGGAGAGCTACCATAATTTATGGGCTTGAATATTCGACTAAGCAAAGGGAAAAGTGCAAATGCTGCAAAAATTGCTTATAATTTATTTTGTAAAGACCACAAAGATGTTACCTAAACATACCAAAGTTGATAGCAATGATGTGGTGCTAGCTGAGACTGCAGTGTCTATAAAAATTATTTTCCGTGATGGTGTCATATTAAACTCTCAAATTATTGATTTCTTAATCCTTTGGCTAAAATTCCTCCAAATTCCATGGAATAGCCTAGGGAGGGTATCGAACTACCCAAATTCTAGTGGAAAATTTAACCTTTTGTAGAGCCAGATTTTGTAATTTTAGCACGAGAGACTAGGCTTTGATCAAGTTGTGCAAATATTTATAACACACGTTGAAATGATAAACTTTGAAGGTTGGATCTTTCATCTCATCATCCATGCATCGATGATCGAAGGCCATTCTACAATGATGAATGCATTTTGTTCAAATATTTTATTAGATATAAAATAAGGATCTTGATTCCATTTTATATTAGAGAAATTGAAACAGCCAAATAATGATTTTGTGATTGAAGAATGTTTTACCTCATTTTTCACCATCATATGATTTAAGCCTCCAAAGCCCATATGCAGAAGCATTGCGACATGATTTTTTTTAACGTCCACTTAGTACATACTTGCTGAGTATAAAAGAATCAAATCAGACTTATTTCTCACTGAGTTCTCAATAATTCATCAAGTGTTTGGAAAAATGCGTATTTTCAGAAGTATTTACCTGTTTTCTTATATCTTCCACATGTTGAATCGCTGATGCATTTAGTCTAATTTTTTACAAAAAAGTGTGCTGGAGTCTGCGAGAAGAACATGTTATAGCAACAATGCTTAATGAGAAAGTGACATTATAAGTTTATAATTAATGAGTATTGCTTTGCTTGGCGCCGTCTATTTGTCAATGTCCACAGTCACTTCCAAATTGGAACTTGGAATTGGGAATTTGGGGGTTTGGAGCAGTGAAGGGCGCTGCATAATTGCATTATGCATGAATTTTACAGGATCTGTTATTAAATGCTAGAGATTTAGTTGTATATTTAATAGTTATTTTGTCCTCTCCTGTCCTCCAAACGAGTCGAAAGTCCAAAATACTTAAAATTCCGATTTCCAATACTCCAAATAATAAAATCAAAAAATCAAATCCTTAGTGATAAAATTTGTATGATGCAAGTTGCATTAGTGTACATGCAAAGCAGTAGCTGTAGTAGATGACATTGATGGGTAATTTTTAATGGCACCCTTCTTTTGACATTTTAAATAATACTTTATACTTCAAGAATGTCATTTAATTTTTATTTTTTGATTTTCATTTGACGGGTAAATTTTCCATCGCATTTCTGGGACGAGCTTGGACCCTTAGGACGGGCTTGGACGGGTGCAAATTTGATCCTTGATCGGTATAAGCAAACTTTACGTCTAAGGCTATTTCTTATTTATTGGTTTATGTGTATGTACATTGCTTAGACGTATATGATATGTATACACATACACATACATTGTATATATAAGCTTTCAAAGGAAAACTCATAAAAGCAATGGGAGATTCAACTCCTTCATCATTCCTTTGGACCAAGGTGATATATACAATTATGAGCAGAGGCATAGCTATACATGATGAAATCTTTCTGGAAGTTGGGAACATACCAAGATGGGCATGAGAAATGGCTTTCTTGATTTTATTAAAAGGAGACTTTCCATCGAAGTATTCCACCGAAATGGAACCTTCCCCTTCACCATCTCCACAATATGTCGAGTCTTATCAACAAAATCGAACAAACCTTGTCAAAAATTGACTTTCCCAAAAATGAATACATGTCGGTTTTACTTGTAGTAAGCGTGAGACTTTGTATGGCCTTGGCCCATTCGAGTCAATCTTTGTTCCTTCCTTGGTCATAATTTGTCTCAAAACTTACCTTCTATGGCCCCAAACATGGATTTCTTAGGGTTCAAAGAAATCTCATGTTTTCGACATCTTATCAGAATCTTCTCTAGGTGATCGCAATGATGTTGTATTTTCTTAGAAAATATTGTTAGATCATCTAGATATACCGCAATGATCTTACCCATCAAATCCCTAAAGGCCATGTCCATCGCCCTTTGAAAAGTGGCTCATGTGTTGATCAATCCAAATGGCATCCTTCGATATGTGAAGGTACCCCAAGGAGTGGTGAAGGTTGTCTTATCTTGGGTCTTCGACTACTAGTTCAACTCCGTTGTACCCTAAAAATCCATCCAACATGGAAAGCATTTTAGAACCAATCACTATTTGTAAAACTTGATCCATAATAGGAAAGGGGTAATTGTCTTTAGGTGAAGCTTGATTGAGATTGCAAAAGTCAACATAGATGTGGATTTCTTCGTTCTTCTTCCGCATCGGAAAATGTTGACAACCCACGTAGAATGACGAATAGGAAAGATGATCCTTACATCCAACATTTTGTAGATTTTTGCAAGGATCGTGCCAGAGATATTCGGGTTGTAGTGGTGTTGCTTTTGCATGTAGAGCTAAGCATAAGATTTCGAGAGGAATGTTGTGTTGAACATCCTTTGGTTTGAAAAAATTTAAATTTGCATACGACCAAGCTAGGACATCCATATATTTCTTTAATATTGTGACAAACCTTCTCTTATCTTCGGGTGAGAAACATTTGTCAATATTTACAATCGTAGGTTGCTCTGTAGATCCCAAATTTACCTTTTTAACTTCAACAGAAGAATTGGGTTCATCCTGTTGCTTTTGTTGGATGAAGTGATCATGCTTGTTGAATAATCCTTCTAGAGACACCAATCCTTTGGGGATTTTGTTCCCTTTGAATTGAAGAACTTCTCCATCACTACCCTAACATGAATCGAGAGATGGATTCACATAAAGTTGATTCAGAACCCTCAAAGTAGAGTTTCTTTGAAGTTATCGATTTTTCAAGAAAAGTAAGGATATGTTGATCACCATTAAAGACTTGTCGATGGACATCATTATCGGAACACTCAGACGATAGACTATCTCAATTATGTACTTGTCTTCTTTGAATTTTGGATGAGGCAATAACGGTGAAGCAAGCATAATAAGGGAATTGGCTTTATCATTATGTTTCAGTAAACACGAGACTTGATGGAAAATGCTTCAAATCTTGTACAAATCCCAAACCTGTTTCTATAATGCTTCAAGTGATCATTCTTCACCTGATATACATTCTTAACTTGGTTCACAATGAGTTCAACATCTCCTTGGGCCTTGATATTTTTAACTCCTTTTCTTTTGTCATCTTTAAACCCAATAACAAAGCTTCATATTCAATTTTGTTATTGGTGTTGTCAAATCGTAGTTTGAAAGAGAATGGGAAAATCTCATGATCGGGAGATATGAGTACCACACTAGCCCCAGATCTAGAAGTTGGATATCTACAATCAAATTCCAAAGTCCGATTTCATTAGGATCTCTTTCTGTGATGGTAGTAGTAGTAAAAATTTGATTCAAAGTCATGAAATAGGTACCCAAATTGGCATATTTGAAAAGAATTCACACCTTGGGATCATGTGATTTGGTAACAAGGTACTTCTCCCGAACTTCAAGTTCAAGCATGCACATTGTTCCATTGGCATGTATATGTGAATCTCTCCTACATCTCTACAAAAACCTCTTCCCAACAATATTCCATAAACAACTGGAATATTTGCAATCAAGATCGTCATCTTGACTCTCTTCTCAAGAAGCGCAACAAACGTGAATTGAGCATCCTTGATTAGCCCTATCAATGGAACTTTTTAGTTTCATTGAGTAGGTAATGCCCAAAAGGTTTTATTTGAGTGAGTCCCAAGGCATGAGCTACCTTTACGAGCATGACATTATCGGATGCTTCCAAATCTATGATGTAGTTGTTGAAATTGAAACCGTTGAGAAATGACAAATAAAATGGCTCAATTTTACCCGATGAAGAGGTTGAATCTTTTGATAAATTGAGTCAATCTTTCAAATTTCTCATGGTTACATGGAAGGTAATCTACTTTTGACATCCGAATTTTGGTTTTCTTGGCGTGATCAATAATGTCAAAAGTTGCATAAGAGGGGGTTAATGAAGGAGCAGGACCTTTTGTTGCTTTGCTTCTACGGAAGAGTTATTGGCCTTAGGAGTAGTGGAAGAAGATGGATTAGAAGTGAAGGTATCCTTTTTGACAAGAGGTTTCTATTTTGGTTGAATGGGAAAAGGAGTCCCTCTTTTAGCAACATTAGGAATGGCCATCGATCTTTTTTTCTCTTTGGCCTTTTCTTTGGGTTTTCCACTTCTTTCCTTTGGGTTTGTGAACAGTGAAAACAACAAAAGATTGACTATCCATATCATTCACTACATCATCATAATCATCTTCTTTATATTCCAAGTACCCGATATTGGAGTCATTAATTGGTTCATCATATGATTCTTTAGTGTAACCAACATCTTCATAAAAATCTTCAACTTCATATTCATGTGCATCTTCTCTTTCATTAACCACCTCAACAATAACATTGACAAGAGGAGCTTCAATAGCTAACCTTGGTTGAGTAGCTAGTAACTGGTTTCTATCTTTGGAAGGAGCGTTATTATTATTAAAGTTTCTCCTTGGGATATCCCAGTAATGAGTGTTAGGTACATTTTGGGACATTTGTTTCTTCAAAGTCAACAAATCATTAACTAATCTATGAATCATGGGATCGATAGTACTTTGATATGTACTCTAGTTTTTAGGTTTAGAAGAATCTCTCCTTATTTTATTAGACATGATAAGATCATCCTCGATCTTTGTAGTTGTTGACCGTGCGGTAACCAAATAAGGAATATTTGACCTCCTTAACAAGAAGCTAACTTCAGGTAGTTGAGCATTAACAAAGAAACACTTTTGATTTTCAAGAGTAGGGGTAGCACACTCTGGAATCTTATGGATCAATTTATTGAAATTTGCAACAAAATCATGCATAGATTTGTGTGGTTCTTTTTCATTTGAGTGAGTTGAGCTAGTAATGCATGTGTGTCCTCTGCAGATTTGAATCTTGCTTCAAACCTTGTCCTCATAGTTTCCCAATTGTCAATAGACCCGGGGGTAAATGGTAGAACCATTCATGATGAAGCCTTGGAGTCTCAAAAATAGGAGAGTAGACACATCCTCATAACCAACACCCATAACTCCACAAGAAATAAAGAATGAGACTATGTGTTCATCGAGGTGTTGTTTTTGTCACTATTGAAATTTGGGAAGTTCTTATGTGAACCATGTGGTAAATCATGCAGAGGTTGAGGCAATGCAAGAGGGTTGATAGTTGGTTCCTAATGGACTAGAGGTGGTGGTGGAGCAACCATTGTTTGAAGCGATTTGCATGCGGGAATTTGAGTTCCACTAAAAATAAAGCTCTGCAAGTTGTAGAAGAACTATCCTCTTGTGCATCTTGGTTCCCATGAACAAGTGATGATCTCTTTGAATGGATGGAAGGTCATTTCTCGGGATTGAGATTGAAATTATGCAACTGCAATAACTCGAACATAGGATCCACCTCACCTCTTGCTTTGCTTTACTGGGATTAAAAACCTTTCCTTTTCAGCTTGAATCATGAAAGAAATAGTAGGAAAAAACAAATACAAAGTCGCTAAAGGTGTGATAAATCCTATCTTGCATGTTTGTAGTCCCCAGGTAGATTCGCAAAAAACCATTGGTTGGATATTTTGTCAGGGACAAAATATGAGGTTCAACCAAAACATGCGGAAAAAGTCCCTCCTCAAATAAAGGGGAGGCACCCTATTTATTACTATTCTAACAACACCAAAGAATATTTACAATATTCACACTAATCTAGCATTGGGGGTGGGATCTCATCCCGGTAGATTTATTTCTTTTGGAATGAAAGATAGATTGAGAATGGAAGAAAGTTATAGAAGTGAAAGTAGAAAGGAAGAATGGAAAGAAAGAAAAGTAGGAACGTGTTTTTTCTTTGGCAAATGCAGATCTAAAGATACTAACACGAGATAAAATAGTAATAAACTTTTTTGAGATATAATGAACAATGAAATGGAATTTAAAGAATATTATAATGCATTGAACTTAAGAACAATACATTAAACAAAGAGATAACACTCAACACCCAATTTGTAATGCGTCTCTTATATTCCTTATAACAAAAGATTGAAAAAAAAAAGTTTTTATTTCTCTTTTACAATTTCAGCTCTCTTTTTGTCCAAAAATCTCCTCCCTTATAAAAAAAGATTGAAAACAATGTGTGATGTGACATGTGCAACTAAAGGCCTATCAGAATACCTAGAACTATGTGAATCTATATGTGCAACCACGGGCTGCAAGAGACCTATGAGGGATAATGCCATTTAAAGAAGTGTGCACACCAAAGTCTTGTCACGAGACTAGGAGGACTAGAACTATGCAAATTAGTGTGCAAAAAAAGAGACCTATTTTTAGATGCACTAGGAAGAGTGATAGAAACTGTAGAAGAACTAGGCATGCTAGGAGAGAAATCCCTAAAAGGAATACTCAAATAGTAAAAAACTTGTTGATGATGAATAAACTTGACACACTAATGAACTATCAATGGAACAACCCTAAGAGCATGTAGCCAAGGGATACCTAGATGTAATACTCAATAGTAACATATTTAAATACTTGAGAATGAATTTTTGTGTAGTGATAGACCCAACTGTGATTAGTAGTGTAATGCGTTGAAAGTGTGGATCAAAATCAAGTACAAGACTCTCAAAAGAGATACCAAGAGATTGAAGTAATGACCATGCACAAACATTATCCTTGTTATGTGGAATAACCAATACACCCTGAATAGGAATTTGATGAATAGAGATTGGAATAGATAATGTGTCATAAACGAGTGTCTCATCTATATAAGAATTAACAAAAGAAATGATTAGTGTAGAATATGATGTGTGAGTAATAGTGCCATTATAACATCAAGTGGGTGATCATAAGAAGACATTGGTGGCACCGCACAATGAGTGTTATGAACTTCTGAAGTATATGTGTCATTAGTATGCTTAGGAAGTGGATCATTGAATATTTTCAACTTAGAATTATTATTTGTAGGCTTAGAAGATTTAGTGGGATCATCCCATTCAATTGCATTAGAGTCAATAAGATCTTGAATGACATGTCGTAACTTAAGACATATATTTGTAGTGTGACCAATACATCTATGATAATCACAATAAGCATTAGCATCGAAGCTCTTACTTTGAGGCTTGTTCGTATCAACCTTAAATGGTGGAGGGAGAGACATAAGATTGTACTCAAGTAATTGTTTTAGAACCATGCGTGGAGGAAAAGGTAATCGTGTAAATTGTCATCTTGTGTGTTGTAGTTATAGCTTAATAGGTTGAGAAATAATGTTGATATTGTCTTTAGAACTCACCTTAGTGTTGTTAGATTTTCCCTTGAAATTATATTTGCTTTGAAAATTGACATTTGATGGATTAGAGGTGCTAGCAACATAATTGAGTTGTTCATGTGTAATATCTTAGTTTAACACTCTTTTAGTGTATGATATATATGGTCAAAATACTTGAATTTTTATAACATGACCGATTGTTGTAATGGAGGAAAAAACTTTTAATAAAAAGGTCTTGTAATTCACTGTCATTTAATATGTTGTCCATCTTAGTAAACATTATTCGATAACACAAGACATAATCATTGATATGTTCATCATACCCTTGTTTAAGTTTGAACATTTTTTCATAAGATATTTTATCCACAATGTTGATTGAAATTCAAGCCAAAAAATGATTTGTTAATGTAGTAGAAGAGCGCACAAAATGTGTGGGGTGATCATAAAACCATTGCAACGAAAAGTCCTTAATACTCTAGGAAATAACTTAGTAAGTAATATATCATTAGGCTGCATAGTCAAAGCGAGAGCATAGAAAGATCTACGATGTTCTTGGGAATCACCCTTGCCATCATAAATAGGAAGCTTAGATGCAAAAATCCAACAAGCAAATAATATGAGACAACTTCAGGTGTAAGTGGATTATGCAATAATCGTGAAAATTCCATAATATTATAAATATGAGAGACACCTTGTTGCGGTTGTAAAATTTATTCTTGTAAATAATGAATAAGGAACTCAAGATCTTGTGTGCTAGATGAATATGCACACATGCCATTGTGATGATAAGTAGGAGTTGTATAAGTAATAATGGCTATGGGAATAGGCATAGACACATTTTGCATAGGAATGTTAGGTTCCCCGAGGAGGTAGGCACAATAGATGTAGGTATAGTAGATGAGGGCTGAGATCTATCCGTAAAAGATGTGTCATTAGATTGTTGATCATGAACAAGCTTAACAACAAGTAGAATTTTGATAATAGGCTCAATATGATGTGGATTAACATGAAGTTGAGCATGAAAGTTAGATAAGAGTTCTACTTGGTCTTGATCTACATTGTTGTCCTCATCATGGTCATAATCATAGGAGTGTTCACTATTGTTCTCAATGTCATGCAAGGGAACCTCTTGTGCAGGTATATCAAGAAGATAACTAGAAGTAGGAATAGAATAATCCATTGCACTGTGATGCTTGCAAGTAGGAGGTGAAAGCTCAAGATGCTCAATATATTGATTAGAAAGTCAAACACTACATCGGTATGGCATAAAAGGAAAACATATAGAAACTAAAAAGTGATGATAACAATGAAAGAAAACAACATATGCTTCTAAAAAGAAACCCTATAACCACTAGAATTAGGGCTATAGGTGTTCATTAGAGATTTGGGTTCACTAAATGATTTCACCCTTTTTAATTTAAGAATGTTTTAATTAACATACATAAAAAAGGATGAATAATGTTATAGGTGGATATTCTAATTTAATTAACTTCCAACATTAATTTCACAAATCAAAATAACACTTTTCAAAGTGACTAACTACTTAATGAATTCTAAAACAAAAGGAAAAGATTGCACTTAGTTGATTTTGTATGGATCTAGAGGAGTCTATGTGAGTGCGAGTGTAGAAACGAGTAGATTTGGAAATGGAAATGGTTCATTTCTAAAACTATGACTTGAAACCGAGATTAACGTCAAAATCATACAAGCGGCCTCTAACGTTCCTATAGTCCTTACAATTTTCTACATTCTTGGACTTGCTTGGAATCTAGGTCTGCAACTTCCTAAGTGTTTTTCCTTGCTGGAAATGTGTGTCGTTGTTTGTCGATATTCTTCTCTCACCTTTAGAATGGCTCTATAAACTCTACTCAAACCCTTGTAATGCAAGGAGATCCTGCAAAACAAATCTAGTTGGGTTATGGGAACCCTTGTGCATTGTCAAAGTCACCACTACTCCAAAGAGGGATCAAAACACACATTGTTCTCCTAACATGTGATATCTATTGTAATGTAATCAAAATTGACAACCATGCTTTGAAAATTCCTTGCTTAAGTTTCACACTTTCTCAAATGCTTGGGAAGGGTCACTTTGTTTTCTTGTATGATGAAAATGGAGACTCCTAAACCTAGAAGGAGACTTCAAACTAGTAGAGGGTGTTTCCCTAATGGATGTGCATGAGTTATTTCGTTGTTTAGGGAGCTTTGGGTGCCTTTTGTGCTAGCTTTTGCATGAGGAGTTCATAAAGTGTCAGGTCCCTAAATGAGGTATGTTTTACTTGCTTATATATGCTTTAAAGGTTGTTATGACATGAAAGGACGAACAAAGGGGTATGTTTGTTTGTATGAAGGTGATGGAATTGAAAGAATTAATGCACAACATGTTGGTCCAAAATCATACAATAGGGTCGATATGTAATTTTACAAACCGACCAAAACCAACATTTTTGGACAAGAGGAAGAAAAGCACATTTTGACTTTATGAGCCTAAATATGGATGTTTCTATGTGAATTTTGTGTAATTAAATTTTAGAAACTGACAATAGAGAGGTGTGCAAAGTTAAGCAAGTACATGAAGTGATATCAGTATGTACTAAGCAAGAATGAGGAGAGTGCACTTGTCCATGCAAGTGTGCAATGTCAAGATTAACAATGTCAAAGGATAGATTTCCAAATTTAGTGTTTATAAACACTAAACACAAACCATGAACAATAAATACTTAACACAAACCTTGAAGCCTACATAACATAATTGACACACCATAAATGATAACACAACACTTTAGAATCTTGTGCAATACCTTAGACACTTATACACACCCTAAACACTAACAAGTCACCCTGAATAACACAAGAACTTAAACAAAATCTTGAATTTTAAACCTTGAACAACTGAACTATAAAACCTAATGAGTAAGCTTTATACCCTAAACAAAAAGGTTAACTACTAAACTATAAAATTTTAACATAAACCTTGTTACCTAAATAACACAATGATGACACCATAAACAATAACACAACACCTTAAAATATCAAGTGAAACCATAAGCACTAATGTATCATTGTGAATAAGAATGAAATTAAAAGAAAATATAAAATTATAAACCATAAATATTTAAAACTAAACCCTAAACACAAAATTTAAATGCTAATCTTCAACACTAAACCCAAAACCTTGAATATAAACTATAAACCCTAAACTCTAATGGGTAATCTCAAAAACACAAACTTATATGAAATGTTAAACCATAAAACCTAAACACTATATTGTAAGCCATAAAGAATAAAACCTAACCACTAAACACAACTTACAAATGCTAAACCTTAAACCCTTAAAAAACCACAAACCTAAAACACACAATGAGGACATCGATAAAAAACATAACACGTTGAATTCTCATTCGACATGTTAAGTACACGTGTAATACCTTGAAATCTAATGGGTCATGTTGAATAACACAAACACTTATATGGCACCATAAATCATAAATTGTAAGTACTATACACTATACGCTATACGCTATACGCTATACGCTATACGCTATACATATACACTATACACTATACATTATACACTATACACTATACACTATACACTGTTGGGGTTAGCACACTGGTTGTACAAATAATATATCAAATCTAAGCATACATGCAAATAAAAATGGATATTCTACCAGAAGAAATATATAAAAAAAGAGACATAAATCAACACCAAATTTAACGTGGTTCACCCAGTGTGGGCTACGTCCACCAAGAAACAAGTCAATCTATTATCCAAAGCTTTGACAAGATATACAATGAAGATTTACAATCTTCCACACCTCTTAGATGTACAATACTTTCTTTCTCTCAAGATTTTGCTTCATCACCAAGAATTCTCTCTCTCACCAAATTTTTGCAAGTTATTCTTAATTCTTGTTAATCATTACTTCTAAACCCTAGCTTTTATGCTTATATAGTCATTTATAGACTTAGGGCACTTAGCCATGCAATTACAATCAATAGATATATTTAATGCTAAAAATAGATCTAATTCCCGAGAGTTAATTAAAACATCCTCACACAGGTAACCAATGTTGGTTCATCATAATCGATGTTAGTTCCTCCTTGCCTGACCGATGGTGGTTCCACCCTAATCGATGACGATTCTTGTATTTCTAGCAAATTTCACATTACATGCTAAACCAAAGTAATTGAGCTCCACAACTCAATAATCTCCCACTTGGAGATTAATTACCGTACCATACCTATACAACATCATTCTTGGATCCTTCCTTAGCTTTGTTTCTTCCTCTTCAAGTCTCAAACTTGAAGACCAACAAAAGTGGAGTGTAGCTCCAACTTCTCCTTTGCTAATGGCTTCATTAGCATATCCACAGGGTTATCGCTCATATGAATCTTTTTCATATTCAACTGTCCATCCTCCAATACCTGCCATATGAAGTGATACCTCAACTGAATGTGTTTCGTTCTCAAATGAAACATCGAGTTCTTTGCCAAATGAATTGCACTCTGACTATCACTAAATAGTTTACAATTACCTTTCTCCTTTCCCAACTCTTCCATGAACCTACTCATCCATATCATTTCCTTACTAGCCTCTTAGTAGACAAAGCCACAACCTTTTGTAATATTGAAATCTAGCTAACTGTTGTCCCACCTACTGTGAAAATATATCCAGTAGTGCTCCTTCTACCATCCAGATCTCCACCATATCCAAATCAACATATCCACATAATGAAATATCCAAACCTCCATAGCATAACTACATGCTAGATGTCCCTTTCAAATACTTGAGTATCCATTATACTTCTTTCCAATGCTTATTTACCTGGATTGGCCATATATCTACTCATAACTCCCACTTTGCAATGTCTGATATGCTTTGGTACAAACCATAACATACATGAGACTCCCAACTACTGAAGCATATGGCACTCATGTCATGTATTTTACCTCCTCATGTGATGATGGAAACTGATCTTTGCTTAATTTGAAGTGTCCAACCCATAGGTGTACTAACAAGTTTTGCATTTTGCATGTTGAACCTTTCTAACACCTTGTAGATATAATCTTCCTAAGACAAATACAATTTCTTATTTTCTGTCTCTCTGTATTTGCATGCCAAGGATTCTTTTTGCAGCTCCTAAATCCTTCATAGAAAATGTGTGAGCTAGATTTCCCTTAAGCTCACAAATATTCTGCATACTAGATCTTACAATAAACATATCATCCACATATAGTAACAAAATAATATAGCTCCCATTTCAAGCTTCTTGAAATAAAAACAATGGTCGATTCACATCTCAAGTAACCATGCTCATGCATAAAACTATCAAACCTCATGTACCATTGTCTTGGAGCTTGTTTGAGCCCATATAGATTCTTTTTTAGCCTGCACACTAATTTCTCCTTACCCTTGAATTCATACCCAAGTGGCTGCTGCATATAAATCTCTTCATCCAAATCACCATGAAGGAAAGTTGTAGTTCACATATAATTGCTCTAAATACAAATCTTCTACTACAACTAAACTCAATACAGTAGGAATAGAAGTCATCTTAACAACAGGAGAAAATATCTCACCAAAGTCAATCCCTATTTTATGTGCAAATCCCTCTACTACAAGCCTTGCCTTGTACCTTTTTTGTCCACCCTCTTCTTCCTTAATCCAAAAAACCCACTTGTTCTACAATTTTCTCTTACCTACTAGCAACTTAACCAAATCCCATGTTTGGTTCTATTCTAAGGAGTCCATCTCCTCATCCATGCCATGCTCCCACTAGATGTGGGTCTTATCCTGCATTTATTCTTCAAAGCTCTTTAGTTCACCATTATCAGTCAATAATAAATAAAATAGAGGTGTAAATATTTCTGGAGGTTTACTTACCCTTTGTGACCTTCTCATAGGAGTTTGGGGTACCGGAGGATCAATTTGGACACCCTAGACATTTGTATCCAAATTTGAGATGTGACCGATGTTGGTCATCTCTAACCGATCGTTGGTTACGCTAACTGATGTCAGTTTGTCTCTTTTGTAACCAAAACCAGTTCTTTTGATCGATGTCGGCCAAGGGTCAATTGACACCGGTTACTGTGTAACCATGTAGGTAATACTTTTAAATCTGAGAGTTCATTTTCATTCACAAACTTCTCAACCGGTTCATCCTTGGGTACCAAAATTTGATCCATGTACATTCTCTTTTCATTCCATTCAACATCATGACTCCTAATTATTTTAGAATTCTCTAAATCCCAAAAATGGAAACCGAAATCATCAGATTCATAACCAATGAAAGTGCACCTCTTGGATTTTGCATCCAATTTTTTCCTATTTTCCTTATCAATATGCACAAAAAGCTTCTAACCAAAAATTTTAAGAAAAGAAAGATCTACCTCTTTTCCGGTCCAAGCTTCCTCTGGTATTCCTCCATCTAGTGAACTTGAAGGCCCACAGTTAATAAAATAAACTGTTGTATCAACTGCTTCTGCCCAAAACTACAAAGGCAATCCAGAATGTATCCTCATACTTCTAGCACATTCCATGATTGTCCTATTCATTCTTTCTGTAACACCATTCTCATGTGGTGTTCTTGGAACCATTATTTCTCTCGTATCCCATTCACTAAACAATAATCATTGAAATCCTTACTACTGATATTCACCACCATTTCGGATATAAGACACTTTAACTTAGAATTTGATTCATTCTCAACAAGGGCTTTCCATCTTTTAAAAGTCTTTAAACCATCATATTTACGTTTAATACAATAAACCCATACCTATCTTGTAACATCATCAATAAAGTAACATAATCTTGGGATCCTCCATGAGAATCTACCCGAGTTGGTCCCCACACATCCGAGTGTACAAGCTCCAATATTTTCTCCTTCTTAGTTACCCAAACTTTAGAAATTTCAATCTCTTTTGCTTTCCAAAAGATACAATGCTTACAAAAATCAAGGTCTAAATCTTTCAAATCTAATAACTTACCCTTAGCCTTTAAGATCTGCATTCCTTTTTTACTCATATGGCCCAACTCGTTATACCACATGCATGGATCTAAATCTGAAATAGATAATGTAGAAAAGAATTAGTAATACGGGTAGATAAATATAAAGTTCCTACCTTCTTACCTCTTGCCACAACAAAAAAGCACCCTTGGTGACTTTCCAAGAGTTTCTTGTAAAAGTAACCATGCAACTAGATTCACCTAGTTGCCTGCAAAATAAGATTCCTCCCGAGGCTTACACATGCCTCACATCTTTCAATACCCATGTATTTCCATTCTACAATTTTAGATGAAATTCCCTTTACCATAATCTGCAAGGTTCATCATCACCCAAATAAACATGCCCAAAATTGCCTTGGACATAATTTATGAAATAACCCTTATTAGGGGTTGCATGAAAAGAAGCTCTTGAATCTAAAACCCATGATTCAATTCTATTATTTAAAGAAAGAATAAGAGCATCTTGCATTACTCGATGTAGCAAGATTTGCTTCTTTACCTTTATCACGGTTGTTGGTTCTCTCTATCCTTTGACCAACAATATTTCTTTGCATGTCCTTTCTTTCCACATTTTTAACAAGTAATTACCTTACTACGGATTTAGATATGTTATCCCTTGAATTTGATTTCCCATTACTCTTACTCTTGGATCTCTCCTTTTTCCTGCCCCTACTTTCTACATTCAAAGCATTTCTAGATGATGATTCCTTTGTACTCTTCCTGCGAATTTCTTCATTCAAGATTATATTAACCACATCATCAAACTTTAAAATATTATTAGCAGATGTTGTATTACTAACAAACATTACTAGGTTATCCCAACTATCAGGAAAAAAACATAAGAATAAGAATGCTTTTACTTCATCATCAAATGGTATTTCAACCAATTTTAAATGATTTACAATAGATCAAAAATCATTCAAATGACTAGATGCAGATCCACCTTCATGCATCTTAGAACTAAATAGTTTCTTCATCAAATAAACTTTATTTGAAGCACTAGGTTTTTCATATAAATTAGCAAGATATTTCATTAACTCTATCGTAGAAGTCACTTCTATAATATTAGAAGCCATGGATCTGTCAGGACTCAATCTTATAGATCCCAAATCATTTCAGTCAAGAATCTTCCATTATTCATTAGTCATCTTCGTAGGTCTAGACTTATCATCTAATGGTAAATATAAATCTCTTTGATACAGATAATCCTCAATTTGCATCTTCCATAATTGATAATTTCGGCCTTCAAATTTCTCTACTTTGTATTTGTTTTCTTATGCCATTGTTGTAGTTCCCACTCAATCAGAAAACCCTATGTGAATAAATATGTCAACACACAAAACCCTCAAACAAAGATTTGATATCAATTGTTGGGGTTAGCATACCAGTTGTACAGATGATATATCAAATCTAAGCATACATGTAAATAAAAGCGGATGGTCTACCGGAAGAAATATACAAAATAAGAGACATAAATTAACACCAAATTTAATGTGGTTCACCCAGTGTGGGCTACGTCCACCAAGAAACAAGTCAATCTATTATCCAAAGCTTTGACAAGATATAAAATGAAGATTTACAATCTTTTGCACCACTCGGATCTACAATACTTTCTTTCTCTCAAGATTTTGCTTCATCACCAAGAATTCTCTCTCTCTCACCAAATTTTTGAAAGTTCTTAATTCTTGTTAATCATTACTTCTAAACCACTAGCTTTTATGCTTATATAGCCATTTATAGACTTAGGGCACTTAGTGATCCATAGGGATGCAGAAAAACGCACCACTTCATTAGTTCCATCAACACCAAGAAGTAGAAATAAGAAAAATGAATGTAATGAGGTAAACGGAGGTTTTGGAAGGAACCACCACTTTGTGTAGAGAGCGGTGGTTTCAAAAATCTGCCACCGAACCGGGCGGTGAGTCTTGAGACCATCATTCTACTCGGGTGGTGGCGATCTTGGCACTTTCAAACAAATGAAGAATGGAATGCAAATGGACGCGAATCTGAAGCGCCCAACCATGTCTCTTCCCTTCCATGCCCTTTCACATTCTCCAATGCATGGGAGGACATGGGAAGGCCTATAAATGCATGAAAGGAGAAAGAGAATAGGCATTCAAAGATCCAGAGAGATCAAGAAGCAGAGTCTAATGAGAGTAGTGAGCAAGATCTTCAATGTTGGAATGGAATTATAGGAGCAAGGTGTAGAAATAGAGCAAGCAAGTAATTGGAGAGAAGTTTTACATTGTTGCTTCTTTTCATACTTATTGTAATATGTAATTGTCTATATTAGACCAATAAAAGTGGGAAGAAAGAGTAGTTTCCCTTCTCGATTGGTTTTCCTCCATTGGAGGTTTCTAGGATAAAATTGTTGGTGTTGAAGTTTTGAATTATTTCCTTCTCTACAATTTCCTTTCTATAGCACTAGATAATCAATCACAAAGCTCTATTTTTCAAGAAAATTTGTCATTTTCCAAAGTTGAAAGTAGAACAACATAGTTGTGTGATTCGTAGAGTTCCAAAGTAGAAGTTTACGGATCATTTTGGTATCAGAGCTGATTATATATCCAGGACTGTGGTTTTGAATCTTTCTTGTGATTTTGTATGATAGTGACAAGGTCCAAAGGCAAAGAAGTTTTACCTTGTGAGCCAGATATTTCTACGAAGAAGTGGAAATAGAGAATTTGATCTCAAATGGAGGAAGAGAACTTGGTCCGTAGATTTGAGATGCTAGAGACCATGATGGATAGATTGCATAGAAAACAAGAAGAGATTTCAAATCTGTAAAAAGATAGCTTTAGTTAAGAAAGATTCCATGGACTCGATGGTTCAAGCACTAGCCAAAAATTTGGTATCGAAAGAGCCATCCATGAAGAGGAAGGATGGGAAGAGCATGAAGAGATGCCAATTGTAAGTGAGAAGGTAAAATCTGCACATACACCTTTTAAAATTGAAACAAAAGTGGAAATAAAGAAATTTGAAGGACAAGTAGATGCGAAAGAATGACATAAATGGCTAAAATAGTTAGACATATACTTTAGTGTGCATAATGTCACTAAGGCACAAAGGGTCACCTTTGCATGTCTCAAAATAAAAGGTCATGCTCTAGTTTGGTGGGAAACCCATCTAGCCACTTGTGAGAAGAAGAAATGTCTTATTGTCAGTACTTGGAAATGTTTTAAATAATTGATAAGAGCTAACTTCTATCCTATTGGCCATAAGACTGACATGATGATTAAGTGGTAGTACTTTAGACAGGCAGCGGTCAAAGCGTGCAAGACTACACTACTAATTTTGGAGACAAGCCATGTTGCTTAATATGGACTTGGAGGATGAGGACATTTTGACCAAGTATTTGGGAGGACTTCACACTCACCTTTGGAGGAAGGTAATCTCCATGAAGCCCAAGGATCTCAATGAAGCTTATGTACAAGCATACTACATTGATGACAAGAAGAAGTAAGGAGAAATAGAGCCAAAGGGAGACCAGTCAATAGAACAACAGGACAAAGAACAAGGGAAGACAAGTAGTAGAGGTAAATGGAAAGGTAAACATGCCACTACTGCTTTGCATAATTGTAAAGATCCTAAGAATTTATGTAAGAATTGTGATGTAAATGGACATACTGACGCCACATGTTGGAAGTTGCATCTGGAATTGCACCCAAAGCACCGAACAAAGGATTCCAAGAAATCCATGGCCACTGTGAAGATGAAAGAGAGGTGGAGATTGAGGATGATTCGGATGTAGAAGAGATGTTGGGATGCATGGCCACTAACATGTATGGGGGTAGTAGAAGAAGACTAGATGAGTAAGCTATTTCAAATCGAAATCCAACTCAAAAAGACTAAGGTAAAGACTTTAGTAGATTATGGTTCTCACTCAAATTTGATTTCTATGCGGTTGTAGGATAGCTTGGTCTAGAGACTTACGAGCACCCACATCCATACCCATTGGGATGGGTGAAAAAGGGTGTAGAAATACAAGTTACAAGGAAGTGTAAGTTTTAGTTTGGGATAAATACCCAATATATAGATGTATTAGAGGTTGATATTATACCACTTGACGCATTTGACGTTGTCTTGAAGTCCTTACTTGTATGCCAGGGATGTTGTGTTCACAAGGAGGGAGAACCGGTACAAATGGGTCAAGGATGGAGTCAATTTTAACATCGAGGCACACCAGAAGCAAATCAAAGAAGGCTATGGTAAGTGCCAACCAAGCACCAAGACTTATTCAGGAAAATCATCAATTTTGTTTTCTTTCATTGGAAGAAAAACAAAATGGACATGACAACATGGTTATTTCTAACCAAAGGATGGATAATTTGGATAACACTTGTCCATTTTTGTAGAAGAAGCCACCACATGAATTACTCATTCAAGGAGCAAAACAAACTTCTTATACGAGTCACCATATCTACCTACGAATTCACTGGACTTGGCTGTGGGGCAGCAAGAAGAAGAGGAGATACAAGAAACAGTGGTGACTAGAGAAAAACATACTTGGAGAGGATTCAGCCAATCCATTTCAAGAGACAAAGACAAGAAAGGACCAAACCACTACAGTATGAGACCTTTTCCATACTTGAGTAGGTTGGAGAAGAAACCTTTAGGCCATACTTCATGCAGATGCACATGATAGTAAGTTGCAAGAGCTCGCATCCACTAACACCATCTATGCATGACAAAGAAGGAAAGATACATAAGTTACCTTCCAAAGAGGATTGTACTCAAGGCAACTCGAGAGGAGGATGTAACACTTAACAACAAACCGAGAGATCCACATGAGTCTTGGCGAGGTTGGATGAGAGAAGAAACACCAAGGCAGACCCATCAGTACTTGAATGAGCACGAGAGGGAGTTGATTCCTCTACCACTCCCCCACTAAGATTTTGTGGGACCAAAAATCCTCCTAAGCAGGGGAGGTATGATCCATAGGGATCCATAAAAACACACCACTTCATCAGTTCCATTAGCACCAAGAAGGAGAAATTAAAAAAATGAATGAAATGAGGTAAATGGAGGTTCTGGAAGGAACCACCGCTCTATGCAAAGTGGCGGTTTCAAACCACTACTCTCTACAAGGGTGGCGGTCTTGAAACCACCACCCTAGCCAGCATGGCGGTATCTTGAGACCACCGATTTTCTCGGGGTGGCGGTCCTAGTACTTTTAAATAAAAATGAAGAATGGAATGTGAATGGACACAAATTTGAAGCACCCAATGTGTCTCTTCCCTTCCATGCCCTTTCACATTCTCCAGTGCACGGGAGGACATGTGAAGGCCTATAAATGCATGAAAGGAGCAAGAGAATAGGCATTTGAAGATCCAAAGAGATTGAGAAGTAGAGTCTAATGAGAGCAGTGAGCAAGATCTTTAGTGCTGGAATGGAATTGTAGGAGCAAGGTGTAAAAATAGAGCAAACAAGTAATTAGAGAGAAGGTTTACATTGTTGCTTCTTTTTCATACTTATTGTAATCTATAATTGTCTATATTAGACCAATAAAAGTGGGAAGAAAGAGCAGTTTGCCCTTCCCGATTGGTTTTCCTCCATTGGAGGTTTCCAAGATAAAATTGTTGGTGTTGAAGTTTTGAATTATTTCCTTCTTTACAATTTCCTTTCTATATCACTAGATAATCAGTCACAAAGCTCTAATTTTTCAAGAAAATATGTCATTTTCCAAAGTTAAAAGTAGAACAACATAGTTGTGTGATTCGTAGAGTTCTAAAGTAGAAGTTTACGGATCACTTAGCCATGCAATTATAATCAATAGATATATTTTAATGCCAAAATAGATCTAATTCCCAAGAGTTAATTAAAACATCCTCACGGTGTAACTAACGCGTCGGTTCATCATAAGCGATGTCGGTTCCTCCTTGCTTGACCGATGTCGGTCTGGGTGACCGATGCGGTTCCATCCTAACCAATGATGGTTACTATATTTTCACATTACATGCTAAACCAAAGTAATTGAGCTCCAAAAAACTATACACTATACACTATACACTATACACTATACACTATACACTATACACTATACACTATACACTATACACTATTGAAAAATACAACACCTTAAACACTTAATCAACATGTTAAGCACTCATGCAAGCTGTTGAGTTGTGAAGCTTAATTACTTCATTTTAGCATGCAATTGGAACTTGTTGGAAAATACGAATCCTTGATGTCGGTTAGGGCTAACCGTGTTAGTCGATCCTGAGTCGGAAAAGCAATCCATACTAGGATCGGGGTTAACCAGCATCGATCGATCTTGCTAACCGGCGTGTCGATCGGTCAGGTCGGGAAAAGTAATCCATGACGATCGGGGTTAACCGACGTCGATTACCTGTGTGAGAAAGTTTTAATTAACTCTCAAGAATTAAATCTATTTTTAGCATTAAAGTAGATTTATTGGATGTAATTGCATGGCTAAGTGCCCTAAGTTTATAAATGACTATATAAGCATAAAAGCTAGGGTTTATAAGAGATGGATGTATCATAATTATAAGATAATTATGTGAGAGAGAATTCTTGGTGAAGAATCAAAAATCTTGAAGGAAGAAAGTACTAAACATCTGAGAAGTGTAGAAGATTGTAAATCTTCATTGTATATCTTGTCAAAGCTTTGGATAATAGATTGGCTTGTTTCTTGGTGGATGTAGCCCACACTGGGTGAACCACGTTAAATCTGGTGTTGATTTATGTCTCTTGTTTTGTATAATTCTTCTAGTAGAATATCCACTTTTATTTGCATGTATGCTTAGATCTGATATATTATCTATACAACCGTGTGCTAACCCCAACAAATGGTATCAGAGCTTTGTTTTAGGGTTTTGTGTGTTGACATATTTACTCACAGAGGGTTTTCTAATTGAGTGGGAGCTACAACAATGATAAAAGATAATAAATACAAGGTAGAGAAGTTTGACAACCGAAATTATCAATTATGGAAGATGCAGATTGAGGATTATCTGTATCAGAGAGATTTGTACTTACTGTTGGATGAGAAGTCTAGACCTACGAAGATGACTGATGAAGAATGGAAGATTCTTGACAGAAAGGCTTTGGGATCTATAAGATTGAGCTGCAACATCCATGGCTTCCAATATTATAGAAGCGGCTTCTACGGTAGACTTAATGAAATCTCTTGCTAATTTATATGAAAAACCTAGTGCTTCAAATAAAGTTTATTTGATGAAGAAACTTTTTAGTTCTAAGATGCATGAAGGTGAATTTGCCTCTAGTCATTTGAATGATTTCCGATCTATTGTAAATAAGTTAAAATCGGTTTCAATACCGTTTGATGATGAAGTAAAATCACTTTTATTCTTATGTTCTTTGCCTGATAGTTGGGACAACTTGGTAATGATTGTTAGTAATACAACATCTGCTAATAATATTTTGAAGTTTGATGATGTGGTTAGTATAATCTTGAATGAAGAAATTCATAGGAAAAGTACAGAGGAAACATCATCTGGAAATGCTTTGAATGTAGAAAGCAGGGGCAGGCAGAAGGAGAGATCCAAGAGTAAGAGTAATGGGAAATCAAAGTCAAGGGATAGCAGATCTAAATTCGAAAAGGGAATTACTTGTTGAAATGTGGAAAGAAAGGACATGCAAAGAAATATTGTTGGTCAAAGAATAAAGAGAACCAACAACCAGACAAAGGTAAAGAGGTGAATCTTGTTGCATCAGAGGTAATGCAAGATGCTCTTATTCTTTCTTTAGATAGTAGAATTGAATCATGAGTTTTAGATTCAGGAGCTTCTTTCCATGCAACCCCTAATAAGGGTTATTTTAGAAATTATGTCCAAGGCAATTTTGGGCATGTCTATTTGGGTGATGATGAACCTTGCAATATTACTGGTAAAGGGAAGTTCATCTAAAATTGTAGAATGAAAATACATGGGTATTGAAAGATGTGAGGCATGTGCCAAGCCTCAGGAGGAATCTTATTTTTGCAGGGCAACTAGGTGAATTTGGTTGCATGGTTACTTTTACAGGAGACTCTTGGAAAGTCACCAAGGGTGATTTTGTTGTGGCAAGAGGTAAGAAGGTAGGAACGTTATATTTATCTACCTGTATTACTGATTCCTTTTCTACATTATCTACTTCAAATTTAGATGCATGCATGTGGCATAATCGGTTGGGTCATATGATTAAAAAGGAATGCAGATCTTAAAGGCTAAGGGTAAGTTATTAGATTTGAAATATTTAGATCTTGATTTCTGTGAGCATTGTATCTTTGGAAAGCAAAAGAGAGTGAGATTTCTCAAAGTTGGGGCAACTAAGAGCAAAAATTGGAGCTTGTACACTCAGATGTGTGGGGACCAGCTCAGGTAGCTTCTCATGGTGGATCCTAGTATTATGTTACTTTCATTGATGATGCTACAAGAAAGGTATGGGTTTATTGTATTAAACACAAATCTAATGTTTTTGAAACTTTTAAAAGATGGAAAGCCCTTGTTGAGAATGAATCAAATTCTAAGTTAAAGTGCCTTAGATCTGACAATGGTGGTGAATATTGTAGAAAGATTTCAATGATTATTGTTTAGTGAATGGGATACGTAGAGAAATAATGGTTCCAAGAACACCACAGGAGAATGGTGTTGTAGAAAGAATGAATATGACAATCATGGAATGTGCTAGAAGTATGAGGATACATTCTGGATTGCCCTTACAGTTTTGGGTAGAAGCAGTTGATACAACGGTTTATTTGATTAACCGTGGCCCTTCAAGTTCACTAGATGGAGGAATACCAGAGGAAGCATGGACCGAAAAAGAGGTAGATCTTTCTTTTCTTAAAGTTTTTGGTTCAGAAGCTTTTGTGCATGTTGATAGAGAAAATAGAAAAAAGTTGGATGTAAAATCCAAGAGGTGCACTTTCATTGGTTATGGATCTAGTGATTTCGGTTTTCATTTTTGGGATTTAGAGAATTCTAAAATTTTTAGGAGTCGTGATGTTGAATGGAATGAAAAGAGAATGTACAGGGATCAAATTTTGGTACCCAAGGATGAGAAAATTGAGAAGTTTATTGATGAAAATGAACTCTCGGGTTTTAAAGAAACACCTTTAGAAATACACAGTAACCGTGGTCGGTTAGGCCTTGACCACCATCGGTCAGATGAACCACCGACAATGGTTACAGAGGATCAAAACCGGCATCGGTTAGCTGAACCGACATCGGTTAGAGGTGACCGGCATCAATCACTATTAGAAGTTGATACTAATGTCTAGGAGGTCTAGATTGAGCCTCCGGTACCCCAAAATCTTGTGAGAAGGTCACAAAGGGTAAGTAAACTTCCAAAAAGATTTTCACCTTCTCTATTTTATCTATTATTGACTGATAGTGGTGAACTAGAAAGCTTTGAAGAAGCAATGTAGGATAAAACTCACGTTTAGTGGGAGCATGGCATGGATGAGGAGATGAACTCTTTGGAATAGAACCAGACTTGGGATTTGGTTAAATTGCCAATGTTAGAAAGAGAACATTGCAAAACAAGTGGGTTTATAGAATTAAGGAAGAAGAGGGTGGATAGAAAAGGTACAAGGCAAGGCTTGTAGTAAAGGGATTTGCACAAAAGGCAGGTATTGACTTTGGTGAAATATTTTCTCCTGTTGTTAAGATGACTTCTATTCTTACTGTATTGAGTTTAGTTGCAGTAGAAGATTTTCATTTAGAGCAACTAGATGTGAAGACATTTCCTTCATGGTGATTTGGATGAAGAGATTTATATGCAGCAGCCGCTTGGGTATGAAGTCAAGGGTAAGGAGAAATTAGTGTGCAGGTTGAAAAAGAGCTTATATGGGCTCAAGCAAGCTCCAAGGAAATGGTACATGAGGTTTGATAGTTTTATGCATGAGCATGGTTACTTGAGATGTGAATCTGACCATTGTGTTTATTTCAAGAAGCTTGAAAATGGGAGCTATATTATTTTGTTACTATATGTGGATGATATGCTTATTACAGGATCTAGTATGCAGGACATTGGTGAGCTTAAGAGAAAGCTAGCTCACACATTTGCAATGAAGGATTTGGGAGCTGCAAAAAGAATTCTTGGCATGCAAATACATAGAGACAGAAAAACAAGAAATTGTATTTGTCTCAGGAGGATTATATCTACAAGGTGTTAGAAAGGTTCAACATGCAGAATGCAAAACCTATTAGCACACCTATGGTTGGACACTTCAAATTGAGTAAAGATCAGTGTCCTTCATCACAAGAGGAGGTCAAATACATGACACGAGTGCCATATGCTTCATGGTTGGAAGTCTCATGTATGTTATGGTTTGTACAAGACCAAACATTGCACAAGTAGTGGGAGTTATGAGTAGATATATGGCTAATCCAGGTAAAGAGCATTGGAAAGCAATCCAATGGATACTCAAGTATTTGAAAGGGACATCTAGCATGCAGTTATGCTATGGAGGTTTGGATATTTCATTACGTGGCTATGTTGATTCGGATATGGCTGGAGATCTGGATGGTAGGAGGAGCACTACTGGATATATTTTCACAGTAGGTGGAATGACAATTAGTTGGATTTTGAGATTGTAGAAGGTTGTGGCTTTGTCTACTACAAAGGTAGAGTATGTTGTAGCTACAGAGGCTAGCAAGGAGATGATATGGATGAGTAGGTTCATGGAAGAGTTGGGAAAGGAGCAAAGTAATTGTAAACTGTTCAGTGATAGTCAGAGTGCAATTCATTTGGCAAAGAACTCAGCATTTCATTTGAGAACAAAACACATTCAGTTGAGATATCACTTCATACAACAGGTATTGGAGGATGGACAGTTGAATCTGGAAAATATTCATACAAGCAAGAACCTTGCGGATATGCTAACGAAGCCATTAGCAAAGGAGAAGTTGGAGCTACACTCCACTTTTGTTGGTCTTTGAGTTTGAAACTTGAAGAGGAAGAAACAAAGCCAAGGAAGGATCCAAGAATGATGTTGTACATGTATGGTGTAGTAATTAAACTCCAAGTGGGAGATTGTTGAGTTGTGAAGCTTAATTACTTCATTTTAGCATGTAATTGGAACTTGCTGGAAAATATAATAACCGGTGTTCGGTCAGTCTAGGTTAGGAAAAGTAATCTGCGCTAGATCAGGGTTAACCGGCGTCGGTTACCTATGCGAGAAAGTTTTAATTAACTCTCGGGAATTAAATCTATTTTTAGCATTAAAGTAGATTTATTGGATGTAATTGCATGGCTAAGTGCCCTAAGTTTATAAATGACTATATAAGCATAAAAGCTAGGGTTTATAAGAGATGCATGTATCATAATTATAAGATAATTATGTGAGAGAGAATTCTTGGTGAAGAATCAAAAAGCTTGAAGGAAGAAAGTACTGAACATTTGAGAAGTGTAGAAGATTGTAAATCTTTATTGTATATCTTGTCAAAGCTTTAGATAATAGATTGGCTTGTTTCTTGGTGGACGTAGCCCACATTGGGTGAACCATGTTAAATCTGGTGTTGATTTATGTCTCTTGTTTTGTATAATTCTTCTGGTAGAATATCCACTTTTATTTGCATGTGTCCTTAGATCTATATATTATCATACAACCGTGTGCTAACCCAACAACAACACCCTAAACACTAATCAATCACATTGAATAACACACACTTGTATGACATCGTAAATCATAACCCTAAACACTAAATGCATAATACTATACACAATAAGGACTCCATTAAAATATGCAACACCTTAAACACTTATTCAATATGCTAAGCGCTCATGTGACACACATTGATCACTAATGGATCATCTCAATAATGACAAAAAAAAATACAAGAATTCCACACGTTTAACACCAGGATACCAATTTTTTTTTATCTATTTTTGTAATATAACACCAATTTGGTATCATCCTATAAATTTAACACTAGGACACCACAATTTTTGGTGTTCGTATCTATTTTTTGTAATATAACACCAATTTGGTATCATCCTATAATTTAACACCAATATAATAGTGTTTATTTTTAAGATGATACAAAATTGGTGTTATATTTTGGTGGTCAAATTTTTTTCTTATAATTTAACACCGAATTTGTAGTATCTTAACATTAACACTAATATATGGTAGTGTTTTTTCTTCAATGAGAGAAAACACTAATAGTAGTTAGTGTTTTTAATTTTTCCATCAAAAACTAATTTTAATATACATTAATAGTAGTTTAGGTAATCATTATTATCATCCAAATGTGCTTATGAAAGGATGATAAGGAATTTTGAATAGGTTATTCATCTAGTGTTAAATGTGTGAAATTCTTGTTGTGTTAATTGAACATTAATATGGGGTTTTTATCTCATTCTATGGTATATTTCTTGAATTATTTTATCATTCCTTTAATAAAGGATAACATTGATCTTCATTAGGTACTGAGGAGGTTACTAGTATTGATTATAATCATGCAACTCCATATATATAACACACTTTTACAAGTCAAGCCACAAAAGTCACACAATTTCAAGGTGGTGATAATTTTCACATATTTCCCTTAAAAAATGTAAAAGATTCATGTTACCAATACTATATTAATTAAATATAAAAAAGACTATTTTATATATTCAACTATATTTAATATATAGTTTACATATAAATTTATATAAAAATAACGGTCATATATTTATATATACAAGTTGCATGTAACAATTATTTCAAATGTTTGCAAGTATTTTATGGCTAAAATCATAAAAAAACGTCTAAATGGCCATCAAATTTGACCCCTGAGTCAAGGTAAGAAAACTCATTCGTCAAGAATTATTGATCCTTCCACCATCTTCTTAGTTATTTTCATGGCTTCTTTAACATTTACTCAACCTTTGCAATCATGTGAGGGTCTCATGATCTTGATATTAATGTAGTTTCCTTCCCCATCACACATGGTAAAAGTATTTGATCTTTCCTTGATGAGATGGTTTACCATTGTTGAATCCCTTCCCTACTCTAAAGTGGTGAATTAAGTTGTTAATACCTTACCGAACATCTCAGGATAAATTTGGTGTCCAAGTGCATTTTAAGGTTTAGTTAAAAATGCATCCAAAGCAATGTGGGGTGAGAAAGGAGCAAGTAGGAAGAAATAGTGTTTTCTTGTGAGGGGTTTTACCACCTGTAAAACTAGCCCTCACCCTCTAATCTTGGACACATGATAGTAATATGCCTCCAATTAGAGAGGGTACTCCAAAAATATTGCACAACGACCGGGTAACAAGGGTTTGGGGTGGTAGTCCCCCAACGGGGTCAAGGGAAGTGCCCCTTGTGCGCTCCTAGTTATGATAAATGGTGGGGTCGAGGGCTAGTGTGCTTGAAGCCAAACATAAAAAACTCTTTGAAGTGTCCTTTGAAGTCATTGAAAAATCACTTCTTTCCCCTTTTAGAATTAAAAAATTTCCCTATTTTTTACAAAAATGTCCTCATAATTGAATACCTCTCATAAAAGGTACTCTTCTCCATTTAAATAAAATTTAAAAAAATTCAAAAAAGTAATTTTTAATAATGTTGAATTAGGTAGTATGGGAGAGGGGTTTCAATATCCCAATAGAACACATCCATCAAGCATGATATTAAGAGGCTTAGCCACATGCATCCAAAGGTAAAATTTTTAAAAAATAATTCATACCTTATAGGTTTAGGGTTAGGGTCAAATTTATTTCATTTTGGAACATTAAAATGCAATGGCCATTTGAAAAAGAAAATTTTTGCTACCACGCATCTGTAAAAAAATTTCCTCCACCCAGCTTTGTTCCAAGGCCGAGGGTTATTTGACAACACCATTGAGTGGTCTACGTGGAGGAAAGGGATTAATTGGATGTAAAGCTCTTAAAGAGTCTTATCAAGGATGTAACTCACCTAACGTTGAATTAGGTCATTTTCCCCAAATCATTTTGCTTTGGAAAATCCTAAAACTTGTGAAGAGTTGAGAGGTGGTGGATGTCAGTGAGAGGAGATCAATGACAGATGAAAGGTATGTCATTTTACCCAATTTCATTAAATCTATTTATGGGTGGTCATATTGAAAGTATATGTGTTTTTAATAATGAAAGTCTCTCCAAATCATAATAGTGTAAAAATCATATTGAGTCTCAATCTATAACTTTTGATCCAGTAACATATTACTCATATGATTGATATAATTTAATGGGTTGAGTTAATTTTATAATTTTTAATTTAAAATATTAAAAATTCTAATAGCTCCCCTATTCTAGCGCATGAGTCCCTTTGGCTATGGTGGATAAGAAATTGCCCCACATGAATACATTTTCCACATCCACATTTAGTGTTTTTAATTTCCCACCTTTGGCTGCCAAATTGGTCAAGTTATCCAATCGGGGAGAAAATGATGAGATGCAACTTTAACATCACAGACAATAGATTTCACTTGCCTTTTCAATAGTCATGTTATTTTCTTGAAGAAAGAAATATGACATCTCTGCACTTTAACAAGTTTATTGTATTATTGGCTAAGTCTACTTACACACAAATGCCTAGGAAGATAATAAAAACAAAACTTGAGTGCTAAATCTTTTTATAGGTAATTTTTGTGTTTTTTAATAATGAAAGTGTTTCTAATTCATAAAAATGTTAGAAATCATATTGATTCTCAGTCTAAAACTTTTGATCTAGAAACCTATTTTTCATATGACTAATAAACTTTGATGGGTTGATTTAGTTTTATATTTTTAGCATTTCTTTTCCATCAATTTTACTATCAATTGTTATCATACATGTCATTCTTTCCCACTCAAATTTGTTTGAGGTCCTTATTAATGTTAAGCATGTCTTATCCTTTATTCTACACTTTGAGTTTTACTTCTCATCCATCTCTATTTATGGGTACAAATATTATTTATGCCCTAAGTTTTTAGGCCTAAGACCCACATTCATAAGACATAGGTGTGATTCTTTCTAGCATAGTCAGGTGTATCTAGAGCCACATCATGCTACATGTCCAAGTTGGCATTTCTTTCTCATGTTGGCATGTTTTTCTATCAACTATACATTAGATGTTGTTGCATGGCATCTCAAGCCATCAATAATCTACAATATTAATTAGAACTTTTATGTTTTAAGTGGACACTAAAATATTATATTTTATTTCAATTTGTCATCCGTAAAATATTGTACTGAAAGGACCCACTATAGTGTATTATTAGTGATGTCATCCTACATGTAGAAGCCTGGGAAGAAAACAAAAACAAATATTTATTGTGTTGGGTATTCCTTTTAAATTAAGAAAATTATTATTTATGATGTCCTCAAATATATTCTCAACCCTATCCAACATGTTCTCAACCCTATATAATCTCAAATTTGGCCTTGTACATCACTATTGACCAAAACTAGTTTCTAGAGATAATTTTACACTAACTTTGAATAGGAAAATGGAGGACTTAACCTAATCCAATCACTTCAAAACTTGGTACTAATAATTTTGGTACCTTTAGATCATTCTACAATTTGGTGGCATCCATTAGAAATTCTTCAAATGCAAATGGCGCATAATAGTTCACTATTGAATAAAATTGGTTTCTAGGAAACAATTTTGCACTAAATTTGAACAAAAAAAAGGAATTAACATAATCTAATCACTTATAAAATGATAATAATAATTTTGGTACTTTAATATTATTATAAAGTTGGTGTCATCCTTTATAAAGGCTTAAAATGTAAATGGTGCATGACAGTTCACTATTAACCAAAATTGGTTCCTAGGAGACAATTTTACACTGACTTTGAACAAGAAAATAGAGGACTTACCCTAATATAATAACTTAAAAATATTGATAATAACAGGTACCTTTATATCACTTTAGAGTTGGTGGTATCCTCTGGAAAGATGCAAATGCAAATGGTGCATGATAATTCATTATTGATCAAAATTGGTTCTGAGAGACAATTTTGCATTGAATTTAAACAAGAAAATGGAGGACTTAACCTAATCTAATAACTTCCATACTTGTTACTAATAATTTTTGGTACCTTTATATCATTATATAATTGATGGAGTCCTCTAAAAAGGATTAAAATGAAAATTATGCATGATAGTTCAATATATACCAAAATTGGTATCTAGGAGATAATTTTGCACTAACTTTAAACAAGAAAATGGAGGATTTGACCTGTCCAATCACTTCCAAAATTAGTCTTAAATGGAGAGATTAACATAATAAACTTACACAATAATAATAATTCTCTTATTTTTCAATTACATATACATACATATATATAGGAGAGGAATTCCTATTATTAAGGAATCTCCTAAAACTACAAATATATCATAATATTCTATATTCATGAGCTAGTTCAAAAATATACTCACGTAATATATACTAACAAATATATGCGATATTATATTGTTATTTCTAACGATATAATATTAACAATATTACTTTCGTATTAACCATACGAGAATCAAATAAAAACAATTATTATTTACCTTTCGGACCAAACTTATTATTTACCATACGGTAATCACAAACTATCATGTGAACATTAGTTTTCATAACATTTATTAATGTTTCATGGTAGCAAAAAAGTAACTTTCACACTTCCTCTGCAATCGTACGTGCTTTCTCATGATCTTGGTACAACTCTCAAAATAAGGTAGAAGAAGGAACACATAAAAATCTTATCGACCATGCAATTAACACGAGAACACATATGACCAAAGGGGATGGGAAGACACTCGGAATCATCTCGCTTATCAACCACGCACTCTAGGGAACACATATGACCTAGAGTATTATGGGAAATCAAGTAGGAACACATATGAACAACATGATGGTTTTCAAAGGCTAATAACAAACCTAGGTATGAAAAGAACACATATGACCTGCTCAACCTCCTCAAGACTCATGATGGTGCATTTCACTTGCTTATCTTGGGAAGGCCCATAATTCATAAGTTAATGTTATTACATTGGGGAATAATGTAGGAATATCCACATACAAGTGAACATGAAAATACCACATATGTTCTTATTTTTCACACCACACTAAAAATTTGAAAAAGGATGGAATTCACACCACATGATTAAAACTATAACATTGAAAAATAAGTACTCACACTACAAAATTCCACCATAGCTACTATGTGGCCCCAATAAATTTTGGAGTGATGAGAGGTCGTTGATTGACCTCCGACCTCATGGGGCCCTCCATTATATTAAAATTTGGGTGAGTAAATGGATGAAATTTGGAATGTGAGGCTCAAACTTAAGCTTCTTGATTTTAAATTAGAATCTTCTCCCATGATTTTGACATATATATGCTTTATGTCGTTACCCAAAAATGCATCCGTACAAGAGAGATATTTTTACTCTCAAACACACTTTATTGATGACTTGACAATGAATTTTGACTCTAACAAGAGGAAAATAATAATAACCCTAAAATCACCTACTTGACTCTTTTACGACAATTTGGTCTACCAATGACTATTGACATATAATAGACTACATAAAGAATCCTAAACAATAGTCGATACTAAAACACACTTGTTATATGATGACAATTACAAGAATAGTACACAAAGAGGACTCAATAACATTATTAAAATATTGACCAATCCTAATTACACGAATTGAGAACTAATTATGACTCAAGTAACTATGATAATGGTTCAATGACTCTTTTGACAATAAAGCAAGACTCACCATATAAGCATACAAAAGAAAAAAACTATTGACACACAACACTACTTAAATGGACCCTTTTCTCAAAACGAAATTATTTAAGGGATTTTAAGATTGACCAAAAAGATACCAATTGACCTATAATCAACTTCAATATTACCTATGCCAACATAGACTTTTATTATAAAAAATGACTTTATGGATTTTTAAAAACTTCACACCTTTCACTTTTTAAACATGTGTGGAGGGCATGCAATATTAATTTCCCACTTTATACATGTTGTCAATTTCTAAGCTTGGTCATGAGAGTGTGAAGTGATGTGGTGGTGAGTTTTGATGTTGCAACGTGAATGCCAAAGTGAGAAAATTGACAAGGAATTGAATGCATGCAGATCCGACTCCTCAAAAAATGAAACCATTCCATTCCACAAGCATTTCTATCACTGTATGAAAAATTGATTGATACAATGTAGCTGAGAAAAGGGTGATCTTGGAGCTTAAGAGATACACAAAATAGTATTAGATCAAATGCACATATGTCTATTGGTAGAACTTCATGAACCTTGAATAGATTATTACACAGACGTGGAGGCTGGAAGAGGATGTATTCCATATAGAACTTCAAAAATGTTGTGATTTTTCATTTCATTCCCATAAAACCATCATTAAACAATGGATATCAGATGTGATCAATACTTAGATGAAGAAAATAATAAATACTAGTTGTGTTCTCCTTTGGATCTACCAGCGATCTCCTCTGTTGGTGTTTCCAGCTTCGTGACTATGTTCTCGCCAAGATACAATAAAGAACATAGACACAAACCTAATCTAGTTTAAATGCAAATAAATATGATTCCTCTCCACAAAGATAACATCACTCGGGGCAATGCAAAACGGTGGGGTGCCCTTGACCAACAATTAATAAATAAATTATTTCATCTCATAACTTTATGAACGCCATTATAGAATTGGATCAAATTGATATGCTACCAAATCTCAGAAATGAAGGAGCTTAACACAATGAACTTACACAATAATAATAATTCTCTTATTTTTTCAATTATATATATGTAGATATATATAGGAGAGAATTCCTATTATTAAGGAATATCCTAAAACTACTCAAATATATCATAATATTCTATATTCGTGAGTTAGTTCAACAACTCTACTCACGTACTATATACTAACAATCTATATGTGATATTATATTGTTATTTCTAATAATATAATATTAACAATCTTACCGTATTAACCATATGGTTAATCAAATAACTGATTACTATTTACCTTTTGGTAAATACCAAACTTACTATTTACCATATGGTAAATCATCCACTATCATGTGAACATTAGTTTTCATAAACTTGGTACTAAAATTTTTGGGTGCCTTTATATCATTCTAGAGTTGGTGGAATCCTCTGAAAGGCTTCAAATGCAAATGGTGCATGACATTTCACTATATACCAAAACCTAGTTTTTAGGAGACAATTTTGCTCTAACTTTGGACATGAAAATTATAGAGGACTTAACCTGATACAATCACTTATAAAATTGGTATTAATAAATTTGGATACCTTTATATCATTCTAGATTTTTGGCATCCTTTGTAAAGGCTTCAAATGTAAATGGTGCATGATAGTTCACTATTGACCAAAATTGGTTCATAGGAGACAATTTGCATTGAATTTGAATAAGAAAATTGAAGACTTACCCTACAATCACTTTCAAACTTGGTAATAATAATCTTGGGTACCTTTAGGTAATTATTGAGTTAGTGTAATCCTCTATAATGGATTCAAATGAAAATGGTGCATGACAATTCTAAAAGGGGTCTAAAACTGTCACAAAAGTGAGTTTAGGCTTTTAGCTTGACCTCAATACCTTTAAATGACTTATTAACGCATGTAGAAGCACTATAACAACCTTATTATTCATCAACCAATATCATTTCATCATTATCATATCAATAACACATAAAAAGTTTTTGTACTTGACCACAATATGTTATTTAGAGGTAAAATTTGAAACATTAAATTTAGTTTTTTCATTTTTATTTCATAAGAATACAATTCTTACAAGCTAAGATATAATTGATAAATTGTATTAATGACATCTTACATGTATTTTTATTCTTATAACATACTTCTCTAGTCTGAAATGGTCTTGGTTGATCAAATTTCCTTCACAAAACACTTATTTCCTTGCCTCCAAACCTGTTGAGTGGTTGTTTCTTCACCTAGAGCCTCCACTTTAAAAAAATCCCTCGATGTTCTAAAACCTCCCTACATATCCTCAAATGATTCCATGATATGGGAAAAGGGCACAAATTTTGGGAAAATACTTTTGGATTCTAGAAAAAGAGTGTTAGAGTCTACCTGCAAAGTGCCAAAGTGCATTTAAGGAGTGCCAGAATTCATTCAAGGAGCACCAAATTTTGGAAAAAGAGTGTTGAAGTTTGGAAAAAGAGTGTTGGAGTCTGGAAAAGATCTCTAAAACCTTTGTATGAATCTTTACAATGCATTTTATGAGTTCCAAAGTCTATTTGAGGAGCGGCATAGTGTATTAGAGGAGTGCTAGAGTACATTTTGGCTCTTAAATGATATAATGGATCATGCTCTGAATCTAATCTTAAAACTCTAGATCCAAATGAGAGGCCTTTGACACTAGATTTCTAATATAAATTAGACCAATTGGTTCAAGTTTTCTTAGAGATCAAACTGATATAATTTTCCATTCAAGAAAATAGTTTGTAAACTTTTTTTTACCTTGACAGTCCTTTCATAATGCATGCCCAACATTTATACTCGAATCAGGTTGTAATCAACACTTTTAACCTCCACAAAACATGATTGAACCACCTCCAACTCTATTTTGGCACCTAAATTTTTCTTTAAATAAGTTCTAGCAACTTTGGAATTGAGTTAATCATCTTTGGATGACTTCCTATAAGAGCATCAAAGTCTATTTGTAGAGCACCGTAGTCTAACTATAGAGAGCCAAGTCTCGAAAAGAGTGCCAAAGTCTAGAAAAAGAGAATCGAGTCTAGAAAAGAGCATCGAGTCTTCTTGTAGAGTGATGGAGTGCATTTAAGTAGTATTAGATTCCATTTGAGGAGAGCTAAAGTTCATTAGAGGAATGTTAAAGTACATTTTTAGCTCTTAATTTATATAATGGATCATGTTCTAAATTTAATATTTAAACTCTAGATTCAAATGGGAGGCCTTTGACATTGGATTTATGATATCAATCAGATTAATTGGTTAACATTTTCTTGGAGATCAAACTAATATGATTTTACATTTAATAAAAGAGATTGTAAAATTTGTTTTACCTTAGTCGTCCTCTCATAATACATGTTTAACATTTATTCTTGACTCGGGATGTAATCATGCCTTTTAACCTCCACGAAACATCACTGAACCACCTCAAACATCATTTTGGCACTTGAATTTTCTTGTATATAAGATCCAACAACTTTGGAATTAATTTATTC
This sequence comes from Taxus wallichiana var. yunnanensis, assembly GCA_018340775.1. Lineage (NCBI taxonomy): Eukaryota > Viridiplantae > Streptophyta > Pinopsida > Cupressales > Taxaceae > Taxus > Taxus wallichiana. Next base: position 524,393,170 of record CM031243.1, read on the forward strand.
ATCTCTTAAGACTTCCTATAGAGCACTGAAGTCTAGCTATAAAGCAATGGAGTCTATTTGCGAAGAGACAAATTTTGGAAAAAGAGCACCGTAGTCTAGAAAAAGAACACCGAGTTTGATTTCGAGTGCCAAATTGCATTTGGGGAGTGTAAGATTCCATTTGAGGAGTGTTGAAGTGCATTAGAGGAGCATCAGAGTGCATTTTGGCTCTTAACTAATATGATGGATCATGCTCTGAATCTGATCTTTAAACTCTAGATCCAAATGGGAGGCCTTTGAAACTATATTTTTGATATCAATCAAACTCATTGGTTAAAATTTTCCAAAAAAACATTTTTTTTTTTTTATGTTGGTAGTCCTCCCATAATACATGTTCAACATTTATACTCAACTCAGGCTGCAATCAACACTTTTAACCTCTACAAAACATGACTAAACCACCTCAAACACCATTTTGGCACTTGATTTTTCTTTATATAAGTTCCAGTATATTTATAATTGAGTTATTCATCTTTGGAGACTTCCTATAGAGTGTTGGAGTCTAGCTGCAGAGCACGTCAGTCTGGAAAAGAGTTTTAGAGTTTGAAAAAGCACCAAATCCTTCGCACAAAGTGCCAAATGCATTTTAGGAGTTCTAGAGTGAATTAGAGGAACATCATAGTGCATAAAGGATTCAAATGTAAATGGTGCATGATAGTTCACTATTGACCAAAACTAGTTCCTATGAGACAATTTTGTATTAAATTTGAACAAGAAAATGAAATAATTACCATAATATAATGACTTCCTAACTTGTAATAATAATTTTTGGTACCTTTAGATCATTCTAGAGTTGGTGGCATCCAATGAAAGGCTTCAAACATAAATGGCGCATGAAAGTTTAGTATATACCAAAACCAAAGTGTCTAGAAGATAGTTTTACACTAACTTTGAATAGGAAACAAAGGACTTAACCTAATCCAATCACTTCCAAACTTGGTAACAATAATTTTGGGTACCTTTAGATAAATTTCGTTGCATCATTTGTAAAGGATTCAAATGTAAATAGTGCATGTGTTGTCACTACTCAAAAAATATGTGTGATTTTTCAAATTTTTTTGGTAAAGTGATTTCTGTGACAAATTTGTTTGCCTTTATGAAGTCTTGTGGAAGATAAATGATCCCAACAGTTAGTCATTTTTATTACTTTGAGTATTTGGGTATTTTCCTTTGCATTGCGGAATATCGGGTTTTTGGAGAACTCATGTCCCTAGTTCCTTTGGGCCTCAGGTTCTCCGCATCCCCACCTTTGCTGTACTTCATTAAGTCTTTTGTTGCGGGATTTGGTGTTTATAGGTGAAATGTTCTTTTTGAGTCTTGGTTCTCCGCATCCTTCTTCCACAAACTTTCCCACAGTTTCCTTACTTCCACAAACTTTGCACTCATCCTTTGTATTATAAACTTTGCATTTTCAAATAACTCGTGGCCCTTTTGCTTCTCGGATTTATGTTCTCATCAAGTCTACCTTTGCCACACACTAAAGCCTTTCCTATGTGTTGTGGAGGTTTTAGAGTTTTTCATCCCTTGTGTCCCTCGTTCCCTCATGCCTTATGTTCCCCGCATCTCCGTCATAACCGCAATATGAAGGGTAAAGTGGGTAAAGTGTTCCATGAGTTACTCCTTTCTCCGTGACATACTAAGGACCCCTATTTAATGCATCTAACTAACTTTACTTTTAATGAAAATATAAAAGGGTAAAAGGGTCTCCATTTTTACTATCATAGTCGAGATTTTTTTCACTAAGCACTAAAATTTCCCATTCCCGTGCCATAGAATCCATTTTTATTTATAAACTAAGCATTCTCCAACCATTTTCAAAAATTCAAATTACACTTGTGATCCTGAGAGGAACGTCTTTCTTCTTATAGCCGAGGTGAGTGATTTTGAAGCTTCATACGAGGGTTTTGATATCAAATTTCTTTTATGCCCTATCATACCATTCTTCTTGAAATTTTTGTTGAGTTCCCATTCCTCTAAGCATCTGTTTCCTAACCTTTCCATCATGAAGTACCATTACGGGGTTATGAACACATTTCATCCCTCAAAACATCAATACCCAATATTGGGATAATGATGTTCAACATATTGATTTCAATGACTTATGGGCCCGTATTTCTGATGCAAACCCCACTCCCATGGCTCAATGCATCAAAGAAAGTGGGATTTCTCATGTCGGTGGTTTCCTATCTCAGTTCAATGTGTATATACCATTTTAGCTTGTGCTTCTTGTTTTGATCCAAATTCAAAAGAAATCAAAGATCCTCAAGGCCAAGTGATTGCTAAACTGGATGTCAATTGCATAAATTCTTGCCTTTAGAATCCCTATTGTTGAAAATGCCAATACTCTCACTAGGGCATAGGCTCAATTCCTTTTTGAACAAGATAAGGAGAAGTATAAAACAATGATAGCTAAGTCTTGGTTCAAGGTTCCAAAGAAAGGAGCATCCAGGTATACCTAAGGTTATGTACAAGGCCAATTTCAAAGAAGAGTTGTCCGATATAATCACTTTGTTGTCTAGAATCATAGGTCTTCCCTCAACCAATAATTTTCTATTTTGGATGTGTCCTTATATAAACATTATTTGTGAAGGAAAGTAGAACTTGAACTGGGGAGAGATAATTTGTGAAAACCTTAGTGAACAATTAGTCAATGTATAGCAGAGAAAATATTTCTACATGACCTCATATTTGATGTATACCATTACAACATACAAGGTCTGGCTAGGTCTTACTCTAGTGGATGAAAAGAAGAATGAACTAGTGTATGATTATTATCCACAACTACTCTTGAAAACAACAAACATCATTTTAGAAGAGTCAATGATGCCTTCACAATGTACATTTTCAGACTCTTGAAGGAAATACAACTGAGAGGGTATCTGTTGAAGAAAAACAATTGATCTCAACCTATGTCAGTTTGTTCATCTAGTTCAGAAGGTTCTCATATATCAGATTGGCTAGTTTTGAAGGTGTACCTAACAAGCTTCCCATGTATTACAATGATAAACTGGTTTTAGTGGAAGTCTGTAGGCAACTTGATATGTTGCATAGAACATGCAGGATAAAAAGATAACATGTATTCAATTCCCAATCACTTTGGGAATTATACTTGCAGGATAACATTAGATGCTCAAAATGTAGAAAGGACCATCTCTGCATTCAACTTTTATACTTTTCACAAAAGGTCATGTTTTGACATCAAAGGCTTCATCTCCAATAACCTTAGAATGAGTTTCTATCACTTTCCTACCCTAGAAGATTATTGGGAAGATTGTTCAGATGATTATGAGTGAGAATAAGATTATTTTTGGCTTTTTTTTGCAAGCAAATTAAAGATTTTGAATTTATAAAGTACTAGAAGACTTGCCAGATGATGATGAAGACTTTTATTCTCTTGAATACAATAAAACTATTCGGCATACACCCCTTCTCACCATCAATTGGTTTCAGAAGGAAAAGGATGATCTTTAGGAGATAATAAACCCAGTCATGGTGAGGACCAAAGTTTGGTTTGATAGAAAGATGAAAGCATATAAAGTAGGAGTGACTCAATCTTCTTCTCAAGGAGCATCAACATCTCATAAGGAAGTTTCTACCACACACATGGAGGTGCCAAATCAACCAAATCTTTCTCCTCTGCATGTAGAATCTTTAATCAAGGTATATTCAAGGCAAGAGAAGACTGAAAGAAGAGAAGAATAAGAACAATTGATAAAAAAATAAGATGAACAATATCTCTCTCTAAGGCTAACATAAAAGGTTCAAAGGGTTGAACAAATTGTTGACCTTTTCAGAGGAAGAAGAAAAGGGGACAAAGGAGCATGAAGAAAGTAACTATGAAGGGGGAAGTACTGAGAAGGAAGAAGATGAAGGAGATAAATTGAAGGGTGCAAAGCCAAATATTATGAGGCATTGAGCATTCCCAAGCTCAAGTCACCAACTAAGGAAATATCATTCCAAGTATTGAAGCACCCACTCTTGAGGTATTTGTTGCTTAGACCCTTGGTTCCCTCAACACACTTGCTTTGGGCCCTCTTGTTGCTCCACCTTCTAGTGACTCCTTTCACATGGGTCCAACCCCTAATTGATAACAGAAAAGAAGGCATCCTCCCAAATCATTGCTCCTAAGTTTGATGTTATAGCTGCCCTCCTGGGTACAACTCCCACTCCTCCAGCTAAAAAACCAAGATTGCTTCAAGATTGGTATTTGACTCAAAATGCCAGCAATACTTTGAGATAATAAAGCCAAAAGTGAAGAAAGATGAAAAGGACCTAACTATTTCTAACTTGGAGCTGATAAGAATTCCACTAGGTGAATCTACTCCTGAGGGGAGGTTCATAACTTAAAAGAGATAGTCTCTAAGGTCATTGAAAGAGTGAAAAAGGGGAAACAAACACATGAAAAACTTGAAGAGAAGGTACAATTCCTTTATGGTTTCATTAAATCCTTCCTTGTAAGTGATAAATGATCCTACCCCTCTGACTTCAATGCCACCTCCCACTATCATGTTTGATGAAGAAGTTGAAGCTATCAAGGACATTAATAAGCATGTTGCTTATAGAAACTCAATTAAAGCATATGGTTGAGGAACATTGATGTTTGGATTGAATTTCATTGATGAAGCACACAAAGCATATGACAACATTTCTTTGGTCCAAATTCAGATTGACCCAATAATCATTGGCTCTAAGAAGGAACTTAAACTTTGGTCAGAATGTATTCAAGATATTAGACTCATGAAGGATACAATGAACAAATTCTCCTTGCACATAAGATATTTGATGATTCAAAGAGTAATATTTCCAAAAAATGGGTGTTTAGTGTAGAGTGGAAGATGAAAGTGCTAGAAGAAGCAATTGATGAACTTAAGAACATGGTGCAAAAGGGAGAGGCATTCAAATCTGCAATACTTGCTGAATTTATAGCTCTTCGGTGTCAATTTTATAAAGACAATTCTATGAGAGAGGCACACATTACAAGAGATCAAATAAATTTTAGAGCACTCATCAAGGAAGACTTATTCAGGCCTGAAACTATGACTAAAGAGAAAATGGAAGAAATCAGTGAATTGCATAATGTAGTCATAGAAGAAACCAAAGGCTTAGTAAAAATGCAGATATGGGAAAGGAGATGGAGGATTCCTTGGGCAGATGGAAAAATGCTATGGAAAACACCACCATCCCCAGAGGCATGGAGATTGTGGAGCTCTTGTTAAATTCAGAAATCAAATACTCAAAGTGAAGACTCCAACAACACCATCTACAAGTGTTCCTTCTCCTAGTTCCTAGGTCCTTCTTTCTAGTCGATATAGTTCAAAGTTAGCTTTATTATTTTAAAAGATGTGAAATTGTAAATAAAGATAACTAAAGTGTAATTCATTAATTAAGTGGAAACACTTAATTAAAATATTATGGAACTAGGAAAGTTAGTTACAACCGCCCTATGCCTATATAAGGCTTTTCTTTCATTGTAAAGGGTTTTGGATTTTGATGTTTTGAATGTAAAAGATACGAAAACTACAATAATATATACAGAAGAAGTTATTCCTTCTCATTTCTTGTGTTCTTTCTATTTCTATTCTTAACCTATAAATGTGGATTTTATATATTTGAATATGAAACTTTGTGTTCAATTAAGTTGATGTAGTGCTTGAGAACTTTATGTCTATTGCATATATATCTTATCATTCATTCAAATATATAGAAGAGTTCATGTGCTATGTTATTTCATGTATGCATAAGTAAGATACTATTCTGCAATCTATATATCTGAAAGTGCTACCATTTCCATTCCTCAAACTATTAATTCTTCCACCTCTTTATCTTCTATATTGAGAATGATTGAATATGGAAACATTTGATACATCAAAATCCTCATTTGAATATTGATAGATTGTATATTTGTAAATAAGTAGGTTTTTATTTTATTTGGTGAATAAGGGAACCTCTCCCATAAAGAGGAGGGATTGATATCCCCTAAACTCAAGTTTCTCGTATCAAGAGACAAATTTTCCAACCAACAACATGACAATTCACTATAGATTAAAATTGGTTCCTAAGAGACAATTTTGCATTGACTTTGAACAAGAAAATTAAGGATTTAACACACTCCAATCACTTACAAAATTGGTAATAATAATTTTGGTTACCTTTATATCATTTTATAGTTGGTGACATCTTTTGGAAAGGATTCAAATGCAAATGGCGAATGAAATTCAATATATACCAAAACTAGTTTCTAGGAGACAATTTTACACTTACTTTGAACAAGAAACCAAAGGATTTAACCTAATATTTTCACTTCCAGACTTGGTACTAATAAATTTGGGTAAATTTGTATCATTATAGAGTTTCAAATCCTCCATAAAGGCTTCAAATGTAAATGGTGCATGAAAGTTCACTATTGACCAAAACTGGTTCATAGGAGATAGTTTTTAAACAAGAAATTGGAGGAATTACCTAATAAAATAAATTTAAAACTTGGTAATAATAATCTTGGGTACCTTTATATAATTATAGAGTTAGTGGAATCCTCTATAAAAGGTTTCAAATGCAAATGGTGCATGATAGTTCACTATTGACAAAAAATGGTTCTTAGGAGATAGTTTTGCATTGACTTTGAACAAGAAAATGGAGCACTTACCTATTATTATTCTGAGTCATTATCCTATGTAATGGATCATATAACCTAAATAGGATCTGATTAGTTGGATCATCCCATTTTTATTCTGTGACAAGAACTTTGGTGCTTCTATGATAAACTTCGACACTTCTATGATAAAGTATGACACTTCTATGAAATTTTTTGGTGCTCTTATGATAAACTCAAAGTTTAAAAAGGGGGCCATGTTGATCCTTTATTGAGTCAATTTTAATGTTTCAAATGTTTAAATATCAAACAAGGGTGCCTCCAAAGTCACGAGGACTCACTTTTGACAAGGTTGATATTTACAAGTTATAAGGAGTCAAAGGTGCATCTAAAGTGATCAAAAGGACTCCAAAAAAGTTAAATAATCATGAAGAGGTGTATTTCAAGGTAAATATATACTTTTTTAGTAGATCCATGTAATTCCAAGCCATTCATTACATTAGTAAGACCACATGTGACTAAGGAGATTTCACAGGACCAATTTTAGGACTGTCATAAAAATATTGCTCTTCCTAGCCTTTCTAAGGATCCTAAAAGTTTAAGTAGGTTTTTAATAACCCAAGATGATATCTTCCAAGTTACATTCATAAATTAATCATCTTGGGCATTTTCAAGTAAAGAAAATGAAAAAAATGTCATCTCTAGCTACGAGGTAAAAACAAGGGCGGTGAGAAGGACTATCATGAAAAAATTCCCTTCCAATAACTTCCATGGTACTTCATTTCTTCTAAATGATATTAATATACAAAATAAAGTTTGTACCAATATTGGGAGCTAACTAATGTTGTCTTGGGCATCAAAATCATGATAGAATTTGGGATTGGTCAACATCTTAGTTTGTGGGCATTTTTCATATTGTCATAAATATATTAAGCTTCCTAGCCTCTCCAAGGATCCTCCAAGTTTATGTAGATTTTAAAACACCCAAGATGATATATTCCAAGTTTCAGATCCTAATTCATTCATATTCAACCTCAAATGCTTACTAGAAGTCAAAACTCATGAAGAAAATTGCCAGGAAGAAATTGCCATAATGATTTTGACTAAGTAAAACGTGTTAACTCCCCATTATGCTTGAGTAAACATGTATGATATATAAGGAATAGAAATTTAGAGGATTCTAAATATATACAATATGCAATTTAATAGAATAAGGAATATATGGTGATTCCCTTGATTTTAGAAACATGTGAGTTGTTTTGGTCAAGGAAAGCACTTTCAAACATTGAAGAGACCTCGATGACTCACCCTATTTTGTCTCATTATTTCTCTCTTTATTTTTATACTAATTGAAGATGCATCAATATAAATGGTTTTTTTGTGATCTAATTATATATGACTATAAAAAGGATAAAGGAAACACTCTACTTTGGTGTAGTAAAATTATGATGTTTTAAAGATTGTAACACATGCTTTAAGCCTTGAAATAAAAAAAAATTGACCCCACCTCTCTCTTTTTTGTCATATTGTGTATGCTTCTGATTTTTAGTTGTGTCTTGTGGATTATTAGTATCTTTTGGCATGTTTCAAGGTGAATTGTATACATTTCATCTAAATACTACATCAACAATCGGGAGTAATTTTATAGAAGTTATAAAGAAATTGAGAGTGAAAGGAGTATACTTGGAAAACAATCATTTTCTCATTCTACAGGTTTAGTTTTATTTTGGTAAATTTATTGTGACACATCCCAATAAGATTGAGATTTAGTCCTAAAACCCTGCATACTATAGAAATCTTTATTGGCTTTTGTTTTAAATCATTTTTTTTCTTACCAATTTATAAGTAAAATGACATTGATTAGTGTATTGATATTATGATTGAGTAGTGATATTTATATTTGGATATTGCAGGATGAAGATGAAGGTAATGGAGAGGGAGGTGAAGATCTAAGTACATCTGGAAGAGAGTTGAAGAAGTAATTGGAAAGACAATTTAGGTTATAAGGTGATAATGGGGACAAATATGTATGCTTTTCCACTCTTCTTATAAGTTTTTTTAATCATTCTTCCAAATATTTAATCCTTAACATTGTGCATTTTACTATTTTTTCTAACTTGCTCAAATTTTGGTGATGTATAGGTGTAGAGTGTGTTTTCAAATGAAAAAATTTGGTTAGAAACACATAAACCTTAAGTTGATTGTATTTTGTCTCTAAAACAGGGTACTAAGGGTTTGAACCCTTCTTAGTGCTTCACAAAATTCAATATGAAAATCTTAGGACTCAATGAGTTAGATAAAGCTTTAAAAGATAATCTTTCTAATGAAAAGGAGTATCTAAACCATACTCAAGCTAGTAAATCCTTTTTCTAGATTATGCTTCAATGACAATTTTGAGGGTTTAAGACCTTACTCTACCTTTACAAGGTTTCAATGCACATTTTAAGGCTTAAATGAGATGGAAAATATTGAACCACAATCCTAAAAAACATCTATAACCTTTCAATGCTCCTCAAGTGACAATAAAATAATTTGTAAATCCCAAAAAAATGTTAATTGGATTGTGCAAATAAGGGTTAGGGTTTTAGTGCTACATATGTGGTATGACCATTTTCATGTTGTATTTCCGATTAAATTTCCAATCCATTATTTCTAGGTTTTATTTAGAAATACTTATGTAAAAACTAAAATTTATGGTTTTCTTTACAATGTTTACAAGCCTAAATTTAATTAACTTTTACCTAGTCACTTTTTAAAAAAATGTTTTTTTGTCAACTTTTCTCGATTACATTCCCAATCGATTGTTTTCATGTAGTAGTTTTCTTGAGAAATACTTTTATAAAAATTAAAATTTAGGGATTTCTTTTAATGTTCATAAGCCTAAATTTAATTAACCTTTTACTTAGTCTTTTTAATTAAAAATGTATTTTGACCATGTTTCCTTTACTTTCCTAAATGATTATTTTAGGTTGTAGTTTTTGAGAAATACTTGTATAAAAAATAAAATTTAGGGATTACTTTACAATGTTCACAAGCCTAAATTTAAATAACTTTTTCCTTAGTAACATTTAAAAAAAATGAATTTTGTCCTCTATCTTTTAATAATATGTGTTTTATTTAGCTGAAAATAAATTCTAAAAAATTGGATAAGCTTCATTCAATTACCAGGACTTTAATAACATAATATATTTATTAACTTATCCATAATACCATATATAAATGAAAATTCACTTAGTCTCAATGATGTCTTTGATATTAACCTAAACATATGGGTTTGATTAGACAACCCAATTTATACAACCCATCACATAAGATACCCTACAAAATAAATAAGTTTATCATGCAAATTATGTATGTTGAGGTTAGTTTATTAATTATATTTAAAAAACAATCATTTAAATTCACTTGGTTCGTATGTATAGACAATTACAAATAATGATATATGTATTAATGATTTACTTTTCATTTTAGATTGGGGAAGTTGGAAGTCTAGAATGTAATAAGTGAATTTCTATTTAAAACCACTAATTAAATAAATAAAATTTTAAAATTTTGGAGTGTTTACATCAACTTTACATATATAAAAAATATTCAATTTTTCTTTCTCATTTTAGATTGGGTAAGTTGGAAGTCTAGAATCTAATAAGTGAATTTATGTTTAAAACCCACCAATTAAATAGATAGAATTTTAAATAACTTGATGATTTTAATTATTGGTAAATGGTTTTTTGGAGGGGACCATACCTCAAAGTACAAAAAGCCTAATGGATAGTTCAACAAAAACAACATAGTGGTTTTTTGATAAGTGTGGGGCCACAACCTCACTACAAAGTCCAAAAGCTAGATTAAACATTAGAGAAAAAGTGGTTTTTTGATTAGTGGGGGCCACACCCCAACAAAAGGGCCTAAAAACTATAATAGCAAGTATAATAGAGGTAGGGTCAAATTGCTAGAGAGAATAAAAAACACAATGAAACCAGTAGCTGAAACACATCAACTACACAACCAACAACAAAACAACAAAAACAAAAGGAACCAAGAAGGACAAAGTCCTCCTAACTGAGACAATTTTGAAACACCTTTTTGACTTCCTCCAACACCTTGAACATATTCAGGCTGGCTACATTTCAAGATCTTTACTGTTGGAGGAGATCACCTTCTTTGTTGCCTTACCCCCTTTCCATAGTTCCTCTGGAAGGCCACTCACATCGCATAGTTGTTTGACTTGAGCATGCATGAAATCAAGGAAATCTTTCTGCATAGTGAGATGGTTTAATTGCTTAGTGACAATCTTGTCTAGAGTGTCATCCACAACCTATTGCTTTTTTGATGATTTCTTCCAATTTTGACTCAATGTTGTTCACAACAAGGGGGTCATGGGATAAAGTAGGAGCATCCAAGGACTGACTAATTTTCAACAAGCTCTCAGCTACATCAAGATCTTTATGTTTTACTAGAGCTTCTAAGAACTCTCCTAGCAGGAGGGGAGAGGGATGCCTAAGCCTTTACATTTATTAGAGTGGATAGGGGGCAGAGTGGAGCTAGAAGGGTTTTGAAACCATATCGCGGTAGTAGAGAGGTGTATCAATAATATGACACCTTGGTGAAGTGACAAGACTCTCTTGTGAGAATGCACTTTAGAATGGACCTTTCAGAGGATATATATAGTAAGCCAAACTAACCCTAGGGGACCTTCAAAATGATTAAGTAAAACCAAATGATGAAGGGGAAGGGTAGAGAAATGACCTTCCAGTGTGACATACTAGACTACCATGCGAGCCACTTCATCATAAGGCTCGGATGGAGGAACAAATAATCCCAGACTTGTTGATTTCCAATTCTTCTGACCCTTGAAGGAACTTCTTTTCCTCAACATCTTTATCAAACTTATTATGGTAGAATTTGATGCCATCAAAACCCAATCCCATAACAAAATAAATCAGGTTCTCAGTAATTGGAAAATATTTTCCCTTATAAGTAAATACCCTATTTTCCAGTGCTTGGAAAGAGTATAGATATATGCTCTTGTCATATCCTTTGATTCTCTAAATGAAATTAGTGAAGCCGTCATCACATCCAAAGCTTTCCATAGTTTTGCATTAGATTTCCAAGATGGATCAAAGACTGGCTCAATCCTGCATGGAGTTTCCCCCATATTATTAGTATTCAATTCATGATGAATAGAGTGCTAGTAGTTTGGGAATGCAGCGACAAATAAGTGAAATGAATGCCGCACATTGAGCATGCCAAAGAAATATATGGAAAATCTAGGAAATGACCATTGAAAGAGGAGGACGTTCAAGCATGTAGACATGTCTAGGTGGCATGAGTCCATTTTCCCAGAAGTGAAATCAGTACGAGCCTTAGGGACAATTTTCCAAGACATCCTTTTCCATGATTTCCTTAGCAATATTAGGGATTTCATCATTATTTTCCCAAAACTTGTAATTATTGCTACACACACCCATATTAGCAAAATAATCTGCCATTTTGTTCCCTTCCCTATACATGTGGCATATGCTAACATTAATCAAACTATTGTAGATTGATTTAGCCTCATGAATGAAGTCTTTGATATTCCAATTGGGTGGGTAGAGACCCTTGATGTTATTGATTATGTTGAGTGAGTCCCCTTCAACTATGAGCTTGGTAATTTTAAGATTTTTTGCTTCACGAAGTCCCCATAATGTAGAAAGAGCTTCTGCATAGTGGTTTGACTGGGTCCCCATAGGTCCAACATAGGCCACCAAAAGTTTCCCATGTTGATTTCTTATGATCCCACCTCACACTGCTCTCTAGGGTTGCCTTTGGAGGCACCATCAAAATTGAGTTTGCACCAATCATCCTGGGGTGGAATCCACTTGACCAAGGACCTATCAATGGTGTCAGACCTAACTTGAATGTTTCCAGGTCTATGCTCCAGTTCTTTAGAAATCTCTCTTCATCTTTAGGAAAGGATTGATTCTTAGGAGGTTTGAATTTTAAAATATTCTCTTTCAAATCAATTGTGATTTCTTTCAAAAATATTTTTCTGCTGCTTTTGGTACTTCTAAAGATTAGTGAGTTCCTTGCTTTCCATATTTTCCAAATGGTGTGAGGGAATGCAAGCCTCCAAAGTTTCCTAAGCATGTTGTGTTTGAATGGAGGGTGTCATTTCTCCCAAGCTTTAGCTATATCATCTAGAAAAGTCCATGCCATCTCAAATCTAGGAAAATATTAGTTCCCATAGACTTTGAGAAAGGGGCATTGTAACAGTAGGTGGTGAATAGTTTCAGCTCCATCTTACAAAGATAACATCTATTAGGCAATGTAGAACCCCTCTTAATGAGATTATCAATGGTGAGGATTTTTTGTGAGTACCTACCATAGAAAATGATTAACTTTTGGAGTGAGTTCTTTATGCCATATGCTGCTCCAATTGAAGTCACTCTGTACATCTCTTGAGAAGATCTGATATCCTGAGTTTATAGTGTAAGCACCATCAAAAGAATCCACCCATATAAACTCATCCTTAGCTTGAGTTTTACTAATCTGAATGGTGGAGGTAATTCTTTTTAAATCAGCAATGAGGCTTCTAAAATGGGCTTGTCTATGTGAATAGTCTTCCATTTGAGTGTTTCATCCACACATTCCATGTAATCTAACCCTGTGTCCATGCTCTGTAGTGAGGCTGTCTTGTTGCTTCCCCCAATTATTATTGATCCTTAAGCCTTGGAAGTCCACCCAATTATCCTTCCAAAAGAGAATATCTTCACCATTTCCTAGCTGCCATTTACTTCCCTTTTCAAGCCCCTTTTTGATTTTAATGATATTGTTCTAGAAAAGAGAGCTCGTAGGAAGAGAATCCTCACTCAATAAGCTCATGGTTGAGTTTTGAGAAGGTATTTGGCCCTAAGGATATCAATCCAGGGATGTTTTTCAGTTATGAGTCTCCAACCCATTTTAGTTATGAGGGCAATATTCATGATTTTGATGTTTTTAATGCCAAGACCTCCCAAATTCTTATGAGTACGACTTTATCCCATGCCACCAAATGAATTCTATTCTTCTCCTCCATCCTTGTCCAGAGAAATTATTTTGGATTCTTTCGATTCTTTAATGACAACTAAAGGGATGAAAAATAATGACATGATATATATTGGAAGGTTCTGTAGTGTACTTTTGATGAGCATACATTTTCCAGCACTTGAGAGAACAATGCCCTTCCATTCCACAAGATTTCTTTGAAACCTGTCAAGCAAATAATTCTAGACATTCATAGAAATTTTTTTAGTACCAAGGGGTAGTCCAAGGTAGGTAGAGGGGAGGGAGTTGATTTCACAACCCAGGATTTGGGCTATCTTCATGTTGCCTCCTAGAGGGAGTGTTGAAGAAATACAGGAACTCTTATCAAAGTTAATTTGTTGACAAGAGAGGCTTCTTCATAAATATTAAGAATAAACTTCATAGTTTTAGCTTCAAGAACCAAGGCTAGCAACAAAAGAATGGTGTCATCAACAAATTGCTGATGGGAGACAAAAAGCTCAAAGGAGGATGGTTTGAAGCCTTTGAGATAGTTCAAGGAAACGACACGAGATGATGGAAGGACTAAGGAATCTACCATGATGATGAAGAGAAGAGGGAGATATGGTCCCCTTGTCTAAGACCTCTATTGCTCGAGAAAACCCCACCAGAGAGCCATTAACAATAATGGAGAACTTGGGGAAGAGATAAAAGAGCTAATGATCTTCCTAAAATGAGGGGGAAGCCAAATTTCTCCAAGACTTATCAAGGAAAGTCCAAGAGACCCTGTTGAAATCCTTATTCATATCTAGTTTGACCACCATCCCAACCTTTTTTTGCTCTTCTCCATTGAATGAATTGTCTCATGGACCAACACTACACCATCTTGAATAAGCTTTCCTTTCATGAATCCCCCTTGTAGTTTAGATATCATATCGAGAGAAGGGATGAATCTTGATAGCCAAAGTCTTAGTGAAGATCTTATAAATAATGTTAGCAAGGCTTATAGGCCTGAAGTGCTTGAAAGTCCTTAGCACCTAATTTCTTAGGAACCAAAACTATGAAAGTGTTGTTTATCTCTTTGAGCAGGTTTCCCATCCTAAAGAACTCATTAACCACCTTGAGAAGATCTCCAACACAGATGTCCCAAAATTTATGGAAAAAATTAGAAAAACCATTAGGTCCTGGAGACTTATCACCATCAAGAGAGAATGTTGCTTTTATTTCCTCCAAAGTAACAAGCTTAGAGAGATTATGAAATCCATCAAGAGAGATGTTAGGGATGGCCTCCAACATGGTGTCAGTTACAGAAGGAGAAAGAGAGAAGTTTTATTTAATAAATCTTTATAGAAGGCCAACACTTCAGCTTTGATTATATCCATGTTGGAAGTAGTAGTGCATCTACCAAAGAGACTTCATAGATCTTGTTGTGAGCTCTATGCTTTAGTGTTGTCATGTGGAATAATTTAGTGTTCTATCCCCCTCTTTTAACCATAAGGCTCTAGACTTTTGTCTCCAATAGGATTCTTCCCTAGCACATAGATTGTGAAGCTCTAAAAGAAGATTTTTCTCAAGAATGTAGTCATCCCTAGTCATACCCTTATCTACAATTCTTCCTTCCAAAACAACAAGTTCATCCTTAACTTTTTCTTCTAAGCGAAGACATTCCCAAAGACAATTTTGTTCCAATTTCTGACCTATGTTTTTTCACATTCTTGAGATTTTGTATTAATTTGAACTGAGTAGTTCCTTCCACCTCAATACTCCACCATTCTTTGACTCATCCCGAATCTCATGATGGTCCAACCACATTTTCTCAAATTTGAAAGAAGAGTGAGTTTTATTTTTAGTTTCTAGCATGTTGAGAACAATGGGGTTATGGTCCGATCCAATTCTGGGGAGAGAGGAGAGTTGAAAACTTTGGTTAAGGATCCAATCCACAGATATAAGTGCCCTGTCAAGTCTGACTTGAATGTGGTTCTCTCTGAGTCTTCTATTAGACCAAGTAAAGGGATTTCCTTGAATATCAATGTCAATAAGATTTGAGGAAGCAATGAAATTAGAAAGGTCATCCATACCTGCATTGTAGTTAGAAGTGCCCCCCTTGTTTTTGGCCAGTGTGAGGGAGTGTTAAAGTCTCCCACAATCATCCAATGTAACCGTCCACAAGTAGTTCGAAATGCACTCAGCTCCTTCCAAAGTTGTCTTCGACCATGAATGGTGTTGGGGGCATAAATATTGATAAGATCCAAGTTGCAGAATTGTCACTTGTGTGAAAAAAAATCAAGGTGATTAGAAGTGGATAAAATATTTTTTCCAGTTACCTTATTAGGATCCCAAAATATAACAATTCCACCCAAGCACCTCTAGAGTCTACACAAGAAATGTCATCTTTATTCCAAATGAGATTTTTACAATTCTTCATAGATATAAACTCATCTTTGTTTCTCGAACAACTAGAATGGAAGGTTTGCAAGTTTTCCTTAATTCCTAAGTGTTCTCTATTTTCCTCCCCCATTGAGGCCCTCTTATGTTCCAATAAAAATCTTCATCTATGAAGTGGGGGTGAGGATTTCGATGGTCCAGGTGGAATGATACCATATGGAATGCTTTTTTTTTTTCCTTCTTTCTTTGGTCATGGTTTGAGGGTCATCCTTTAGAAGTGTTGGAGCATGTGTTTACATTTTTATTTGAGGATCTAGTGAATCTTGAGAAAAATGCTTCCCAGTTTCCTAGATATTTCTTTTTGTTAAAGTACAAAGCATCCATGAATTCCATCAAAAGCCTTGTTCTTACGAGCCATTGATTTTAGTGGTTTTGTGGGAGCAAGGGGAGTTAGTGCAATCAGTTAAGACTTTAGCTAGTGTGATCTCCCCTTCCTCCTTAGTAGTGCTATGTGGGTGA
The DNA here is from genome assembly GCA_018340775.1 of Taxus wallichiana var. yunnanensis. NCBI lineage: Eukaryota > Viridiplantae > Streptophyta > Pinopsida > Cupressales > Taxaceae > Taxus > Taxus wallichiana. Next base: position 524,409,704 of record CM031243.1, read on the forward strand.
CATCTTGTCTAACACCTGTTATGTCTTCCCTGCATTTGTTGAGTGATGGTCATTCTAAGGATATCATCTCCCACCCATTCCATTACCTTCTCTGTCAAGAGAGTGTCATCATTCCTAACCTCATTTATCTGAGTGTTCTTAGTGATACCCTTATCGAGAGGTTGGGGAGAAACTACCTAGATATTTTTATCAACCACTTCATGATGATCTATATTAGGAAGTATGGAGCTTGTGGTAGAATCGTCCTTTTCTGATAATACTGGAGACCTGTTTGTATCTTTTTTAGCCATGATGGGTTCTTCCAATTATGGGATCAAGGATCTAATAAAATTATCCAATTTAATAGTGGAAGGTAGAAAATGCATCATTTGTATTACTAACCTTTTCCAGACTAATCTCCTCCTTGTATTAGCCATGCTAGTTCCCCTTTTTTTTTAGGGTGACACCGATGACTTTTTCATTGTTCTCTCTATCTATGCTTGAATAAGTTCCACAAGTTTGTCGTTGGAAACCTCCTCCATAATATGGATCTTAGGATGTGGAGTCTTAAGGCCTCCAAAGGGTCCAAAAAAATGGGGGATTCTTGTAAGGGGTTTTAAACCCCCCTTTGAGTGATTGATGCCTGAGAGCTAGGGATCTGATCCTTTTTTGAGAAAACACTTTCATTTTTCTTAATAGAGAAGTCAACCCCAAGCTTACTAGTTTCATGCTAGGTAAAATAACTAAGAAGAAGATGAATCAATTCCAATCTTTCTATTTTCCATTTTAGATTTGTCATGCAACAACTTTTCTGCCCCTTCATTTGTTGTTATCCATTTGGGTTTTGGCAGTAGGGCATTTTTTGTAAATGACCCAGCTTATGGCATTTGGAGCAACACATTTGGAATGATTCATATTCAATAACCTGCTTCCAGGTAGAAGATTTAGTTTGCAAAATAATGTGGTCCAAAAGATGTTGATCCATCTTAGTAGATACACAAAATCTAATAAATGCAAGCCTAGATTTATTTCTCGTTGAGTCATCTCAGACCAATGGGTGAGCCAATAGATCTAGTGATGTTGAGAAGAATCTCATCATCCCGAACTACAGGGGGAGGCCATGGAACCTACACCACATGAGAATGGTATGAATATTCTCGGTAGTTGAGTTAAAACTAGAGTACCATCTTTTTATGAAAAGCCCCATATTCCCCATACACAGGGGACCTCCCGTAAAGAACCACACTAAGGTCTTCATGGAGATTGAAATTAAAAAGGAAAAATCCATTATCCATAGAAGAAATGCTCAAATATCCAAGAGGTTTCCATTTTCTGGTAGCCCATTTCCTAACATTATCGATATTGGGTCGAGAACCAAGGAACTTACCAAGCAGAGCCATTTGATTATTTTGGATTGCCCTTTGCAAACTTGACTCGGGTATATGAATGACAATGATTCCATGTCGATACTTGGTGCTAACAAAGATAGAAACGATAGGAGACAGCTTTAGGGGCTGATGGGGTCCACATGTTTGTCCCGAGTTTTCTTGAACATCTCCGACCACATGCCTCGGTGTGGTTAACCCCGATGACAAATTTCGAGTTACCTATAGTTCACGGGATCTTTCATTGTTTCCTAGGTGATGGTGCCTAAGAGACTAGACGTAACGCTTACCATGCATCTGTAGGTAGAATCTCAATGATCGAAGTTACAATAGAAATTTAAAATTTCTGTTGTTAGATCAACAATTACAACACAATCCATCCCAATCAATTTTCTATTTAGCGTTTATGTTTCAAATCCACCCTTTTATAAATTTTTAAGTGTTTAAATAAACTTTACATTTATTAAAACTATTCAATTTTTTTGAGTGTTTACATAAAGTTTACATCTATAAAAATATTCAATTTTCTTTTAAAAGAAGTATCTTATATCGGAGTATCTTTGTATAATGGGTGCAACTACTAGTATATATAGATATGTCAAGATTAAAAAGAGATAAAAGAGAGATTTCAATAATGTCCTCAAGATAAAAGAAAATTTATGGGAATTCAACAAAAAACATAGTTAAGAAAATTAAAATATTACTAGTGAGAGTGTTATATATCGATTGTTCTGCAAGGATCAATACAGAACCTTGTGCACATCAAAGAGGTTGCACTTCCAATGGTGACATGAATGCTCCAAGTAATCAGCAAGAAATCAAATCACAAAGGAAAATCAAACATGAAAGAATAGGTCTACTCATTCTCATAGCTCAAATAGAAAGGGTACATATATAGGAGTGTTGTGTAACTCCCATGCATGAAACATGAAACCCTAATGAACTATGATCTCGTTAAGCGAGATGACTCACCATGTGAGGTGGAAAAAACCGAGTGAAGACAAGCAAAGTCACATACACAAACACCCCCTTCATCGAAATTGAGGTAGAGGTCATATCAATTCAAAATAGAAAGATAACTCCCTAGAAAAATAAGAAAAATGTGTCAATATGGCCCATAAACTAAAGGCCTAATAAGGTACCCATGTATAAACAACATCTCTTTAGAAAAGAAGAAGAGGATAAAAAATGGGTCCCGAAAAATAGGCCTGATGAGGTACCCATATACAATAAGGATATCAAGTAATGGAGGAAAACCACAAGGGAAAAACATCCACTTACAAGAAATAGAAGACTCACCTAAAAACCCTAAGAAATATGCATCAAATGAGTCTCAACAACTAAGGCACGATAAAGTACCAATGTACAAACTACAATCTTTCTACGAAAGAAGAAGACGATGATGATACATGAAGCCAAAAGTAGATGTGTTAAAGTAGTGGACCTCACCCCAAGATGAGAGCACAAGTGAAGATACTTGACTTCAACAAAGGTTTCGGTAAGGAAGCTTGCGACTTGATATGAAGTCAGCAACTCTGTGAAGTCTCCAAGAAGAGTGTCGATGATGTGGTCTTTTTCTTGTAGACTTGAAAAGGTTCATCCGCATCGAACAATGTTCCTCTCCTGGGAAGGAAAGAAATGGAGTACTGGAAGTCTTCCCACTCTATGAAGGAAACCAAGGCAACAAGACAAAGAAATTTGAATATGGTCCATTGAAATGTGACATAGGTCTAGAAAATGAGTGCACAAGAATTGAAGGTAATGCCACAAACATAGAACTATCGAGTGTGAGAGAGGAACATCTCGCTGAAAGGATGCCTAAGTGAAGTGAAGTGAAGGAAAAGAAATAACCCCCACAACAATAGAAAGAGGATCCACAAGAAGAGGTGGATCAATGATGGTATCCAAAAAGTGGAAGTGATAAGAGTCCTAAAAGGGGAACTCCCAACAAAGGAGATGAAGGACTCCTTTGAAACACCTATAGAAGGATGAGAAACTCCATGTACTACATCACAAGTAGGCATTGTGAAGAGACAACGAAGGTCTAGAAGATACTCATCCCAAAAGGGTGGCTCGATAAATAAAAGAGCAATGTCTGACATGTATGAATCATCAACATATGATGTAGGAGGAGTGAGAGATGCCTCACACACCGGGAAGTGGAACAAAAGGAGATGTAATGATGGTATGTGGATGGGAATAATACTTCCCAATGTCCGGTAAGATAAGATGGGGTTCAACATTCTCTCGAAAGGTGGCCGAGAGAAGGAGGAGATGAGTCCTCATTAGTAATCTTGTCATCGGAACTAGAAAAATAATCATCATCATCGGGATAGAAAGAAGTGATTTTGGGTCAGCAAAACCATCATCACATGAAGAAAGAGAGGAGACAAATATATCGGTAGGAGAAGTATCAACGATAGTCTCTAAAGAGTCTCCAAATAAGGACTCGGGAATGCTCCAAATAGTGCAAGGAGACTTCTATGTGCCACATGATGGTGGAGAGGAATGGAAATGTATGTCAACAAATGACCAATGACCATCTGCAAGCATCAAACCGACCAAGATCACTGGGAACATGTACTTGTCCATACAAAAATAGATAGATGTCATTGTGAGTGAGAAAACATTCCATACTTGAACACCATAGTGCATAGTTATCCCTACCAAGAAGAAGAGGTGGAGGTTATAATGTAAAAATGGTCCTATAAAGCATAGGTCTGGGAAAATAAATCTCCATGGTGCATCCACGAAAAGAGAAAGAAGTGCTAAATGTAAGAAAATAAGGGTACGATAATACACATAAGGTTGCAAGACATCTAACTCGGCCGAGAATACGTCTAGATGTAATACAACACCCAAGAACAATGATAAGCCCCTATTTATAGTACTTTATATACAATGTGTTGATTACAATAAAGTGTGTTTGTGCAACATGAGACAGTTGACCACTCACCCTACAATAGGTGAAGAATCACACAAGAGTGGAGGCCACGAGAAGTATCAATAAGAAGTAAAAGAACAACACAAAAACAAGCACAAAAGGGTGCAAGCAAGGAACAAGGGGATAAAACAAAGTTGAGTGTGAGAAATAGCATATCATGTTGCATAAGAGAAACTATCTTACTTTATGCAAGATCATGGCAAATGAACTCACTAGTCCACAAGTAATAATAAGGGTGATTATAATGCAAAAAACAAGCTCAAGACTAGTCCAGGAGACCTCCAGGACGCCGAAAACACTTTTGAAAGACAACAAATAGCTAGGAGGGGTGTTACACATTCGAACAAATGATTAGAAGCACCAATCGTCTAATAACGCTAAAAATCACACTTTAAATTTTCCAATTAGGCTAATTTTAAGGATAAAAAACAATAATGACAATAATGTTAGTGAATGATTAATAACTACAAATTTAAATTTAATTAAGAGCCTAAATAAAAATTATTAAAGCCCTAATTAAATAAATTAACCACCTTAAATTTTAAATATTAGATTAGATCCTATATTAAACAAGACCTAACTATGTAACTTAAGCACCCCCTTATAAATTAAACACATCGCTTAAAAATTAAACCTAGCCCTTTATATTAAACCAAATCCTTCATAAAAACAATTCCACCACATGAATTAAAAATTTTATTTTAAAATTGAAAAGTGGCAAATTGAATGGAGGGCTTGGTTAAGGTTTCGAAGGGCTCAAGGAGCGAGTCTTGGGTGAGGGGCTCGAGGTGGCGAGACAACAAGAGGCCTGGGTGAGTTGTGATCCAACGGATAAGCTCGTGAGGGAGGAATGACAGAGTGATCACCTAACTATCACGTAAGTTAAAGCATCGACGTCAAATAGATTTTTTTCCCAAATATGCTCAAAAACAACCCAAGCACAATGGTTAGTGGGGTCGCTGGCATAACAGAGGTCGTGTGTTCATTTTGGAATAGTGCCGCACTAACATGTGTGATCATTAGGCTTAGCCATGAAAGAGAGTTCATTCAAGGATCAAAGCGAGAGACTCGGCGGGTGAGTGCAACAGAGGATTTTTTGAAGGCGTTGAGTGGATCCATAGGGTATGCAATGGATGGTAGAGCGGATCTTGAGGTTGAGGAAGCTCACAGAGAAATATGGCTCAACATGCAGTGGATTGAGGCATAACACGAAAGGGAAAAGGGAATAATGTCCAAGGTAAGCATGATGGTCACATGGATGAGTCTAACCACATAGACCGAGTAGGCCAACAAAGAAATAAACTCGCCACCAATGCAAAACTAGTTGCAAACCCAAGTCGATGTAAACCAAGCCAAACGCAATGTAAGCTAGCTTGAATAGGGGAAAAGAACTCAACACAAGAGTAATTGACTTGACTCGGCACTAAGAAAACCCAAAAGAAGAAAAAAAACCGAATGAAAATCAAATACCTAACCTATTTGTAAACAAACACAACTCAACAGAGAAGGAAAAAATAAAAAATGCGGTAAGGGCAACTTCACGCCAAGAAAAACAACTCGCAACAAAACTAAGAGAACCTAATGAGTTGGAAGAGGATCCAACTCACCGAGTTGGGATGGAGGAGCTCACCGAGCTATGTAGATCTAGACCGAGTTGGTTGAACAAAGAAAGGTAGCAAAAAAGTCTTAAACAGAAAATGCAAACCAGGGCCTAGAATGATGTTAAAACCAGAGATCTAAACTTTTAAAAAAATTCACTTGTAATGAAAAATAAACTGATAAGACCAAAAAAGGAACCAACCTCCAAATTCACTTTCCCTCCAAAGTTAGATGTAGCTAGCCATATCTATCTCGAAACACCAAACATGTACATGCACAACCATAAAACCAACACAAACTCCAAAAATGAGATTGTTAAACCTGTTAACAAGATTCCAAAAATGATTGAAAAATTACACGAGAAGCACAAAAATGAAATAGAAGTAATAAAAAGCTCAAACAAACGAGTGCACATTTACCACACAATCACTCTAATGCCATATCGATAATTTTGCAAGGATCAATATGGAACCTCGTGCATATCGAAGAGGTTGCACTTCCAATGGTGACATGAATGCTCCAAGTAATCAACAAGAAATCGAATCACAAAGGAAAATCAAGCATAAAAGAATATGTCTACTCATCCTCATAGCTCAAATAGAAAGGTACATATATATGAGTGTTGTGTAACTCCCGTGCATGACACATGGACACATGAAACCCTAATGACCTATGACCTATGATCTCGCTAAGCAAGATGACTCACCATGTGAGGTGGACAAGACGTCGAGTGACGAGAAAAGTCACATACACCAACATTATAGTGGTGGATCACATTTATCCTTCCCTTCATATTAACAAATGTTTGTATAAAAATATCGTTTCTTTGTTTTTATTATTATTATTGAAAATATATGAAGAAAAATATCATTGAGATCATGTCTATTTATGAAAGTATTAAAATAAATCAAACACAATTAAAATCCTATAAATTTCAATTATTATTATCTTGCCCGGTATATAGTCTTCGCAAAACAATTATTTATTTCTCATAAACCAATCAAAATGTGTCATTTTTTATTTAATGAGTTTTGACTAAAGTTTGGTATTGATATTTTATTTTTTAAGATATTTTTCTTTAATTCTATTGGCCAAAACTTTATTATTCATGGAATAAACTTATTTTTCATTAATTAAAAAATTGCTTTATTTATCTTAACCAATAAAATCATTCCAAGTATACAAAAATTGAAATATAAACCTTATGGATCTAAGTACTTGCATGACAATAACAAAATTTGTATAATGAGAAAAAGAAAAAAATCATGTGCTTTTCTATTTTATTGTTGTACATATTTCTAAATGACTTTTTCTAAAAAATATTGATCCTCTATCTAAACATCGAACATAAACTATAGTCTTTGTGAGATGGGAAAATAAGAGGTAAATTAAATTTTATATAAGTGAGTGTCTACCACCACGGTAGTTCAAGGGTAGCCTTATAACAAATCTTTGTCTTATCATTTTTCTATCGGATATAAGGTATCTCAATACCATGTGTAATGTCCCTTTTTCAAACTAATCCATTTGAAGGCTTCTTGCCCATTCCACTTCCCGTGGACAAGAAGTAGGTGAACAAGGGAGGTCCTTGGTTGATATTTTAGTCTTTCTTTTATTAACATTTACATTTTCTTTAGTATTTTCCTTATGAAGCAGGTTGGTTGGGTTGGAGAGCTTTTAAGGCAAGTTAAAAGATAAAGTAAGCTTCTTATTGAGGTCGGTCATGGGAGAATTCCCTCCATGAGACTTTGGCGCCACCATATGGATATAAAAGAAGCCACTTAGGCTCATTTTGGGCATGTTTTCCTATTATAATTTTATCTACTTGGTTTTGGGGCTGATTTCTCTATTCCATTCCACTAGAGGGTGAAAATCCTTTGGTGTGGCAAGCAAGGAAGATGAAACCCTTCCTTGTTCAAGGTTGGAGAATGAAAACTCTCCAATTTGGTGGTTCCAAGGGCTTCAAAGAAGACTATCTTGTTGGTTGGCAGCTAGGGCATTGAAGAAGAAGAGATATCACGGCCTTCTACATCAATTTGGCACCCTCTCCTAGGGTGGCGACTTGGGTGGAGAAGGATTTAAGTGCCTTCTAGGGCACATCTTGGTGTTTTGAGTTGATATTTAGATTTCTCCTAATTTATAAGGTTGATCTATCACTTCATTGGTATTTATTGGGGTTTGGAAACCTCATTTTCAGCTATTTTTGTGAGTTGTACTTTGCTGGTTATTTAATTAATTTCAGTTGTGTGTTAGCACTTGTTTCTCCTTAATTTATGAAGTATATTGGCTGGAATAATTTCTACATGATTGGTTAAAATATTTGGAATCATTCTCTATCATTTTTAGCTTGATATTGCATGAGAATTGCTGCCCCTAAGTGTTGTTACAGTTCGCTTCCCTAGAGGGTTTGTTTACTAATTTCTAGCTGGTTTTGATGCCCTAAAGGTGTGATTTCAGTTCGCTGCTAGGGTTTGATCATTATTGTTCCAAAAATCAGAATTCTTGCATTTGGAGCCAAAACCGTTTTTTCAGATTCAGATCTAGAAATGGACATTACGCCATGCAATGCAAAAGTTATGATTCTACCCCCATCTCACATCATTAGCCACAACATTACAATTGATCATCATCATTTCCAAATCGTGATGCAAAGCAAATTTGTGTCTCTACAGGCTTAGTTGGATCTTAGGATTCAAATGAAGCTATCTTCGAATCAAGAATTCACATTCATTGTGAAAATTTTAATTTCGCTACTTTTTTAACATTTTTGGATTGACGAAGATGTGTTTCTGATTTTTTTGGTCATTTGGGGTTGGTTTACGAGTCGCCTTATAGCATTCTATGAATTTGGTCTGCTTCAGGAGTGGTTTTAGCATATTGAATTGTGGTTAGAATCGTGAAGAGAAAGTATGGTGGGATTTGTGTGCTTTATCATCTGCAAGTAGTTTTTTCCTTTTGATTTTTAATTTTTTTCCTAAGTAATCTAAATAGACATACTTATGATAACGCATTGTTGTTTCTGATGATTGGATTAGTTTTAAGCAATTCTGTGTGTTTGTATGGTTTGGATTCTAACTCTGAAAAATAATTTAAGTGATGATCATCTGTTATGGGGATTTCGCATCTTGTGTTCTGGTTTGATTCGAATTCCCCCTCAATAACATAAATCTATGTTATGAAATATTATGATTTTATTATGCCCACAATTCACAAATTTTAGTGGAGTCTAAACTTCCCAAAGATAAGCATTGAACTATTTGAGTTATGAAAGTTTTTCCTAGTTTATATATTTTATCCCCATTGCTCATGTAATTGTAGGAACATGACCTTGTCTTATCTATGAGAATCATGCTTGGATTATAAATTTAGTCCCCGTTGATCAAATTTAGCAATTATTTGGACAATTTTTTTGGGTTGGAATAATAACTGTATAACTTGAATCCGACAAGATACAATGGGAAACAAATTTTGATTCATGGATTTCTAAAAATACTTAGGTTGACTACTCTCAATTTCATGGATGGATTTGAATTAAATATTCAGGTTGAACCCTCTCAATCCCATTATATTAAGCCTTATTTTATCATCATTGGGTTAGGAAGTTATAAAAATGACATGATGCTAACTCGAAAAACATTGTTCCCTAGAAAATTCAATTTATTTCATTACCATCAAGAAACTTACAAATTTGTGATACAAGTAAAATCATTACAGAGATGATGATGTTTGTTTCTTTACTAGTAATTCCTCCTTACTAAATTATGTATACAAAGTTCTCTTAGCATCCCTAGTTTGTTTGTGTTGGGAACATAAATCATTTCTAGGTTTTTAATGATCTAAAACCATATTTAACATTTCTAAGTTTTATGTGTTGTTTAGATCATATTGCAAATCTAGGATCCACATATCACACATTGGATCAAGTTTATGTTTGATAATTTGGATTGAGTTGATGTGTAGGTTATTTTATTACATTTGGATACAATTTCTTGTTTTGAAAATGCATGCTAAAAGATATAGGCTCTACACACACCATCTATCCACCTACTTAGTAACGATGCAAGAAACTAAATTCACACCTTCAAAGTATTTCTAATTTTCTAATTAGACCAATGCTTAAACTTAGTCAACCATAATATAAAAGGATAAATTGTTCATTGTGAATACATTATAATCTTTAACTTGTAAAAATTTAGGACATAGGTTTCCCTTATTTTGACTCTCTTTTTGAAAACTAAAAAAACTAGCCTTCATGCATTTTTGTGTCTAAAAGGAAAACACAAGATGAAAGAATAGCCTATATTCCTAGGATGTAGTGACAACTTCTACCAAATAGCTACATGAGTTGAAAATGATGCAACACTCCTAACACAAAAACAGAATTAATGAGGCTATACACATTATAAATAGAGCTATCATTGAAATTGAGGACACAAAAATGTCCTCTATGAAAAATTCTATGTCATGATATATTGTGAACTTAAAACATAATGTTCCAAAAAACATCGCTAAGTTTTAATTTCTCTTTCTTTCTCTATCAGTGCACATACTATACGACATATATACAACCAACAATGTATATTAAATATGCACAAATTTATATTGAAAATTCAGCTCCCAACTCTCTATTTATGATTTGCTTATTCTTAGTATAATGAAATTGTATGTACAATTTGTTAATTAACTACCAAACATATTAAACATGCATTTTTAAAAACAAAAGTTTTATTAAAATTTGGGAAATTAGTAATGCAATTATATTTCTTTAAGGATTTTATAGTTCCTTCAATAGTTGTAATGCATCGATTCTACTTGGAATCTAATATTTTTCCAATCATTATCTTGATAATTTTAGTAATATATAAGGTGTTGCAATCCCTCCACAATTTTCGTATGCAATGGGTTGTTTAATGTTTAAGTTTTTTTGATGTAGTGAGTATTACGTGTATTCATATGTCATATTATATGAACTCAATATAAGCATAATATTTCTTACTCTATATTGTTCTACCCTACCAAGTATTTTTCCTAACTTTTCTCTTGCTTTTATGTATTGCTGGTTATTATTTTTTCATCCACCCCTAAAATGCATTAACTTCGACAAGATTTACCATATCATAGTTTTGTTTAAATTAGTATTTACCTAGGCCATAAGAGTAATAAACTAAAGGTAGGCTGATTTTTAATTATAATATGTGAGAGTTTATTATCAAAATTTAGTGGAGATTTTATATATAAAAAGTCAAAGTAGTTTTCAATGTAGTACTTTATCTAATATAAAATAGTTTGCACCTAGGGTTTCGGGTTAGTTGTTTTGCAATACAATTGGGAGTATCATGATCTCATTAGGATCAAACATCATCAAGAGGACAAGACCGTCGTCTCGGGCATACCATAGAAGTAGGATATGTGTTTTGGGTGTTGTATCCTTCCTTTTTAGTAACAAATGTTTATGATGTTTGTCTGATAACTCTCGTCTCTTTGTGTTTTTTTTATTACTAAAATTATATATGAAGAAAAATATCATTGTAATAAGGCCTATTTTTGAAGGTCTTAAAATAAATCAAATACAAGTAAAATTCTATAAATTTTAATTATTATTTAAATTAGTGTTTAGCTTGGTCACGACATTAAAAGACTTGAGGTAGATTGATTAAAAAAATAGTAATAAGTGAGACTTTATTATCAAAATTTGATGGGGATTTTATATAAAAAGGTTAAAGTAGTTTTAAAAGCGTAGTCTATCTAATATAAAATATTTTTCATGTGATTGGGTCTCGGGTTAGTTGTTTTGCAATATAAGGTGGAGTGTCATACTCTCCTCAATATCAAACATGTTCAAGTGCACAAATCCTTCGTCTCGATTCCTTAGACTCAAATAGATGGTGTGGAGCTCACCATAGAAGTAGGATGTACATGTTTGTGTGTTCTATAAAAACATATTCATTCAACTAAATATGGGACATGACATTGAGATTAGAAAGTTAGTAGATGGATACCTTAAATATATTTATTTGCAAGAAGTTGTGACATATTAATTTCAAGGCATCTATCTTGAATTTTTCGCATAATATTATTTGTTCAAGGTTTCATATTGATTAATGGTTGTATTACCTTCTCTTTAATTTCTTTTTGACCGATGTAGGATCATCCAAGTCCATAATTAATCCTATATTAATTGAAAACATGTAGGGATGTGTTCATGTATAATATTCAACATGTTTTTCATTTTGACACAATCAAAATTGATCCAAGGGATGCATTAACACTCTAGCACTTCAAGGCATCAAGTATATCAAAGTGGATCATTTTAGTTAGCGACTTGGTTTAAACTTAGTTAGTTGATTTATTTAAATTTCGGTATCATTTAGGAAGTGGTCATGTTTGTCAAAGACTTAAAAGCGATAGATTTTCATGTAGAGGTAAAAATAATGTGGAATGCTTCAAAACTAGAATATGGATTTCTATTTATATCCTCTTAAAAATGTTATGCACTTTTTTGAAAAAACAACAATAGATTTTGAGCTCGTATGCACCAAAAGTTTTAGAGTTTGCATAGTGGAAAAACCATTGGGATAATTGAGCAACCTTATGCATTGATTTTGAAATGTCGGTGTAGTTTCACAATTATCAAATCATATTCATAACCATTATGCAACATAAAGTTGTATTTTCACTCGTAGAAAATGTAAAGAGAAAGTAACTTCCTTACACTCAAAATTTTCAATTGTTGATTGTTTCCAAGGTGTTTGGGAATGGAAAAAGGCACTAAATGTTGTTAGGAAATGTTACAAGGGTCCAAAATAGCTAGTTAGAGATAGTTTTAGTTGGGAAAATTTCCAAGAAATAAAGAGAGAGGCTAGGAAGATTTATCTCTCCAAGTTGGGAGATAAGAGATGAAGGTTGCAAGACAATCCAACAAAGGGATGATGTAGCATCTCGACTTTTGGGACTCCATATTATTAATGAATCTTGTTTGGTTGTTTCTTCTTGGTTGTAGTTTCATGTTACGTTAGTCACACTTTGATAGTGATCAAGGTGTTTGTGGTTGCTTATGGAGTGATATTGTTAAGGTTATTACTAACCTAACAAATCTAAGATTGTTAGAGTATCTTTATTAGTGTTCATGTTATGATGTGTATATATTTAATATAATTTATAATCTAAAATTATTTTAACAATTTCACATATTTAATTTTTATTTGTAGAGAGGTACATAGGAGAGTTGTTTAAACAACCTGCTTGATAATCCTTTTCCTATATATATGTAATCCTTTGTATGAATAATTAATCAAGAATTATTCTCTATCTGGCTCTTTCATTTTGGTATCAGACCCATCTGTGTTTTGTTTAATTGTTCCTGTGACCAATGGAATCTTTAAAAGATTGGTAGGGGCAGTAATCGATTCCTTCGCCCCTGAGAATGAGAGTACGGGTTTAGTGATTATATTCGAGATAATGCGTATTTTTAAATTTTTCTATTTTGATATTTGATCAGACATCTGTCAATCTAGCTCGACCCAGAATTGTTCAACCTCCATTATTGTTTTGACCCCCTGTTGCAATATGAGCCGACGTGTCTGATCTATTTTGTATTGAGTTAATCTCTTCACCAGCTGACAACATCTACGAAAAGATTTGACTAATGGGGCCACTGTAACTTTCACGAAGACCTGTATCTTGGCCCAGGACCATCTCTTCTAGCTTCTCCCTCAGCGGCTAAAAAATGAGAGATGCAAGCAGTGAAAGCTCTGTTGGTTTCCTGAGATATAACTTTTGGTGATGGCGATCCCAAGGTCAGTTTACTATTCAAAACTTTGTGACTGTGGACTCCTTGATCGCGTGCTTCATCCAATGATTAGTTTCGTCTTATCTGAAGCAGTTTTTCTTTAAGTCTATTTTTTGGTTCATTCCAACTTCTTGTGAGCAACATAGTTTGAACCATCTTGACCAGTCATGTAGCCGTTCAACATTCAAACCTAGAGTAAGACGTCCACATGTGATTTTGATGTCTTTGTTGTGGAGGTGACAGATCTGATTTGGTTTTGCGCTCTGATTTGGATTTGCCAGTCAGTTTTGTGCAAATTGGATCCATGCATTATCTTGAGCAATGTTTCTGGGAGTTCTCCATCATCGTGTGATCTCAAGCTTATTTGCAAATACTCGGCTCCCAGTTCACCTTCAAACCCGTCCTCTATTCATGCAAATTAATTTCGACATATTTGCATCCCAGATCTCTCTATGCTTTGTATACCTACTGGACTATGTGGAGATTATAAGTAGTGGTCGCTCAGAGAGGAGCAAGATTATGCCGTGAATGTGTCTTTAGGAGTTGGAGTGTAATGCACGGTACAGTTTGTTGTTTGTAATTTTGTAAAGTTGATTTCGGTGTAGTGTGGAAGATGATGATGATTGAGTTATGTGGCAGCAAGTTTTTGTTATTTAGTGGCAATTTTGTTGTATATTAGTAGTTTACATGAAATACCAATCTTCTTCAAGCTCAAAATTTTGAGATTTGATAAATTCTAATAGTTGGTATGCTATACCATGCACTGGATTTTGATATAACTGTACACAAGTTTCTCTGATGTTTCGTACTATGATATTTAGATTGAGATTATAAAACTGCACGTGTTATTTTTTCTACATACTAAGTTGATAGCATATTGTATGGTAGTTTATGGAAATGGGAAGCAAGTTAAATGGAGACTCATAACTTGTGTGGCTAGGTATTGTAGTTTTATGTTAATTGTACAATGTGGAAAATGGAAATCATTAATTTTTCCCAAGTTTATACTTGTAATGTTGAATACGTATCCCAAATATATTGTTGTCCTTTAAACATGGGGTCATTTTGTGCATATGCTTCCACCAACGTATCCACAACTAAAGAAGACAAAAATCCCATTTCTGAGGAGGCATTTTATCAGGTAGATCTTATGCTTATGGATATAGAAAAAATAGATGCACAATTCCCCTTGTTGCTTCATCTTCTTTTCATAAAAATGCTCCTAAATGCGTTTGCAGAGGAAAATTTTAGAAAATTCATCTTTCATATCTTGCATAGAAAGGGAAGCCTATTTTTACTGGTTATCGGCAAGTCTCATCTACCAAAAATAGACCTTTCCCTATCATCATCATGTGCATATTGAGAAATCCTTGTATTGAAAGAAACCACAATTCGTTGGGACATTCTCCAAACTATCATGCCCCATGAGGCCAATACTCTTACGCTGGCCAGGGTTTCCTGGATTTTATGTTGACTAATCATTTATTTTTCCCTCTATTTTAATCTTGACCAACATATATTGTTATTATTATTTTATGCATATTTAATTGGTTTTGTAAAACTTAATTTTTTCCCTGTATATCCGTACATGTGGAATGTTTGTTTCGTAAACGTGTATTCATTTGATTACAAAAACTGAAACTTCCCTAAACTCATACGAGGGAAACAATCCCAACAATAAATTTACTTGTTTATATAAAAATAAATTGTTCAATTTTTCTTTAATTGTCTTGGTTTTAGATTTGATGTAGCAGTTTGTCAAGTTTTGGTTGTGTATCACCGGCCATATGAAAAATAACATATCTCATGGAAGGCTACAATAGACGAATTGACTTTTAGGTATTGTCAAATAGGCAAACTGCTATGTCTGATGTAATATGCAAACTACAAGTGAGGCCATTAAACAAAGACATAACAACAGTAGACTACAACACCTACATGCAACAATTGCAAGAGATAATTTGATTGAATTGAGGAATGTGATACCAAATACCCTCAACCATATCAAATGTCTCAGCTTAAAGGGTAAATCATGTGAACGGGGAAAAACGGTAACAAAATCATAGTAGACCATAGAAACCATAGGTAACAGACCATCCACAAGAGACAGATTAAGTGTTGAAGTTGGATAATATATTTTGTGTTGAAATTGGGCAATAGTTGGCATATCAGAATAATGGCATTTATGCAAATGGTTACCTAACAAGAAGAATTCATCAATGAAAAATAACCATTCATTTGAGCTTCCCAGGTTGTATACAAAACCAAACAAAAATACTTAGTTTTTAGGGCATTCCCCATTTTTCAAATAAATATATAAAACCCTCATAAATAAGCAAATTTATATTTGACCATTACATTTTCCTGGAGCTGATGCGAGCAAAACGCATTTGGTGTTATGCATGTTTTTAGTGT
Organism: Taxus wallichiana var. yunnanensis; assembly: GCA_018340775.1. Classification (NCBI taxonomy): domain Eukaryota; kingdom Viridiplantae; phylum Streptophyta; class Pinopsida; order Cupressales; family Taxaceae; genus Taxus; species Taxus wallichiana. The sequence goes on from CM031243.1 coordinate 524,425,815, forward strand.
ATTCAATAAAAAAATAGTTCCAAGCAATCCTTGTCTTCTTTCTTGTTGAACTTTTGATTTCTACATGCCTTACACATTGGGAAAAAATAAGGCATGGAATTTCAAATTATCAGTGACTGTCAAATAAAAATTTGTTGATGATTTAGCTCCGTCTCATGCTCGTAAATTCCCATTTCCTTTTATAAGATTTATTTATATAAGATAACTAAGTTTTATAATTTTAACTATAGATAATCTATGCAAAAACACAAGGCATGTGGATTGGTTGCAGGATAAATTATTGATATGCCTCCTCAAACTCATAGCTTTACAACAGGGTATGGGCATCCATCAAACAATAATAACAAGTATATATTTCTCACACATACAAAATATGTACGCATATTGAACACAGGCGAACGACTTACAGAAAATGTAAACAAATGCACTCAATCATTATTTGGTAATCAATTTTTAATTGGCATGTCTGTGCACAAATTCAAAACATTCAAATTTAAATTTATTATTTTCCACAACCTAAAAAGATGTTGGAAAATGTTGTGGCATTTGGATTTAAACTTGGTAATTACATTTTCTAAACTATGTTGAAGGCCTTTTCAACAAACCCAACTTGCGTATATGCTGCTACCATTGCATGTCCTAAGATGACACATGAGCAAATTCATTTCTTTGAAATCCTTTTAAGCGTAATCAAGAACACCATTTTGTTGTGTCAATCCTCTTATCATGGCATTCCATTAGATGGCATGTGGGCAGAGACATTTCTTTAAATAACCACCTACACAATGTCAACAGGTCAATATGTAAACTCTTGACCATCCATCAGTGGATCACATTTGTTTTGTAAGTTTTCATCGATGCATATCTAAGCTTGATTATGTTATTTCTTCTTGAGACACCATTACCAAAAATAAATCATGAGGGTTTTAGACTTGCAATAACACGTGTGCTTCCACTCAATTATGAACACTATTGACATTCATCTTTAAAATGTGAACGTGCTTTTGACTACCATGCAAAATTCTTATCATTTTCTCAAATAGTTTGGCTTAGACTCTAAAGAACATCACTAAGGACCATGAAATCAGAAAAAACTCCGTACTTGCTCTCTATAAACTTAACAAAACCTCAAAATACAATGCAAATACCGATCTAAATATAATTGAAAGTATACTTTCTTATGAGCTTATAATTTTTAATAACCTTATAGACATGTATGCACATTATAAATAAAAACAAACGCATGGAAAATTTTCTCTTAAATTGTGTAATGAAAATCATTCATACATATTAAAATTGAGGACCCCATTTTCTAATCATTAACTTAACACACAAAATTCACCCACTAAAAACAACAAACAAAAAAATAAAATTCGGTATTACTATAAGATTAAATGTTGCCATTGTCTTCACCAGTGTAACACTTACATCCATATTAAAGCTCCATAGATTCCTTGTTTTTCAATACAATAAGTTCCCTTCCCAGTCCAGAGAAAATGAACTTCAAGATAAATTCTAGTCACGTTTGTTCTCAATGATAGCTGGACCACTACATTCGAACCTCCCGCTTGATTTCCGATGTTGAAATTTGTTAATATTCTATTTGCTTACACCATCAGTGACCCAAAAAGATAGAGATTAGGAAACCAAATGTTGAAGTTTTTTTCTGCAGCTACAGAGACATATTTTGAGTATAGGTGCAAAGAAGCATAGAATTTCAGTACATCGTTCATTATCGTACACATCACCTTACTATTACTAAGAAGAGTGAACCACTTACAATTGTATGTGATAAACAGGTGCTCACTTTTGTGCATCGCATAACACAACCGACACATTCCCTTGAAATCATGCAATATAAAGCCAACACAACTCAGGTTTGTCAAGTCCGGGCCACAACATTTGAGAGCCAATTTGCAGGCAAGTTATGGAAGTTGGCTTGTCACACATAATCAATTTGTCATGTGTTATCACGTATAAACATATAGGTTTAGGTCTCTTTCTGAAAGTGTAGAGGAGATAGGAGCGAATGATGTTAATGGTATAGCCATTGAAAAACAACAATGGGCTTAGGTGGTTAAGACTATCCGAAAGAGAAAGGCTCAGGTCCTTGGTCATGAGCATGTTGAATAATATTTGTAATGGTTTGTGAAGTGTTGTGGGTTTTTTTACTAAAGTCTGTTGTGTATTATAGAGGTACTTATATATATGTTGAGATCATGAACTGTTGAATGGTGTGTGGAGTGTATGTTCTCTTTAGTTTGATTTGGTTTGCATTGAAGAGTGGTGGTGATGATTTTAAACAAAAGTGGTTAGACTTCGATTTAGTTTATACAAATACTAAGAAAACCAAGTAATTAAGATAGATAGTCATTGTCCTAGATGATATGGTAGCATAATAATATAGGTGTGGTAATTTTAATAATGTCAATTTCAATTAGTAGTACATCGTGGATATCAAGAAAAAGTTATGGATAATATTCTCTAGAAAGATAAAGAGGAACATCCAGTTCATATCATATTTGTGAAATTGTGATTGTGGACATGGATGAAGTTTATGAGAGTAAAAAATGTAGTAGATACAAGATGAAATGGAAAAATAATTAAATGGAAGTGGGAAAATTGTTTGGGATGATGTGTGTAGATGTTACCTATTGGATTGGTCATACACTATGTGTGAACATTATGTCATTGTATTGTGCTTATTTATGAAGTCAGTTTAGCCATGCTTATTTGTAGGTGGGGGCCAATATGTGCTATGTAATGTAAATGGTTTAAATTTAGAAAATTGTAAATATATTAACACGTTACAAAATTGTTGGTATACATATGTTAAGGCCTACATACCTATACATTGTTTGTAGGTGGTTATTTATGGGGTGGGTTTATAATACGCACATCAATTTTTTCCCTAAGGTTTTTTTGGGCATCCTTGATTGTGATTGTTGCATGCTGTAACATTTGTTGTGCCTTCTCTAGTTTTTTTGGGTGAGTAGCATTGCAAAAAATGTATCTTCATCCACATTTGTGTTGCCTTGCGGTGGTTTGCTACACATTCGATAAGAGGTGTTGTATGTAACTACTATAATTATCAATACACATAGCTATGTTGTAGAAGTTGTTTGCCATCTTTAGGGTACCTGCATATGGAGTGGAAAGAATTTGTATGTTAGAAACACATGGTGAGGTAGATCATAATTGTGCATTATGTAATGAAGAATTTTGATTTTCTAGGAGATGTGTGTAGCTTGCATGGGAGATATGCATAACAATGTAAGGTTTAGTGGATGTAGGTACATTAGGATTTCCTAACGGAGTATGGATTACCTTGCGGCCATATAAATGGCTATCAAACACGAGTACATAATGATTTTGTGGATTCTCCATATATGTGCGTGTCAAACGATGTAGGAGGTTGATTATGCAAGTGTTTATGCAGTAGGCCATCTAGTGTTAGCACCACTTAGGGTGAATAATAATGTTTCTAAGCCTAACTAAGTGACCATGTTTGAAAGTCCATTTTTCATAGTTTTTCCAATTAGAGCGGGTTCCTCTTAGTTTGGTAGGTAGGCACACGAGTTGATTTGTTATTTCCTCATTAGGAAGTTGTTCTAATAAGGTGTGTAGGGCCTTGACAAATTGTAGGTGAGTTGTTTTCAATGTTGTGCTTAGAAAATATAGATGACAGATCATGACTTCTATGTCATAGCATAATTTTCAATATGATATACCAAAATCGTGGGTGGCTACCAAAGTATTTAGGATGGTACCGTATTACGTGAAGGGAATATTCATGCATTTATACTTCAGTGTTCCAGGGTTGGCAAAACATAGGCACACAATATTGGAATAATGTTGGAAAGATCATATTAAAAAGGCCTTTATCAAATATTCATAAATGGGGTTAGTACTTATTTGGGGCCAATCAACTAAGGCCGAACGGAGTGAGGAGTTTTACAAGTATTTGTTAATGTCTTAAACCTTTGTATGGGAGAATGGGATGGATATAGTAAATGGAAATGAGGTGAATGTGGGGGTGGATATTACTGCTGGTTCAAATCCATCATTGGTACAAGGAGGTTGTAGCAAACCAAGGGATTACTCACACATGGCAGGTTGGGTAACGGTGATATCTATAGCAATTATGGGTAATCTTATAAGTGTCGCTTATCCGTAATGACATCTCTTGTATCACACATGTCGTATTTTGAATCGGAATGCATGAATGACATGTTCCTTACTTAGAAAGAATTCATACGTTTTCACTTCTACTCCTACTCTCTCAATATTTGGATATCTAGGTCTGTGATCGGTGGGTCAGGTACCACACTATGGAATAAATGTCATGGCGGAAGCTTACAATATGGTCACTATACATGTATTGGCCCCCACAAGTATGGGTGACCTATAAAAGTGGCACAAATTTCGCAATAAGCATTTCATCAACTTGTGTTAGAATGGTTAGCTCTGTAGGCTGGGGCCTGAGATCCATATTGCTTGACGTAGAGCATCGGTGAGTTGGGTCGATTTAAGGGAGCAATTGTACATTTTTAATCTACATATGGTGGTGACCTCAGTAGAGCAAGAAAGATATGAAACAAAGACTCCTATAGCCTGGTTTTGTGATGGTCTGAGAAAAATTGTTGTTGAATTTGATTCCCTTGTGTCCAACCACACTTTTGAAATACAACAAGGTGGAAACTATTTGAAACAACAAGTTAAGGGTTATTGTTAGCCACGACATGACTGTGGTAAATTAATTCCAGGCCACATTTTCGTGAGTCAAAAAATGACACCATCACATCCATACATTGGATGATGGGCATCTCAAGGTCTTTAGGCCTCTTTTCCATATAGGCATCTATATTTTAGGCTTGTGTAGGATGAAGCGAGTTTCATTTCTATCATGGAGCGAGATATTGAATAAAATGAAAAGGAGGCAAAGGTATTAGTAATGGTATAGAGACAAAATTAAGGGAGAATCAAATGGTAAATCGGTGTGTACAATGATAAGCGTAAGCAAAAAGTGTTTTAGAGAAAGACATGTTTTTAACGTTAAATTTGTATTTCTAAAACTTGTAGTATATTTTTTAGAGAATTGAGGCATTGATTCGGACCTCTAGGCCTCATACAAACAAGCTATAAATTCAGTGCCACAAATGTGAAACAAAACCAGATTTAGAAAAAATCAAATATGCCTCTATTTACAAGATTTACATAGACCAATTACAAGTTGGTTTTCCAAAGACGTCAATACAATAACTTATTTTCGCTAGAGTTAGTGGTTATCATAGAACAAAAAAAGAAAAGGTTAGGAAAAAACTTTACTGCATTGATGTCTCTAGAAGTAGGCAAGTTCACCCAACATAAACAGAACGAAGAAAATCGAAGACCCAAAACACAAAACCGGGCATACAAAATCAAAAGTGATGGACGGTAGAGTGGAATGGGTGCCAATAGTTGAGGCAACGAAGAAGCATGTTGGAAAAGGACGAAACAACATACATGTGCCTTCTCGATTGCGAAGTGCCTCATATTTTCACATGGTTGGATTCCCGAAATCAAACCAAGCACCACAACCATTTTGTTCTCAAGTGCTTCCTTCTATTTGTACATAACTGAAATAGTTTGGTTTTTCAGATACTTGAATGAATCTTTTAAATGAGAAAGACAATCTCTTGTTGTTGTATGGAGTGTGCTTCTAAAATTTTGTGGCTTTTTGTTTCTGTCGCACTATCTAAAATTAAGTATCGATTCTTCCAATAAAAGGTTTAATGAAGAAATTGTGTCTCTCTCTAGCTAGTGTATTTGTCTATTTTCTTACCTTCCCTACCATGTTTCACTTTACCACTCCTTGGACTTCTATTCTCCAACCCTATTACCACCATGTCCATTGCGCTTTAGGGTGCAATTTCTAGTAATAGAGGGATAATTATATATCTCCATTAAATCCCTCTATTTCCAATTTCCTAGAGTTTGTGTACATATATTACTTGGTTATGTAGAACAAGAAGTTTGGTTTTCACTACCCACAAATAAAAAAACATAATCATCATGATCATAATTACTCATAATGTCATGGTACATTTATGCTTGTAGTACTTAAAAAAGCAATATAGTTTTAGTCTAACTTATTCAATTTCATTTTTTAAAGATTTTGTATCGCAATGTCCATTTCTTTCTCCTCATATTTTATGCAATTAAGTCTTAGTAGTGGTTAGTAGCGTACTTGGTTAGTAGGTAGTGAGGGAAGGGAGAAAAAAACTGCAATTTGCTTCTTACAAAGATAATTATCTCTATCTTGGACTGATTACAATGCTACATATGGTAAGCAATGTGCCATTCTTTACGAGGTACTCAACAAACAACGTGTGGCCTAGTATTGTGGGTGAACTTCGAGATATACAAGCAATGTTATCATCGTACGGGTTTCAATTTGACGGGCATATATGCCAGTTAGAAGAGATTATGTCATCTTTGTCTATGTCGATTTATTCACCCTCTATGTTTGAACCTGAGAGGGGCGGATTTACCAGAGCTATAAATTTTTCTCTGTGAACCTTTAGACTTACGCCCGCCGCAGTAACCTAATTGCAAGTGTGAGTACATCGATTCAATTCTCCACGCCTGCATCTTCTCAGTCAAAAGACGGTGATTTTCACTGCAGCAATTTGATAAACCTGTAAGAATTTTGTGCGTTGGGTTCACTCCAAAATCTTTGGAGGGCGAGAGGGAGCCGGCCCTGGCGGAATAGATCATCGGCCGGGCACACTTGGAACGCCATTGAGCTGGTGCGGCTCAGGTTGAAGTCGAAATCCTCCTCGGGCTCTGAACAACTAGCGTTCGAATCCCGTAACATCCTCTCCCTTTTGTGTGGTCGTTGTGCAGGGACAGGTCGCAAAGGACACCGACTCCTACTCCTCATCGGCTACCATGATCGAATCCGCATACTCCCCCAAATTGCAGTTTCTTGGACCGGATTTCGCGAATCCATCTAGACAAACGACACAACATTAAACCTAGATTTTCGCTTCCCGTGAACTAAACCAAACCATAACCTATCCTGAATTTAGACCAGATTGTGTCACTCTAGCTTTAGGCCATGAATTCTACCTATATTTTTGACATTGTACAAACACAGTATATAATTCTAAAATAATTCAGTAAAATCTGTCTGATGGGAGAATTTAATAAAAAATCGGCATGTTTTTCAGACAATAAATACAGACTTATTTTCCTAGGAGTGGAGGAGCAGGTACTGCAACCGTAATATACAACTGAATTTATTTGAAACCTAAACAAAAAGACAAAAACTTCTGAGGCAAAAGAGGAAATGCCCAGAGTGATGGGCGGTCACTGAAATTCAATGTAGCCCATACGTGGCTCCCAAAGATGATGCAGATTTCCCTACAACCCTCGCATTCCTGTCCAAAAAAATTTGTGATGTGAAAGATGGGGGAAAATAAACTGGGCGGATTGAGTCATTGCCATGTCCGCCATGGACGATGATTACAAAGCTGCATCCGCAATATTATTAAGTATTGCATGTGAGGTCAGGTGTCAGAGTGACATACCAGCACGGGGAAAAATTAAGCAGCTCAAACAACACATTGACGTGGTAAAACCTGCTCAATCTGCATACCGTCGTCGTAGAGATCTAACCGAACATTAGCCACGCCTCCCGCGTAATTAACTTTGAACAACTATTTTCCATCAAATGAAATCACACGGGTCGCTAAAGGCAAGTCTTATTTAGGTAAATTGTATGGTCTTTGTCCATTGGTATTTTAGTGTCTATTTTTAAAATTTATTTATCATTATAGTTGTTCAAGTCTTTATAGTTTTCGTTTAATGTCAACACATTGCCATAAGCTCGACATTTAAAGATCTCAAAATTAGAATTTGGGATATTTTATAAAATTGGTCATTATAACATCAATATTGTCTTTTGTTTCAAGTCAATTAGAGTCATCAATGTTTGTAATCACAACACATAAGTGACAAATATCAATCTCCACGTCAAAAGAGTCGTTTATATATATTATCCTTGTCGTCAAATGACTTGTAAAATATCTAAAAAGTCTTTGTGATTTGTTGTTAATGTCAAATTCCCTTATTAAATTGTTTTCAAACCTTTTTGGGTCCACTGTCAAAAATTCAAAGAGTCAAAATATTATTAAAAAAAATTCCTTATGGACGTATTTTCGGTGTACCACGATGTCCTGAGATTCATTGAGCTTCATGATCACATTGTGCCGAGTTAAGCAACGACATATTGGAGGATGGAGACAACATGGACAAGAGGACAATCAACGTCCTCGAGTTTTCACTACCTCAGAGGTCGCATACTACTTTAGTGACATTTGTTTGCTTTGTGTGTGATGAATAAGAATAGATGATCATCCATGTTCCTGTGTGCAGTTTAGTGTTTTTCCCCTGTTATGATGATGATGTGGAGATTTGTACCATTGATACTATAACAGGAAGTGTTCTTGATCAGATGACTTGATGGTTGATGTGAATTGGTTGAATGGTCCCAATTAATGTATTCATCTAATAGGTTGATTAGTCCTTGGATGATGTAGTTCCCACAATCAATGTTGAGGATCGAGACCATGTGCAAGCTATGGAGTGACATGCTTGTTTGGTTGAAGATGGTGTTCTTCCCCACGTTCACACTAAGGGGGGGAATGTTAGGGTATCTTTATTAGTGTTCACGTTATGGTGTGTATATGTTTAATATAATTTGTAATGTGAAGTTGTTTTAACAACTTCACGTATTTAGTTTTTATTTGTAGAGTTGTTTAAACAACTCATAAACATAGGAGAGTTGTTTAAACAACCTCCTTGATAATAGGAAATCCTTTTCCTATATATATACAATCCTCTGTATGTATGAATAATTAATCAAGAATTATTCTTTGTTAAACTATCCGGCTCTTTCAAGATCTAAGTTAAGTGATCTAACCTAAGCCTAACTTACGATGGTAAGTTAGTAACCTAGCCAAGTGTCAAAAGATCGTCTAGATTCTTTTGACTCACCTTAATGATTACATGACATTTAATTAGTATAAGGTATGTGGCTTGGCATTTGTTTTGTTCATGCTTTGACTTGGCTATATGATTATTGTTATGAGGTGGCATTTAATTGGTGCTTAATTTGATGATATTTGGTGGAATTTGGCTTGTGATTTATCTTGGCATTAAATTATGTCTTAACCATTCCTTATGGAATGTGGCACATAAGTTTTATTTTAAAAACTTAGACTTAAGCTAAGTGGTGGCATTTTGGAGTCTTAATGATATTTTAATGGATTTTTAAATCCATGGCATAAATGGGAATTAGGTTTTTATTTTATCCATTTGGCATGGTGTGAAGGAGAGGAGGAATTAGAGGGGAAATCATGTCAAAATTCTAGGAGGATTTTCTAGAGGTTTGTTACAGAAATCTTGGCTAATTTTTGGCCTCTATTATGGGATTCCACCCTTTCTGGTGCAACCATTTTAGTGGATTTTTTTTGGAAAATAAATAAGGTTTTGGGGTTTCATTTTGTGTGGTGTGGAGCTAAGAAGTTGGAGAAAATAATAGAGAAGGAAGGAGGAAAAGTGCAAAGTTTTTTTGGTCTTCTTTCATCTCGAATCTCTCAGGAAAGGGTTTCTAATTTTTATCCTATGTAGTATTTTATAAATAAATGCATATTCTAATTTATCCCTTTTATGGGTATTGAGAAATATGGGTTTCTCATTCTGGGTATTAATATTTCGATCTATCCTTTACGGGTACTAGGAAAACCTAGTTTTCTCATTTGGGTATTTTAGATCTCTAATTTCTCCATTATGAGTGCATGAGATTACATTTTACCTCCTTGTTGGATACCTGTAATTATTGATGCTATTCACTTGGGTATTTAGGAGATGGTTTTTGACATTTTTAGTTTCCAAATTTTGGTTGGTTCCATGCTGCATTTTAGCTGTTAGTTGTTGTTTTCTTTGTTGCAGCATTATTTGTCGATTGTTATTTTTTGGTTGATTTCCATGCTACTGATTTAGGTTAGTTAGTTGTTGTTTTCTTTGTTGCAGCATTAGATGTCGATCATTGTGTTTTTGGTTGATTTTCATGTTGCATTTTAGATGTTAGTTGTTGTTTTCTTTCTTTGTAGCATTAGATGTCGAATCACTATGTTTTTAGTTGATTTTCATGCTACAAATTAACTGTTAGTTGGTGTTTTCTTTACTACAACATTAGTTGTCGGATCGTTGTGTTTTTGGTTGATTCCCATGCTACATTTTAGTTGTTAGTTGTTTTCTTTACTACAACATTAGTTCTTTAGATCGTTGTGTTTTTGGTTTATTCCCATGCTTTGCATTTTAGTTGTTAGTTGCTATTTTATTTTTGTAGAATTAGTTGTCAAATCACTTTGTGTTTTTGGTTGATTTCTACATTGCGGTTTTACTTTATTAGTTGGTTGCGCTCTTTCTTTGTAGTTTTTTCTCGTTAGTTCACCGCATTTTGTCAAATAGTTCGTATGCAATCATTTGATTGGCATATTTAAAATATTATGTGTTGTGACATTTTGTCAAATAGTTCATATGAAATCGTTTGATTGACATATTTAAAAGATTATGTGTTGTGATATTTTGTCAAAAAAGTACGCATGTAATCGTTTGATTGACAAATTTAAAAGATTATGTGTTGTGACATTTTATCAAATAGTTCGTATGTATTTGTTTGATTAACATATTTAAAATATTATGTGTTGTGACATTTTTTCAAATAGTTTGTATGCAATATTTTGATTGATATATTTAAAAGATTATTTATTGTGACATTTTGTCAAATAGTTTTTATGCAATCGTTTGATTGACATATTTAAAAGATTATGTGTTGCGGTATTTTGTCAAACAGTTCCTATGCAATCTTTTGATTGGCATATTTAAAAGATTATGTGTTGTTTTAGTTTTTAAATAGTTTGTGTGTAATCTTTTGATTGACATATTTAAAAAGATTATGTGTTGAGACATTTTGACAAATAGTTGGCATGCAATCTTTTGTTTGGCATATTTATATGAATATGGAATGAGGTATTTTATCAAACATTTGGCATGCAATACTTTGTTTGGCATATTTATATGAATATGGAATGAGGCATTTTGTCAAACAATTCACATATAACCTCTTGTATGGCATATTCTATGAAGATGTGTTGTGACATTTTTGTCAAACAGTTTGTGTGCAATATTTTGATTGGCATATTTAAAGGATTATTTATTCAGACATTTTGAAAAACTATTGGCATGTATTCTTTGGACTATATGTGAAGTTCATTCTATGGCATTTTGTCATGTTGTTGGCATGAATTATTTGGACTATATGTGAAGTTCATTCTATGGCATTTTGTCATGTTGTTGGCATGCATTCTTTGGACTATATGTGAAGTTTATTCTATGAAATTTTGTCATGTTGTTGGAATGCATTGTTTGGACTATATGTGAAGTTCATTCTATAGCCTTTTGTCATGCTATTGACATGCATTCTTTGGAGTATATTTGAAGTTCATACTATGAAATTTTTTCATATGGTTGACATGCATTATTTTGGGTATAAAGGTTATGTTGGGCTTTTTCACAAATATGTTATGTTGATTTTTTTGGCATATTGTTCATCTTTGAGCTTGTAAAGTGATATAGATGTTGGCATTGTGTCAATTTGTTATGTATTGTTATCACCAAATCACTGCACCCCGAATGGTCTAATTGTAAATGGGACATTTGATGTGATTGGGTAACATGGGATCACCTCTCAAGCTATGGGACTTGCGGGCTTGAGGTGAACCTCCGGAGAAGGTCGACTTCCTCTTCCTAAACTAAGCACTACACTACTTCTAATGTAATAAAAACAGCTAACTAGACCTATACTAACATTTCTAGGGGATTAGGAGAGAGATTTGCAAGAAATAAAACCTACATTAGGAATGGTGATGTACCAAGAAAGGGGTTTGCTAGACAAAATTTCAACTTGCCAATGAAGAAATATGAACATGAAAAGAAGGGACATGTATTACAAACCCAACCGCATACAATACTTCATTCCAAGATAAGCACAACAACTCTCGCAACTTGCAAAGGAAACATGGGTTGCCTGATGTACTGCGAGACATGAAAGAGGAAAAAGAGAACCACAAAAATAATGCAAGGAAAAAAATTAGTCACAAAACATATTTTATTACTCCAAGAACTTGCACAATGCATCATTATAGCAAGATGAGGTAGAATTTTCCATTACAATCTTTGGAAGAAAGGCTTGAAAGCCTCCAAATTCACAACAACTCAACTTGTGAAGAGAGGAAGTTTAGAAAATTTTTTCTAACTTTTGAATTTTGCATTCCCTTTATTTTTATAAGCGCATGAGTGGGTGGTGAGAAAAGAAGGAGAAATCCTAAATCCTAGGCATGAATGTAGTAAAAACATGCCTCCTTGAACCGCCATGCTTGACTTGACTCGGAGCACTCCACTGTTTTACCGGCCTAGTTGATTTTTACCCCATTTTAATTAAAAATACTAAAATAATTTCCTTGAGGTCATCTTGGTTCATGGTGGGACCCTACAAGGTTGAATCTCCATTCGAGGGGGTTTAGATGCTAACTTGCAGACCAGCTCGCCAGCTTAACTCATCGAGTTGATCGCGAGCTACTTTGATTACATTGCTTTAGCAAGCTCTTAGTTCTACATGGTGGGTTCCTTGTTCTAACCACCACGCCGACTGCATCACTCATGTTGACACATTTTACATTGACCATATTTTAACTTATCTTCCACCACCTTAATTCCATTTGAGTGAGCTTCACAACTTAACCGCCCCCGAAACTCCTGCTGACCACTTTGTATGGGTGCTTTGCTTTGTTTTGTTGGTAGGCTCTCTATTTAAAACTTCTCCTCGTGACGCCTCAGGTCTTGCATCCTAACCGAGCTTACCGTTTTGACATTAGGAACACCATAATTGACATGAGCCTAGTATTTAGTTTAAGTGCTTCCACCTTTACATTGGAATCCAGCCACTTCATGCTTTACGGGCTTAACACGTATACCCCTTAGTATCAAATTTTAGACTCTCTTTTCGTTATCTCTGCGCCCTCCACTCAACACAATGAGTTATTCAATTCTCCCCGAGAGAGCTCTTGACATGTATTCGCCGACCTATATTGTTGACTCGATCTACCTCCTAAGACTTTTTCGAGTACTTCGAGATCCACTACGCCATGTATCACAACTCTACGATTGATGTCACATCCAAATCTCTGAAATCCGTCTCATTGGATCACCAAGCATCAAAACCCGCTACTGAATTGGACTCCTTCGGACTCTGAAAGTGGAATTGTTCACGCACTCTGAGCTAATCCTCGCACTACCCTTTGAATGTTTGAAAGGCATGAGTTTCAAACTCCAAATTTCGGAGTTCGGAGTTTGGACTTCGTAACTCGCCTCCTTATTTCTCACTAACTCGCCACAATGTCCCCGAACCGATAACCTCTAAAATTACAAACTCGGAACCTCCACAATTCCGAACTCGGCACCTCCGCAATTCTAGACTATTTCCACTTGTGGATTTATGTCGAGTATTATCATGCGTTCGTTTTCCTTGGCTCAGTGGCCTAATAAAATAGCTCAGCCCTTCGATATCAAACATTTCTCTCACTTCATCTCGCTCATGGCTTGTAATCCTTTGCTTCGCTTTTGAGCTTGATCTCAAGCTCGTCACCAATGCACCTGTGTTGATCGTGCTTGCATGGTGTGCTGAGTCTTCCTCTGTTCACCCTGATTTGATATTATATCAGTGCATTGAGCTACGGATACATCTTTCTAGGACCCCAATTCAACCGACCATGAACCTGTGACCTTCGAGTTACACAACATATTACCAACTCACCTAATGCGCTAAGCTATTCCTTTTAACGAGTTGGCCATTCACTGAGCCCACACCCATTTTCTCTGCTCCCACCATAATGTGCACCATGCTTCCAAGACAAGCCAAGCTCTATCAAAAATTCACCTTTTTGAGTTTAGTTTTTCCTTGACAACTCTGTCAATTCATTGACCGGCTCCTATTCATTGTCTCAGTGAACATTTCTCTCTCTCTCTCTCTCTCTCTCTCTCTCTCTCTCTCTCTCTCTCTGCGAACTCTCTCATCCGCCTTGACGACCGAGCCATTTGATATCTCCACATTCAAACATGCCTCAGTGATTTCCCTGTGTGTTTCCCCTTGCGAGATCGATGTTTCTACCCTAAGATCTTAGTTCTTGACGACTTAGTGAGCCGATACCCATGCTTCCTGTTTACCGAGCCCACACGTGAATCGGCCTCATTTCCCTTCCATGTCGAGCCTGATCTCCACTATGCCGCCGTCATGGCTTCAACTGCGAACTCAGATCGCCACTACACTTGGATTCTTGTGTAATGCCATAGAGCAGATCGACTTTACCAATCATTCGAGTTAGCCCACGAATGCCCAGTTAAGTTACTCGGGCCATTTCCAAACATAATGCGCTGATGCTCACGTATCTTAGCCGACTTGGGTTACCTGTAATGCCTTCGAACTTGGCTTTGTTACACTAAGCCAACCCTGTGAGGTGGTTGCCTAGCTTAACCTCCCAAATCCGTTTCAATGCCTTCATTAGACTCACCGGGGTAATCATCCTACTTGACATCAATGTTCGAGATCCCGGCTAAAAATCTCTGACTCGCCCGAGTTCTTCTGTAACTCTCCCGAGCCTGAAACCATCAAGCTCTCATTTCACTATGCACCGGTGACCCCTTTGTTAGTCTCATATGCTTGGTTCCAACATGGACCAAGTTATAAATGTAACCATTCAGTCCGAGCACTCGAGATACCTATAGCTTATTCTACGAGCTCTTCCCTAACACCATGTAGAGCACAATAAACAACCCGAGCTGCTTAATATAACTTGATCCCCCATGTACTCAGTTAGCTCATCGAGCTTCTCGGCAAGCTATTTTTTTAATCCAATGCCATTTGGGCCCCTTGAAATGGATTTTTCCTTGAATTTGAATTTCCTAAGCCTTTTCTATCTAATTTCAATCTATCAATTTTGAACATGTTTTTCTGTGACAACTAGTAGTGGGCCTATTGGGGCCAATTTTCAACTTAGGAAAACTTGGAACCTTCAAGACCGAAAAAGGGAGAATAACTCAAAATGATTTTGAAATATCGTGGATGTCCCCAAGGCCCAAAATTTTTCTTTAACCCCTTTCCGGTCCAAGGGTATTATTTACCCCTGTTGTCCATTTTGTGCGGGGCAAAAATGGATAACATGTTTGCATTCTCCTTTTTGCATATAAGGTTACTACATTGGCATTTTGTCAAGTAGTTGGCATGTTGTTCCATTTTGGGCATGTTAAGATGATGTACATGTTGGCATTGTGTCAATTTGTTATGTATGCATTCTCCTTTTTGCATATAAGGTTACTACGTTGGCATTTTGTCAAGTAGTTGGCATGTTGTTTCGTTTTGGGCATGTTAAGATGATGTGCATGTTGACATTATGTCAATTTGTTATGTATGCATTCTCCTTTTTGCATATAAGGTTACTACGTTGGCATTTTTTCAAGTAGTTGGCATGCTTTCTCCATTTTGGGCATGTTAAGATGATGTGCATGTTGGCATTTTGTCATACTGTTTGTATGCTTTCTCATGATGGTTTATGATATTATTATTGAAGGAATTTTGTCATACAATTTGTATGATTTCTCATGATAGTTTATGAGATTTTTATTGAAGGCATTTTTTCATATAATTTTTATGCTTTCTCATTATGATTTATGAGATTATTATTGAAGGCATTTTGTCATACAATTTGTATGATTTCTTGTGATGGTTTATGATATTATTATTGAAGGAATTTTTTCATACTTGTTTGTATGCTTTCTCATTATGGTTATGAGATTATTGGTTATGGAATTTTTCCAAGAAATTAGTATTTTTTCTCTTATGGGCATATAAGATGTTAATGTTGGAATCTTATCAAAAGTTGTATGTTGTTCCATTTTGGCATAATGATTAAAATGATAGCATTATGTCAAAACAATTATAATGCCAATTTTTTTCGATATAAAATTATTGTGATGGAATTTGGTTAAACAGTTGGCATCTTGTTAGTTTTGATACATACAGTTAATAATATATGCATTATGTAATCAACATTACTTGTTGTAAGTTTCATGCATTTTTGTATGTCAATTAAAGGCTTCGTCTTGAATGAGAATCTAAACTTGATTAGTTCATGCATGAATACATGCTTATCTACATCATTATTATAATAATGGATGATTTTGTATGCGGATGCATGACTGAATATTGTTGTTATGATTATTATGAAATACATTATGTAATCAGCCTTACGTGAGGTAATTTTTATGTATTTTCTGTGTGATGGATGAAGGCATCATTCATGAATGAGATTATGAACTTGGTTAGTTCATGCATTTATACATGCTTATTGACATCATTATAATAATAATGTATGAGTCTGTTTGTTGATGCATGATTGGATATTGCTGATATGTTTTCATTTGTAGAATACTACATGTATGAAAATGGAAAAAATTTCCAGTTCGGTTTGAACCGACCCTTTGTGGAAAATACAAGCCACTCCGGAGAAAAAGGAAAGAAAATGATCTAATAGGGATTTGAGCTGATTTGTTTAGTTGTTTTATATTTCATTTCATGGAATAAGATTGTACTTGATGTACTACTGGAATAACTAGTTATATTGTGTAAGCCTATGAGGCTCATTGTATTGCATGTAAACTTATAAGTTGTACTAAGGATTTGGAAATAAATGAAACTTATTTTGGATCAAATATGATTTAGACAAAGCAAAGATTATCATGCATGCATGATTTAAATGTTTAGTTTTATGATCTTATCATGTTTAAAATCAACATATCAATTAGATAATGTGAATAATGGGAGTTAAAAAAATTGGATCTTGGTCTTTGAGGTCCTTACAAATGAACAAATCAAATTTTCTCATGCTTTGATATGAAGATAATTATGCGAAGTACATTACAAGTTTTTTCTAGTGTGTTTCATCTTCATGTGTATTGTAATTAAACATAGAACGTGTGTTGGTGTGTAATCTCTATAATAAAATCGTTAATGAAACAAAGACTGATATTTTGGGTTTTTAGTATGAGTGTGCATGTTTAATTAAGTGTTTATTTATGTAGGATAGTTTAGGATACAAGGAAAAGGTTTTGTGGAATTTCATTGTTTAGTATCAAAGAAAGAGTATCTACAAGTGCATTGAGAACATGTGAATGCATCTTTCGATCAAGAGTGTTTGGTAGAAGGTGTTTTAACCAAATCTATGAGGGTTTGTTGAGAGAAAGAGTCT
The DNA here is from genome assembly GCA_018340775.1 of Taxus wallichiana var. yunnanensis. Taxonomy (NCBI): domain Eukaryota; kingdom Viridiplantae; phylum Streptophyta; class Pinopsida; order Cupressales; family Taxaceae; genus Taxus; species Taxus wallichiana. The sequence goes on from CM031243.1 coordinate 524,443,226, forward strand.
TTGAGATCTAGTGAGGAGTAAAAATAACACCGAGGACTCATCAATAGTATCCATCACGCATAGATGGGTAGAGAATTGAAGTTGTATCCTCCATTAAAAGATCCCGACTATGAAGTGCATCAACATATGTTATAATCATACACGAATGAGTTAAGCTAGTACAACCACTTGATTTTCCAATTCGATAAATGCGGTTAAAGGAGGGTGTAGAGAGTAGGTCTTGATTTTGTATAGGTGAATAGAGAACAAAATATTGATAGAGAGATCCAAAGAGAAGCTAATGAGTAATATATACATAACATGTATGCGACTAAAGCAATTGAGTTGAATATTGTAGCATGGAGGATCATAATCCTGAGTGGAAGATGTGGCAAGGAGGAAGGGGAAGGGTGGCCACATACTACCGATGTCAATATTAAAGTGCTAATGGAATTAGTGAATGTTCAAGTTATATATCCTACACAGATTGTGAGAATTTATTTTGCAACATAGCGAGGAAAATTTAAAAAGGAAGATGGCATAAATCGGACCATACACGGTAATAAATAAGAGAAAACATTCCTTGGAGTAAGAGAATATTTAATTTTGAGGAAACTCTAGTGGAAGGAGTGATAGAAACATTTACTTTAGAGAACATGAAGGTGGAGGTGAAATATGTGTAATTTATCGCACAAGGTGAATCATTTAAAGGAGTTGGAAAAGAAAAGAAAATTAAATATGAGACGATTTTGAAAGAAACATACTTAAAATTTCATGGGGTGGTTGATGAAGGACCCATATTTGACAAAGAAAAGAATATAAGATTGTCTCTTACTTGAAGAAAAGATTGGGATGATTGAAGAAATGTTTAATATTGATAATACCTTGAGTATTGATTTTGTTGTAGGTATGGATAAATGTATAATAAAAATGGGGATTGTAGAAGATTTTTTAAATGGAATTTTCAGAGAAATCATTATGTGATAGTTTAGAAAATGTGACATTTCAAAGTGAGGTGACTGATTTGTTTCAAGTCATCATGAAGACTAAAATTGGGAGATAAATATGTTTCAATAGAGATAGTGGAGATGTCTAAAGATATTATAATGAGGATGATAGGAGAAGAGGATGAAGAATAACTTAGATATAGCAATGTATTTTAGGGATGATCATGTTATTCCTAAAGAGATGATGAAATATTCAACAAGTTATCCAATTAGGGTGAAGTAGTGAATGAAGTTTACTCTTGGAAGATGGGGGCATGCAATAGTGGTATTGAAGGCACTCAATGGAGGAGGACAATAATATATGGGGAAAACCTCACACAATGATGGAAAAATATAGAGCTTCTTTCATGAGGTGGATGAATTATACCCAAGTAAATGGAAAGGAAAATAAAGGTATAATTATATCTAGGTAGAATATGATGGTTTATGGTCAAACATGTGGCTAGAAAAGGAGAAAAAAATGAAATATAATTTATTTGAGGTACCTAGTATGGTGTAAGGGAATTTTAAGGCCTTACTCTTGAAGCATACTTTGTAGACACCCAAAATATGACACTCATAAATAATTTCCAAACCAAACAAATCCTAGTATCCCCCTACATTAATTAATTAAAACATCCCTCATAACATCACACATCCCATAACATCCCATGACCAATTAATCACTCTTAACAAGTCAATAATCACACATCTCCATTATCCCACGTCTACTAAAATCAACGAGCCTCCCCAAACTAAAACATATATATAGGACCTTTGAAGTACATTATAAACCATTTCTCATGCAAGCTTTCTATTTTTGGAAATCTTACCGATTTGAAAATCCATCCTATGTAAGAGTATTGCTAAATTGAAAAACCCTTCCAATTGAGAGTTAGTTTCTTACCCCATCCTCTTCATTACAAACATGTTTCCCAATATTGCATAAATAGGATTAAAGCATCCACATTCATTTGAAGCAAGTCCATACTCCAAAAGGGAAGGTTTATTGTATTTTATTTGGCTTATGAATTTGGTTTCTCTTCATATTCTTTATCTTGAGGTGTTTGATAATTTGTAAATTAGGTTCTTCTTAGTGTAGGTTCATATTTCAAGTCTCTAAATTATGCATGCATACATTTAGAATAGTTAGAGGGAGACCCCTTTGTCCCTTTTTGTATGCACGAATTAGTTAGCTATGTAAGTAGAATTGAAACTAACACCTAGTAGCTTCAATACAATGCTAAACTAAACCTATGCATCATCATGCTAAAAGCTTAAAAAAACCTAACATATCAACATTTCTACATTAAATATGAAATGAATATTTCAAGCTAATATGCTGAACAAATTAACTTCTATCTCTTATTGAATGCTAAATGAGATGAGATTGAACCTATGTAGATCTCTAGCAATAAAAGAGTTGATTATGTGCTTGAAATCCCAAGGTTTCTAAGAATGGAGTCTTGTCAAATCATGGCTACAAGACCACTTGACATATCTCCATATGACTTCAAAAACTTGGGTGGATGAATGCAAGAAATGGAGAAGGCTAGCTCTTCTAATGGAAGAATGCTCCAAGATGATAAAATGGCTATAGTGAATGCTCTATGCTCATTTAGGTGTGTAGGTGTGAATAGAAAGGTAGGAGGAGGGATCCTTATATAGCCCAATGGATAGAAGAATCTTTACATCTCTCTTCATGTGGGATAAATGAAGAGGTTGGGTTAGTTGTGGATAAGAGAGGTTTAGAAAGGGTCGAATAAACCCTAGGAGATTTTATTTTGTCCTTTAGTGACTCATGGGGTTTGAGGGGATTTATTAATTAACTAGAGTGATTAATTAATAGGTGTGCAAGCTTATATAAGCTTTTTAGAGGAATAGTTAGTATGATTTATGTTATGAAAGGATTTTAATCAAATAAATGACGATTTATTGATTAAATAGAAGAGAGAATTAATTAATTAAGAATAATTAATTAATCTAGACATAAAGGGGTATTAATTAATTAGAAATAATTAATTAATGTAGATAGAAAGGGAGATTAATTAATTAGAAATAATTAATTAAACTAGATAGAAAGGGGACCTGATTAATGGAATATCGTTAATTGGCATCATTGTTGGATAGAAGAGTTAATTAACTAACGTAATGTAATTAATTAATGATGATAGCAGAGAAAATGTGTGATATTGACGATATGTCATCAATTTGTGGGAAAGGGTATAATTAGCGCAATTTAAGTATTTAAATTGCTCGAGCTAAATTATAGGTGTCTACACTTTTAACTTTTCTTAAGTTTTTCTTAAGGTTTTTATAGGTTTATGGTGGTTAAGTCCTTCTTGTAGGTATATAAGTATTATTATGCTATTAGAACTCCATCTTGGCCCTTAATATTTTAGGTTTTCATCATTTTTCCTCGATTTTGCACTAATATGTGAATCAACATATCCAACATGTGTAGAAACATATCCATCACTAACAATAATGTTTTCATTCATTTTTGTAGCATTTTCATATATAAGAATATGTTTGAAGGTTTACAACTTATTTGACGCATGATGTAATGTATTTGTATTTTTGATAACATATTCATTCATTACCATAGTCTATTCATTTTTGACATCTTTTTTTATATATTTCTAGTGTATTTGACATATTATGTGACATATTTATCTTTATTCTAGTGCATTTGTGCATTTCTATAACATATGCATTACTTACCCATGTATGTAGGTCTAATGTATATGTCTATCCCGTAGTATTTCTATTGTGGAAATGGTGTATTTGAGCATCCTAGCAATGTATTTATGCTCGACTTGTTCTCTACAGATTTGGTGTATCTATCACTATTTTTGGTGCATTTAATTTTCTTGTAGCACTTTTTTCTATATTTTTATTGTATTTGATCACCGAATAATTTCCTGTGTTTTATTTTCTAAATTATGTCTATAAAAATTGTGATCTATGTTTTATCATATTTGATTATTGTAGTGTATTTGATTCAATGAATTCATTTTATACGCTTTATCATTTCTTATAACTTTTTCACTAACTTGCTAGGTCTTGTTTGTTGTTTTTGCTTATTTATAGCCTATTTTTATCTTTCAAAACACATATCAAATCCTAAATAAATCAAATTTATAACATTTTTGTGTTGAGATTTCAAATTTAATTGTTTATTGCATTTTTGTTTGTTTACTTTCATTTACTTTTGTGTAATATTCAATCCCCATCTTTACTGTGTATGCTCTTCCCACATCTTGCATGGTGACCTTTAGAATCATAAATAGTTAATATTATTTTCTCCATTTTCTTATGGTATGATGACTTTTAAGTAATTACCAAGTTGTTTAACTAAAGCTCGTGTATGGACAAGTTATAAATTTTAAGGAATTATCATTTTTGTTATATTGAATCAAATAGAGTAAAGTGAGGGGGTTTTGACCCTCCAATACATGAAAATTATATAATACTCCTCCAACATGGAATTGGGCCTCACACATCACAAGATATATCAATGAACCCCTTAATAGCCTTGTTTAACTTATCATACAAGCCTTTTTCCATAATTGTTTAGTCTTGGGATTACATCATTCCATAATATACCCACCCCATACCTTTGAGGTATATTGGTGGGATAATATGTGGTTATACACCCATATAAATAGTATAGGTTGTTCTCTTTATATGTTTATGACCTAAAATTATTACGCCTTTAACCCTAATTCATATATCGGGATATGGATATCCGACATACAACTAACGTAATCTCTTATCATGTCATATCATAATTATTTATGATTTTATATTCTTAGTGGGTTTTCCTTAGGATTTGGACAATATATTAGGGTATAAATAGGAATTAGAGAGTAGGAAATTATCATCATATTGAGCACTTGAGTCTTATTGTATGGTTTAGAGGTTTCCCCAAAGTGGCTAAGTTATTATACTTTCATATTGTGATAATTTCTCTATATTTTGGTGTTCTTGGTGTTCAATTGTTTTTATATTCATATCTATCTAAATAATTTCATTACAAGTGGTATCAAAGCTTGATCTCAGCCAAACTCACAAAACTCTATTTGTGAAGGTTCATATATATCTCAAACATATAAGAATTTTTTTCTATAATTTTTTTCTTGATGTTGAAAAATCAGTCAAGTAAGATCCTCTCCAAATTTCAATACTTTTTGACTTATTTTGAAAAAGTTATATCAATTTTATGGTTTTTCATAAATTCGCTACCTAGGCTACAATTTTGGGAATTTTTCTAAGTTTCTTATATTTTCAGAAATCTTGCCAAAAATTATCTAGGGTTTTTTCTCTATATTTCTCTCTATTTAATAATAACCTTAGAAAACCCCAAGCCCTAAATTTTTACCCTAACCCTGGTATCCCAAGACACAAACCCTACATCATGATAGGGAGATCAACTAGAGGCCAAGGGAAGGGTCAAACTCCTAGTAAGGAAGATGTGGATTTTGAATCTTTAGCTTCAGGGGCATCAAAGATAGTCTTCCAACTTGAGGACATGGTAAACAACCAAATGAACAATGTGCATGAAGAGTTTGGTCATAGCTTGATCACAATGAAGGGTGAAGTGATTTTAGAATTGACAATGGATTGAAAATAGTGAAGGGTGACATGAAAATGATGAAAATGGAATTTGAGTCATTAAAGAAGGAATTTCTACAGTTGAGATCATGCATAAAGTCTAGCAAATAATTTCCATTCAAGTTACATGGGCTCCTCAAGCAATGCACACTTCGATTCAAACCACACCAACTAGGGTAGATCCTCTACACACACCATTGGATCTTCTAACCAACAACATAATATTATTCCTAAAGTGAAGATGTGTAATTTTAATGGGAATGACCTGATCGCTTGGATCAACAAAATGGAGAATTTATTTGATTTGCATCATGTCCCAAATGGACAAAAGGTGGTAATGACATCCTTGTACTTAGAACCAAAATAATTTATTTGGTATTATGGATGTGTGAGAAAAATTAAAAAAGTCTCTTTGTTACCTAGTCTATGTTCACTGATGAGCTCTAAACACACTATAGTAATAGTGTTATAGAGAACTATTTTAGCCAGATCACTAAACTACGACGTAAAATTTCATTCAATGATTATATCTAACAACTCTAAAATCCATCCTTACGAGTGAATGACATCTCAAGAGGATGATCTAAATGATCTCTTCTTGGGTGGACTCAAGATAACATCCAACATGATGTTCACCTTCTTAATCTAGGTTCGATATCAAAATCCATGATCATTTCTCAACGTGTGGATGAAAGAGATATGGTAAAACAAAGAAGCTTCACTAATAACAAAGAACCCATGAATCTATCTCCATCTTTTCCTTAATCGAAATGATTGAATCCTCTAGAAATCACAGAGAAACAAGTAAAAGGCCTTTGTTACAATTGTGATAGAAAGCGGAGAAAATGATATAAATTTCCTAAGAAGAAGTTATTCTATATTGAGGGTCTTAATGAGGAACAAGGTAGGCGGGAAGCAAGTGATGTAGAGGAAGAGGCCCCGAGATCGAGGTTGAAGAATCTCAAACAACTATTTATTACCATGCCATTTTAGGAATCAACACCCCAAAAACACTCAAGGTTGTTGGGTTTATGAAAAAGTAAAGGGTGGCAGTATTAATTGACTCAGGAAGTACTCATAATTTCATCAATCTTAAGTTGGTCATACACTTAAATTGTTTCGTTTATCCAACACCATAATTTTAGGTCATGGTTACAGATGGAGGTTATTGGAAGCACAATGGAATAAGAGGGGCGGGGTGGATTATTCATTACAAAATTAATTTCAATTTCATATTGTTCACTTAAACCATTAATCAATTAACCATCCATTAATGTGTGCACAACATCATATAACATACATGCAATCAACCATGAACAAGAGAGGAAACACCATAACACAAGATATAAGTGGGAAACCATCAAGGGGAAGAAAAACCACTAAATTTTTTTTTGATATTACACACAACAAAGACTCAAGTGAATATTACACATCACAAGAGATTTCTTTAGTGAGGAACCAACCCCACAAGGAGCAATAACCCCTAAACCCTTGTTAATATTACTCACAAAAAGAGACTTGCATGAATATGACTCATCACACAAGATTTTGATGAAGATATCACTAAAGATATGCTACTACAACTTAGTTGATGGTGATCAAAAGATTCAACTCTAAACACCTTCAAACCCTTGCTCAAACCCTAGCTTCTCTAACTCACTCCATCTCTCACTTTTTTCACTTCTCTTTACTACAAACCATTGCACACACTCTTGCAAACATTAAACAACATTTTATCTATTTTTTTCATTGGATAAGGGCAAGATGTGCATATTCTGCAATCATTACAAAGAGATAAAAAAACTTACTAATAAAAACATCAATAATGTGTCATTTCTAGCTAGGTATTTTATAATTTTTGATAATCACTCTTTGATAATCCATAGTAGACTATAAAAACTTGTTACAAGTAAAAAGAGCCGAAAATTGTGTATACAATTTTTTTATGAAAAAAGTGTGATGCATACATGGGTTGGGGTCCTAGTGAAGGGATTCATAACTACTCATCCATTAGATTCATATATAGGATTGTAATGAATGAAATGTTCTTTATTTATTTAATGAACATGTGATCTAGTGTACATATTTATAAGGAAAAAGCCTTTTCCTATACCTTACCTACTTCTAACTACCTTAATTACTACAATGGAACTCTATGACTCTCCATTATCCTCTCTACCTATATCAATTGCTCATATATGCATCGATCCTATTCCCCCTTGATATTTATAGATCCTTTCTCTAAAAATATCATTCTACTTTCTCTCATGTCATCCTTCACTAGTCTTGAATTACTTATTATATTTTAAATCCCTCACTCTATGACTCTCCTTGTCTCTTCCCACACTACTTATTTTATCTTCTATGTATACTTTCCACCATTTTTGGGATCTTACTTCTCAACCACTCACTTACACTTAATTAATTTTCCTTATCACTCTCCCTATATCTCATCCCCTCAATATCTTTCCACATTAGGTGTTCCATGTCCTTTGTCAACTCTACCATTGTTCGAGATATTGTATTTAGAAATATGATCTTCCCTTAACTAATATTACATTTCATGTTATATTGGGATGCCTTCACCCACCTCCAAATGAAACATCTAATATCTTATCCTACACATTTTGGTCAATTCCAAGACTCTTTGAGTCCTAATGGTCAACTCAAGTCTCACACTTTACACACCATTCTTTTACAAACATGTCATCTTTGTGTGTTCTCCTTCGTAGACAACAATTCTTTTTGCATACTTGATTCACCTATAGTCTTAAGTGTTTTTATTCTTCCTACACTTAAACTGGAACCTTCCATCTAGGTATTATGTTCATAAATTCCCCTTCATCCTCCTCAATTTATATCTTCCACTAGATTATTTTAATCTTGTATTTGTGTAACTTCTTGGGATACCTTTCTTGCATGATCTCTCCTTGGTCTCATTATTTGTCCTTAGCTTCTCCCTCCATCTTCCATACTTCCTATACACTTTTTCTTTTCCCGAACTTGCTCCTTCAAATATTTTGCAATATTATCACTTACACTATATGCCTTAGATTCCTCAAAAGTGCTCATATCTGCACATCCTACACATAAATATCCTCCTTCGTGATCCTTCTTATTTTGTTATGTACTTTATCCATTTCTACATTATACTTCCTCACACACGCTCTTCATGCCTTATTAAAACACTTAACTTCATCCTTAATTTTCCAGCTTCACAATATTCTTGTGCAATGAATTATGTGTGCTATATGAAGAGATCTTAGTTCCGTTACACCATGTTTTCCTTGCACAAAAATGCTAAGTTGGTTAATTCTCCTATGATGATCTTGCATCAAAATCCCTAAGTGTCGAAGAGGTTTTGGATCACAACATCATGACATGCAACAAGTTATAGTCTAGGATAAATCCATCTCATTCCAAATAAATAGTGTGTAAAAGATATAATAGATATTGAACCATAGTGCACAATAGCTATATAGTTGAATCAATTCAAGGAAAATACAAGCAATAGAATGGGAATCAAATAATAGACTAAAATTATTATTACTAAATCAGAATCAAACATGAACTTAGAATGTAACCCAAGTATTAATTATTAATTCAAATTAATATCAACCTTTATATAATGCACTTACATGGTTTTATACAATGTGAGGATATTGTTGAGTTACCCATCCCTTATTCTTCCTTTCCTTGAAAATAGAGGTTCTTTGCATTATCTATCCATGTATAAAGATAATGTCATATTCTACTTTATTGTTTATGGACTAGGGATATATATTGGAAATATACAATATATAAAATATATTTATGTCAAATTTTAAACCGCTACACACTCTCAACACTTTCTTGGACTTAAAAAAGTTGTCTCATCTCAAGACAAAAGATGCTTCAATGTCTAGGATGTTCTTCGCTTTATGTTCCCGGTATTTAAATATTTTAATTGTGTTACACATTGATATAATACGATCTCAATTAGAAAAGAGGATGATTTTAATCGCTTAGGAACTACTTAGTTGCCCTTTTGAGTTTTCAATTAATTACACCTTCTAAAAGACTACCCTTTCATGTTTTCAATCTTTGAAAACTCCTAAGTAGACTACCCTTATGGGTTTTTGATGCAAGAGCATCACTCCTAACCTGCATTTAAGGTAGATTTCATAAAATTTTGGTTTTCCTAGCATTTGGATAGGTGATATAGGTCATTAGGATTCATTTAGTTGTGATAGAGTGTGTTAAGTCCATCACGGATTCAAATTATACTATTTCCTCCAAATGCAAATTTGAATTATCATGAGCAATTTTGGCCAAGTACTAGTTGTTTTGATCAGATCTTGGAGCAATGGATTATGTAATAAGGTTATGTGAAGTCTTCTTGGGCTCTAGGAGTCATACTTAGGTCATGTTGTGGACTAGTGCTTAGATCTTAGAGTCTAGACTAAACCAACTCTTCTAATGTTGTATTAAAAGACAAAATCATGTATATGAAGAGTCCGAGGAGAAAGAATTTGGCTAGGAAAAATTATAAAGGCATATTTAAGCCTCCTTTGTAACTATATTGATCATCATTCAAATGGTTGGGTAGGGTAAGATAAGTACTCCAAGATTGAACAAGAAAGGAAGTTGTTTAAAACAAGACTGTATGAATTAAATTTTGAGTTGTGTGGATTTTTAGTTGGATTGCATATGATTGATGATTTTTTTATTGATAATGATGTTATAATTTGTTGATAAATAATCTTTTTATATCCATGAATGAGAATATTGTTTCTAATCCTGGTTGTAACATTTCCTTGAAGACTGTAGCAGGGTATCTTTAAACTTAGGCCCTTGAAAAATCACGTGAAAGTGGTACAAGGAAGGTTGAACATGAAAACGTAAAGCTTAATAAGTCTTGGTAAAGTAATGAGACCTTAAATCTACTTAAAATATCTTTATGGTATCCGAAGAAACTATTTGATGTTTAAAAATCCATTAAAACTTTAAAACTCCGGTCCCAGGGAGGCGGGGTAGGAAGAAGTTTGAAGAGTTTCATAAATGAAAGCATTGTGAAGCTTCACCGGTAAGTTTTAAGGCTGAAGAGAGTGGGAATAGAAATTATAAAAAATTATTAGGTCTTGAATCTAAGATTAAAATTTTTTCTAGTAATTAGAATCTTCACAGACACTTATAGAAACCCTCTAGGGTTTAGTAAAAAAAGGTGATTTTGGAAGGATTGTGGATTGAATCATGGTGGGGGTCTTGTAGGAATCATCCACGTATATGGTATAAGAATATTTGATAAATTTAGAGCTTGTAATGTATTGATATTCCTCCTACTAATAACAAGACAACTTACAAGTTGTGGAAGGAAGTTTGAAAACTCGAGTCAAGGAAATTGGTCATTTGGAGGCTTTAAAAAGAGAGTTAGTGTATGAAATTTTCCAAAAATAAAAATTACACCATCCCTTACCTATATTTGGAGGTTAGAGAGCATGAGTTATATTTTTATTTCTATTGTTCACGAAATTATTCATGGTAACTTGTAGGTGGTGTGTAGATAAGAGTTAAATGAAAAGATTGATGAATCGGGAGAGATTAAGAGAGAATGAAACCTTGGAATTTTACACCTAACACCTAAATGAAGTTAAGATAGAGATAAAATGTTTTCTAAGTGTTTAAAGGTTCAATACACATTCAAAATATTTAACAATTTGTTCGCAACTTGAAGGTCTTACATTGGAGACCTAATCAAAAAGCTAGAAAATTGAATTTGAGAAATGTTTACAAAACAAACCCTATTTAAAGATTATACACAGAGATAGGGAAAAAAGGGTATTCCAAAATACCCTTATACAATTAAAAGAGTCATCAAGGAGGAAATTAGAAAGGAAAAACCCTATTAGCAAACCTAGTAAGTTCTTAAGAAGTTAGAAGAGAGGTAGTAAAGGATGAGGTCTTAAACAATGTCTTAAGACCCAAAATTTTATACACTCCACAAATGGAAAAAAGGGTACTATAATCTAGTCTTACCTTGTTGTAAGTCCTTGTATAAGTTTCTAAATATGAACCCACTGAGAATGGTTGCTTAAGAAGCCTAAGCCAAGGGGATAGTCTTGCACAAAAGAGGAAAAGTAGACATTTTGTTTAATTCCATTTCAAAGGTGGAAGTGGCATTGTTGAAGGCTTAAGAACATGTGGAATCGACTACTTTAGTGCAATGAGATTATAATAAAGAATTTTCATGTAGAAAGAATCTTCTAACTATAAAAAAAAGCATAATTGAGTTTTGTATCATTTCTAACATTAGGAGTTGTGTAAGTTTGACTAGGGATTTGCATTATAGTGGTATTAGAGCAGGTATTTGATTCTTGAAAATAATAAGGCATATTATTTTGAGGGTGATTGAAGGAAAGAGAAGACAAAATGGTGCAGGTAAGAGAGATGAAATAGTCAGCTTGGGAAAAAAAGATAGAAAGAATGATGGATACTATATTGAGAAGGTTAGATAACATGGAGGATACTCAGAGAAAGATGATGGCTGAGATGAGTTACATGCAGAGAGATGAGACAAGAAACAAAGTTCCATTTATAGGTAGATGCTACAAGTGTCAAAGGTATGCAAGACACAAAGCCTATGAGTGTTATGGGATGAATACAAAGAAAAGAAAGTTTGCTAGAGTTGTTGATGAGATGGTACAAGATAGAGGTAAGTCATTTTTGTGTAGAAGAGTGCTTTTGAAACCAAATAAAATAATGAATGATGTAACTCAAAGAAGGTGTTTGTTTAGAACTATGTGTAAAGAAAAAGGAAAGTGTTGTAATGTAGTCATTGATAGTGGAAGTATAAAAATATTGTTTCATTTGAGATGGTAGAGAAACTAGGACTGAAAACTAATATGCACCCTAACCCCTATCGGTATCATGGATGCAAAAAGGACATCATATTTTGGTTAGGGAACAATGTCAGGTTGAGTTTCAGATTGGGAGATATAAGGATAAAGTGCTATGTGATTTGGTTTTTATAGATGTTTGTCATGTGTTTTTGGGCAGACCATGACAATATAGTGGACAAGAAGTACATAATGGAAAGAAAAACACCTACACTATTGTAGCACATGGAAAAAGTCATACACTCTTACCTATCAAAGGTGAACATGAAACAAAAACATGGGTAGTGATGATGATGGCAGCCAAGAACTTTTTGGTGGAGACTACAAAAGCATGCAAAAATACATTGTGTAGAGTTGTTAAACCCTATGAGATTGATTTGAACAAAGGTTTTTAGAGAGAAATAGATATGGTTTCAGTATAAGAAGAAATGAATGAAGAAGATGAGGAAGATAAACATGAGAGTGATGGTAGCAAGATAAAAGAAGCACATGTTAAGGTTCTTGAAGACCAAAAATATGGTTTAGAGAAAAATAATCAGTTGGAGAAATGGATAAAGGTCATAAGGAAAGAGAGATAAATAAAGATAAAGTGAAAGGGTTGAGTGAAGAAGTCAAGAGAGAAGATAAAGAAAAACAGGTCAAGAAGAGGAAAGATGGGGCATACAAGCCTCTTGATTTGGAATCTAAAGTTTCTTTGAGATTTGGTTTTGTAGGTATAGGTGAAGGGAATGCAGGTGAAAATCACTTAATGAGAAGCATGATGAAGTTAGAGAAGAATTTACAAGAGAAAGTAGACAAACAAGATGAAGGAAAACAAAACTATGAAGACCAATCAGAGCTCATATGATCACACATGAGGTGACTAAACATCAACAAAATTTAGAATACAATAAAGGTATGTAGTAGTCGATAGGGAAAAATAGGAAACTAGTGGAGGGAGATATGAAAAATAGTTCTAGAAGTTGAGATGAAAGAAAACAAGTCAAAGGAAGGTGATCCTTAGAAACAAGAAGTAATATTTGATGAAATTGATAAAGAAGTGATTCAAAAAGGACAACAAGAAGGTGATAATGTCAGTTTAACAGTTAGGAAAGATGAAGCAGCAACATGTGTATATCAAAATCAAACATACATACTCAAGTATCAAGTGGAACATGAAGAATACAGTCTTGGAAACACAATCATGATCAAGAATGTGAGCATTTCAAAAGAGAATCAGTTGATGAAAGACCAAGGATAACTGAGAAGAAGATAGCAAGGATGGTACACAATCAAGGCACTTTTCCAGAGGATCATCTACAATTGGAAGTAGAGAAAGAAGAAGAAGAACCAAAAGAGCTAGCGTAAGTACAAGGAATAAAATCTTTTCCCTTGGGAGTATGATGTAGGAGCATCACTCCTAACGTGTATTTAAGGTAGATATAATCAATTTTTAGTTTTCCTATAATTTGGATAGGTGATATAGGTCATTAGGAGTCATTTAATGGTGATACAGTGTGTTAAGTCCATCACATATTCAAATTATGTTATTTCCCTCCAAATGCAAATTTGAATTATTGTGAGAAATTTTGGCTTGTACTAGTTGTGTTGATCAGATCTTGGAGCAATGAATTATGTCATAAGGTTATGTGAAGTCTTCTTGGTCTCTAGGAGTCATACTTGGGTCATGTTGTGAACTAGTGATTAGATCTTAAAGTTTAGACTAAACCAACTCTTTAAATGTTGTATTAAAAGACAAAATCATGTATATGAAGCTTCTGATGAGCAAGAATTCGGTTAGGAAAACTTGTAAAGGCACATTTAAGCCTCATTTGTAAATATCTTGATTGTCATTTGAATGGTCGGGTAGGGCCGAGAGAATGAGTGCTCTAAGATTGAACAACAAAAGAAGTTGTTTGCAAACAAGACTATGTATGAATTAAATTCTGAGTTGTGTGGATTTGTAGTTATATTGCATATGATTGATGAATTTTTTTCTTGATAATGATGTTATGATTTGATTAGAAATAATCTTTTTCTATCCATGTATGAGAATATTGATTCTAATATTGGTTGTAGCATTTCCTTGAAGACTGCAATAGGGTATATTTATACTCATACCCTTGAAAAAACATGTGACATACAAGGAAGGTTGAATCGGAAAATGTAAATCTCAATAAGTCTTGTTAAAGTAATGAGACCTTAAAGCTACTTCAGAGATCTTTATGGCGTTGGAAGAAACTATTTGATGTTTAAAAATTCATTAAAAACTTAAGAACTTGTCCCGGGAGGAAGGGTAGGAAGAAGTTTGAAGAGTTCCATAAATGAAAGCATTGTGAAGCTTCCATGGTAATTTTTAAGGCTGAAGAGAGTGGGTATAGACATTATAATAAATTCCTAGGCCTTGAATCTAATATTAAAAATTGTTCTAGAAATTTGAATCTTCACGGGACACTATAGAAACCCTCTAGGGTTTAGTAAAAAAAGTGATTTTGGAATGGTTAAGGATTGAATCATGGTTGGGAGTCTTGTAGGAATCATCCATGTAGATGGTAGAGTAATATTTGATAATTTTTAGAGCTTGAAATGTATTGATATTCCTCCTACTAATAACAGTCCAACTTGTAATTTGTGGAAGGAAGTTTGAAAACCAAGAGTTGAAGGAAATTTGTCATTTGAAGGCTTTAAAAAGTGAGTTAGTATATGAAATTTTCCATAAATAAAATTTAGACCATCCCTTCCATGGATTTGGATCTTAGAGAGCATGAATGATATTTTTCTTGCTACATGTACATGATAGTATTCATGGTAACATGTAGGGTGGTGTGTAGATAAGAGTTAAATGAAAAGATTGATGAATTGGGAGAGATTAATAGAGAATGGAACCTTGCAATTTTACACCTAGCACCTAAATGCAATTAAGAGAGAGATAAAATGGTTTATAAGTGTTTGAAGGTTCAATACACTTTCAAAATATTTACTAGTTTGTTCCCAACCCAAGGTCTTACATTGGAGACCTTAAAGTTGAATTTGAGAATTTTTGCAAAACAAACCATATTAAAAGATCGCACAAAGGAGATAGGGAAAAAGGGTGTTACAAAAGACCCGCATATAATTAAAATATTATTAAAGGAGGAAATTATAAAGGAAAAACCTTGTTGGTAGACCTAGTAAGTTCTTAAGAAGCTAGAAGAGAGGTAGTAGAGGAATGAGTTATTAAACAATGTCTTGAGACCCAAAATTTCGTACACTCCACAAATGCAAAAAGGGTACTAGAATATATTCTTACCTTATTGTAAATCCTTGTATAAGTTTCTAAATATGAACCCACTAGAATGGTTTCTTAAGAAGCCTAAACAGGGGTAGTCTTGCACAAAAGGGGCAAAGTAGACATTTTGATGACTTTAGACCATTTCAAAGGTGGAAGTGGCATTGTTGAAGGCTTAAGAACAGGTAGAATTGACTACTTGAGTGAAATGAGCTTATAATCATGAACTTGCATGTAGAAAGAATCTTAAGAAATAGAGAAAAGGCATAAATGAGTTTTCTATCATTTCTAACATTAGGAGTTGTGTACATTTGACTAGGGCTCTGCATTAGTTTTCAATCTATGAGGGCTTACCTACATATATAAAATAAAATTTATGCAATGATACTTCAAAATTTGTAATTTGCCATAAAATTATCTTTCTCCTTTTCCATATTTTTTTGTTTAGACTTCTTGTATTTTTGGTTGTGTTGCTTTGGAGTGAAATATGGAGGTGGTGGTGTTTGTGTTATCTTAATTCTATAGAGCATGATATGTTTAATGATGAACTTTAAAATATTCTTCATTGTTATTGCAATAGGTAGGAATACTTATATATATGTCTTGTACATGATCCAATCTATGAGGGATTCATTCACTCTTCCAAAATATAGCTAAAACTATGATAATACTTGCATGACTTCAAACAAAGAATAATATTTGGCATTGTTTGTACCTTAGTGATTGATATTAATGGAATTTTGTATATCCTAGATTATTACTTTTAGAAAATCTCACATTTTTGTGCTTATACTCATGTAAATGTATTACATGACATATTGTGCTCCCATTCCCACGATCTATCATTGACATTGTCTCACAAGTAGAAGGATCTTTGCTTTCGCTTCCTTTTACACCTCCTAATCACACGTCTCTTTCAATGTTTTTACTTGCATTGTATTTATAGTATCCATGTGAGTATTACATTCACCATCATGGTAGCCTACAAAGGGTGCATTCCAATATCGAAGCTCAAATGTGACCTATTTAACATGTACTTTAACTTGTTGGAGTATCTTGACATGTTATTGAAAAAATAAGACTATGTTCTTTACTTATTTACTTGGATTAGATTACTTGCACTTTAACCCTATTTGCAGCTTCTTGTTCATACTAATTATCCACAAGCACTTTCTCACTCATTACTTGTTCACCTACTTTGTGTCATTAAAACACTATGGAAAGTTATCCTCAATTTGAGAATTTAGAATTCTAATGTCTTCTCCATGGTTGTTTTCCTCTAGGATAATTTCATTGTGGCTACACTATTATTGGTTTGAAGTGGGTGAACTATTGAAGTGGTCCACAATTGAGGATTGAGACTAGATAGGATCGAATACACAAATAAAAATTTGTGTGGAGTAGTGAGATCTAAAAACACTCAAGGGAAGAAAAAAATCTTCATTCATTCATGCATAAGCCAATTAGCCAAAATATGCATAGGAGGTTACATTATATAGTGAGAAATTAGGTCACCCAAAAAGGTAACTAACTCAACTCACAATTAGAAAATGAATTAAAGTACATTTCCCTAATAACCTATGATTAACCTAAGCAAGCTAATTAGACCATGTAGGTAAAACCACATAGTGGGAAAAATCCTACACCAACACCCCTTATTCGTAGATTAGGTAGGTAGAAAATAAAAGGTGGGTCTCAAAACAAGGCCTAATGATGTTCCCATGTATAAGAAAAATATTTCATAAAGTGTAGAAAATGAGAAAACTCAGTGGGAAAAACTCCTCCCCAAAAGAGAGAAAGGAAAAGAAGGTAGGACTAGAAAGCCCCACTTAAAGTTACAACAACCCGAAGCCACCCTAGATCTAATAAATAAGCCTCCCGGAGAGAGACTTTGGATAAGGAGGAGTGGTGAAAAGTGGGTTAGATTTTCCAAAGCCTAGAATTATGTTCCAATACATAACAACACTTCTTTCTAGATCACAAGGCCTTTTGGGATAGAATTGATATATTTGTTGAGAGGTACACAACTAAAAATCAAATGCAATGAAGAGTAGATCACCATGGAAAAGTGAATGAATATGTCAAGTGGATAATGGATCTCTATCTAAGGCATGGTTCCTAGACTAATCTATAATCAACAATAGACCCCTTACTATTTTGGAATTTTATAAAACAATCATTTAACTTATCAATTTTTGTGACTTGTATGAATCAAAAATGACTTAAAAACTGAATTTTAAATGTTTTGAACCGAAATTGATCTTATAATTTCCGAAATCAACAACTCAATCATATACTCCAAATTTTATTTCACCCAATTTTCGTAAATTGTTGTAAATTATTAAAATATGCATCTGAATTAAAATATGATTTAATAATGCGAAATATTAGAAATTGGAATGCAAATTTAGAGAAGAAGATGACACAAAAAAATTTATGGAGTTCAAAATTTTTCCCTACTCGTATTCGAACCGATCCATTAAAAATATCAAAATTGCAAGTACAATAAACTTACAATAAACAATAATGGATCCTGAAACCTGCAAAATTGTGCTCGCATACCTTCAGAAGACTCTAAAGATGATAAAAAAAAATCCTCCACCTTCTTGAGCACTCACACGGGCCAATCCCTTAGTTCTTCATTAAAAGTGACTTTAACACTTAAAAATACGTCATAAGAACTCCAAATCAGGAAAATAATGGATGAATTAAGAGCGTCTAGGAATTCTCGAACAATTTTATAGTTTACACCAAGACTTGAAAATGTTGTTATGTGGCCTAAATTTCCATTCTTTACAAATTGCTCCTTATAAAAAAATAAGGTCAAAAGCCCAACCCCTTACAAATAACATTTGCCTCCTTTTATAACACTTGCAAGTGGTTGGCGATTGGTAAGACATCTTAATGTTTTGTGCCAAGGCATGGGTTTGATTCCCCTCAAATCCATTTATGCATTTTCTAAAGGGATAATAATCCAACATTTCTCATGCTTGTACCCACTTAAGCAATTAAATAGGCTTTGTTAGCATATGGGAAATATGGATTTGACCACGTATATTTATAACTTTTTCTTATTGGGTTGTCAGGTTTAATGTCATCGATTGATGAAAAAAGGAGGGAGGTTGGTGATTTTTTCCTCACCGTTGCATGCTAAGTTCGGTGGGTGAGTTTGGTGGCTATATTGATATTCTCCACCATGTACTTGGTAGTTATAAAAAATGTTGAGTTTATACTATATGGAGAATGAGGTGGCAAGAAACGTGGTGGCTTGAGGACCCACCACTTGGAGCTTTACAAATCTCTCACAAATAAATCCCACATTCACCATATAATTGAAATGAGAGGCATATATATACAAAAGTGTGATAGTATCTGCTATGAAGTAAATACGACAAAGGTGCCCTCCTAAAAAAGAGTGTGTCGACCTTGGTGGGGGCCCAGCCAAAAAATACTGTGGCCCACTTGTCTGAATTCGAGTGTCGAAGAGCGAAGATGAAAATCAAACTACCCCTTTTATTATTTTTGCCTTTCTATGTGTTGCATTTTAATTGGTTTGTTGCCCCTCATTTTGCTCCTTCAACTAGAAAATTCTGCAGATGGTATCTTACTCAAACAAAGTTTGTTTCATGTATTCAAATAGATGTCGAAAGCTCTAGGATCCATCTATTGTACTATAATAATTTTGGGAAATATAAGGAAACTATGTACATTGAAATGACCTTCGATCATCACACTCCCCACTAAGAAGGATTTTGTTACACAAAAAGTTATTTTCACCCATTGAAACTTCCAATCATCTTTCAAAGATATCATAAAAAATTATGACCTATAGAAATAACATCGTAGGAAAAATGTTACTCAAATTATCAAAAAATTGATTAGTTTTAAAATAGACAATCTAAATGCCAAAAAAGGCTAGAGTCCGACTGACTCCCGATGAATCTCGCGCTCTCGTAAAGAAAATAGACCAGTTTGAAAAGAAAACCAAATGCCAATGATAGGTTAATGTATAAATGAATCCCTATAGAACTATAAATCATAGTGAATACAACTACCATCACAAAATTGATCAATCTAAAGTAGACAATCAAGCGCCAAAAGAGTAATGGTCAAGTTGATTCCCTATGACATGGCCAATATCTATAATTTCACCCAAAATAGATAAGTAATATATAGATTAAAAATGACAACAACTAGGATAATGTCCATTGAACCTATGAAACTGCATCGAGCGGTGTAACTTAAAATATGTTTTTCAAAGTGTAATCAAAATTTAATCTAACATTGTAACGATATTTAGAAATGACAATTATTGCCCACATGGTTCTTATTAAACATGTGATTTAAAGTGTGAAAACAACAAAATTTTACATTGTGATCACAATTACAAACACAACCCAAAATATGGTTCTTAAAATGCATCCAAAATATACATGCCAAAAATAGATGCATTCCCAAAACAAAAATTACTCTTGAATGAGTTTGAAAAAAAGAACACTACTATAGACACCCCAAAATCACACACTTGTTCCCAATATTATCCTAGTACATCATGTTATTCATCCCTTTATGATTGATTGATTAAATTGATTAATCATGTACATTACATCTTGTTGGGATTAATTAAATTAGTCTCTAACCATACTTTAGCTAGCTTAATTGTCATTTATTAAATAAATGATTAATTAGTTATCTTGCACATTGTAGCTAATTAAATTAGTTACTTAATTAGGAAAATACACCTATTTTCCTAGTCAACTACCACTTAGGTTCCATTTGGACTCCACTTCACCAGTCCAATTAACTACACTTCTAGAATCCAAGAAAGGTAGGGGAAATTGAATTGCATGCACAACCACCTTTCCAAATGCAACTTCTATAGATTGGATTTATTTACTACCCCTCATGGGAATAAATTCACCCAAACTGTTCAACCTCCCTCAAATGTTATTTTTAGCATGTGCATTCAACAACATGTAACCACTTCTAACAACTACTCAACCTCTATAAAAAAGCAAGCTTATCCCTTTGAAAATCATCTTAACTCCCTCTTGGATTGTTGTAAGAAAACTTTATCAAATTTACTAACCAATATCTACATATTTGTAGCTATATCCAAGTCAAATCTATGTTTGTAGCATCATAATTCTCTCACTTGGAGATTATTTTCAAGAGAACACAATAAAATATTTACAATGTTCCAAAAGGTCAAAAGTTTCTTACAACCTTAACATCAAGGTTTACAAGGAAGAACTAACCTAAGGTTTACTTATGTATTTTTCTTGTCTTTCCTTTTAGTTAGAGTTTCCATGCTCACATTCTAGCACATTGAACTAACGTCACACACCCCAAACCATCCTAGGCTACCTCATTAACCCACTCCCTACTCATGGCTCACCCCTCCCTACTCTACCTGCCGCCCGACCTTTTTCAAGCCGAGCCCATCCTCACCTCTCTTTTCCACGTCCCTACCATCTTACACACCCATCTCACCACCCACACTACCCACTTCTACATCCATGTCTACTATCTTTTGCCAACCCCATCCCACATCACTCCCCTTGTCCCACACCGAGCTCACCCTTATAGCTCACAAACCCCTACGAACCCTCCCGGTACTACCACGAACTAGCTAACACTAAAACTCTTGGAATCCCATGAGTTGTGTCCACCCTAACTGCATTGACATCCGCCAATCCCCACATTCCCGTTTACCCTACACCTTGTCGGCACCCAAACACCGCCCAACCACTACATTATTGCTAACCTTTCATTGATTTCAACCATGATCTCCCTCATTGATCCATTCACCCACAGAGCCGATCAACCTTTCTCTACATCCCTCAATGCGACCATGTAACCATCTCCATGACTGACTTGCAATTCGAGCCCGAGCTTGATCCCATACATCTCCGAGCCATTCTCTCCCTTCTCTACCAAAGCTTATATTTTTAGGGCTTCTCCCCTTTTTAAAATTTATAATTAGGTTAAACTTTTAAAACTTAGGTTATCTTTAGTTTCTTTTATTAACTCCATTTTCCTTATTTTTAAATTAATTTAATTAGTTATTTAATTATTTAGAGGTGTAGTTAGCTTTTTTAACAAAGTTAATTAGCTAATTATTTTTTTTAATTAATTAGGACTTTTTAACTAATTAGGCATATATAGAAAAAATTGTCAATTTCATTGAATTAAACTAAATATCAAACTTTTTCGTGTAGGGTTATTAGATGTTTTAAGTATCATTAACTCAATTTTTTTTAGACTTTTTATAAACGTTTAACATTTTTCACTGTAAGTCATGCTTTACAAAGGGTTTTCCTTTTGTTTAATTTTTCATTTTGTGAGGCTAATTACAAAAGAAAACCACATGTATGCTCTTTTCTCGTGCTTATACAAGTGATCTTGAAAATCATAAACGTGCATTTATTTTATTGTTTTCATGTTTTCTTTTTATCTACCTCAGGGAAAAAATTTCTAACTGTTTGATTGCAAGACCATCTTTAAAGTGGTTGTTAAAAACATTCAAACTACTAACTGTAGGTTGCCTTTTTCATGGATCAAACAAACCCCTTTATCATCTTTTTTTGAAACTTTTAAAAATTAACCTTAATTAATTTTTCGGAGTTGGGATTATTCCCTTCTTCCAACATACCTGTGGGAAGTACGTGACCGAGGATCGAAACTTATTTGAGGAGTACCGTAGGAACCCCAAAGTAGTCAACACCTTGAGTGTACTAGCTAACGTAATGAGAGACTCCACCCACTTGGCTAGTATGCCTATTGTGAGTTTAGATTCACAAATATCCATAGTGGCCACCCCAGTGTGATTCATTTGAGTAATATTTTTCTCATTGTATCAAAAGGGGTAAAGTAAATACGACAACTAGCAATAATACTTTGCGCTCGATCAAATATACTACTAAGACCTAGGGATAGAACCTATTCTAGGAAGCCATACCTTGAAAAATCCTATTCAAGGTAGAGACCAATCTTCACAACATCATTTTCATCTTTCTTTTGTATTAACAAGTTTGTGTTCCATTCTTTTTCATTCACATTTTCTCTCTCATCCACCTTGTCACTTTGCAAACAAGTCTAAGTATTGAGTTGTGGACATCTATATCCACACTTAAGCACTTTCATCACTTCTCCATCTAAGTCTTGACATCGTGATACTTTCTTTATCATGGTCAAGCACCTTTGTGATCACCTTGATCCCTCATTTTCATAAGTCTTAAATTTTGACACTTACCTTTGTTGAACTTTAAGCATTCTCATCCATCTTACATTGTCACATTTCACATTCACTTTGTTGAATTTTTGACATCTTAAATATATCTTCCCTCCTCTCTTTTAAAACATTCCCTTTTCTTTAATCTAAGATCATTAATCAATCACTTTCCCTTTGTCTCTTATCTCCACTTTCATGAGATTCAGACCTTCTCATCATCATTTCTTCACTTCTTATTTTGACATTCACATTGTCATTATTTGAGTGCTTCCATTATCTTATTTCGTCTCATCTCTTAAAATTCATTTCGTTAAGAGTTGAGAATCCTTCATCATCTTTCTAAGTCTCTTCCCTCTTAACAACCATTTGGTTAAGAATAGATCATTTTCATCACATTTCCTAAGTCTCTTCTTTTAACACTTCTTTTGTTAAGAGTTGAGCATTTTGTTCATCACATTCCTTAGTTTCTTTCTTTAACAATACTTTTGTTAAGCATTGAGCATATTTCATCGTGTCTTTACCCCTTTAAACTCTCATTTTGTTAAGAATCGAGCAAACTAACCTCTTTCACCTCTTCCCTCTTTACATTCACTTTTAAAGGATCAAAAACCTTTTAAGACTTTTCATCTTCTTATCACTCATTTTGTTAAGATTCCACTAAAATAACATTTCAATTCCCTCTTCCACCTTAAGATTACTCATTTTTTAAAGTGTTGCAAAAGTCACCCCTTTTCATTTCTCTTAACACTCATCTTGGTAAGAGTTAATTTTTCACCTTTTTCATTTCTCCTAACAATATTTGTTAAGAGTTAACCTTTCCAAACCTTTTCGTCAATATTATCACTCATTTTGTTAAGATTTGATCACTCCCCTTGTTAAGTATCTTCTCTTTTAACATTCATTTTTGTTAAATATTTGAGCACATCTAACCCCTTTTAGTCCCTTCTATCTTAACACTCATTTTTGTTAAGATTCGAAAATTAACTAATATTTTCATCTCCTTTGTCTTAGCACTCATTTTTCTAGGGTCAATATTTCTCACCTTTTCCCCTCTTCCATCTTAGCATTAACTTTTCTAAGGTTTGAGTTTTCTATCTCACCTCTTTTCTTTGTTCCTCTCCTCTTTGAAAAATTGTGGGAACACGACATCGTGATTATAGTCCCTTTAGAATGAAAGAAAGAAATCCTTTCCACATTAGTTATGAGAAGAGGGTGAAGACCAAATTGAAAATATTTCCATAGAAGCCACTTTATGATAAAATAAAGACCAATTTTTTCTTCATCTCCTCGTGAGGGGAGAAATATTTCCCTCATAATTTGATGAGGATGTTTTGAAAACATTACAAGAAAACCTAAATCACCAAAAGTTCCACCACACAATTCAAATAAACACAATGATGATGGACCAAGAAAATCAAAAAACTTGATAATAAAGCAAATATAGTGCTTCAATCTTAAGTCCAACAAAGATTTGATTGATCAACTCAATGCAATGGTGAAATAATTAGATCTCTTATCCTCTAAAGTCATTAACAACAATATACCAAAGGTACCGAAAACATGAAGAAAGTGACGCCACATTCAAAACTCATTCTAAGACTAATAAAAGAGAATAAAAATGATAATTAATGATAGTTCATCATTTATCCCACAACCTCATTCACCATTTTCTTGGAATGGAAAATGATGAAAGACACAATTTTAGGTATGCAAAAACAATGTAAACAATTCAATTTTGATGAATTGTGTCCTTACCCTTTCGACATGGACATCTTACACATACCCTTCCCATGCTCTTTCAAGATGCCCAAAATTTGACAAATAAAGGGAAAAATCGATCCTAGAGAGCATGTCAAAAATTTTCATGGCATGCCAAGAAGTGGCATATAATAATATCTTTCTCTTCCACTCTTTCCTAAGAAGTCTAGGAGGACAAGATTTGGAATCATTCTTACACCTTCCAAAGGGATCTATCACTACCTTTATGGACCTCTCGAATAAGTTTGTCAAATATTTTTTTTCAACCTTGACTCCAAAGTCATGATGATGGATTTGTGCAACGTAAAAAATGATAAAACAAAAGTTTTACACAATTTTTACAACAATGGAGAGGAATATCAAGCCAATTCCCATGTTCAATCCCTAAAAAAACATATGGTTAACATCTTCATTCCAAACCTTAATGGTGAGTTATCCTTTCACATGCAAATGCACTTCCTCAAAAATTTTGAGGAAGTTATCGAAAAGGGAACTCAAATTGAAAATGCCCTCATTGCTAAAGGATTGATCAAGCCTCATTCTAAAGATAATGTGGGGACAAAAATACCAATAATAACAACAACCTTATCACTTATCACAATAAATATAGGTACGTTAATCGAAACCGAAATGTTTTTAATGATGGTGTCACAGATACTCACAACGTGCACAACATATAAAATAATCAATCTTAACAAACTAAGTATAAACCAACCATCACCATTTCAAGAAAAAAACCTCCTCCTCTCATGATTACAAATGATGACAATATACATATTTGGGGAATCTCTTTCAATCATCTTGAAACAACTGGAAAGTTCCAATATGGTCACTTACCCTATCACATAACCCTTTCCTGAAGGAGAACCTAATCCAGATTGTTATAGACATAACACATATTACAATTTTCATCACATTAATGGTCATCAAATAGAAAAATGCAAACAACTTTGCAATTACATCAAATACCTCATTGAAAATAGATACATAGTGGTAGAAGACCTAACACCAAACCAAAACACCCAATGATAATCTAAAGGTGTTTTCTAATCCATTTCCTAACCATGGTACAAAGTGCAAATCTCCCAAACATGGTGAATCCTCGAACAATGTTGATTATAAATCCATCATATCCTTTATTGTAGACACTAATATGCACACATTTGAACATCAATTTACACCCTTGAAAGAGTCTTTCTACTTTCTTTTCAACAATTAGAAAAGGCTAACATGATTGAATATCCAACTACGAGACTCTTTTTATAATGGGGAACCCAAGCCTACCTGTATAATACATCAAAATATTTTGAATACCCCCACATGGAAGGCCATTATATTGATCATTGTACACCTCTCCATCATTATTTTCAAACTTAATTAATGAAGGAAGTCATTTCCATAGATCTTGATGAGGAAGCTCTCAAAATTAAAATGCGTCAACTTCCAAAACTTCTAATGAAGAGTTGAACATTGTCCAAAATTCTGTACATACTAAAATTCAACAAAATCATGATGAAGGCCAAATATCTCTCCCTCCAAACTAATCTATCTCTTCTACATATTTTCTTCCTTTCGTCCAAATAGACATTAAACTTTTTGAATAACAACCTTCTCACATCAAATGAGAAGTTGAACTTGCTTTCAAGACTCCCTTTCAACCCTTGATATAATTGTAGACATTACAGAAGAGGGTCCATCATCAAGAATTTTGATCTTTATTATTCTTTTTTCACGTTGGCTCTTATGCCTAACATCTTTAGTCTTGTTATTGAAACACAACCAACCAAACAAGTTTGGACACTTGGTAAATGCATATCCTTCCATGTCCATTATACCTCACACGATCAATCTTACATACATCTCATCAATGATGATTCCTACCATGTCAAGACATCTACATGTGTACACTCTATGAGGTACGTGTATACCCAGTAATATACTTATACAACCTTTTCACATTTTAATTGCAAATATTTCATCAAATAAACTAATTCACATCCTCAAGGAGAAACATTGAATATTTTCTCTTTACGGCCTATAAGGAACCTTGGATATACATCTATAGATCAATCCTTCTTTCCTCACACTCTTCCACTCACGGATGAATATGAATCTCAACATATTCCCCACATTGACAAATCTTCCTCTAACATCACATAGATATTTCGATCTCATCGAAGACTTATCTAATCACACATCCTTTGACTTGGATCTCATCCGCCCAAGTATCATATTTAGGACCTATCAAATATTTCAATTTTCTCCTTTGACTTGGAACCCATCCACCCAAGTCTCGTACTTCAGGACCTAGTGAATATTTTTATTCGCTCTTTTGACTTGGAACTCGTTCGCCCAAGTCTCATACTTCAGGACCTAGAGAATATTTGGATTCTTTCCTTTGACTTGGAACCCATATGCCCAATTCTCTTACTTCAGGACCTATCAAATCTTTCTATTCTCTCCTTTGACTTGGAACCCATCCACCCAAGTCTCATACTTTAGACTTATCGAATCTTCATATTTCCTCCATTGACTTGGATCTTGTCCACCCAAGTATTGTAAATCAAGACCATTCAAATTTAATAAACATGGACCTCTTTCTTGATGAGTCCATTTAAAATCCTCATCCTAAAAAGTTTTAAAAAATTAAAAATCATAAAAAAATAAAAACTCCATATCAAACCGTTCCTTAAAGAACTATTTTGCAAATAAGAAGCAAAAGTGAAAGTAAAAATAATGTTTAAAACAATTCCATCTATTGGAGATACCTCAATCATACCATTATCATATCTTCGCATTCTTCACCTATCATGACATAGGTTAACCTTGTTCCTATTAGGCATTATGTGTCTCATCCCTATTATGGTTTCTACCATTTCAAATCTTTTTACCTATGGTTTTGTCTCAAAGCTTACCAATGGCAAATCCTAATTTTAAATAAGCTATCTCTTTAACAAAAAGCTCAAATTTATTTACCTCGAACCTTTTTATTTTCCATCTCAATCTAAGGTGTTGAACCATTACGTCCTACTAGTCACACGAGGTTAAGACTTGGGGGAAAATGCTCCTTCCCAACAAGCACAATATCAACAATACAAGGCAAAATAAATATAAAATACAAAAAAATAAAAAATCTTTACACCTTTCATCCTTCACATTCTTCGATGACAAGCCCATACTTATTACTATTAGTATGATATTGGGAACATAGGAATATGTCCTTACTCACCTACATTTTATCTTTAGTGTCAAGCCCTTGTCTCTTACTAGTGATATGGGGAAAGAAGTATGGGGTCCCATTCAACAAAAAACACAAAAATTAACTAATAAAGTCTTTAGAAAATTTGAGTCAAAAGTTCTTATTCAAAAACATCCCAAGAAGTTGTTTATGTTAAGAGAGACAAAAATTCCTTCAACCGGATCTTGTCAATTAGTAGGCCATCAATAGATCTAAGTATAGTCAAAACCTATAAAGTGGAATCATCTTGGAAATCAGTCATATAATCTTGACTAGATATGACTTACATATTTCTCATATGGATCATTGTTACACCTTGTGTCTTCGCATCCATCATCTTCACTTTCATATCACTATTCACCTTGTTATCACGTCCTTCTTTGATCTCGGGCGATGATCCCTCATATCTTCCTATTTACTTGGAGTCATGAATGGAGTGAAACATCCTATCATTTTATCATCTACATTTATGCCAATGGAATGGAATGCTTCTACTTGTTTTCACATGCATTCAGAAAGTGCACTTTTACGAGTTTTAAAAACATAAAAATATTCAAATATGTTTCAAAAATACAAAAACAAAATATCCAATGCCAAAATCCAAAAAAAAATAGTATAAAAATGTCAAAATCAAAACATTTAGATAATGTTTGACCAAATTTCAGCAACTAAATAATATAGTTCAACAATTTTGCCATTTGATGGTGATCTTCATGATTGTTCAAGATCATCTTTCGCTAATATCTTTTCTTTCCCTAGTGTATATCTATACTCTAAGAAAGAAATCTTTTACCCTTTCACAACGTAAATTTGTTTGGGGCACACTTGGATTTCACATTTTAATCCAATACATATCAAACTTGAATGGGATCCAACAAGAGTATATTTTTGGAGTATCTAAGCATCACTCCACTCTCCGGCCCAATATAATCCTCTTGTTTTCAAAGCCATCACTCAAGGGAATTCATATATGTATAGTTCTTCAATGTGGAACACATTAGGGTGAGTGCACCAAGTTGGCGGGCTAAAAGGGGTCTTAAGTGGACACATTTTTCTAAAAAAATTCAACTTGTACGATTTTTTTGAAATAGTTACACTTAAAATTGGAAGATGTTGTAGAAATATAAATCATATTATTTTGAATCTAGTTTCTAAGATACTAAATTTTATTGAAAACGGATAAGTTTAAGTGGGTCAAACAACTAAAATACCAATAAATACTCCTGTATTTGTTAAAAAACATAATAGAGTGACTTTCGTGCCCCCCACCATTTTTTGAGCACCATTTAGTATTTTTGAAACCCTTTGGTAGAAAGATAGCTAGGAGCATCTAGTTTGGGCTCCATTTTAAAAATATTTTTAGTGAATATTTTTTTATTTATGATTTTTCTAGTACAAAAATTTTATGTTTTGAAAAATAACGGAGCTTTGACCGTGCCCCCCCTAACTACCTCAAAAAATATCGAAAATTAGATTTTTTTTTGAATATGTATAGAATTATGCCTAGTTTGGGCTAGTATATATATTTTTAATTTCGATCACGCAAAAAAATATACACCATGAAAGATAGACATATTTACACTTCAAAAATAGCTATAAAAAGGCATAGTTAGAAAATAAATAATATGGAAACCTTATATTAGTTAGAAAATTTGGAAAATTATATTTTTAGAAAGAAGAGACTCTGCTCTACGTCATGGTATAATTTTTTTAAAATGGATCAATTGTTTTATTTTGATTTATCATAGAGGAAGTTTCATTTTTACATTTTTTTGTAAAAACTCGTTGTTTGTTGTGTTTGTGCAGGTCCATGCCTCAGGCTTGGGGATCCAAACTGGATCCCAAGCCTTGAGGCATGGCTTGGGAAAAGATAAAATGCAAAATGCGTATGCGTTTTTCTTTGTTTTATATATTGTGGCCCCCCAACGTCCCTTTCATCTCTTTCACAGGAATTCTAGCAAACATTCTGTTTTTTTTGCAATATTCTCTACATTCTTGCACGATTTTTTAGTATTTCATTTTGTCCCCTACCCCACTAGTTGATTTTTTATAATCATGGGTGATAAACGTCGAGCTAAGGACAAGAGGAAAGTCAAGAATAAGACACCGAAGCAATTGGAAGAGAAGAGAATAAAGAAATTAAAGAGAATGCAAAAACTTCGAGCAGGGTAAGGTACATCCGCTATATCAAATGTAGCTAATGTATTAGAAAATTGGGATGAAATACATAATGAAAATGCAATGAATAATGATATTGAATTGAATGATAATGTTGGTATGGATGAAGAAATTGATATGAATCCAATTTTTGAACCCTTACTTGAGAATCCAAATGTTAACCCTAAAATTTGTATGAAAACACTAAATGAAGAAAGTAACCTTGTAAACGAATCTTCACCTCTAAGAACACCTCCTTCCATTTCATGAAGAAAACCAATTCACTTAATTGAAATTGATGAAAACATTATAAAACCAATGCCTAACAAAATGTTTGAAAGAAATGCGAGAAGAAAAGTTAGTGGAATTTGGGATAATTACTTTGAGAATTTAAATGACACACAAAGATGTCAATGATTAGTTTCATTGATGAAATTAATTAAGATGAGACCTATAATAAAGACCACGGGTTAAGAACATCTAATGTTGTTGATCAAATGCGTCAATTTGTTGAAAACATACATAAAGCATACCAAATCGTAGGTGGAAAAAGACGCACCAAAGATAGTAATGCTACAAGACGTGCACTAACTAATTGTATAGTAAGTGATAAAATAGTTAATAAACGCTTGATTAGAAAATCAAGAAGTGCTTTGAATCTAAATAGAAAAATACTAATGAAAGCAATAGAGAGATGCAAACATCTTGAGTTAGTCAATAACACTTACTATTGGGCTTTCTCTAGTAGACTTCCATGAAAATACAAGAATACATCTGATACTCTACAAGAATAAATTGTAAAATTTTGGAATGATAACACAAGGGTGTCACCAATAGAAGAGATGCAATAAAAAGAAGAATAGGTTCTCGTAATCGTGAATTATGTGTAAAACATTTTTTAGATATGACTCAAACAAATTGTTCTCTAAGTTTAAAAATAAAAATCCACAAATTAACATTAGCCAAAGATTCTTTGAAATGAGCAAACCCTTTTATGTGAAAATCAATCACTCACGTACCACTTGTTGTTGTAGGGCATCATGTTGAATTTTCAATGCATTATGATGTTTTACATACTTGACATCATGTTGCAGAATGAGTGTGGAATAAATGTCCCACAAAAACTTCAAGGGAATTTATTCCGACAATATTTTTGAAAAATCAACAAGACAATTTTTTTATAACAAAGCATGTTTGGATGGAACATGCAATGTATGCAATGGGCTTGCCAAATCTGAAAAGTTGTATCCATGAGGAGAGTACATATTCAATAGGAAAAGAATTGGTTGATTTCACCAAATATAAATCGGTGGCATATCAATTAAAATATGGAAAAGAATCTAAGAGATGTGAGCTTGTTACAAAACAATTACCCGTATCGAATATATGGTCAAATTCGAGAAAAAAATTTTATGAGTATGCAAGACACACAGAGCTCAATGGTTGGATGAACAATTCAAGTTAAGCAAGGAAACATTCCCAAAAAACTATTGTATGATAGTTGCATGATCAAGTGATATGCACTCATTATGTAGTTCAGATGCAAATGCTTGGACTATTTATACTAGGTGCATGACATGTTTTTGTATATCATGCATTGATTTTGTGTGGAATGAATGTGAGTCACAACAGTGGGTGGATGAATGGAATTGTAGACCTCTAATTCCACTCAACACACATCAAGTTCCATGAGCATTACAACTTGCAGGGTCTTCAAATCAAATGACAACATCACCTGACTTTGACCAAGTCTCTGATTTAGTGCAACAAGGTACATACATATATATGTACATGCCATGTTTTAGATTTATAAATTATTAAATGGTCAACTCTTAATGTATTTATAAATTGACTGAATAGTTTTACTTTGTGATACATAGGGCACGTTTCTGCAGTTATTGCGAGGGAATTTAACGAAGAGGGAACAAACTACTTCTTATCTCGTTGTGTAGAGGGGAAATTTTTTGACTTCCACAGTCATTGATGGTGAAGACCTTGTGTATCCCACTAGATCAGTGGTATTCACTGGAACTTGGCTTCGATGATATCCTATAAAAAAATAAAACATTTGGTTGTTTGAAGACTATGAAGTACATCGAAGATACTTCACTATTCACATTTGGTCCTTGAACAAATATTAAATTGATCAAATATCGAAGTCGACCATCAAACAAAAATCTATGGAAAGTTCGTGAATCGGATCATGAAGTAATTCTTGCTCATCAAGAATAGAGTTGATCCTTGCGGTTCATGGATTGAATTTACAAAGGTATGTTCTTCATGAATTTAATTTGAATATTTACTTAAATTATTTTGTTTAAATTTTGTATGATTTAAAATTCTATTTAATTGCTTACTAACATGTTTATGTAGGTTAGTGGTGCCAAAAAAGCTTCCACCTTCACGTGGTTGGCACTATCAGTAGAGAATTTATTATTCTCAAAGCCAAGTGAAGCTAAGAAAATTAAATATTAGAAAGGAACAAAAATAGAAATTCTCATTTCACCACCTATATTGTATGAACCACCTATATTATTCAAGTGATTGAAATGGACAACCTTACATTGACTCAGTTTGAATGGAGATGGAGAAAACCGTGACAGGATTTTATAGAGGGCCTCGACATAGAGCTCTCGATTTGGTACGACATCTCTAGGTGCCACGGAGTCCGAGAAATCACATGTCGAAGATATGGCGTGATTGGGCCTCAGGGCTCTTAAGCGACTACGCCCGGACGGGGTAGCCCGAAAGCACATGGAGCGTAAGGAACCAAAACGAAGCCTCTAGTAGCATTCACCGAGACCACCCTCGACGTGTTGGCGTAGTTAGTTTGGTCCCACAAGCTTTTGTTTGAGAACCACAGCCTCCGGCAACCCTACACTAACTCGTATCGCACTATTTCTCGCGTTTGCAAATAATAGCACACAATGAGAGAACCAAATGAAGACGGAGAAAACCACAAGAGGATTTTGTAGAGGGCCCCAACATGGAGCTCTTAGATTTGACAAGATGTCTTTAGGTTCCACAGAGTCCGAGAAATCACCCATCGAAGATATGGCGTGTTTGGGCCTCAAGGCTCTTAAGGGACTACGCCCGAACAGGGTAGCCCAAAAGCACGGGGAGCATAGGGAACCAAAATGAATGCTCCAATAGCATTCACCAAGCCACCCCAACATGTTAGCATAGTTTATTTGATCCCACGAACTTCTGTTTGCAAACTACAACCTCTGACGACCCTACACTGACTCAAACTGCACTATTTCGCGTGTTTGCAAACAATAGCACAACGAGAGAACCGGATGGAGATGGAGAAACCACCGTGAGGATTTCACAGAGGGCTTCAACATGGAGCTTTTAGTTCGACGAGATGTCTCTAGGTGTCATTAAGTCCGATAAATCACCCACAAAGATATGGCGTGATTGGGCCTTAGGGCTCTTAAGCAACTACGCCTGACGGGGTAGGCCCGAAAGCACGAGGGAGCATAGGGAACAAAAAAATCCTCCAATAACATTCACTCGGGCCACTCTAACTTGTTAGCGTAGTTGGTTCATCCCATGAGCTTCGTTTGCAAACTACAAACTTCTAAAGCAGCCTTCTACACCGACTCAAATCGCACACTTTTTCTCATGTTTGCAAACAATAGCACATCGAGAGAACTAGATGGAGAAGAAGAAAACCATGAGATTATTTCATATAGGACTTCAACATGGAGCTCTCGATCCGACGAGACATCTCTAGGTGCCACGAAGTCTGAGAAATCACCCGTAGAAGATATGGCGTGTTTGGGCCTCATGGCTCTTAAAGAATTACGCCTGACGAGGTAGCCAAAGCACGGGCAGCATAGGGAACAAAAAAATCCTCCACTAGTGTTCACTATGCCATACAAATGTGTTGGCCTAAACGGTTTGGTTCCACAAGCTACCATTTGCAAAATACAACATCTAACAACCTTACATTGACTTAGACTACACTATTTCGCGTGTTTACAAACAATAGGACAGCGAGAGAACCGGATGGATACGAAGAAAACCATGAGAGAATTTTGTAGAGGGCTTCAACATGGAGATTTTCGGATCCAACGAGACATCTCTAAGTGTCACGGAGTCCGAGAAATCACATGTCGAATATATAAGGTGTTTTGGTCTCAGGGCTCTTAAGAGACTACGCCCGAACGAGGTAGCCCAAAAGCACGGGAGCATAGGGAACCAAAAAAATCCTCCACTAGCGTTCACCAAGCCATTTAGATGTGTTATACCAGACGGTTCGTTCCTACACGCTATCGTTTACAAAATACAACATCTAGCAATTTTACATTGACTTAGACTACACTATTTTACGCGTTTACAAACAATAGGACAACGAGATAACCAAATGGAGATGGAGAAAACCATGAGAGGATTTCGTAGAGGGATTTAACATGGAGGTTTTGGATCTAACGAGACATCTCTAGGTGCCATGGATTCCGAGAAATCACATGTTGAAGATATAAGGTGTTTTGGTCTCAGGACTCTTAAGGGACTACGCCTGCACGAGGTAGCCCAAAACACGAAAGCAAAGTGTAGGAACAAAAAAATCCTCCACTAGTGTTCACCAGGCCATATGGATGTGTTGGCCTAGATGGTTTGGTCCCACAAGCTACCATTTGCAAAATACAACACCTAACAGCCTTACACTGACTTAGACTACACTATTTAGCGCGTTTGCAAACAATAGCACAACGAGAGAACCAGATGGAGACGGAGAAAACCGTGTGAGGATTTCATAGAGGGATTTAATGTGGAGCTTTTGGATTTGATGAGACATCTCTAGGTGCGATGGATTTTGAGAAATCACCCATCGAAGATATGACGTGATTGGGCCTCAGGGCTCTTAAGCGACTACGCCCGAACGAGGTAGCCCGAAAGCACAGGGAGAGTAAGGAACCAAAAAAAATTCTCTAATAGCATTTTCCTATCCATCCCAATGTGTTGGAAAAGTTGGTTTAGTCCCACAAACTTCCATTTGCAAACTACAACCTCTCTAAGCAGCCTCTACACCGACTCAAACCGCACTATTTTCGCGTTTACAAAACAATAACACAACGAGAGAACCGGATGGAGACAGATAAAACAAAGTGAGAGGATTTCGTAGAGGGATTCAACATGGAGATCTCAGATCTGACAAGATGTCTCTAGGTGCCACGGAGTCTGAGAAATCACCCATCAAATATATTGCATGATTGGGCCTCAGGGGTCTTAAGCGACTACGCCCGAACGACGAGCCTCGAAGCACGGGAGCGTAGGGAACCAAAACAAATGCTCCACTAGCATTCACCTAGCCACCCCGATGTGTTGGCATAGTTGGTTTGGTCCCATGAATTTTGTTTGCAAACTACAGCCTCTGGCAGCCCTACACTAACTCAAACTGCACTATTTCACGTGTTTGCAAACAATAACACATCGAGAGAACCGGATGGAGACGGAGAAAACCACGAGAGGCTTTCATAGACTACAAAAATCTAACCTAAATAGTCAGAGTAATAGACTAAATCAGCATTCTATTTCTCACATATAAAATGAATTTCTACCTTCAAAAAAGAAACTATGGGTGAATGCTCAATCAAAAAATAAATTACAATTCTAAACAAGTTTCAGGCTCAATTATCAATACTTCATTGCAGTTTTTCTTGCCAGTATGCTGCTTTTGGAACTACCTGGTTTGATTTGTGAAGTTGAAGTAGCTAGGATTAATAAAAATAATCAACTTGGCATGTTGTCCTTAAGATTATCCATGATTCTATCAACAACATCACATAGATCTTCCATTCCAGCTTAATTTGTGACCCTTCCACGCTTCCCATTTTTCATTTTCTTCCACTTGTATCTTCTCTTTAAGTTCTTCTAGATGTTTTTGGGTAATCAAATTGAATCTTTATGACTTTTAGGAGGCATTTCTTCTTCAATCATAGTGACATCTTCACCTAATTGTTTTTCTTCACAATGTTCATTGTCATCTAAAGTCAAGACCGAATATTTATATGGCCTTCGACTTCTTTTTGATACAAACAACCTTTTGTAATGTCCAAAAAAATTCGTGCTCTTCATTCTCTATTTGATTGAAGATATTCATTCTTTCAAAATGAACAGTTGGAACATTGGTGGTCTCCCCAAAACAACTAAGTTCATAGTCTACATAGTTGCATCCTATGGAAAAATCATTGAACATTGGTGGTTTCCTCCACCCGTGCTTCTCCGTGGCACCTAGAGACGCCTTGTCGATCTTAGACCTCCATGTGGGGGCCCTCTACAAAATCTTCTTGCGGTTTTCTCTGTCTCCATCCGGTTCTCTCGCTATGCTATTGTTTGCAAACACGTGAAATAGTGTAGTTTGAGTCAGTGTGAGGTCATGCTAGATGTTGTAGTTTGTAAATGAAAGTTCATGGGACCAAACCGTATGGGCCAACACGCCTAAATGGCCTCGTGAACACTACTGAGAGCTTTTTTTGGTTCCCTATGCTCCCCGTGCTTTCGGGATACCTCGTTCGGGCGTAGTCTCTTAAGAGCCCTGAGACCAAAACATATTATATCTTTGACGGGTGATTTATCAGACTCCATGGAACCTAGATATGTATCGTCGATCTCGACCTCCACATTGGGCCCATTACGAAAGTCTCTTGCAGTTTTCTCCATCTCCATTCGGTTCTCTCCCTGTGCTATTGTTTGCAAACGTGCGAAATAATGCATTCGAGTCAATGTAGGGTTGTCGAGACGCCGTAGTTTGCAAAAAGTAATCTCATGGGACCAAACCAACTATGCCAACAATTTGGGGTGGCTTGATGAATGCTAGTGGAGCATTGATTTGGTTTCCTATGCTCCCCATGCTTTTGGGCTACCCCGTCCGGATGTAGTCGCTTAAGAGCCCTGAGGTCCAATCACGCCATATCTTCGACGGGTGATTTCTCAAACTCCATAGTACCTAGAGACATCTTGTCGGATC
Source organism: Taxus wallichiana var. yunnanensis (assembly GCA_018340775.1). Classification (NCBI taxonomy): domain Eukaryota; kingdom Viridiplantae; phylum Streptophyta; class Pinopsida; order Cupressales; family Taxaceae; genus Taxus; species Taxus wallichiana. The sequence goes on from CM031243.1 coordinate 524,480,293, forward strand.
TGAGGGCTCCACATCGGAGCACTCTATGAAATTCTCTCATGGTTTTCTCCATCTCCATTCGGTTCTCTCACTGTCTTATTGTTTGTAAATGCACGAAATAGTGTAGTCTAAGTCAGTGTAAGACTGCTAGATGTTATTTTGCAAATGGTAGTGTGTGGGATTGAATTGTCTGGGCCAACATGTCCAAATGGCCTAGTGAACACTAGTGGAAGCTTTTTCTTGGTTCCTACGGTCCTCATGCTTTCGGGGTACCTCATTTGGGCATAGTCTCTTAAGAGCCCTGAGACCAAAACACCTTATATCTTTGACATGTGATTTCTTGGACTCCGTGGCACCTAGAGATGTCTTGTTGGATCTGGAACCTCCATGTTGAATCCCTCTATGAAATCCTATCGTGGTTTTCTCTTTCTCCATCCGGTTCTCTTCTTTGTCCTATTGTTTGTAAATGCGCAAAATAGTGTAGTCTAAGTCTAAGTCAAGATAAGGTCAAGCTAGATGTTGTATTTTGCAAATGGTAGCTCAGTGGGACCAAACCGTCGAGCCAACACATCTCATATGGCCTAGTGAACACTAGTGGAGGATTTATTTTTTTCCCTACGCTGCCTGTGCTTTCTGCCACTACCTTGTCCAGCGTAGTCCCTTAAGAGCCCTGAAGCCCAAACACGCCATATCTTCGATGGGTGATTTCTCAGACTCCGTGGCACCTAGAGACATCTCATTAGATCCCGTGAGCTCCATGTCAATCCCTCTATGAAATCCTCTCGCGGTTTTCTCCATCTCCATCCGGTTCTCTCGTTGTGCTATTGTTTGTAAACGTAAGAAATAGTGCAGTCTGAGTCAATGTAGGGTTATCAAAGGCTATAGTTTGCAAACGGAAGCTCATGGGACCGAACCAACTACACCAACATGTCATGGTGGCCTAGTGAATGCTAGTGGAGGATTTTTTTGGTTCCCTACGCTCCCGTGCTTTTGGGCTACCTCGTTCGGGCGTAGTCTCTTAAGAGCCTTGAGACCAAAACACCTTATATCTTCGACATGTGATTTCTCGACTCTATGGCACCTAGATATGTCTTGTCAGATCCAAAACCTCCATGTTGAGGACCTATACAAAATCCTCTCTCGGTTTTCTCCGTCTCCATTCGGTTCTCTCGTTGTCCTATTGTTTGTAAACGTATGAAATAGTGTAGTCTAAGTCAGTGTAAGGCTGCTAGATGTTGTATTTTGCAAACGGTAGCTTATGGAACCAAACGATCTGGGCCAACACGTTTGTATGGCCTGGTGAACACTAGTGGAAGATTTTTTTTTGTTCCCTACGCTGCTCATGCTTTAGGGCTACCTTGTCCGAGCATAGTCCCTTAAGAGCCCTGAGACCAAAACACCTTATATATTTGACATGTGATTTCTCAAACTCTGTGGCACCTAGAGATGTCTCATCGAATCCGAAACCTCCATGTCAAGCCCTCTACGAAGTACTCTCACGGTTTTATCCGTCTCCATCTGTTCTCTCACCGTCATATTGTTTGTAAATGCACGAAATAATGTAGTCTAAGTCTAAGTCGGTGTAAGGCTACTAGATGTTGTATTTTGCAAACGGTAGCTCGTGGGACCGAACCGGCCGGCCAACACCTCTTTATGGCCTAGTGAAAATTTGTGGAGGCTTTGTTTTCATTCCCTATGTTTCCTGTTCTTTCGAGCTACCTCGTCCGGCGTAGTCCCGTAAGAGCCCTGAGGCCCAAACACGCCATATCTTCAATGGGTGATTTCTCGGACTCCGTGACACCTAGAGACATCTCGTCGATCCGAGAGCTCCAATTTAAAGCCCTCTACAAAAATTATCTTGTGGTTTTCTCCATCTCCATCTAGTTCTCTCGTTGTGTTATTGTTTGCAAACATGAGAAATAGTGTAGTCTAAGTCAGTGTAGAAATGCTGCAGGGCTGTAGTTTGCAAACGAAGCTCATTGACCAAACCAACTATGCCAAAACGTCACTACGGTGGCCTGGTGAATGCTAATAGAGGCTTCATTTTGGTTCCCTATGCTCCCGTGATTTTGGGCTACCTTGTCCGGCGTAATCCCTTAAGAGCCCTGAGGCCCAAACACGCCATATCTTCGATGGGTGATTTATCGACTCCGTGGCACCTAGAAATGTCTCGTAAAATCTGAGACCTCCGTGTCACGACCCTCTACTAAATCCTCTCATGGTTTTCTCCATCTCCATCCGGTTCTCTCGTTGTGATATTGTTTGCAAACGCGAAAAATAGTGCGATCTAAGTCAGTCGTGTAGGGTTGCTGAGGTCAGTAGTTTGCAAACGGAGCTCGGTGGGACCAAAAACTACGCCAAAATGTTAGGGTGGCCTCGGTGAATGCTAGTGGAGCATTCATTTTGGTTTCCTATGCTCCTCGTGGCCGTCGGGCTACCTCGTCCAGGCGTAGTCGCTTAAGAGCCCTGAGGCCCAATCATGCCATATCTTCGACGGGTGATTTATCTGGACTCAAGTGGAACCTAGAGATGTCTCATTATATATGAGAGCTCCACGTCTGGGAACTCTACAAAATCCTCTCACGGTTTTTTCCATCTCTATTCAATTCTATCGTTGTCCTATTGTTTTGCAAATGCGTGAAATAGTGCGAGTGCCTGAGTCCGTGTAGGGTTGTGAGATCTTGTAGTTTGCAAACACGTCCAAATGGCCTAGTGAACACTACTAGAGGATTCATTTTGGTTCCCTACATTCCCCGTGCTTTCGGGCTACCTCGTCCGAGTGTATTCGCTAAGAGCCCCGAGGCCCAAACATGTCATATCTTCGACGGGTGATTTCTGACTCAGTGGCACATAGAGACATCTCTTTAGATCCGAGACCTCCACATCGGGGCCCTTTATGAAAGCCTCTCGCGGTTTTCTCCGTATCCATCCAGTTCTCTCATTGTGTTATTGTTTGCAAATGCGTGAAATAGTGCAGTCTGAGTTAGTGTAGGGCTACCCTGCCCAAGCACGTCGGCGTAGTTGCTAAGAGCCGCTTAAGAATGAATTTTATAGGGGTATTTCTATGAACACACATGAGTTATCAATCGCCTAGTAAATTTTTCTTGTTTAGTTCTGGATGGGAGTCAGCTGGCCTACGGCTTAGTGACCTTCCATTCATTGATAATTTATGTTATGATAAACCCATGAATGCTTTCAAAAGCACCTTAAAAGGATAGGGGTAGTCATCAAGCCTAGTGAATGGTGTGATGTGATTTCCAAATAACTTGAAATGCCTACAGATTTAAAGGTAGTTACATGAATTGGACATGATTAGACAATCAAAAATCATTGAGTGTCTGAATCAAAATGTCATTACATCTAGAGACATTCTCAAGCATTGGAGTAATGTATATGGAGAGACATTCTCAAAATATCAACAAATGAAAGACATCAAATTGTGACAATTGTCGTGTGTTTTAACAGGGAGAAGACTACGAAGCATAGAAGATTGTAGTAAGTGCATGATAAGATAGGAACTAGTACAAAGAGACCATGAGCAAAAAGAAGCACAAGTAAGGTATGTATGTATGTATGTATGTATGTATGTATGTATGTATGTATGTATACATACATGAAAATATATATAAATATACACATGTATGTGAAAATTTTACATAATTAACATTTTAAATTACCTCTGTGAATGTATGTGTATGCATGGTGCTCGCCTTTGTGGTCGGGATGAAGATGTGCCTCCCACTCATTGTGTAATATCAATGCATGTACATGTACAAATACAATTATTTCAAAATTTAACATATATAAGTAAATCAGTACTCCAATTTTTTTGTAACACACATAACATAACATAACAAATTTACTCGCGAAGGTGACGCCGATGAATGTAATCCAAATGTCTAACTCAAAAGGATATCCGATATAGTGACATTATCGTGTTCACCCCTAGCACCAGTGCACCAAAATCAATACACATGAAAGTATCGTTCCCTCGGGCCCCAAACATATGCTACCACATGACGAGAAAAAATGTGGCCTCATGCTAGTACTCCCTGAGGGAATAATTTGTGTACCTCCGCGAGCATCCGGCTTAGAAATCTCCCTCATATGTCGAACAAGGGTTGCAGATAGCCCTCAAGCGCGTGGAGTGTATCAATCTCTACCGTCTCCTTCACCGCTGAGGAAAATCTCGGTGAGGGGCTTCTATGCGGGTAATCTACCCCAATGAATAGGTGCACGTTATGCACCTAGTCGATCCTGTGCAGATCCTTTTACTCGGCCGTGGAAATCTCGGAAATCAAAATAATTTGGGATCTCATTGAGGATAAACTCGCAATAGAGTTTCCTCATAAAGTATAGTGGCACCTCGTTGTTATTACAAGGTGAAAAATCAAACACCATCCACCATCGTCCCAAAAGTTATTTTTAATCAAATTATTATTACACCAATGGATGGGAAATCATTTACATGTTAATGGAACAGGAAAATTAATGCGGGGTCCGTGAATAAGGCGCATATGAGTTCTTTTGAAATTTATTTTTTCTTTACATCCACATATGACAATTTGTTGGAATAATAAACCCTACAACCCTCTTTGTAAGTTGTCCAACGATCAATTTGCCTCATTGTCGTGTCAATTTGAACAAGTAATGCCTCCAATGTGTTTGCAAGAGAAGCGCGGTGGGGGTTTGCAGATTGTGCATCCCTCATTTTTTTGATTAAATCCTCAATTTCAATTTTGTCTTCAACTATTTGGGTCAAGTAAATCCTCTTGACTACCCGAGGGATGTTGAGAAATTCTAGGAGTGTCGGAATAACAGGGTTTGGTTGTGGTTGATTCCCTCGACCTCTAACTATAACAATAAAAAATATGTCCTCAATTCAAATTTTAATCTATAATTATCATATTTCAATGCAATTTTGAGAAAAGAATTGTGCTTACCTCTTCTCCGTGGTGTCATCGTTGATTCAGATCTTTCCGGTGATCTAGAAATGATCCTTTGAGCTTGAGATCCAGCAATGAAAAACGCGAGGGCACGAAATAGCTTTGAAACTCGCATTTGATGGAGGTAAAATGATAGAGGCTCGGGCCTCTTTTTTTGTTTATAGCAAGCATAATGTGTACGCATTATGTAACACGTATGCGTTATACTTTGGTGATTCCCGAGCCAAACAAATTAAAATGCGAAAGACGTTTTAACAAAACGCATACGCATTTTGATTTTTTTTTCGGATTCTTGTCCACTTTTTGGCCCCCAACTTCGCAGGCACTTAACCATTAGGAGTGTCATTAGGCGATGTTATTGCAAGTAGTGTTGTCTATCGGTTTGTCAACATTGTGACAATGCTTTTGATTCTATTAATTTATTATTTTATTGTACTTTTTTAATGTAGAATAATTTTAGGAAAATTATTGGCATCTTAGTTCACATATAACTTTTGTGTCATTCATTCATGTTCATATTGGGTTTGTTTGCAATGCTTGTTTTGTGTCTTTTTACCGCTTGCACATGTTGTGTTTTCTTCCTAGTTTATTAAATAAGCCATGGAATGTTTTCCTTTTACTTTGTACTCAGTGTTTGTTTACGTTTCTTTGTATTTATATTTCAATTTTTTTCCCTAAAACCTCGCAAAAATCTAAAAAAGCATATATTTCAAAAAATTCAAAAAAACAAAAAAATTATACTTTTTCGAACAAACATTCACTTATCACATAAATCCTAGAATTGGAAAACCCTTGAAGTTAATATTTCAACATTTCAAAAAAATATTGATAAATTCATACCTTTATCTACTACCGTAGGGATCATTCCAATCATACGACTATCACATACACAATTGTTTTTCCTTCATGATACAACTTCGTCTGGGAAATTTCTCTCATATCATTTGGAAAAAGGATCCAACAAGAGTTTATTTACTAGCATCTAAACCACTCCTCTCTTCTAGTCCGATCTTATTCCCATGCCTTTCATAACTTTATTTCTTGGGGGCATTTACATCTTCTTAATCATCATTTTGGCATGTATTCGGGGCATAATTAATTGTCTTCTTTTTCGACGTTGTGTTACATTGTTGATGTTTACTTTTTGGAGCAATTTCAAGTACTATGATAACATATTGGTTCCTTTATAACCATGATTCCCGCACCTACTCTATATATTGGGGTTGTTTTACTTTTTATCTTTTCTTTGATCACCGTGTGTTTATTTATTCGCATCTGGATTACCCATCATGATTCTTTCATAATCATGGTGATAACTCTATTGTGCAATAAAAAAATAAGGTTTATCTAAATGACGCTCATGCTATAAGCACAATCATTTTCCATCCTTGTTCAAATTCCTTGTCTTCTTCCTATCAAGTGGATGTCCACCACTTTGTTTTGTCACCCATTCGCTTGAGGGGGCATTCCCTTACCATTCTACTTGTTGGGGCATCCAAATGCTTCATTGTCTTATGATCTCATATATGTCTACTATCTTTAAAATGTTATTACTTCATAATAACACTTTAAAGAGGGAAAAATGTAGACACCCCAAAATCACACACTTGTTCAAAATTATCCTAGTACATTTATTTTTTCATCCCTTTATGACCAATTGATTAAATTGATAATCATGCAAATTACATCTTGTTGGGATTAATTAAATGTCTCTAACCATCCTTTAATTATCTTAATTATCATTTATTAAATAAAAGATTAATTAGTTATCTTCAACATCAGAGCTAATTAAATTAGTTACTTAATTAGGAAAATATGCCTATTTTCTTAGTCAACTACCACTTAGGTTCCATTTGGACCCCACTTGGACTCCACTTCACCAATCCACTCAACTGCACTTATAGAATCCTAGAAAGGTGGGGTAATTGAATTGCATGTACAACCACCTTTCTGAATGCAACTTCTTCCAACTAAATTTATTTACTACCCCTCATGGGAATAAATTCACCCAAACTGTTCAACCTCCATTAACTGCTATTTTAGCATGTGCATTCAACCACATGTAACCACTTCTAACCACTACTCAACCTCTATAAAATAACAAGCTTATCCCTTTTAAAATTATCTTGACCCCCTCTTGGAGTTTTGAAAGAAAACTCTGTCAACTTTGCTACCCAATATCTGCATATTGGAAGCTATATCAAAGTCAAATATGTGTTCGTAGAATTGTAATTATCTCATTTGGAGACCACTTTCAAGAGCACCCACAATAAAATATTTACAAGGTTCCACAAGCTCAAAATCTTCTTATAACCTTAACATCGAGTTTTGCAAGGAAGAACTAACTATAAGGTTTGCTTATGTATTTGTCTTGTCTTTCATTTTCGTTATATTTTTAGTGCCCACAACTACCAATGTTCCCAAAAAAATTGTAAACTCACTATAAAAAAAATATCCAAATCTAAAAATATGAGTTCAATTCCTTTTACCCAAGATGTATCAGGAACTCAAAATGCTAAACATGAGATTCAAATGGAGTTTTTTTTTCAAATTTTCAAATGTAAGAAGATAACCGAGCATGATGAACATGTCTCTTAGTTCCTCTCATGAATATGATAACTCTAAAATCAAAGCTAAACAACAGGGAAAATTTTCCTTTCAACATACAACAGAATCCCATATAACCAAATGCTCTGAATTATTTTCATGTCATTAATAATCATCAACTATGAAAACATAAAACTAAGGAATTGTTTACCAACCCATTTTAACAGATTTTCCTTTTTAGTTGGTTTTATTTCCTCGGTTAAGTGATTCTAAGTTGTTAACTAAATAGTTGGTGTTTTAATAACTTCATTATTTCCTATCCTCTAGAATAGGAATGTAAACCATTTTTTCTTACCATGACTCTGATGGCGTGATGGATGAAGTTTTCAACATGTTTAAACCCGATGTCCACTCATATGACAATGAGTGTATCATTGAAAGCTTTGCTACAGTATTCACCACCATTGTCATATCTAAGACAGCTTTAACTTTGAATTAGATTCACTCTCAACAAGGGCTTTCCATCTTTTAAAAGTCTCAAAAACATCCATTTTATGTTTAATAAAATAAACCCATACCTTTCTTGTAGCATCATTAATGAAAGTAACATAATAGTCGGATCCTCCATGAGAAGCTACCCGAGTTGGTTCCCACACATCCGAGTGTACAAGCTCCAATATTTTCTCCTTCTTAGTTTCCCCAACCTTCGAAATCTCACTCTTTTTTTGCTTTCCAAAGATACAATTCTCACGAAATCAAGATCTAAATCTTTCAAATCTGATAACTTACTCTTAGCCTTTAAGATCTACATTTTTTTACTATATGGCCCAACCGATTATGCCACATGCATGCATTTGAATCTGAAGCTAGATAATGAAGAAAAGGAATCAGTAACATAGTAGATAAATATAATGTTCCTACCTTCTTACCTCTTACCACAACAAGAGCACCCTTGGTGACTTTCCAAGAGTCTCCTGTAAAAGTAACCATGCAACCAGCTTCATTGAGTTTCCCTGCAGAAATAAGATTCCTCCTTAGGCTTGACACATGCCTCACATCTTTCAATACCCATGTATTTCCATTCTATAATTTTAGATGAACTTCCCTTTACCAATAATACTTTGCAAGGTTCATCATCACCCAAATAAACATGCCCAAAATTACCCCGGACATAATTTATGAAATAACTCTTGTTAAGGATTGCAAGGAAAGAAGCTCATGAATCTAAAACCCATGATTCAATTCTATTATCTAAAGAAAGAATAAGAGCATCTTGCATTAGCTCGATGCAACAATATTTGCTTCTTTACCTTTTTCCGTTGTTGGTTCTCTTTTTACTTTGACCAACAATATTTTTTACGTGTCCTTTCTTTTCACATTTCCAACAAGTAATTCCCTTACCTCTGGATTTAGATTTTCTATCCCTTGACTTTGATTTCCCATTATTCTTACTCTTGGATCTCTCCTACCTGCCCCTGCTTTCTACATTCAAAGCATTTCTAGATGATGATTCCTTTATACTCTTCCTGCGAATTTCTTCATTCAATATTATACTAACCACATCATCAAACTTCAAAATATTATTAGCAGATGTTGTATTACTAACAACCATTACCATGTTATCCCAACTATCAAGAGAAGAACATAAGAATAAGAGTTTTTTTAATTCATCATCAAATGGTATTTTAACCGATTTTATATGATTTACAATAGATCGGAAATCATTCAAATGAATAGATGCAGATCCACCTTCATGCATCTTATAACTAAATAGTTTCTTCATCAAATAAACTTTGTTTGAAGCACTAGGTTTTTCATATAAATTAGCAAGAGATTTCATTAACCCTACCATAGAATTCACTTATGTAATATTGGAAGCCATAGATGCTTCCAGGCTCAATCTTATAGATCCCAAAGCCTTTATGTCAAGAATCTTCCATTCTTCATCAGTCATCTTCGTAGGTCTAGACTTATCATCCAATGGTAAATACAAATCTCTTTGATACAAATAATCCTCAATCTGCATCTTCCATAATTGATAATTTTGTCCGTCAAAGTTATCTCCTCTTGCATTTATTTTCTTTTGCCATTATTGTAGATGTTGTACAAGAAACTTCATTCTCACGTAGGTGAAATCGATACAGAAGACACCAACAACTTTGAATGATGGAGGACTTAAGACCTCAGATGTAGATGTGGATTTATGGGTGTAAAGAAGATAGATGTGTGATATAAAGAGGATAGATCTAAAAAACTGAAACAGATAGGATTAGATAACAATATGTGGGGTTTCTGACTGTGCTTGGTTCTAAGAGGATTTTAACTCCTTGGAGGACATCGACCCCCGTGTCCAAAAAGATAATGATAAAATACAAGATGAATAAATAACATGCAAACTGATAAACAAAGTAACCTAACGTTGTGGGTGTGTAGATGGCATTATTGATCTTATTCGAACACAACATTCAACAAGAACCACGCTATATGGACTAACGAATCATGAGTTGAGTATCATGGGGATTAAAATGTCATTACGAGGACATCATGAGGATATAAATGATAAACAAGAATCTTAGAATTCAAAACAAGATTTCCCGAGTTTCCCACTTCTTTTTTTCTTCTTCCGGTCCCCTAAAATATGGGGGAAAACCCATATTTATAGCTTAAAGGTGAGGTTAGATTGGGGTTAATAAGTAACTTGAGTTGGGTAGAGTAACTTTGAGTTAAGAGATATGATGTGATTACGTGGGGCCCATGGTTTGACTTATTAGATGGAGTGGGAAGCATGATTGACATGGTAGGTGAGATAAAAGATTCCATATTTTGAATTTAAGAAAGGGGTGTCGATGGCTATATTAATACCCATGGATTGAATAATTTGTGATAGATGGGGATAATGCCAAAATAATAGTTATGAAATGGGTCCGTATGGAGCCCATTTGATAATCAATTAAATAAGGTGAGTAAATAGATGGGATTTAATTAAATTTAAGAAAAGAAAAGTGAGAGTGAGAAGTGAATGGATGAGAGATGACAGAGGGGTGCTATACCAAAAATTGGTGTCTACATTTGCCCCTTTTTGTTGAGTGGTTTGTGATAGCAAGCCACAAGACAAAAACAAAAAGGGTTAGATGAAATATGTGTCCGAGGATGGATGAAGACATGACCAAAGACAAGATGCCTCAGGAAAAAAAGGATCACAATAACAATGAAAAAAGTATGGCGGTCACTCTGGTGTCCACAGATTTCACCCTGAAATCTGAGACTACCCCATGTAAAAATTTCATACTTTTAAAATAATGGGTAATTTTTGTTTTTACCTGTATTGCATCAAGATATTCCTAGTGAATCATAGGAGCCAATTTCGACAAATACCCAGATGTCGAAAATTGTTTTATCCCTTCATCAAGTTTTGTCTGCAGGAAAATTTTATTTAATTATTTTGAGCCCTGTTTGAAGTAAATTGTGCTCTGGTTTAGCCCTGTTGAAATTTTGCATGTCAATATTCACATATACCAGTAGGGTTTTCATCAAGAATGGATCTTGGGCTTTATCTGTGACTTCTGGCAACATTTTACGTTTTTTTTATTTTTCTCGTATTTTTCTCTGTGAAATTCCCTAGGTCAATTCCTTCACCAATACAGTCTGTTTTCTTGCCTGGAGTATCTGGAGATCATCTACGGCTGCCATGCTAGAAGGAATCAGCCTCAGGAAGTCAGGTTCTCTTTAAAAAGATGAAGTCATGCACAAAAAGCTTCTTCTGACAAGTCACATTTTTGGGAATGGATGGATTTAAGCTGCAGTGGGATTTTTGGTCATAGCAGGTAGGTGGGATTTTGTACTTGCCTTGCAGGTACTTTTTCCCATGAAGGAAAAGTCACTTAAGTTATGATGGGAAAATTAGAGGTAACATGCAGGCGGGAATTTCTTACCTGCCTTGCAGAGGTGAAAATTCCCATTGTGAAATAAAGAAAAATCACTTAAGGCATTGATGGGAATTTCTTACCTGCCTTGCAGTGTAAAAAATCCCATTGTGGAAGTCAAACAACTTAAGTGGATAATGGGATTTTTGGAGCTGCCATGCAGGGTGAATAATCCCATCAAAATTGACTTTTAAATATAGAAATCAACCTTTGCCAAAAAGTGTGACCCCTTTGGAGAATTAAATAGTTTATTTAATGGCATTTATTAATAGTCTCCCTTCCAATTTTGGTGCCCAGGGATGAGGAAAAGTCAATGCATAAGGAGAAGTCAAAGAAGACTGGAAGTAGAATGCTAAAAATAAATTAAATTTATTTATTTAATGCAGCCCTAGAGCATGCTAAAAAGTGTGACCCATTTGGAGGATAAATAATACTTTTTGAAGTATTTATTAATGGTTTTTATTCCTAATTTTGGCGCATGGAGAAATAGAAGGTCAAAGCATGATGTTAAGTGAAAGTAGAGGGCTAAAAATAAATTAAATTTATTTATTTAATGGCAGCCATGAGCATGCATAAAATAGGCGCCCAAATTGGAGAGAAAAACATGTTTATTAATTAATTAATTGTCAGGAATAGGAGAGACAATTATTAATTATAGAATGATGAAGGTTATATAAGCATGGGCTGCCATAATGATGAATTAATTAATTCTTCTAGCAAAGGAGTGCAGCCCGGACAGTTTTGGCGCCCAAAGGAGGAGGATTTTTGCTCAAAGAAGTGTTTTTCACTGCCGGAAAGCTTCAAGGTTTGGCGCCTAGGATTGGAGGAGCTTGTTTTAAGCTTGGTTAATTATCTGCATATTGGTACAGGTGCCCAGGTGAAGTTGAAAATATTTATGCTTGCTTTGCATGCAAGCAAAGCCTCAAATTTTAGGGCAGCGAGCTTTATATGCAGATTTTTATGATAAAAATCAAGTGTTCATGTTCTCGTTGTCGTCTTTATCTAAATTAACTACAGGTATTCATTATGGGTGCTTATATAACTGAAAGGGAGATTAAATCAATGTCAAATACATTGAATATATCCTCTGAATCTGAAGAAATTCCAAGATCTGCACCAATTGTAAAGAATTCCAACTAAATAAAAAGAAAAAGAGTTGCTCAAACAAAGATAGATCTGGCCATGGCAAAGCGGGATGAAAGAGAAATATCAGCAGAATCATGCATTACTTCTAGATTTTCTAACATCGGAGACACAGATCTAGGCCCAGAACCTCTTTCCGAATTGATTGACACATCCAAAGCTGGAAAGACTTCTCTCATGCGGCAGTCAAAAGTAGTGGAATCATTCGAGCTTCAACATTCCCATTCACAACTCAGTTGCTAGAATTTGTCATGGAGTGTGCAAGGTCGTACCATCCACTATCTAGATCAATCCGGGATGTTGTGGGGAAGACAATAATCCAACTGGATGCACAGTTCATCAATTATTGTCTGAAGATTCCAACATGACAGGTGGTGACTACTATCAAAGATGCTGTGACGCCGCAAAAGATGGGAGAAGCATAAAGTTAACTGTGTGGGAATAATGAATAGCAGGTATATGAAGAAGCCCAAATCTCCATCAAAGTTCCCGAGGACTCTTCCATTATCCAATCTGGTGTAGGAGATGGATGACATTACCAAATTTCTATGCAGGATAAATGGTGAAGCTAATGCTCACAACTTCTGCTCATGGATGTATGTCTTCATCAGGACCATTAAGATCAACAAAGTAGATTCTATAATCAATTGGTCAGAAATCATCAGTGACAACATCGGTGAGCAGCTCCAGAGTGTGAGGCGGACTTACAGCTTCAAGATGACTTCATATTTGGTATATGCAGCAGCCTCGCAGGGTATCTTCTCCAAGTTGGATAGATATGGTGTGCTCTCCAAGGATCCTATTTTTGAGTACTATCCTAGCTTATTGTGCCTACATGAAATAAATATTATAAGGTGGTCAACGATGGATTCTTATATGGATTCATTTGTAGGTTGAATGGTGATCTAAAGACCAATAGGGTAAGCAAGGAAGCTTGGGAAGTCTGTATCCTAGATTGGTAGTATCTTCATCTAGTTTGCAGACTTTACATACCTCAAGGTCACCGGATTTTTGGGAGAACCAGTCAAGTTGCCCAGATATCCAAGCGACAGATTGGTCATCATGGAGTTGAGAAAACAACTCATGGAGATGCATGACCTACAGTTGAAATGACACAAGTCTATAGGCTTCTTCCTGATCATAGTGGGCTATTACAGCTGTCAGAGCATTCACAAAGCCAGAGGAATTGAAGCGGAGATGTTCTCTGAGTATGAGCATGAGTTCTTCCCAGCACGGCTGAACTTCGATCCATATGGGGTGGCAAGAAAGACAATCTCCCAGAATACGCACACATGTGCCTTCATTAGAAGATTTTTGGATGAAGTGCAGAAGCGAGTACGAAGTTAGGAAGAAAGACTTCAGCAGGTTATCAACGTGACAAGTGTTTGATTATGGATTAGCACGGATACCTGCGGATCTTACAGATGATGGGCCTGTGTTACTTGACACATACCATCAGATGGGAGGGATAGAGTTGTACTTCAAGAGAACATTGGTGGCTGCCACACGATCGAGGAGAGGTCTGCCGTTGTTCTGGTCAACACTTCAAACTGTTGCTTGACAAAGGGATATTGCCTTGATGAAGCTTTGATGAATCGATCATCACAGAAACCTCAAAGATGAAGATTATTCCAAAAAGGAAGCACGAGGGAGAAAGCAACAGAAGGCCTGAAAAGATTAAAGTGCACAAGAAGTCTCATTCGAGGGAAAAGGTCACTTCTACGGCTATGGTGCTAGTTCCGACTTCTCCAGCGTCAAGTACTTCACCAAATTTTTCACCTCAGCAGGATACTTCCGCTCCTTCATTAAATCCAAAAACATTTGTGTTTTCTCCTCAACCACTCCGATCAACACCTCTTCCTGAAGAAATGCTGAAAGTTACAGATGACAAAATTTGAAAGAGCTTTGTCTTTGGACAATATAGAGGATGGTAGCCATGATGATGTCAGTGTTTCCTGATTTCCGAGAGGAACTAGAGCACGAGATGGTGGTACATTCGAAAACTTCTCATTCTCCGAGAAGTAATTTCTCAAAGTGGTTGGCTTCACAGTCGGTCTTAAAGGCTAGAGAGGAGATCAACTTGGAGGAACATGACTTGCAGCTACTCCTGAGTTTGGGCGGAAAAGAAAGAAGACCTAAAGTTTCTAAGGTGACTTCGAGGTTGATTATTGAGGAGTCGAAGGTAAGTTCACCGAGGTATCACCCCAGAAAAGGAAAGAAGAAGAGTAGCTCACGGCAATAGATGTAATAAGTGACCAAAGTACCCATAGGTCAAGCCACTACTGAAGGATTGAAGCAAGACACGTAGACATTGATAAATGTTTTATTCCTTAGGCTTGACAAAGAAAAGGTGGAAAAATTTGAACTTCAAAAGTAGGTGTCTCAGTTGTGCGAGATTATTGCCAAAGTTGTCAAATCTTCCACTCAGCCAATTTCAGCACATAAGCAGGTGAGTGATCATCTGATGCAGGAAGTGGAAGATGCAGGTAACCAAGTTAAAGCTATCGATGAATGGAAGAATCTAATCATTTTCCAAGCTTCTGTACAACTCAGGGAGGTGCCACCCATCTAAAGGTTATGAAGGATGCATCGGTTCAGCTAAACAACTAGTGACAAGCACGATGGACATGAACACAATAGCTGAAAGTAACCTGAGTACTTTGGTCGAGATAAATAAGTTGCCGAGGGAGGTTTTGACTGCAGAACAAATTGTGCCCGATGGATCGGTTGAAAAGGGGAAGTAGCTTGAGTTTGCAGTTTCTTTCCGCTTGGAGATCTTCAGAATCATGCTGAAAAGAATGCGGGTGCTTGAGAGTATGACATCATCACTATCAGACAATGTCATTGCTTTCACCAATGAGGAAGTGGTCGGGAACGTTTCTTCATACAAAAGGACCATTCCTAACAAAGTGCCTGATTCCCTGGAAGGATCTCTTCTGATGGTGCAAGAGAGGATTGATGGAGCTGTTAGGCCTTTCACGATGGATTCCATCAATAAGCTGGTAACACTGCAGTCAAATATTAAGAAGTTCGGGCCTAGCTTGAAGGATGTGGAAGTGTGCATCAAGGTTCTGAATGAAGGCTTGCTACAATTCAGGACAGAAAAAGAATTTGTGGTTAAAATAGATGGGAAGTTGTTAAATTACATGTTCGAAAAGTATATTCAGTATCAAAGAAAAAAATAAGATGTAAATATTACAGTTGACAAATCTTTCTTCTTCTACTTTTTCTTCTTCTATTTCTACGTTCCCGGATGTAATTGTAAAACTTAAAGTTATTGGTTTGAAAACCATTACTTTAAGTTGTGTGGAACGATTCTATAAGTTAAGTGACAGATGTGCATAATTTTGACTAGAACTCCCGATGCATGTCACTTAGAGAGGAATTAAAGGAAGATGATTGCCAAATGTTATCTTTACTTCTTGTTTATGTTCTAGTTCAGTTAAGTTTCCCATTTGTAATTTCCTTTACATTCTATAAGTAGAGGAAGAACCTTTGGGTTAATGATCAGAATTTGTAAGCAACATTCTTGTGTTCCAGACTTTGTGCTAAAACCCCTGATAGCTATTTGAAGCAGAGGAATAGAAAGGAGCATATTTCTAGAGAACTTTGTGTCAACGGTGCATTTTGTTTCTAACTTTCTATCTTAGATCTATTCATAAACTTTGTGTTATTCTAGATCTAGATCTGAAAGTTCCCTTTGCTTATAATTTTGTATGTTAATATCTATCTGTTTTATCTATGTGCATGTAATCAACTCTGTAATCTATTGATTGGGTTGCACATCTTCCCTCTTTCTTTCCTGTGTTTTTATTATTTCCTTCTTCATCAGATATTTCCTTTCTTTAACAACTGCTTACTTGCTTTGCAAAACTATACAACTATGGTTCATGAGCTACATGGTTAAAGTAATACCCACAAATAGATACTAGCATATTTAATTGACAAATCTTACACAGGAGCCTCACCGGTAAATGAGGGAGATTTATCTCATGACTGCCTAGGTTTTCAGCTATGTAGAAAATCTAGCCAACAAACTCCAATATCACATCGGTAGAGGACAATTGCATGTTTCAACAGAGACAAAGATAATGTTCTACAAACTAGTGAGTGGGTGAAGACCATCTGTAGTATGGATGTAAACCAAGATGAGTAATGGGTTATAGGAAAACATCAAAATATGTGCAACTGAATGCGAAAAGATGTGTGAAATCCTTTTTCTACAAGGAATCGAATGAAAAATCATGCATCCACAAAAGGGACGAGGATGAAGATAATGATGCCCCAACATGGGTCATGAGAAGGACACAAAGTGAGTTATATACGTTGACAAGTATAAGGATGAAAAGGTTCCCCAACATAAGACATAGATGGATGTTGAAGTAAGATATCCCATGGGAATAATCATGAATGTGCACATGATGAGCAGATAAGATAGAAAGGGTGAGATAGGAGTGGATGGAGGAATGTATGCAATGTAGATGGAGAGTGTAAAGGCAATCCTTAATTGGGATGCCCACATGGTGGAAGTGATGATGCAAATGTGTCAAGAAGAAAAGGAGGAGTGGAAATATGTTTGTGGCGGTGATTGTCGTCCACTTGAAGAGGAAATGGTGGAGAATCTTAAACATCGAAGGATCCAAGGAAGAAGATATATCTTAACAAAGATTCTCTGGCTATATGGATGGTTAAGTAAGAGTATCAAACTGAAAGTGGAAGAGTGAAAGGGAAACTCAAGAGGAAAGACAAGTAAGATATCTAGCGTGGTGCAAGGGGACATAAAGGTGAGAAGGATGATGTGGAGACAAATGGGGATGAGTGGAAATGGGGAGCAAAGAGAAATGGATCAAAGATGTTGTTGAACATGTTGAGAGATAAGGAGATGCAGATAATGAACCTACCTTGAGAAGGATCCTCAAGTAGGATTCGTAAACTACAACGACGATCAAGTAGAATTCGCAAACTGAAAAGTGTAATTGTGGAGCGCATTCATGTGTGAAATTTGATGTGATGTTGATAAAAGATTACCTTGATGAGATAAAAGGAACATATTTATAGCAAGGGCATAAAGGAAACTATTTTTGAGCTGGATTGAGATGAATAAGAAAGGTTACCACATAAGGCATTGCACTTGCAACCAATAGCAGGTGTTAATACATAACCAATGATAGTTAGTTATACCAAAAATCGTGAGGGAAATATGGATGAAAGATGCTAGTAATCCTAATGTTGAAATGACCAAGGGATTGAGATGTAACTTGTACACGGAAGAGGTTCTCCATAGATGGTGTTCTTTAAGTCTATGCCCCAGCTCTAGGAAAGAGAAAGAACAATAGTAGAAAGTACATCAATGCGGGAAGCTTTCAGAAAATGTTGATAAAATGAAGGCTAATCAATGCGAGAAACCTTCCAGATGCCATAATAACAGAGTAACCATCCTTCAAGGGTATGGTCTACTTTATACATAATATGGATGGAAAGAATAATGTTATAGTTGTCCTTTAAGGGATTGGTCTATTTCTTTTGATTTTTCTTTGATTTTGATTTGTATGCTTTTCCTTTTAGTTTTTTTTTTTACATGAACAACTGTCCTTCGAGGGATCAGTTTATTTTTGATGACTTTGATTTTTCCTTTTGCATACTTAAGTTTTAGCTTTACATGGGGGAGAGTTGGGAAAAGTGAAGTAGACCACTTAGGAGGGGATAATGAATGTGCAAGAGACACCCATGGACTCTCTTGCATGGATACAATGAGAATGAGAAGGTGATGGATGTAATGGTTATGGGGTCATATCAAAGTAGTGAAGGCGGACCACATAATTCGATCATTATGATGACAAATAAAGGGGCTAAGGATGGCGAGAATAATCTAAGGACATATAACTAAGTGCTTATTGGTAGATATGCTAACAATAGACTAGTCATAATGCAATGCATTAAGAGGTTACGCCTCTGGTCTACCACCAAGAGAGGGAAGACATTGAAGTTACAATAAGATGAGATGATAGACAAGCAGGAAATGAAACTATGTCCTAAAGGAAACGAACATATGACCAAAACGGTGGATTTTGATGAAAATAAATGGTTCCCCAAGAGAGATATATACATAGAAGGACAATCATGGCCTCAAAGGAGAACTTGATGACATAAACGGTGTCCCAAAAGAGACACAAATATAGCCACAATGGTGGACTTCGAGAAAAGGTCCCTCAATGGAGAGACAAACATGGCCTCAAAAGAGGACTTTGATGAAAAGATGGTGCCCCAAAAGAGGCATAAACATGGCCACAATGGTGGACTTCAAGAAGAAGGTCCCTCAATGGAGAGAAAACATGGCCTCAAAAGAGGACTTCGATAAAAAAAATGGTGCCCCAAAAGAGGCATAAACATGGCCACAATGGTGGACTTAAAATGAGTGAGGATTTGGGCAGAAATAGTTTAGATTGGATGAATGTGAAGAAGGTAGACGAAAAAATGTTAAGGAGCGAAGTCTCCTAGTCATAAGGTATTTGTACCGATGATATGCTCAAGGACGAGGGAAGGTTGTTCTCCCAATGAGTTAAATTTGAAGGAGTTAAAGTATTTCGAAAGAGTTTAGATGAGATTGTTTTAGATTTGGATGGGATAAACGATTGGAGACCACAAGTGTACTTGGCAAGATAAGTGGTATTGATGAACAATGGAGGACCTTCCTCGGAGGAGGAATGTTGTGTGCGGGGAGGGATGTTAAGGGATGATGTGGATGGAGGAATCATGGGAACCCCGATAAATGGAAAATTGGAACTTTAATGTGAATGAGGAAATAATCTTTCTCAATAATTGTGGACGATTGTTTGAAATGCCTTACAATGTTTGATGTCATGGCCCGGGGTACTATGATAAGCACAACTGTAATTAGGAATGAACCATGATGGCTTGGGACTATAGGGATTAAAGGCTTTAATAGGAGGAAGTGTGATGGTAGATGTTCAGTTAAATTTCAAAGGATATCTGCATAAGATACCATTGAAGTGTCATAGGGAAGGTAACTCTTGTGGGTTTTGATAGGACTATTAGCTTGGAGTTAGGAGAAAAAGTTGATGTAGATTGGATATGGTGAATTTCGTGTTTTGGAGGAAAAATCAAATTTGGTTGAAGGATTGTATTATTTGGATGTGGATCGATTGTTGCAAGATGTCGTAGAGGAGAGACTAATCTAACATAGATGTTGTGGCATTGGATTTTTGAGAAGAGGGAAAACTCGAATGTTTCCGAGGATGCGCAGGGACCGTTAGGATGTTTTCCATGAGCCTTAGACTTCAACCGAGAAGATTTACCTCTAGCAGGGATGAAAATAATTTCAACCTAGAGGATCTAATAGTGGTGGTGTGGTTATTAATGGATAAAATGTCCTAAAACAAGATGAGGACGTTAATGAATAGATAGGTGTTTGTATGATGCGATTAATGATATATATGTGAGATGTGGATTGTTTCGGTTTTGGAAAGGAAAGAGTTGATTTTATAGAGGGAGAAGGTAAATCATCTTTATTTTATTTAGGTAGATGTGTTGGTTTAGTAGATGATCCAAAGGGTATCTTTGATAGGGTTCTGAAATCGAGAGGATTTGGTTGGTGTGATAGAAAAATTAGGCAAAGAGTATTGGGGTAGACTAGGTGATGTGGCCATGGGAAAAGATATAAGTAAAGATGTCAAGGTAGAGATAGGTGTATTTGTTGGTATGATAGATATAGGGGTCGTTGGCATAGATAAAGATGTAGGCATTTTGGGATATTTGGAGATGTGGGTGGTGTGATAACCGATGGAGTAGACATTATGGGTAAGGGTAATGCAAAAATGCAGAGCATTTTTGGATGTAGAAGTAGAAGGGAATAGTTATGTCATAAATGTTTCTAGGGGTAAGAATGATATGTTTGCTAAGGGGGTTGACATCGAGGTAGGGTTGTAAGGGTGTATGTAGTAGAACTAGGTTTTTTTGGGATGGTTGTGAGTAATGTAGGTGTAGTAATAGGTGTATTTGAGGCAAATGTGGGTGAAGGAGTAGGTGTGAGAGATGTAGGGATATGTGTGGATATGAGTGGGGCTGAAATAAGTGCTAAGGATGAATCTAATGTGGTAGATTGGGGTGTGTTTGAAGCACGGAAGAAGTGGATGGTATAGTTGAATTTGATGTGGATGTGATAAGGATAGGAGAAGGTGTATGTTTAGGACATGTAGTGCAAGTTGATGTAGGTGTGACATGTTCTGAATAAGGAGTGGGGATAATTTCCACTGTGGGAAAATGTAGAGTTAGTGATAAGATGGGATCTTGATTGACAAAGGTGTTAACATATAAGATTCGATAATTGAGATGTAAAGGGCATGGCTTGATTTCTTGGTGGTTGTGCCATTCGCCATCGCTGAGCTATCGATTTGGATATCCCCTTGATTTAAGAGTTGTTAGACACGGTCTTTGAAGGAACGACATTTCTCAATGTCGTGACCTTTGAATCGATGATATTTACAATAGTGGGCTTCATGAAACCAAATAGGCTTGGATTTTGAGTTGTCCATGGGTCGTATGGGAGGAAGTTGGATGGATTTTATAGTAATCAATTTTTCAAACACGGAGCTATATGATTCTCCCAAGGAAGTGTAGTTGGATGTTGATTGAGGGGATCATTGTTGAGACCATGTGCTTGATGTAGATGTTGATGAGGGTTTAATGACCATAGTGTTGGTTATACCATTAAATTTATCGTTATGTGTGAATGGTTTAGTAGATTCAAATTTAGGTTTGGCTGATTTGAGTTTGAGATGACCTTGCTCAATGGCACAAGTTTTGAGTTTATGAGCCATTGTGAAAGCTTCATCAAAGGTTTGGAATGATTGGATCTATAAAGTAGATGATATATGTTTTGCAAACAAATGTGAGAATAATTCAATGAGTTCGGTTTGTGGGGTGGTGAAGGATAGTTGGTTTACAACACCATGCCATTGTGTGACAAATTCGGCGATGGGATCACCTTCAAACTATCGAATGGTATATAGATCAGCGATAGAGGTTTTAAATGTGATATTAATAGAAAAGTGTTCTAAGAACAACTGTGTAAGTTGAGTGAAAGAGAATAAGGAATGCCACGGGATACTATCATTCTACCAAATTAACTCGAGACTAGAAAAAGACATGGGGAAAGTGCAAAGAAGTAGATCGTGATCATGTGCAATAAGAAAACATGCGTGTTTAAATGCAAGGAGATATTGTTGGGGATCTTCCTTATTGTTGAACTTATTAAATGCAGGAAGTTTCCAATGAAGAGGGTAGGGTTTGATTGGAACCGACGGATGAATCATTCATTATAGATTTGTTCATAGGATAAGGTGTTCTTGGGTGATACAAAAAGGGTTTCTAAACTAGCTAACCGATTCATTAAGGCGTGAATTGAATCAATCACGCTGTTGTAAGGTTGAGATTGGATTGGTTGTGTGGTTTGAAATGTAGTGTGATAAGGTGAATGATGTGTTTGTGTATGTATGGGTGTTTCGTGAAGCATTTGATAAGGCATTTGATAAGTTTGTGGATAGGATGTTTGTGTAATGGTTTGATAACACAATTGGTTAATTTGTGGATATACATGTAGGTGTTCGGGGAGTTTCTTGGTAAGGACTAACATGTGTCATGGGTTGATTGATGCATAGGCTAACTTTGGACAATAGGGACATGATGTGTTTGTTGAAATAGGGTAGGTTGCTGTGGTAAATGGTAAGCGGGATATGTGTGTTAAGAGTTTGAAACAGTTGGAGAATACGATGGGCAGGAATGTAAGTGTGAAGAGGTTGGATAGGCCTATTAAAGGAATGAAATAGAATTGTCAAAATGGGATGTGGGTGGAATGTGATCCACCAATTTAGGATATTAGGAGGATTGAGATATTGTAGGAGATTTTTGGAGTAAGAAGTCATATATGGGGTTAGGAGGAGGCCCAAGTGTCTCTAGAGGAGCCGGAGATGGTGGTGTGATCGGTTTAGGAAAACTAGCTTGATGAGGGATATAAAGGTTGGTGTCAAGGTGGGGATAATTTTGGATGACATGGTTCTCATGAGGTGATACCATGGAGAGACTAGAGGTTGGGTGACCAATTTACATGGTTTTGAGTTTAGTATCTTGTTGGGTGAGATCATCAAGAAGAGGTAATATCATTGGATAGATCAGATTGTTGTTTTTGTCTCGATTTGAGAGAGAGCAAAAATAGGTGTGAAATAGAGAAGCATTTGTTTATGTATTTTTGACAAACAAATCAAGCAATATATTTTTATCATCATGATTAATTTTGAGATGTAAAGAAAAAAGGTAAAATGGATAATGAAGATGCCTAAAGAATTCTAAGGTTGGTTTAAGATAGTTTTGGCTTGGGAGATGTTAGGTTGAGATGGATTGCCATTGGGTGTTCAAGTCCTAATCAATGATGTAACCAGGGGAGAGGAATGTTTCGATGTGTTGATTTTGTTTGTGAAGTTTTAGGCAGTGTGTGATAAGTGAAATGTAGAGAGTTAAACCCCTTATTTAGGCTATGTGATCGTGTAGAAAAGAAAGGTTCTTTTTAATCCAAAATGAAATATGACATTTGTTGTAGACAGTCACTCAGAAAAGGGAAAGTTCAATGCAGAAAAGAGAAAATAAAGAAAAATGAGGAATACCTGGAGAATCACTTATCGTTTTCCTTCGTGATTAGATTGCAAGTGATAATGGTATTACTCACAAACCTAGAACGTCCGAATGGGTAAAAGTGCACCGCTCATGACCGGAAGAGGATCTGATAATAATTTTCCGATTATTTGATCGCGGTGATAGTGACGTAGTTTGAGAGCACCACGTAGTAGTTTGGAATTCCTGGGTATTCTAGAATGACACCGCACAATCGCAGTTATGGAGCTCGGTGAAAGGATATTTGCGTGAAATGTGTTTATGGTTTAAGAGTAATCATCTTTGACAACGTAATTGGATGGTTGCAAGGTCGTAGACGCTACCCTACAAAATGAAACAGAGGTTATTAGTGAAGACGGTTAAGAAAAATGATAGAAATGTCGTAAATAGTTTACTTATAAACAGTACCCTTGTAAACAAAAAATTCTAAAAATAAAAATAACTAATCTAATAGATTAATAAAACATGCAACGTTCTTATTCAAATTATTAAATAAAATTGATACAAATCATTAAATAAAATTGATACAAATCGTTAAATAAAGTTGGTACAAATCATTAAATAAAATTGATACAAATTATTAAAGAAAATGAATGATACAATGACGGAATGTGGACTTTAGGAGGATAAGACAAAACGTGGGTAGGGAGAATAGAATTTTAGGATGTCAAGACAAAAAAAGTGGGTGGAAAGTGTAGATGTTTAAGACAAAAATGTAGACTTGTATGACAAAATTGTGGACTTCGAAAGAGGACAAAGACAAATTGGACGGAAAATGCTATCCTAATGTCAAAATCCAAGTGGGAGAGGAAGCATGAACAAAGCTATTAGATGTGAGTATGAGTGTGACTGCTGCCAACTGAAAATGATACATGGAATGGTATAATCGGAAAAGTGAATGGAGATAATATATGTGGATGGAAAGAACAAAGCTAAATGAAATAATTGATGCGATTTGAAAAGACTACTCAGGAAAATAAGTGGCCAGCTGTGGGAGATGGCGTGGACGGCTACAAATGCTAATGTTCCATATCAAACAAAGAGAAGACGTTGATCTGTCAGGCACTGCAATTTGGCTATCCTATATACTTGTTGTCTCAATAATTATAGAGATGTCTATGGTTAAGTGCATAAATTCAATCAAACGGTTAGTTAAGAATATTGCTGCAAACATCTGTGCATGTCATCGCTTTTACATGTACATGTGTTTGGTTGCTTCACATGTATGAGAGCCATAGAATCTAAAACGTGAAACATATAATTGGCTATGGTTTTGTGAGCACTACGATCACTGCTTTGAAATAATTATACACTAAATGTTATAGAGAGACTGTACAATCACTATCCACAGAGTGTAGCGTGGAGTGGATATTGAACTGGGAACCATTGCACACATCAAGCATCAGAATCTTGTGATGTGTGTACGTAATCAGTCAGCCAATAGTTTCACAGAAATTAGACAGTCACTCGGCACAAAACTTGCGTGAATTTGAAATACATGAAAGTGAAATACATAAACCAGACAAGAGAGGCGACGGGGGAATAGATGGATTCAGGGAATCGAACAGTTACGTATTGGAGCGGGATGGTTTTAAGGAGATTGCAAGTAATTTGAGCTTGACATGTAAATCAAAGACATCATAATTAAATTCGATCAAGAATGATGTATCTGCCGATTATGATTTTACTAGGTTGCAGTTGAGACGTAGACAAAGAGGATGTCTGTGAGTGATGAGAGCTCAGGTAAGCTGTAGCCGTGGCCATGGAGACTGGAATGGAGAGGTCGACAGGTGAGCAAAATGTTATGTGGCATGCCAAAGTACACAGGAATTATAAATGAAGGATGGTAGGGACTGTAAGATGGTAGGAACCACAAATATGATCTGATGCACAGAGATTTAGAAAATCACAATCTCCCTCGATGCCTTTACATCCACCATAGAACGAAGCCGCAGAACTGTCAATTGAACTTAACATAATGTTAGGAAATAAGAGATAAAATATGCGGAATAATCCCTCATAGAATCAAAATAGTAGAAACTAATATGTAGAAAATATTACTATGCAATCTCAAATAAAATAACACAACACAAAGAGACAAAGATTTAACATGGTTCACCGCTTTTGGTCTATGTCCACCAAGAATCACTTGCTCCGATTTTATTACAAGTCACCGCTCTCTCAATACAATACCCAGATCTATTTGGAGCTATGTTCAACTAACTCTGACATGTAATTCACACCCGAATTCAAAACACATCTGATGAATGTTACATTATGCACTACCATATGCATAAAACCATATAAGTAGACAACCGTAGACAAAGCAGTTTTACAAAACCTTAGGTATCAAAACCATGGGCAAAAAACCGTCCCATGAACCTATGGGTCAAAAACCCGCCCATATGAGAAAAGCAAGTTTCCCAATATAAAGGCACATTTTAAAGGCCAAAAAAATTCTCATAGGGTTGCGCCCGAACTCCACAAATATTTAGAAGACAACCGTGGAAAGTGTATCCTCAACACTTTCACACATGAAAATAAATTTCCACAACCTAACACATAATCGTATTTTGTGATCATTAAAATGTTGAAGATAACACACAAATCTAGATGAAAAGGAATGTGGAGGTGGATTAGTAAAATAGGTTGCCCACATCTCCCATACATATACCACAAGGATGTATAGATGTGTTTGCCTATAGAGTTTTGATGTAATAATGCTCATGAAGTATGCACCCGATACAAAAGATAATGTATGTTTTTCTCTAAGGTGGTTAAATTATGAGACACAAATGGAGTGAGTCATGTAAAGTTGGGGACGAGAGATGAGTGGTGAGGAGCAACGGGATTAGGCCCGTGAGGAGGGAGTTGTTGTATTGAGTGAGAGGAGAAGGATGGAATTGGGGTAGAGAGAGAGTAGAGAACGTGGTGGAGGATCCAAGTGAATTGGAGTTGGGAAGTGAGGTGGAAGGGAGATAGGGAGCTCAGAAGGAGAGTCGACCTGAGGAGGTGTTATCTTTGGTGGTAGGTTGAGTGGGTTGGGAGTCGGTTGGAAGAGCTCATGAGGGAAGTAGTGGTAGACTGTGGTCTCGGTGAGGAGAAAGGTAGGTTAGGTTGGGAGGGATGGCTCTCTGATGGTTTGGGTGTGAGTGGATGGGCGAGAGGAATGAGTAGGTTGAAGGGTCTACGTGGGAAAGTGGCGAGAGCTGGCCACGTTAGTGGAGAGTAGAGGTGGGGTGATAGGTAGGGGATGGGTAGATTAGGATAGCTAGGATTCTAATTTAATTTAATTCTAATTTATTTCATAATTTTTTTTGTTTTAATTAATTGTTATTTATTTATTTAATTAATATTAATATTATTATGATGAATAATAAAAATACACTCGATAAATAACCACATAACAAGCCAATTAAAAACTAGAAGCACTTACCTCCAAGATGAACCTAAACCATTTAATGTAATAATAAACCATGTGAAACCTTGAAACAGTGAGTAAGAATAACGAAAGATGCAAAATAGATATCACATGATGACAATTAGGAGAATAAGGTTAATTTCCATATTCATATCCCATGTGGGTAGATTTCAACAGAAAACAAGAAGAGCACGTACCTCTTGGTGATTTCAACAAGTGACCATACTGAACTGAAATCAACAAATACTAAGATATTGCAAACAAGCAAGTTAGAAAAGATGAGTAAAATAACAAACAAAATGACTAGATCTAGGATATGGTCCCACCGGGCATGCCAAATTTTGTACAAGAAACTTCGTTCTCACGCGGGTGAAATCTGATATAGGAAGCCACCAACAACTTCAAATGATGGAGGGCTTAGGACCTCAGATGCAGATGTGGATCTATGGGCACAAAGAAGATAGATGTGTGATATAAAGAGGATAGATCTACAAAAATGAAACAGATAGGATTAGATAACAATATGCGGGGTTTCTCGAAAAAGCAGCCGATTTTAAGAGGATTTTAACTCCCTTGGAGGACGTCAACCCCCGTGTCTAGAAAGATAATGATAATTTATACAAGATGAATAAATAACATGCAAGATGATAAACAAAGGAACTTGACGTTGCGGGTGTGTAGATGGTGCTATTGATCTGATTTGAACACAACGTGTAACAAGAACCACGCTACGTGGAATAACGAATCATGAGCCAAGTATCGTGGGGATTACAGTGTCATTACGAGGACATCATGCAGATATAAATGACAAAAAGAATCTTAGAATTCAAAACAACATTTTCCCAGAGTTTCCCACTTCTTTTTTTTCTTCTTCCGGTCCCCAAATATGGGGGAAAACCCATATTTATAGCTTGGAGGTGAGGTTAGATTGGGGTTAATAAGTAACCGAGGGTTGGGTAGAGTAACCCGAGTTAAGAGATATGATGTGATCACATGGGGCCCATGGTTTGACTTATTAGATGGAGTGGGGAGCATGATTGACATGGTAGGTGAGATAAAAGATTCCATATTTTGAATTTAAGAAAGGGGTGTCGGATGGGTATATTAATACCCATGGATTGAATAATTTGTGAGAGATGGGGGATAATGCCAAAATCTTAATTATCAAATGGGTCCGTATGGAGCCCATTTGATAATCAATTAAATAAGGTGAGTAAATAGATGGGATTTAATTAAATTTAAGAAAAAGAAAAGTGAGAGTGAGAAGTGAATGGATGTGAGATGACGGAGGGGCACTATACAAAAAATTGGTGTCTACAGTGAGCTCCCACTCAATCGAAAAGCCTCGTGAGTAAATCACAACACACAAAACCTTCAAACAAAGCTCGATACCAATTGTTGGGGTTAGCACACCGTTGTATAGACAATATATCAGATCTAAGCATAAATGCAAATAAAAGTGGATATTCTACTAGAAAAAATATACAAAACAAAAGATATAAATCAACACCAGATTAACGTGGTTCACCTAGTTTGGGCTTCATCCACCAAGACAAGCCAATCTATTATCCAAAGCTTTGACAAGATATACAATGAATATTTACAATCTTCCACGCCTCTCAGATGTACAGTACTTTCTTTCTTTCAAGCTTTTGCTTCTTCTCCAAGAATTCTCTCACCAAATTTTTGTAAGTTATTCTTAATTCTTGTTAAGTCTTACTTCTAATTCCTATATTTTGTGCTTATATAGTCATTTATAAACTTAGGGCACTTAGCCATGAAATTAAAATCAATCGATCTGCTTTAATGCTAAAAATAGATCTAATTCCCGAGAGTTAATTAAAACACTCACGCACAGTAACCAATGCCACTTCACCCTAACCGATGTTGGTTCCTCCTTTCCTGACCGATGTCGGTCCTAGATGACCGATGCCGGTCCCTCCTAACCGGCGATGACAAGCTTCTGTGTTTTCCAACAAGTTTTACATTGCATGCTAATCCGAATTAATTGAGCTCCACAACTCAACAAATAGGATTTTTTTACAATGAGAGAAAATTACAAACATTATTGAATGTTCCTCCACTCACTTCAATAGACCTTCTCCAAAAAAAATGTGCAGAAGAGTTGTCACCCAATTGTATAGAGGACATGTCACATGGATCTAAGGAAGTGAACTCCATGTGTGAAGAGGCCATATGATGTGATGCACTAGAATCAATTACCCATGTAGGATTTGGTGGCAACTATAACTAGGATATCCCCTTTGTTTTCTCCTTTCTTGATTCTTTTTCTTTCTCTTTTCCATTATCATTTACCTCGGAGAATTCATGGGTTGATGAAAACGGTTTGATAGACTCAAGGAAACCTATGTTTTTCTTCTCAAGAAGCTCATGAAGTGGTAAATTTTATTCTTCATACATTTTCTTTCATCATGTTTTCTTGTGCAATACCCACATTTGATCCTCTCTTTCTTGGACTTAACACTGGAAGAGGAAGTTTCAAAGTTTGATTTGGAGGTGGGATATTTTGATCATTTTTTCTCATGATCATTGTTATTATGTTTCTTCTCTTTGTTTGAATCCTTCTATTTCTCATGTCTAGCAAGTAGAGCATGGGGTTTAGAGGAATTCAATGCATCCATTTGAATAAGCTTGTCTTTCTCTTGAGTTAATTAAGAAGCAAAATTGTCCAAGGACGACATGGTCCATGTAGCTCTCATGACACTCTTGGTGGCATGAAAGGTAGAAACGAAGATAAAATAGTTGGAACCCAATTTGAAAAGGATGGAAAGAACCAATTGTTCATTAGTTTTGTCTATGCTACACAATTTCAACTACAACCTGAGTGATTTAAATTTGGTGAAGAATTCTTGTATCATGTCAAATTTTCCTAGGTCAAACTAATGAGATCATTCTCCAACTCATGACCTCTCATTATGTCCTACTTCCTAAATATTCCTTCCAATATGGTCCATATTTCATTAGGAGTAGTGGCAGATTCAATATGAAAGAGCAAGTCTGGAGACATTGACAAACATAATAGACCATAGGCTTCATCACTTTTGTTATACCACTTCACCTTCCTGCTTCCAAAGTGTTAATTTTATTTCTGTACCTATAATGATTTGATGTAATTCTCCTCTTCATGATGATTTTTATTTTGACTTTCCACTTGTGATAGTTGAACAAAGTAAGAAGTGGAACATGAGACAAATCCATTGCAGCAAGTGGTTGTGTGTTGAATTGAGTGTGCTTTAAAAAGACTTGAATATATAACCCCTGAAACTATAGATGTGAAAATTTATAAGGAATGATAATATTACCAATGTGCGAGATAAAAATTTATAAGGCATGATAATATTACCAATGTGCGAGATAAAAAAACTTGTACTTAAAAAATGATGCTTGAAACAGAGCTCCCAAATGAAATTTATAGAAGTTTGAGGTTTCTTGCTTACAAAAATAATCTTTGCTTTCCTTACAAATTTTTCTTGAAATTTATAAAGAAAGTTAGGACTTATTGGGTAGGGCATGACCAAGAGATTAGTTTCCATGTGACCTTTCTCAATACCTTTGAAACCCCGAAAACCGTGTCGAGCTTAGGGATTTTTGAACACCTCTAGAAACCTAACACACTACGTCAAAGTTTTGTACACTGTCGAGAACCTAGAGAATCATGAAATAGGTTGTCCTGGTTTTAGACTTGTAGAAAAAAACACAAATCCCAAAATAGATTATCGGGGTTTTGGACTTGTTGAGAAATTTGTAGAACCTAAAATGTGTTGAGCGGGTCATGGAACATGACACGTGTTGAGCAAAGTGGTGGAACCCAAAATGTGTTGAGAAATTCATGAATTCTGATGCCTGTTAAGTAGGTGGTAGAACCCAAAACATATCAAGCACGTTATGTAACCTCGGTGCATGTTTAGCATGTGATGGAACCCGAAGCATCTCAAGAAAGTTCCAAAACCCAACACTTGAAAAATAGGTTGAGAAAATAGAAACACTAAGCGTTGACTCGGGTTTGATGGTTTGACCACAATTTGCAAGTTGTATTAAAATGCTTAGATGTTCTAAAGTCATGAAAACTCAAAACATTGGCGATCGAATGGAGTTTGAAGGTATGACCATAGATTGCAAGTTCATATTGAAATGCATAGATTTTATAAAGTCTTGAAAACACAAAACACCGGGCACTAACCACTCGGTTCAAGGTCCACCACATATTACAAGTTCATGTAAAAGTGTTGAGATGTCTTGAAAATATGAAACACTAGGAATTAACTAGATTTTGAGGTTCGAACACAAATTGCAAGTTCACATCAAAATACAAAGATGTTTTGAAGTCCACAAAACATGAAACACTAGGTAATCCTTTTTGACATGTTGAACACCTTGAAAATCCCAAAATGCTCGAGGCGGGTTTTGACTTGAAAAAAACTTACAAATCTTGAAATGCACTAGGGGATATTTTTGACTTGTAAGTCACCCTAGAAAACCCGAAATGTAGTAGGGTGATTTTTGACTTGTTAATCACCTTGTAAAACCCAAAACACGAGATATTGATAAAAGCGTAAGTGAAAACCCTAGATATTGAAAAATGTGTACGTCTTCCACACAAAATGTCAAATACCCACTAAATTATTTGAGAAACCCATAAAAACTTAGAAAAACCCAGAATTTTTTTTCCTTTTTATTTCCAATCTCGAGACAGTGCGTTTTGTGCGCTTTTCAAAAAAATCTCCAAAGAAGACCAAAATCGCATGTCACAAACTAGTTCGATTTTACATCTAAACCTAATGTTTTGACCCCTTCTGAATTCAATAGCGCTATGCATTTTTCATGTAAATAATCTGAGAAGATATTTACATGGATTTTATAAAACCCCAACAAACCCTTGAAAACTAAAATCAATGAAAAAACTAACATTGAATGAGCTAGAATGCTAGATCTTACAACAAAGGCAATGACATTTGGCTACCAAATCAGCTTTGATACCATGTTGGAGTGGTCAACAATTGAGGACTAGGATTTGGATAGGATCGAATGCACAAAACATAAATCATGTAGAGTAGTGAGATCCAAAAACACTCAAGGGAAGAAAAAACTCTTCATTCATTCCAAAGATATAAACCAATTAGCCAAAATATGCATAGGATGTTACATTATATAGTGAGAAATTAGGTCACTCAAAAAGTAACCAAATCAACTCATAATTAGAAAATGACTTAAAGTACATTCCCCTAATAACCTATGATTAACCTAAACAAGCTAATTAGACCATGTAGGTAAAAACACACAAAGTGGGAAAAAAATGTACACTAACATGAACTTCTTCAATTTGTGTCTATAATAGTAGTTTCTCAAGATCCACCTCGATCATGTTGAGGGAAAATGCATAAAATGGGGGACTAAAAAGTGGACACAGATCCTCTTTTTGGCCATTTTGACCATAACACACTTGCGTTATGGCTCGAGTGCATTATAACACGAAAGGGAAAATTGATGTCATGTTATAACATGAGCATGTTACGACTCATATTCACTAAGTCGAAACGCGCTCGCGTTCCTTTTTTTTACATAATTTGCATTGTAAACAAGAACACGAGCACGTTATAACGTGCTTGCGTAATAGCTCACTCACATTTCATGTTCTTTGAGTTTGAAATTTCCAATCCACGGCTTGGATTTTTCTTAGATATCCAAACCTAGGTTTGGACTGTGTAATCCGTGAATAAATCTATGTTTGACATAAAAGCATCAAAATCTCACGAGTACACCATAATATCTCATGCATTATAACATAATATTAAAAATAATTATACTACAATTTCAAGCTCGGTTTTACCTTGGTGACGATATAATTCTTTCTAAAATTTGATTAGTTTAAGGCTTTCATCCATAATTTCTTTTACTAGTGCCTTCTTTTCTTGCGAAAACCAAAGTTATGGGGGTGTACACACAAATATTTCATTTTATGGATATGTGCACTTTGAAAATTAATGAAAAATTATATATTCATCCAAAAATGATGAAAAATTAGAGGAACCTCCCACATGGTCTTAGCTAAATTTATACCAAAGGGGTTTGAAAAATAATTTATAGAACTCAAAAGTGGGTGGGCACACACACGAGAGGTTCTTATATTTTTGACACAAAAATAGATATACTTTATGTGTGCACCACATTTGACCCTCTTAATCTCCACCATTTAAAGAAAAAAATTAGTAGTTTAGAAACTAGATTCCGAGCTCTATGGTACTCATTCTTATCACTTTGTCAAATTTTGAGCATATGCATGCCAAATTATTGGATGAAGTTTAGGTTTCGTTGATTTCAGGAAAAATGTGTCCACTTTTGACCCCCTTTTGGTCCCCCATTTCCATGCACTTACCTTTGACTAAATTTTTTAAAGTGGTAGATTGTGAAATATTCTAGGTGATCTTTGGAAATATTTTTCATACATGAGATGAAGGAAGGACTAGCTTATGCTTCCATGTTTTCATTTTGGATTGTAATTCCAACCAAATTTCTTTTGTTCCCCCTTCCAAAACTTCCTTTTTGGTGGCTTTTTTGAGCTAGAGGCTCCAATATTCATGGCCTTATATGTTTATTATAGTTGAATCTACATTTTGATTTATTATACTAGATGAGTGAGTGTGGGTTGTGCAATGTCCTTTGATTGTTACCCTTTTGCTTCTTCTAGTGTATTTTACTCCTCCATTTTTTATTGTGTAGGTGCCTAATTCTTCACAATTTGGCCAAGTTATTCTACTTTTGCATTAGCTTCATAAAGAATTGTGTGTCTGCGGCCTTATTTCATTCTTCCTTCTCTTATTTTTCCTTTGTTTCTTACTCCTCTTCTCTTCTTCTTCTTTATTTTTATCATATTCTTCCTTCTTAACCTTTTATTCTTCTTGTTTCTTGGATTTATCTTCTTCTTCCTTCTACTATTATTTTTCTTTACCCCTTTGGTCTTCCTCCTATTATTATTTTTCTTTTGCCTCTACCTTCTTCTTAGATTCTACTTCTTCATCTTTATGCAATGATTTTTATGCTTCTTATTTCACATTATGCTCTTTTTATTATCATATCCTAGAGAGCATGCTTGGATTACTCCTAATTTTTCCTTTCAACCTCTTATTTTTGTTATTACTTGGCCTCCGATGATTGCATGGGTTGCACTATCTACTATAGAGTTGGCTGCACACTTGAAATTATAGCCTTTGTCTTTGTTTTCATAAGATTCACAATTGTTTATTTTTGTGTGCGAACTGTTGAAGGAGTAACTAATTCTTGAGGATATGGAGGGGATAAGGTGTAGTCGGTTTTTTTTGCATCATGGTTTTTCAAGACCGTGAACTTGACTCTTCTATGATTCTTGAACTTCTCCATCTTTTGTGCACGTTCTTATCTTTATGGGAATATATTCATGCAAGAATGTCACATATGTGTTAAACATCGTAGCATCCTTTTCTATCCTTAGTCTTTACTCCTACACATCTAGGTCTAACTTCGATATCAGGAGAAATCTAAAGACCTTCACATTTCTAGGTTTGCACCATATACCCCAAATTTAATACTACTTGGCCAATTACACTGGTGATTTCAAGGTATGGAAAAGGGACTATATGTAGATGATAATAGACCAGATGAGGGATCTCAAATTTGATTGGTTCATTGAGGGGATAAAAGATGATGGGTTGGACTTGTTTGATCCTGAGTACCAAGTGGTGTAATATTCACCCCTTCCTCCAACTCCGTGGAATACCAAATAATTAGGTGATATTAAGGAGAGGATGAAGTAATAATCCAAAGATCAAGAGAATGGTTCAAAAGGAAGAGAACTACTTTTATTGAGTTCGATGGTCTCTTGACTCTATCTAGACAGGTGTCTAACACTTCCTCTCTAAGGGCATCCAAAAATCCATGGGTTATACTCACTCAGTTAATATTCAAAGAGAAAGATTGTGGAGGAAGAGCACACTGAATATTCCCATCCTAGGAGGCTCCATAAGAATGCTAAGATCATTGAAGATACCATTGAGCCTCTTGAACAAGGTGAAATTGATCCTTCACAATATCCTGTCCACCAAGTGTATCTTCCTCGGTAGTAGAGTAATCCCGCTGTGAGTAATTTGTGATCCCCTATTGAGCACTTGAAAGTGCCCCATGCTTGATATTGTATCTACTCCAACAGAAACTTCCCCATGGATTCAATAGCTTCTTGGGAATGATTAAAGGATGGTGCAAAAAACCACAACACCTAATTTTGAGGCTATCTAAAATTCATAAAGACCAAGCGGGGAAAGAAAGTAGAAATATCCTCACGTTTCTTCTCTAGGGCCTTTGGATCCCAGTATGTAGAGGTATCTTGGCCTAAAGTTGTAAAATAGGTGGAAGAAATGACTCAAGATGATTACAATCTGAAAAATATCCGTTTGGGGAAAGCTACTCACGAAGGATATGCACACATGTTCAAGGAGTTTGCGGCCCACTTTCTTGCTAGGAATGAAGAGTATAAACAAACTCTGTGGAGTGTTTAAAGGAGCACATGATAACTATCACTACCTATTTGTAATATTTCCTAAATCCCAATATGGTACCCCTCAAATTTCATCTCTCCCATTATCATTTTCAGCCCTTAGATGACCAAGAAATCACAAGGATACACAATGAAAGGGAGAGATACTGATAAGTGGGTTGAAAATATTCTTAATAAAGGAAAGGTATTATTTCTAGAATTTCTCTCATTGTTTAAATTTTCCCTTGCCACTTTGCTTCCAAAGTGAAAGTGACCAAAGAGAAGATTGAGAAATAAAAATCCCACTAGGACAATGGTGTTTCCATTGGTATTCAAATGATCAATCTTGATTCTCACTCCCTAGTGAGAAAAAATGTATTCACCTCCATCTCTGAAAACTTATCTCCCATATGGTCTCGCATAATGAGTGTTAGGTTTTACATGATAATGATTCTATATTTTATCTTGATTCTTTTGGAGAGCACGCATCCCAGATTTTGGAAGGTGTCAAAAATAGTGTACAAAATCTCATGTCACCTCTTCTCAATGAACATCCATTCGTGGAATATATTTTTAAGTCCTTCCAAGATTTTGTCAAGAAAGAGGTAGAAGATCCCTTCTCATTCAATGAGGATACTTTGGAATCTCTCGTAGAAATTAGAGGTTCAATCTCTAATACTGCAAGAGATCATCAAGTCTGGTTCAACCAATGCAAGACCCTTGCACCATTCTTGATACTCGGATCAATGCTTTGAGTTTAATTTATATTCCATATGTAAACAAGGTGGAACCCATGGTGGCCCATTTCAATAAAGAGTTCAAAGGTGAGGAAATCATTCCAGGAGTATTTCCTTAATGTTTTTTAGCAGGTGGATCTTCATCGGTGAAAAGTTCATCTTCATCTTCTAAATGATCACCCTCTCCCTCTCCTTCCTTCTCTCTCCATGTTCTAATTCTTCATTGGGGATGTAATTTTTCACTATTTTGTCTTATTCACTTAAGTGACCTTTAATTATACATTATAAGATTTCTTTTTCATTAATAAGAAAAAGATCACTTTTATTCCCTAGGAATATGAAAGGTCACAAGTGATAAAAAGGTGAAAGGTCATGTGGGGGAGGATGAAAAGTCATATTGTAAATCTATAAATTAGAATGGCTTCTCCATTCCAAGGGGTTGTCAATTGTGAGTTTCTAGTGGATAGCTTTTGCTCTACTAGATACAAGCAAAATATTACTTTCTTTTATTCCCTCTTGTCTATGTTTCCTCTACTTCTTGCATACTCAACTTTGTAAGCATGGTGATCTTGAACAACCAAGAAAGGGATTTGTACCTTTGATGAATGAATCAATAGAACTTTGTGTCTTTGGTTTGTTAATATCATTGTTGTTTGCATGGTTGAATTATTCTAATTGAGTGTGGATCTACTCCAGTTAATGCTGTGAAATATGCAAGTTCCTATTCACAAAATTAACCTCCCTTCACTATATTCTTACTCCCCTCTACCTCCTTTTCTAAGAAAATTCTTCCCTTATACTAAGTACAAACAATTTTCCATAGGTTTAGTGGAGTATTCTTGTGTGATCCTCGGCTTTATGGTCACCCGCTGATTTATTTTCTGCATTCAATAAATGGGAGCCTCCCCATTACCAAGAGGAGGGACTTAGTCCTAGAGCGTTGGTGAAAAATCACTAATTTTTCCTTGTGACAAATTATTTTTCCAACAAAAATTCAATGGAATTTAGTTCATATCTCCCGCAGGATGAAGTGTTACTTGGCCTATACATTGTTTTTAGAGAAGAGTTATTTCGTTGGATATGATTATCTTCTCCCACATTCACACTAAAGAGGGAATGCTATGAAATTAGTGTTTGATAGTTGTAATTTCATATTAGCATGTATGTGTGTTGAAAAAATAGATGCAAATGAGTTTTTATTAAACAACTCATTGTTAGTAGTTAGTTGTGAGGATAACTCACACAACTAAGTGTATTGAGATATATGAGTGGAGAGAGTTTGTAGGGATTGCAAGTGATAAGGATATATCCTGTTTGTAGGATTTGAATTGCAATTTTATTATAATGATCTCTCATAATATTTTTTAACTTGTATGAATTCAATCTCATTCATTTTATTGTGTTTATCATGGATCTTTATATGCCCTTAACCCTAGGTCATACATTGAGGTACAAATAGCCCTCTTGTGGCTAACATAATCTCTTATCATGTCATACCATATTTAAATATGCATATTGGGTTATCCTTGGGGATTTTCATTGTATAGTAGGGTATATATACGAGTTAGAGAGTAGGATGTGATCATCATATTTAGCACTTGAGTCTTATAGTTTAGTTTGGAGGTTGCCCCCTCAAAGTGGTTAAGTCATTATACTTGCATATTGTAATCATTTCTCTATATTTTGGTTTTTGTATTTACATTGCTTATGATATTCATATCCATCTAAGTAATTTCATTACAAGTGGTATCAAAGCTTCAATCTAGTTCTATTTAGGTCAAAAACCTAATTTTGAAGATTCAATTATATATCCAAAATTGTGGAGATTTTTTCTGCAATGTTTTAACTCAAGTAGAAAAATCGGTCAAGTAAGTCTCTCTAAATTTCAAGTTACGTTGACTTATTTTATAAAATTATAACCATTTTAATGTTTCTCATAAAATTTCTCCATATGCTTCTATTTTTGAATTTTTTCTAATTTTTCTATATTTTCGGAAAGATTTCCAAAAATTGTCTAGGGTTTCTTATTTGTGTTTCTCTTTATTCACCATATAACCATACAAAACATTGTAACCTAAATTCATAGCTTAACCCACGTATCCCAAGACCCAAACCCTACAACATGACAAGGAGATCAACTAGAGGCCAAGGGAAGGGTCAAGCCACTCCAAGAATGACTCCAAATAAGGAAGATATGGATTTGGAATCTTTAGGTTTTGAAGCATCAGAGGTATTCACCTAACTTCAGGAAAGGGTTAATAATATGGTAAGTAAGGATGACCTCTACCATGATCTTCATAAGTTGGAAGGTAAAATCAAAGATAACCTCAACCAAGGTATTCAAGAAGTGAAGAGTGAAATGAAGATGGGGTTGGAATCAATAAGGAAGGAGATGATGCTCACTCTTTCAAGCATGAAGATTGGCATGAATTCCCATTCAAGTCACATGGGTTCCTCAAACAATGCATACCTAGATCCAAATCACACCAACCAAGAAGAATCCACTACACAAATCGTTGGATCTTCTAGCCAATAGTGTAACATCATTCCAAAAGTGCAAATGCACAAGTTCAGTGGGAATGATCCAATCACCTGGATCAACCAAATAGAGAATTTTTATTTGCATCAAGTCCCAAGTGGACAGAATGTGGTAATGGCATCCTTGTATCTAGAACCAAAACAATTCATTTGGTATAGATGGATGTGTGAGCAAAATAAAAATAATGGTCTCATGGTTACCTAGTATATGTTCAATAATGGTATCCAAACACACTATAGTAATAGTTTTATAGAGAACTATTTTATCCAGATAACCATCATGACAAACAAGTTTAGTTGAGGATTATATCTATTAGTTGCAAAATCTATCCTTACAAGTGAATGACATCTCAAAAGATCATCTAAATGACCTCTTCTTGGGTGGACTCAAAGATAAACTCTAACTTGATGTTTCCTTCTTAATCCATGTTTGATATTAGAATCCATGATCATTGCTTGTCATGTGGAGGAAAGAGATATGGTAAAGAAAAGGGGTCTCACTAATAATAAGGAATGCATGAATCTAGCACCATCATTTCCCCAAATGACATGATTTACTCCTCAAAAATTAAAGAGAAACAATAAAAAGGCCTATGTTATAGTTGTGATAAAAGTGGAGAAAAGGACGTAAATGTCCCGAGAAGAAATTATTCTACATTGAGGGTCCTAATGAGGAGCAAGAATTGATGTGGAGGAAGAGGTTCCAAATTGAGGTTGAAGAATCTCAACCAACTATCTCTTTCCATGCCATTTTAGGAATTAGCACCCCAAAAAAACTTAAGGTTGTTGGGTTCATGAAGAAACAAAGGGTGACAATATTAATTGACTCTGGAAGTACTCATAACTTCATTAATCATAAGTTGGCCATACACTTAAATTTCTTCGTTTATCTAGCCCTAGAGTTTCAGGTCATGGTTGCAGATGGAGGTAAAGTTATTTTTTCAATAAAATTCCATAATATTAATCTATTTATGGGAGATTACTGCTAAAGGCTCCCGAATGTCATTTTAATGAGAAGAGTAGAAATTGTGTTAGAGTTCCAATGGCTTACAACTTTGGGAGTTGTTGAGATGAACGGCTAGGATTTTTCATGTGGTTTCAATATGAAGGAATGAATTTGAGTTGCATGGGATGAAGGAAAAATTTATACAATAGGTAATTTCTCATCAAATGCAAAAATTCTTAAGAAGGGTGCAGATGGGTTTGTGGCACAATTATTCTCACTGGAATCTCAACTAGTAAAACGCCCTATCCCATTAGATCTACATTCTATTATTAATGAGCTTAGCTATGTTTCGATTTATGCCGAAGGGCTTTCCACCTAACATATATCATGATCATGTTATTCAACTAGTACCAGTAAGCCAACCACCATAAATTCGACCTTGTGTACCCTTATCTCCAAATGAGTGATATTCAGGAAATGGTACAAGATATGTTGGAAGCAGGTATTATTATTCACCATAGTTAGAGTGCTTACTCTTCTCTAGTGGTGATGGAAAAAATAAGGATGAAGGTTGGCCCATATTTCTAGACTACAAGGATCTCAACAAATACACAGTGAAAGATAAATATCTTATTCCTATCATTGAATATTTGTTAGGTGAATTACATGGTATTGCTTATTTTTCAAAATTAGATTTTCGATCAAGATACCATCAAATTAGAATTAGTGACAAACATAGTCATACAAAAACATTTAGGACACAAAAGGGCCACAATGAACTTCAAGTAATGTCATTTGGCCTTACAAATGCACCATCTACTTTTCGAGTTTGATGAATTCAATATTTCAGCCATTTTTGCATACGTTTGTCTTGATATTATTTGATGATATATTAACCTACAACAAGACTTGAGAGGAACATTTATAACATTCCAATAAAGTATTGGATACTCTTGAACAACAACATGTTTATGTAAAGCCCTCCAAGTGTGATTTTGGGGTAAGAGAGGTAGAATACTTGGGTCATATTGTGCTTCATGAAGGTGTAAAAGTGGATTCTCATAAGATTCGAGCCATGGTGGATTGGCCAGCCCTACAACCCTTAAACACCTTAATATATTCTTATGGATTACTAGTTATCATCACAATTTTTTGAATAATTATGGTATAATTCTAGCACCACTCACACCATTATTTAAGAAACACTCTTTTCATTGGAATGACATAGAAACCTATAATTTTGAATCATTGCGAAGGCCATGTGTATGACTACACCAGACTTCTCTAAAATCTTAATTGTTGAATGTGATGCTTCAAGGTGTGGCTTATGTATGCAGTACTTATGCAAGAGCATTTATCCATTGCATTTAAGAATATTAAGCTCAAAGGTAACAATCTATCAAAACCAACAAGTATGAGAAGAAAAATGATGGCTATTATTCATGCATTCAACCCATGGAGACTGTATCTCATGAGTCATCACTTCAAGGTAAAGACATATCATGACATATTTAAATACTTCTTAGAGAAAAGACTCTCATATAAAGAACATAAAAAATGGGTCACTAAGATGTTTGGAGAGGAGTTTGAGATCATTTATAAAAATAAAAATAAAATGTGGTAGTCGATGCACTATCCAAGAGAGATGAGTACACAAAGGCATTGTTAAATACCATGTCCATACTACATGGAGATTGAGTAGATTAGGAAATATCTAAATGAAAGAATGACATAAAGATCAAAATCTCATTTAGAATCTCCAATAGGATCTAAGAATGAAAGGGGGATGCATTTTGGCATAAGGATTGATTGTACTTATGAAAAAACTCTACCCTTAAAAGTTAGGTTATCTCATAGCTCTATGCTTCTCTAATGGGTGATAATTCTAGATTCCTAAAATCTTATCACAAAATTGGGTAAAAAAATATTCTCGGGTATAATTGAAAACAGATGTCAATAAATTTATGGTAGAGTTATTAGTGTGTCATTATAACACCGGTGAAAATATTAAGTCTCTAAACATTTTACATCCTCTATCTATTCATAGTGAGCGGTGGGAAGATGTTTCCATGGATTTCATCATAGGATTGATAAAATATAAAGGGAATAGTGTAATCATGGTGGTTTTGGATAGACTCACCAAGTATGATCATATTTTTATTTTCATAACCATTTACAAAGAGTATAGTTTCCATATATTTTATGGACATAGTTCAAAAGCTACGTGGAACACCCAAGATTATGGTCAATGATTGTGACCCTATATTAACTAGAATTTTGGGACTTATTTATTCTCATGTTTGGGTACTCAAATGGTTCATAG
Organism: Taxus wallichiana var. yunnanensis; assembly: GCA_018340775.1. Classification (NCBI taxonomy): domain Eukaryota; kingdom Viridiplantae; phylum Streptophyta; class Pinopsida; order Cupressales; family Taxaceae; genus Taxus; species Taxus wallichiana. The sequence goes on from CM031243.1 coordinate 524,522,003, forward strand.
ATCATAATATCATCCCCAAAATCATGGACATAATGAGGTAGTAAACAAATGTTTGGAGGGGTATCTACGATACTTTACTTTAGATAAGCAGGAGAGATGGGTTAAGTGGCTACCACTTGCAGAATGGTGGTATAACACTTCATTTCACACTTCATCCAAAATTTCCCCATTCTTAGCATTATATGGTTACCATCCACCATCCCTCACTTCCAACTTAAGGGTCCAACCTAAAGTAAGAGCAGTTGAAGATCACATTCAACACCAACATGAGGTTCTCTCTAGCCTAAAAGAGAACTTGGTCATGGCACAAAACTACATGAAGCAACAAGTTGATCAACACCATAGTGAATGAAGATTTGAAGTTAGAGACTTGGTTTTTTAAAGATTGCAGACATAAAAGAAAATATCTTTGAAGAAACAGAAAATATAAAAATCTTTCACCCAAACACTATGGGTCTTATCAAGTGTTGCAAATAATTAACAAAGATGTGTCATATAATCTACAACTTCTTTAGGCAAGTAAAATAAATCCGGTTTTCATGTTTATTTCCTAAAGAAGGTCATTGGACATAATGTTTCTTCTCAATCAGTATTACCAAAGCTTGATTAATAGGTATGCATAATATTGGAACCTAAAGGAATCCTACAAAGATTCACTAAGAATTTGAGGACAAGGTTCATCATTGAGTATTTTATCAAATGGAAGAATTTGGACATTGAAGATGCAACATGGGAAGATGAAGCATTCTAGGAGAAGCATCTAGAGATTACCAACATTGGGGAAAAATTTATTTGAAGACGATGTATATACTACACCCTTAACCCTAGGTCATATATCGGGATATGGATAGTTGACCTATGGCTAACATAATCTCTTATCATGTCATATCATATTTAATTATGCTTTCATATGCTTAGTGGGTCAGCCTTGGGGATTTGCATAGTATAGTAGGGTATATATAGGAGTTAGAGAGTAGGATATGATCATATATTGAGCGCTTGAGTCATATTGTTTGGTTTGAAGGTTTCCCCCTTGAAGTGGCTAAGTTATTATACTTTCATATTGTGATCATTTCTATATATTTTGTCGTTCTTCATAATTAAATTGTTGTTAATATTCATATCTATCTAAGTAATTTCACGAGTTGGATTGATCTTTTAATCATAGTCTTTATGGTCATGGTCTCCTCCTCCTTTCTTGATAATCGCCATAGTATCCTCCTATTTGCACAGTATATTTCCTTTGTGGGGTGTTTCATCCTTAGTTCTATATTTGATATCCCCCATAGAGGATTGCGGTGGAGCTACGTTCCACCCAAGAAAATGTTGTTGTAAAGGAGGTGCACAACCCATATTATTTTTGTGGAGATAACGAGGCCCAACTAAGACTCGGTTATGGATATTTTGGTATCCATTTTGTGTTAGATTACGATGAGGAAGGATCCCACTTGTGCACTCACTCGAGGAGAGGAGGACATTTCTATTTCTAGTAAAACTAGTTTTTCTTTAGTGGCTAATTTTGTTTGGACTATGAATACATTCCTAATAACCTCCTCCTTCAAATACATCAAATATCTACCATCCTTATCTTCATTTGTAATATCTCTCGTAAAAGTGCATACTATGTTATGAGGTTGTCTAACATTAAGTTGTAGCAAGTAATATTTGTTGAGTGAGTGTCCCCATATCTTTCATACTACACATTATTGTCCTCATACCTTGTCCTTGTTTTAATGTAGTAATTTTTATGATTTCCTTCATCCCCACACTCTATGTGCCATATATTAATCCTAGGTTTCTTTCCTTCTTGTAATTCCTCTAGTCTCGCGTAAAAATGCATCTCATTTTATGTGTGTTTTGGCTACGTGCACCATTATCTCCATAATATTCAATCTTTTCCACTTGGATAGTTGCTTCAATGACCTCAAATTTAGTTAGGAATTATGTTTGCATGCAATTTCAAAACTAATCTTACTACAAAAATCCTGCTACAAAATAGGACGTTTTAGTTGAATCATCAAAATTGAAACTAGTTTTTTTCACTACATCGAGAAAATTATGTCATATTCTATAACAAAATCTCGAGGTTTCTACTTTATTTATTTCAGGTCATAAATGGTTTCTCCCACACACTTGATTTTTTTAAATTCTTGTGTGAGCGCATTATGTACTTCATGTAAACTTTACAAGTTAATATTTCTTGAATATATAAACTCTAAAACTCTCTCATGTAGTGCTCATATGAGTTCACACTTCTTTGTATTATCATCTAGTACCCCTTTGTTCCACATTGCATGTCACACATTAGTAAGTAATATTGAGATTAGTAGACCCATCATATGGTTGTAAACATGTATATGGATTATGATAATGAGATGTCTTTCTTCTCGTTCCTTACTAGCTTCCCGGATTACTTTGCATAGTAGTATGAATCGAGATATGACTTGGATTCAATTGAACACTTGGTTGATTAGTATTCACACCAATACTTAAACTAGTATTATTGGATTCTAGCTTCTCTTCTTCTCACTCTTCAAATTTTGGAAAGTTGACTCGTATTTTAAAATCACATAACTATTATTACTACATTCCCCACTCTTTTCACCATTTCCTCATAATTTAAGTCTCTGTAATGGATGTTTGCACAATGATAATTATACTTCTCTTGAATTTTTTTCCACACATATCTCTTCTACTCTTGAATGTAACATAGTTTTTACCATGGATGGTTGACTTAACCTTCTTTGAAATTATTACAAAATATCAATCTACTCCCAATCATCTAGACAATCCCAATTAATTAATTCTCTATCTGGCTCAAGGGACATATATCAAAGAAGAGGTGTACTATCATCTCCTACATGCCTTTGTGGATATGGTCTAGTTTCTTCATTACATACTGCATTGTCTTGATCTTCACAATACCATGGCTTCCATGATGGTTTCTCTATGTTCATCCCCAACCGCTTCACTAATTTACTTCTAACTACTAATCCTCTACATTCACTTTATTCTTCACTTCCTCGTTTCCTTCTCGACTTTGCAAACCGGGTTTCACGCCTTGTTTTGCACACTATTAGTCACTTTGTCTTTCTCCTTCTGTGTTCTCTTTAGTTTCTCTAGGATGGTCCTTTCCTCCTTCAGCTACTTTCCTACTTTACTTCTACTCACAATTGGTTTCATCTTTCCATCGAAATACTTTATATTCCCAAACTATTGTATTGTTTAACTTCTTTCTGTAGTCTTTCAATTGTCCTCTTTTATTTTCTTTTATCCTTTTTGGACCCTTCAATATTCCTCCTTAATTCCAGCCCCTTCCCTTTCATCTTCCTCTTATAGGATTACATAACTTTTGTACCTACCCTACTACTCCATATTATACTGAATCGAAACCATATTCTTTTACATAGCTAACATCTTAACTAGGAAAGGGAGTTTTCTAACAAACTTTCCTCGTAATACAAAAATAAAACATGCTTCAAAAAATCAAAAGAGTAAAAATTGGACAATGATCTTAGTTACTGAAACACAAGTCCATTGGACATCTAATTTGCACAATGTATCAATTTTTTCCTTCATCCATTTATATTTATATATGTGTTTGTATATAAAGCAATAAAATTCTAGGTGAGATAGCCAAGAAGCTAATTGTTTAGGAATCTCACAAATAAAATATCATGAATATATCTATAGATATCATCCAAGCAGTCTTAACACCAAAGATTCCTATCACAATCTCTCAAGCTTCCAAAAACTATGTCATCTTCTCTTGTATCCATTGTTCCACATCTCTTTGTCTCAGTAGTAATCTTAACATTTTTGTGGTCCTAACAACATAACCATTGTTAGCAAAGGTCCGTGGATCATGACATCAAGACTCGTTATAGGTTATAGTCTAGATTAAATTCATATTATTTTCCTTAGACAATATGCAAAAAGAGATAACAAGACTTAATTCACAATTGTGCAATAGTTGCAGCAGACTAGACATAATTAAAGGAAGAGAGGGACGATGATTGAGAATACACATATAAAATAAACAAGAATGTTTATTACTAAATCAAAACATAGACATACTCTAGAATGTAACTTACAGGAATCAAGATGAAATTATTTTAGGATCAAAGATCAACCTTCGGTGTAGTGCGCTTACATATTTTTATACAAAATAGTTGAATGTTGAGTTATCGGCCCCTTCTTATTCCTTTCATACAAAAGAGGAACTTTACAATCTCTATCTATATCATAAGAGAGCACTATATCTTCTATACTTTGTCTTATCTAGATTATGCATATACAATAGGATTGTGCAATCATACAAAATACATTCATGTCGATATTTTAATCATTTTTACACTCCCAACATAAATATTAAATGGTTTTTTTGTACACTTTTTGTGACAAAAATCCAAAGCTAGGCACATTCGATGTAATTAACAATAGAGTAGGGTTAGGAGATGTATTGAATATATACCATGGTAGGAACAAGTTTTATATGTTGGGTACATCGACAAATAAATATGATTATTCCTTCATCTAACAAAACAAAAACAATACTAAATATCTAGGACTTGAAGTATAGAGCCCAAAGTTTGAAGAATAGAGTATAGATGAATGAGTGGGATATATGGCCTCTTTTTGAAATTTGTGATGTATATGTGACACACATATCTTAAATTAATATGATCGGACACATCATGTGTAAGATAAAATACAATCACCGGTGTCTTAACATGGTATGATATCATCTTTAGAAGAATGTATGTTGTAAATAAATTACTCAAGTGGGCATATGATATAATATTGTAAATACAGTGTAAAATTGTTCCAATGGGCATACTATAAACACATGAGTAATAATTCCCCAAGCAAGCAATATGTGAACAATGTAGCAAGCAATATGTGAACAATGTAGCACAAAGAATGATACAATTGTATATAGGAGAGATATAAGTAATATAATACAAAAATAATATGCCCCTATGTAGGCAAGATATAAGTAATAAAAAATCAATTGTTGGAAGATATATCAATGCAAAGCACATGCCATTTCCTCCAATAAATGCATGCTATGAATCATGAAAACTTAGGAAAAATAAAAATATAGGTGCATGATATAGATCATGGTACCGTGAGACATACTAGACAATAAATACCCTAAATTACTATGTAGGCACATAAAATAGTGAATATACCTCATTCATATATAGGCACAAGGAACAATGATTATACATTAGGTGCACAGAGAAATCATATGAAGCATGTTGAAGACACATCAAACATGTTGTAGGCTTAATAGACATAGTGCAATCATATTAATGACACATCATATGTGGTGCAAACAAGTATGTTTTGTGACCAAACGCGGAACAAACACTATATGCAGGGATTAAACAAGCATGATGAAGACAATATAATTAGACACATGTCATGAACATGGAATAATTTCAAACGTAATGAATACAAATCAAGTACACAAGACAAAATAATTCACAAAGAATATAAATCATGGATGTAAATCATCAAATAAAACAAAATAGTATGATAAACCATGCGTGAGGTAGAAATTGAAGTGGAACAATGAAATGCCTCTTAATTCTCCCAAAATTTATCCCAAGTGAGAATGAGAGGTGCCTCTAACATTGTGAATATATATAGTCCTCAGCTTAACCTGCACATGAGTTGATTCCTTTATCAATCTCCAAAAGCGCATCAATAGCAAGGATACAAAACTACAACATATATTATGAACATTTAATTTATACTCAAGTATAGTCAAGAAGAAAACTATCTTGTAGGAAAAGTAGGAAACAAAAAATATGTCATATCATAGCATAGAGTGTTACTCATTAAGAAAATATAAGTGCATAGAAAGTGAAGGAGGTGAAATTTTTGGATCATATAATTATATATCACTTTGGTTAGAATATTTTGTTTTATGAAAAAATATGTACACACAAGCATTTGCATAAGTCAATTAAAGTGAAATAAAAAGAATATTATGGCATGTGCTCATAAATTGGGGACCAAAAAGTGGCCAAAAACACATTTGATAGGAATTTTGATGTAACACATTTGTGTTATAACGTGTTCATGTTATAATAAGATAAATTCATAACATGACAATATTATAACGCAAAAATGCATTATGGCTTTCTAACACATTTTTACTATGTCAAAATGATTTTTCATTGAGAAAATAATGCAAGTGTATTTTGTTTTCTTTGACATGGAAACCACCCAGCCTTTGGATTGGATATTTAAGCCTAAGGGTTGGATTGTCTATTCCCTAGACTAAACTTGTGTTTTGCAAAAAACATAAGAATCTCGAGTGTACATCTTGTTTTATAACATGTTAAAAGATAATATTTTAAAAAAATGACTATGATGGCAAGCTCTGTCTTATATTTTTTTCAATGTATTTCTTTCTCAAATCAAAATAAATTAAGTTTGATCCTTATTTTTTTAGTAATGTCTTCATTTTATGTCAAAACACATGTATTGTTTATTCTACATAATTTTTATCTTCGTCCAAATTTCAAAAAAATACATCGACACAATCTACACTTCATTCTACACACATTGAAAAAACTCCATTATATTTCTCAAAATTAGGGGATTGTACAAATGATTATTTCATTTTTGGTATATGTCCACTTTCAAATTAGTAAAAAAATACTCATTGAAAATATAGTGAGACCTAATACATGATCTTTCTAACTTTCTATTCAATGGATTTCTAAAATATTTTACATAACTCAAAAATGGGGGCATGCATATGCGACACCATGTTATATTTTTGACACAAATATAGGACCACTTTGTGTGAGTACCACATTTCATGCTCTTAATCTCCACCATTTTTTTAAAAGTAGTTTAGAAACTAGATTCTTTCACTATGATTCTTGTTCTTATCAAATTGTCAATTTTGAGAATAGGCATGCCTAATTCCTTGTTGAAGTTTAATTTTTGCTAATTTCAGAAAATCATGGCCACTTTTGACCACCTTCCGAACCCCATTTCCATGCACATACCCATTATGAAATCGAAAAATAATCACATGGTTGGGTCTTCTTGTAGATGCATCTTCTTATGAGGCATACATCATAATTGCAATTTCTTGAGTATGATCCATTGTAGACTTCTTAAAGTGGACATCAATGGGGTTGTATTGTCTATGGTAATATATTGGAAAGATTTTTTAACATTGAAATTGTTGTAACGAGTTTGAGCATCCAAATATCTAGTATGCAAAGCATATGGTATATTATTGGTTTTAGCATGTGCTTGATATTTGTATGCCCACACTTGGATTTTTATGTGAATTGTTAGTATTGTCATAACCACTATGTTGTTTGGTTGGATGAGCATTCTATCATAGGCCCTTTACTCTTAACATCATTTAGAGCAATATTTGAGTTGGTCTTCCATAATCTTTACGGGTGATATAGAGTGCTCCAATATCAAATACACTCATATCATCTCTATATTTCTCAAGGCCTATTGATGGAAATTTAAGTTTGGAAAACTCTTCATCTATATTATCAATTTCGTAATCATTCTCTTGAATACCCTCTTTAACAAGAAAAAATCACCAAATTGAAATGTTTCACTTAGTCCATTGGAATAAATTGTTGAGGTGCATATAGTTTCATAACACTTATTTGAGGCATGATAGTATCCCGAGGTTCAATATTTTTTGCAAAATCTAAATGTTACATCATTTAAGGACATGTAAATAATTTCCTTGTGTATGAACTTGAAACATCTACATAGAGTGGATTGAAGAGCTCCCATGTCATGGGTCTAAGGTTTCCCAAGTAAAATATTGTCGCTAACATCATTGAGTATAACTTGACATTATGTATCTATGTTTTTTTTGTCGGTGATGAATTTAATTTAATGGATCCAAAATTCTTTCATGCTTAGTTGCAAAAACCCTTAATAATCATATAAAAATTAGCCGAAACATTATCACCAAGTACTTTTTCAACCAGGTTATATTATTGATTGTAACTTGAATGCAAATAAGTAAATGGGGATGTTATTAATTATTGAAGTATACATGTCCTATTAAATTTTAAATCTTGTTTTCATAATTTAATTATAAACTTAAGTTATATTTTTCTTTACATTCTCCTAAAATAAAAAAAAGATTACTGTATAACTATCTTGATAATGTTTTTAGTGCTTAAATTTTTCATATTATTCACTTTAATAAATATACTTAAATAACAATGTATAACCTTTGTGAAATTTGTATATATACTCTACACAACCTCTATCTTGTTAAGTTACACACTAATTTCAAATATATTATAATGTTAATGTCCTTAGTGCTTAACTTTTTCACATCCTTCACCTTACTAAATATATTTGCATAACAATTTATAACTTTTATGAAAGTAGTGTACATACTCTACATAACCTATATCTCGCTAGTTTATAATACAAATTTCAATTTTAAGTGGAAATTAAATTAACACGGTATAGAACTATACAACACTAAATGGTGCCTCTTCTAATGCTATTTTCTAATTATTTAAAATACAAGCCACATTATATGTTAAGGACTCTCAATTTGGATATGATACCATGTTCATTTTTTATAGTCTATCTTAGACTTTAAACAAATATTCTTGTAGAGTATTGGGTTACTATATCATCAAGTTATTGACCCTCTGGGTGGTTTGAAATATGGATTGTTCATAACATAGTACACAATATTAGCTTTCATGTTATCACAACACCTTATTTAAAAAGTTTCAAAATATAAGTTTTAATAGTCTAAAAGGCTTGGGACAAACAATGGGGAATGATGAGTTTTACACAATAAACCCAAGTTCCATTCCCATGGGCTCTCGGACACATTATAATAGCCACAATGAGAAGTTGGAAAACAAATTTAAATAATTTTTTAGACCAATCAAGATACTAGTCCTATGGAACAAGGTCAACAAGTTATGGTATATATTTGACACATTACTTTTGACTTTGATTTTTTTGAAGTTATGGGCTTACATATAATTTTAAATTATATTTCATAAATAGTAGATCATTCAAGAGGGGTTATTGCACCATAAATTTTCAATGTCAATTTTATTAATGGGAGCTATGGCTACACATCTAAGACTAGGTTTATCTATTGGTTATTAACTTCTTGTTTTATTTTCAAAATAAATTTTATTTCTTTTTCTCTAATGTAAATATATCATAATGGTGACAATGCATTAGAGCCATTGAAAAGTTTTATAATTCAAAATTGTATGTTTCATTGAAACCCATCCCATACTAAACCACTTTTCCACCTTTAAGTTGTCTCTCAAAATCAATTCTTTGATTTTCTTGATATTCTTTGCGGTGTTGTCTTCAACTCAACCCTTTTGAGACCCTATAAATTTCTTTTAAACACAACAAATTTGTTTTGAATGCCCTATAAATAGTGAAAAACAAAATACAACAATGATAAATTCACATATTAATATCATTGTTTTTGCTTAGTTTAATTTTGTTTAACTCCGGGGTTAATTGTTCAAAATTTATTCAAACTAGCTCTTTAGAACCCAAAACAAGAAACACAAACTTTATCAACTCATGGGCTCAACCCCATCTATACAAGATGCCCATATATCTACTCAACCATTGCCCAACAAAATCAAGATTGAATGTAGTTCTTTCATTTTTATCTCTTTACCAAAAGAACTTTCCACAAGATCGGGGTTTTGATAAAATGCACATTTCAAGTTCATTTTGAGTTAAATAAGGAAAGCCTCAATGCCCTAGATGATATTTCTAGATATTAGGAAAAAACTAACACTTATGGTTACCTTTAGCCCATCAAAAAGTGACGTTGTCACACCACACATCATAGATTTTTTTTTTTTCTCATTTTGATAGATCAAACAATTTTTATTGTCTTTTCATCAAAATAGATCACAAAATGTCTTTTTGTAGTAATTTAATAAGATGTCTTATATAGCATTTTCTCATACATGTACACAATTAATACTATCAATTTGTATAAGGCCATTTTAGGGTTTAGAGTATCTAGGAAGAACCTTCTACTAACCTTCTTATTATACAACAAAGGTTATTCTCCATATAAATTCCTATATGCAATTATACCCGAAACATGTTGGATTAAATGCTCATAAATTTTTAAAACTTGAAGACATTTACCCTAAGATTTTTATATATAGCTCGGACTTGACTTTAAATCACCTTAATACATATTCCAACATTGTTTTCCAACTTAGTTAAGACTATTTGGAGCTAACAATTTTGAGGGTTGTTTCCATACATAGCCACAAGGGTGTGACCCCTTGTGGTCGCTTCACCATAATACCATTTCTATTTAAACTAGAGTTTATGCCACCTTATGTCCATGTGAGATAATAGTGTAGTTTTCATTCAAGCACATATTAAAGTTTTAAGAAATTTTGTGAGACTTGTCACTAACTTGTGCAACAACTTTTTGTAAAATTGCACTTTGAGAGTTTAAGGTGTAAAGAGAGGAAGAATATTAAATTTGTGATAAGTATAACAAAATATGTTGCAAAAATGAAATAGAAATAATTCGGTTACATTCAAGATCATATTTGCATTACAATATTGCATGCCACTTTAAAGGGAAACCTCCTTTGAGAAAGTTTAATATAATAAAATCCGTTGAAGCCTTTACACTAGCCTTTTAAGACACATTTATACTAGTTTTACTCAAGCTAACTACCACTTCCCATGCATATAAAATTATTCTTAATAGTTAAAGGGATCGGTTACGAAATCATATGCATTCATAGCCTTTATTACGATAAAGATTAAAAATAGAGAGCTAGGACAAAGGGGTCCTAACATCCTCTCCCCCTTATAAAAGTTTGGTCAAAGCTAAAGGTTAGGAATTTTTTTTTGAATTTAGTCAAGGGACTCCCAAGTTGCATCGTCAAGTTGCATTTGGTGCCACTAGATCAAGATCCGAATGATGGCTCGATTATAAAATTGGCATGAGCACTTATCTCGGACAATTGTGGGAACTTAGCCATTGAGTGTTTACTCCCCTACACATTATTATGAATAGGTGTAAATTTGAGGGCATAAACTTTTTATGCCAAAGAAAAACCACCATAACTTGTGAATTAAACTTTACTCACGACATTCTTTTTTGGCGATCATGGAAACTTCCTTCAAGATAAGAGTTGAGGCCATACTATACAAACACTTGCGGATTAAGCTCCATACATGTTATATATTTTGCTTCAATGGCGAACATTTGAGAGGTCCCCTGCTTCAATCAAACCCTTGAGATAAACTAGTTCAAGTGAAGGTGAATGAAGTTGGACAACGAACATGCATACAAGTGTTAGGAAAATTAATTTTTACATTGTATAGTTAAGTTAGTTAAATTATTATGTTATATATATATATATATATATATATATATATATATATATATATATATGTATGTATATGTATGTAGATATATATATATGTATGTATGTAGATATATATATATGTATGTATGTAGATATATATATATATGTATGTATGTAGATATATATATATGTATGTATGTAGATATATATATATATATATATATAAGTGTGTGCAACAAAATGATTAATAACGAAAGAATATTATTGTTGTGTAAATTGTTCATACCTCAGATTTGGTATCAGAGCCGGTTAATCCTCTGATTGACTGGTTTGTATCTCATCATGGAAGAATAGTATTTTTGCAAGGGAAGATGTATTGCACTTCTCCCCTGTTGATGGATATATTTTTCTTGTGAAGAATTTAGACTAAATGGTTTATAAAATTAGCGTACTTGATATTTTGTTAATGGGACTTCCTCTCAAATTTTCCATGATCTGACCCTTATCAGTTATAGAATCTTTGCTTATAGTATTTCTGTTTGGTGCAAAGCTACACTGCATTTTGGAGAGAAGACGTGTTGAGTTATATAGACGGCCACAAGATTTCTTCTTGAGCTCGACTCACCTATGTCAGACACAACCCGATTCTCATTCTATCTAAAGCTTGCTTGTGAATTCTCCACTAGGAAGTGTAGGGAGTCATGTGATACATGTTACGGACATGTGAGCGGCTCGATCTGCACGTTGCGGGATGTTTTTAAGCATATGAGAGGAGCAGCTCAGTGGTCTGTTCTCAATTATTGAATCAAGAAATTTGGCTTGAGTTTAGTGAGTTCTCACTGGTTCACGGGTCCACACGTCGAGCTGCGGATGCAACCTATTATCTACACATCAATCTATATTCGAACCCCACAGTTAGAAGTTTTCAGTCAAAGGTGAGATACTCCATCGCACATTTATGTGGAGATCTATGTTATCTCTCTATTTACGATAGGGATTTGTGAAAATACCAGCTGAGATTGCATTAACACCTATCTCTCGACCTCGCATCACACCACGTCCTTAAATGTGCTCCAATATATTCAATAAATGAGTTGCATGTATTATCTGCCTATGTTGGAGATTTTCATCCCTTATCATTTGTGCCATGGTTTCATACAAGCCGTCTGGGTCAATGAACCTCCACATAACATGTAGATCTGACAGTTGTGCTTCAAGCGCGCATTAGCAACTTATTCCAGGGTACAACTATCTACCATTCACGGCTGCATTCTCGCAAAGGATTCGCAAACCCCCAAAAAAAAAAAAATATGTGAACGTAAGAAGGTCTGGATTAATTTCTCTTGGAAAACACAATCCCAAGGGATTTCAGGAAGGAGCTACAACAAAAGAAAACACACATAGAAAACAATATCACAGAAGCTCATTGGTTAGAATATGCGAAGATTCTCTACGAGCGGTCTCAACAGAAGGATATTCCTCCCATCATTCATACTTCGATCGAACTTTTCTCAGAGGAAGACATCAAACATGGCATAAAGAATCTAGCAAATGGTAAAGCTCAAGATGTTGATGGGTTGCAGGCTGAATTTTTAAAGTGGGGGGTTGAGGTGCTCACTCCGCATATCAGAAAAATCTTCAATGATGTAACTCAAGTTGGGTTCCCACTAGAGTGGACGACTTGTGTTGTTATTCCTCTTTTTAAAAGTGGGGATATCAATAATCCTTCTAACTATCGCACTATTATGATCAATCCTCTTTTTGGTAAGTTATTTGGGGGCATGATAGAGCGTAGAATCAACAGTTGAGCAGAAAGAGAGGGCAAAAGAGCAAAAGGACAAGCAGGTTTATGATCTAAACATTCAACCATTGATCATTGCATTAGTCTTAGGCACTTGATTGAAAAGGTATGGGATACCCAAGGAGGAATCTTTTTGTTGTTTTGTTGATTTTAAGAAAGCATTTGACACGATTCCTAAAGACAAACTTTGGAACAAGATGGAGGAACTTGAGATTCCATACGAGCTTAGAGCAACAGTAAATAGACTTTATGAGCAAATTAGAGCTAAAATCAGAACCAGAGAAGGTATGTCTGAATGTTTTGGTAGTGACATTGGGGTCAAACAAGGTTTCCCTCTTTCTCCCACTTTGTTTGGTTTATACATTGACAAGCTTGAAGAATGGTTACGTAAAACCGAAGGAGGGGGTGTACAGTTGGCCGAGTATGTGGTGAAGTTACTCTTATATGTCGATGATCTTATCTTAATTTCAACAACTCAAGGATTGAGGGAGCATCTAAAAGCTTTAGAATTCTTTTTCTAGGAAGTCGGGATGCAAGTGAACATTAGCAAAACAAAAATCATGATTTTTTCCCTAAAAAGAAAAGAGAGGCAAATTAACTTTCTTTTTTAGGGGAGTCCATTGGAAATTGTTACAGAATATAAATATCTTGGGATTGATTTCCACAACAAGATGAGCTGGGAGACATGCAGAGCAAAAAGGATACAAGGAGGTTGGAAAACATCTTACCTACTTCAAAATAGGTGTAGGAAAGCTAAGCTTTGGGACTGGAAAACTAAGAAAACCCTCTTTGGTTTGTTGGTTACCCCGGTTGCTCTTTACGGTTGCGAGGTTTGGGGAAGTAGTGTGTCAAAGCATGGATGACGAAAATTAGAAAGAATCCAAAACATCTAATCACAAGCACTCTTAAAGTTAAAACAACAATCCCTTATGGATCTTGTTAGGTGAAGCGGGTACCTTTCCGGTTGGAAGCATCAGCAATAACTCGGCTGATAAGCTATTTGAAAAAAGTTGAAAGCATGGACGATCTTCGCTAGCCCAAAATGGTTACGAGGATAATCTAGAACGCAGAAAGAAAACATGGATGAAACAAAACAACAAATGGATTAACAAATGGGGCACCAATTTTCAGGAGTGTCCTAACAACAAGGAAATAAAAAATTATGTGATGGAGAAGTTTAGGACTGTCATGTGGACAAAACAAATGGGTCATAAGAAAGCACAATATATCAAAGAATTCAACCCCACTTGGAAGCATGATGAAAAAGCTTATCTAGGGCAGTTATCAAAGGTAAGGCAAGGATTTTAGTGGCTTAGTTGAGGACCGGATCACATCATCTTCGTTGTGAAACCGGTAGATGGACTATTCCCAAAGAGGATTGGGAAAGGAGAATTTGTCTTTTTGCAACAAAGGGGTTGTTGAAACAATGACATTTCATTATGGAGTGTTCAACATATGATGATATTCGTATCTAGTACGAAAATGAATTAAAAGTGGACAACTTAAATGAGTTATTTGAATAAACAAAACTTCAAAAGATCGTTGGTTTAGTGCTCAAGATTCACAGTAGAAGAGTTGATATGGCAAAGAGTCTAAAACAACTTAATGTCTCGGTTTCGTTTGGTCCCATAGACTCTTCAGTCTTGTGGACGTCATTAAAATCTTTCATTCATTCATTCATTGTGTACCTATTGCTCAAAATGACAACAACACCTATGCATTATTGGACACATCCCAAAAGCTAGGAATCAATTCTACGAAGCTGTAACAAATCACTCTCTTCCTCCTCTAAACACGGTACATACATTGATTTTGCATATGAAATCTATCTGTTACATTGACTGCGAAGTGAATATTCTAAAAATTGTGCATGTCGTTTCCAAGTGGTTTCAAGTTTGTTAGTCAATTTTTTGTTTAAAGTATCAAAAGTCGATTATGTTTTACACAATTTTGTTTTTAGCAGCGGTCAAAATATTATTGTTGTTTGTTAATAAAGAGTTAATAAGTCTTGGTATTGTGATAGTATTCATCATTAAAAATCTCACCATCAAAAGTCACTTGGTCAATGGCATAGTTGTCATTGGAAATATAGTTAAAATTGTGAGTCTAAGTCTTTATCTTATCAATAGTAAAATGGCATTGAATTTGCGTTTGAACAACATTAAAAATGTATGATTCATTATTTCATTGAGTCTTTGTCGTCGCCATATTGTCCAAGTACCCCTTGAGTTGGTTTTAAAATGTGTCATTTTTTGTCAAAGGAGTCGAATAATTAGTAAAGTCATTTTGTGTCATCAATTTGGTAAAGGCGTCATTATATTGTCAGGTTAATCAAATAGGTGATTTTAGGATATTTGTTTGTTGTCATTTTTTATCGTCATCAAAAGTCATGTCATTGTAAAAAAATCAAAAAAATTGTCTCATGGATGCATTTTCGGTGTTACTCGACACTGCAAAATAAATTAGTTAACATTGTGGGTGGGAGACAAAATAAACCCAATGTGGAATTTATTGAGCGTCCAAGTCAAATTCAACTGAGCTAGTAGCATGTTGATGGAGGACGGAGGCATCGGAGGCTGGAGGTCAATCAAGGACCTCTCGTCGATCCACCAACGATGAGGCCGCGAGAATGATTTGGTGGCACGTGTGTTTTTTTGCTTTTGAGTGGTGTGCCTTATTTTAGCGTGCAGTGTGTTTGATTTCAGTTTTTCACCTAAGTATGGTGTGAAGAATAAGAACAGAGGTTCATTCTTGTTCACATGTATATGTGAGTATTCCTACATAATTCCCAATGTAATAACATAGTGAAGAATAGATAGCACAATGAAATGCAACATCATGAGTCTTGAAGAGGTTGAACAAGCAAGATGTGTTCTGTTCATACCTAGGTTTGTGGTTAGCCTCTGGAAAACCATTGAAGGCTGTTCATATGTGTTTCTGCTCGAGTTCCCACACTGTTAGGTCAGATGTGTTCCCTAGAGTGACTGGTTGATAAGCAGATGATTCCTAAGTGTGTTCCCATCCTCGTCGATTAGATGTGTTCTCGATAGTGCATGGTTGATAAGAAGTTGATGTGTTCCTTCTTCTACCTTCAATTCGAGTGTTGTACCAAGATCATGAGCAAGCACGGGCGTGAAGTCAGTAAAATATATGTGACAATAATTTACTACCATGTAAACATTAAGGGGGGAATGTTAGGAAAATTAATGTTTACATTGTAGAGGTAAGTTAGTTAAATATATTATTGTTATGTAACAATAATATATATATATATATATATATATATATATATATATATATATATAAGTTTATATATTAGCTTTTAGCTTTGTACGTGAGTTTGGAGTGATTCACTCAACTCATAAGATTGTTAGATGTTTGCTGAGTTGTATATATATATATATATATACTTCCTATATAATATAGGATCACTATGTCCATAAGATATATATAGTATAGGATCACTATGTCCTATATATATGTAATCAAAAGAAACATATTAATAACGAAAGAATATTATTGATGTGTAAATTGTTCATACCTCAAAACAAGTTTTTAGCATTTAATGAGGATGTTTAAGCATGTGCATATACAAAGCATAGGCTATAATGGAATGTGTTATTGTTTTAGGGGCACATGATTTCATGCTAATTTGGAAACAATCGTTAGGAGCAAACAATAGAACACGGGTTTTTAAAGTTAGACAATTAGAGCCCAAAAACTTGTAGTGACCTAAGCACTTCAACAAACATGTACATTCACATTCATGAGGGCCAACACATTGTACCCTCATGTTTTTGGTGACTTTGACATAGATAGAAATAGATTTGGTGACTCTATTCATCGTGTCTAGGGCTACAAAAATTGTGCTCACAATTCTAAAATTTTGTGCATGCCTCTAAGAAATTGATTGCATTGCTCAAAACCCTTAAATTTCATGCATGTCTCAAGGAAATCGATTGCATTGCTCAAAACCTTTATTAACCTTTAAATGTCATGCATGTTCAGAAATTGATCACATGCCTTAAAACTTGAATGTGATCAATTTCCTGGAGACATGCACACAATTTCATTAATTGTGAACAAGGTTTTCATAGTTGGGGACTTGACAAATAAAGTCATCAAATCAATTTCCATCTATGCAAAAGTTACCAAAAATGAGTGTATAGATTTTGGGCCCCTATGAACATGCATGTACAAGTCTAGCGAAGTGCTTAGGTCACTGCAAGTTTTTGGGTTCTCACTAACTCTAAAAATCCTTGTTCTATTGTTTGATATTGAAAGTTTCCAAATTAGCACAAAATCCCAGTCTTATAAAACAATAGCACATTCCACTATAGCCTAAGTTTCGTAGGTACACACTTTCTTGAACATACTCAATATTAAATTCCAAGAGCTTGTATGCATGTTCACTTGTCCATCTTCATTGTCCCTTCACTTACAATAGTCCATTTCTAGGGTTTGAATTGAAGTGATAACCTCTACAATGCTCACCATTGAAGCAAAGTATATAACATGAATATACCTTACACAACAAGTGTTTGTATATTGTGGCATCAACTCTTATCACCGAAGGTAAGTCCCATGATCCCTAGAAAAGAAAAACTACAAGTGTAATTCAATCCATAAAGTCAACCAAGATATGGTGGTTGTACTTGGGCATAAAAATATATGCCCTCAAATAATACGCCTACTCATAATAACATGTAGGGGGTGTAAACACTCTATGGCCCACTAAACAACATCAAACCCAAGGGTATACAACAACACTAATAACTCAATGGACTTGATAAAGACATGTTTTATGAGCTCTATAAAATACTTTGCTTGATGTTGGTAGTCACACCAATTTTTAAAGAACACTACTTGGCTTATAAGGCTCTTTGCACACAAGGTGGCTCTACAAGACAGATTTTGCAGCAAAGCTTTTCATTATTTTAAGTACAAGTTAGGGACACAACTTACTCTCGGAGGGCAGAAATCATGAGTAAATATTCTTGTGATTGGTTCTTTTTTCCGCTTATTATATTATTAACCTCATCTACGAGAATGTGTCCTCCTTCGATTATCTTTTTAATCCACTCTAATAAATATTGTAAATAAATACATTTCGACAACCACTTCCTTTATTTCTCTTTTACATACTTATTTTCTTTATAATTTTTGTTGCGCTATCGAAAGGTGCTTATCTACTAGCTCAAGTACTTAAATATATCTATCTCACAAATGTTGATATGTATAAATACCTTAACTTAAATTTGCCACATAGTTTTATCCATTGAAGGGTTCCGCATTAATTAATGACTCCATTCCCTTCCCCACAAGTTTTCCCATTGATTGGTTATATATGGCCTCAATCTAAGTGCAACCTTAATTTAACTACTCTCAATTGTTAATGTTTTGGGGTGGCCAAAAGATCATCCAATATCATCTTAAAAACATCCATCCAAGAAAATATACTTTATGTAAATCAATGTTTATACATTTACAATTGATTTTGTTGTTTTGTTTTAAGTTTGATTGAGTTTGAATCAGAGTAGTCACTCATGTATGTGAAATTCCCTCTACATCGGATCCTTACAGTTGGATGTTGCAATGCTTTGGACCCAAAGTCACGAATTTGGGAATACATTAGGCTTACATAAAAGCGCTTTCACTAAACAGTTTAATTTATGAATCTTCAAGACAAATGGTACATTAAACAATAATTTCTTTTCAAATAAGTGTTTTTCTTACTGAAAGATATGAGACGGTAATTGTACATTAAAGAAGAGTTTATTTTCAAATGAGTTTTTTTTGTAACATAAGAAAAAACATTGTCTTTTTAAAATGGAGAAAGGTAGGAGCAGTGCAAGGTATAACAGGTTAACATATCATTAGAACTCGCAATGAAATAGAACTCATCTTACA
This sequence comes from Taxus wallichiana var. yunnanensis, assembly GCA_018340775.1. Lineage (NCBI taxonomy): Eukaryota > Viridiplantae > Streptophyta > Pinopsida > Cupressales > Taxaceae > Taxus > Taxus wallichiana. Next base: position 524,541,083 of record CM031243.1, read on the forward strand.
CAACACGAGTATCCGGTTTGCTTGCTTTGGACCCAAAGTCACGAGTTTGGGAATACATTAGGCTTACATAAAAGCGCTTTTCTTCACTAAACAGTTTAATTTATGAATCTTCAAGACAAATGGTACATTAAACAATAATTTCTTTTCAAATAAGTGTATTTCTTACTGAAAGATATGAGACGGTAATTGTACATTAAAGAAGAGTTTATTTTCAAATGAGTTCTTTTTGTAACATAAGAAAAAACATTGTCTTTTAAAATGGAGAAAGGTAGGAGCAGTGCAAGGTATAACAGGTTAACATATCATTAGAACTCGCAATGAAATAGAACTCATCTTGAAACAAATACCTTTGTACTTGTAAATGTATCAATCAAAAAAGCAAACCGGATACTCGTGTTGTGTTCCATCCAATCAACTAAATGACAATGTCCTTGGGCACATTCCAAGTATACAAAATATGAAAGGTACTTCATATGAAACATTCTGGATAACTCTAGTTGACAACTATATGAAAGCCCGTGAAACATCCCTAATATGATCTGCTATAAATATAAAAAATGGGGTAAAAACAAATCTCAAGTTTTCTATTACAAAAACCAATCACATTATACTAACCTTCCAGTTAAGTTACATGTTCAGAAGAATAAGGTGACACTAATAAATATTATAAGTATAAATTTGTGTACAACAATTGGCACCAATGGATGCATTCCTGGATAGCTGAAATCATTCTCAAAAATCTGTTATCAGGCTGCATCAGAGACTTTAAGAGCCATCTTGATGTTCATTGCCGCCAACTCTGCTGCCAAATATCTGAATACATATGGCATTGCCACCGTCTCCATGGCCTGACTTGATTTGCATACATTGCAGGTTATCTTCTTGGCATTGATGCCGCCCAAAGGTAGAGTAGTCAGTGCATCACTTCTTTCCTTTTGAAGGACAGGTGAAGCTGACAATAAACCCCCACATTTTGAGCAAACGTCTGCTACATGATAATCTGAACTTATATGAAGTCTGTCACGAAGCAAATAGGCTGCTCCATGGGCAAGAATTGAATCGCGCTCCATTTCTCCAAAACGAATGCCTCCACCGACTTTGCGACCTTTTACAGGTTGTCTAGTAATTGGATTGACAGGTCCCATGGAGCGCACCTACATCAACACAAAAATACACAATCAATTGCACTGTGGCTTCAAGAAAATCTGAACATAATTGTAAACAAAACACATTCATAATTTTGAAAAAAAAAAAAACATTTTTGTCTAGATATGAAGTGTTACACGTAGTATCAAAACAATGAGATAAAGAGATATATATGAATGCCATGGCTGATCAAAGGTGGTCAATGGTACAAGGAATTACATCTTGAATAAGATGTCGGGAATATGTAAAGCAGCTGACCCAAGTACATTGTTCAAATTAAAAGAGCATTGTGAGTTATATCATTGCTTGCAAAGTTTTCTTCGTTTGCCAGGCAAAATTGATGATAAAATTTATGGTCGCTCTCTATAATCCATTTTCTTGTTGATATAAAGTTGAACTTGTTATATTTCTGTAAACACAAAATCCATGCTTTACATTCACTGTTAAAAATCAGAAACGGTGAAGCAATGGATTCCAATCACTCTGATATCTTGACATCAAAATGGGTTCTTGATGATTTTATTTTTATCCCATAATTAAATCAATATGTTGGCATATTAGGCTTTATTCCCATAATTAAAAGCAGAGGTTGGCAAATTAGGCTCTATTCCCATAGTTATATATATAAATGACATCAAAATGGGTTCTTGGTTATTTTATTTTAATCCCATAATTAAAAGAATATGTTGGCATATTAGGCTTTATTCCCATAATTAAAAGCAGAGGTTGGCAAATTAGGACACATTAGGACACACACATGCACACACACACACACACACACACACAGAGACACAATATGCAATTCTGCTGTGAACGCAATATAAGTAACAATGCAGCAGATGAAGCATTGTGTAGTAAATCTGGTAATGATCATCTGATTTTTCATGTTTTTCCATGAAAGAACATGTAGCTAATAGGTATCATTTAATCCCTGCTATAGGAAATTCATAGAGACACGAGCAATACTTGTCTGTGGAGCTTGGGATGCATTGACTGAGGAGCTGATTCTACTAATTCTATACACCTGACTAGTCAATTCCTCTATCAACTAGAGGAATATGCAAATACCACTATGTCATTTAGGATTGATCTTCCATATGATTGAATGACTACATATTGTTTTCTCTCTCCATACAACCAGAGAAATATGCAAATACCACTTTCGAAGAATGACATCCTTAATTTGCAAAATTTTCAAAAGTTATCTGGCTACTGATGGATATTGAGAAAACAAATTTGGTTTTATCATCACTATTTTCATATATCTCTTCATGGTGTTGGATTTTAGGCCTTTGCTTACCTAGACATAGTAGATGCCAAAAAGCAGGGTATTGTCTACAAACTGTGACCTTGGATTGGATACATGAACCACATTTTAGACTATAAAGGCAACAGCAAACTTTAGCTAGGCTCTACTTGATGAATCAGCCACGATTTACAAATAGGTAGGGAAATAGAGAATCGCCTTGAGACGGGTAGTAAATTGGTAATACATATGCAAAGCCATTGAGTCCATGGACTAGAGAGAACCTAAAATGTTATTATTTATTTATTTTAATTAAGCTTTAATTGCTTCTTTACGAGTTTCTTTGTTGCCATGGGAGCTTCTTTGGGCTTGGATGTTAGGGGGATTCTAAGGGAGTGCTTTGCTTCCTCCTAGGATTACCCAACCCCTCCCCAAGGAGCATATCAGATTTGCATGGCTCTTTCAAAATGATAGATGATGATACAATTGATTCCTCTAGCCCGGGCATGAGGCTAACATCAATCATTGTGACTTTCATCAGCCCATGCTCTTTGGGGACTCTCACTCACAAAAGAGCATTATCAGATCTTGCATTGGCCCTCTCACAATGATAAACAATGACACAGAAGGCTCCTCTATCCCATGCACAGTCAGAGATGTTTGATGAGACTACCATCCAGTCATTTCGACTTTAGACTTTTGTCAACCCATGCTATTAAGGGGTTCTTGCTCCCCCACATGTCCATTTGTGTTGTTATCCTAACCACATGGGTTGGGGGATTTACCATGTTGGGTTTACCCCTAGTTTATTTGTAGTGATTTTATTCTTTTATTTAGTTAGTTGTCATTCCAACGATCCTTTTACCCTAGCACTTTCTATTGTAGTTGGGTGTATTTTCGAGTTCCATTGACCTACTTTTGGCCATTCATGGGCATGAATATAATTTCTTTCTTTCTTTCTTTCGTTAAAAGCTTTCTTCATTTTTAGCTTTATTATCATAACCAAGATTCTATCCCAGCTCAAGGATGGTTTCTTGAGCCACCACAAATGCATCTAGGATGCGTAAAAACAAGCTAATTTTGGGCTCGCTTATGAGGTATTTAAGAAAAGTCTGGAAACTGATTTATTATATTAGAAAAAACGTGGGCTATTGTATTAAACAGTGATTTGAGGAGATATGGACTAGGGGGTTGGTTGATCCTGATTCTGAATAAGAACAATGACAGAAAAAATCAAGTCCTTTCTTAGACCCTTCTACCATACCACGAAGATCTTTCTTAATAAGATCCCAAAAGCATTGAAAGAATCAAGTGAGAAATTGAGTTGTCCCAGGGACCTTGTTAATCATAATGAGAAGACAATGACTTTTAGCACACCTCTGACAATTTCCTTCCCAAATTCTTCATTTTATGGTTCTACATGGAAGGTGGAAAAGTGCTTGAGAAATAGCTGCTGCTGATCATACTTGTTTCTAACTGGTTCTTTAAGACATGTTGCACAACTATCCTGATCATATCCTTGATTCTGGGGATCGTTTTTCACAAGCTCACTTGGTGTTTTCGCATCGCCAACATAGTTTATATTTTACCACTTTCGGTGGAGTTGTGAACAGACTTATGGTTACCCTCCTCAAACCAAACCATTCTTGATTTGGTGGTATAAGTGCGATTTGTTAAGAATATGATTTCATTGCAACATCGGATCCTGTTCCTAACTTATCATCCCAGGAAACTGAGCATAATTCAATCAATTCTATTTGTAGACAGGCCAGGTTACCTTTGGATACTTTGGTTTTTCTGGAATACTCTGCATAAGTTAACTTCTTTGTAATACATTTTTAACTTTTGTGCAAAACTGTATATGAGAAATGCTCAAAATTTATCTAATTCAGTCCATCGAGGTTCCAGGGTTCCTAAAAACAAATATTTTCAACCTTGAAAAAAGCTTTAGTCCTTGTGAGTTTTAAAGGCTAATAATTATGGATTGTTTAGAGCGCCTTGTGTGGCTTATATATCCAGTCCCTATAAATCCAATGCTTGGACATAAGACAACTATCCAACCTTCCAGCTACAACCTGGGCAGTCTGCCTTTTATTCCATCAGTTGTATTTCTCTCATTGAAATGGGAGATCAAAAAGATCATTGTTGGCTATAATTCAGCAAAACAATGAAATAAATATTGATTAGAGCATAGTTGAACTACTTACCAAGTACCCATGCACTTGTGGGTTTTTTTCACAGACGAGTATTTTTGCCCAAACTCACGAGTTTTATGCAGCCAAGTTTTGGCTAGTTATTTGCAGCCTTGTTTTGGCGAGTATTTTTCATGATACTTGATGTGAGTACGTAGCGAGTTTGAGTTTGCAACTCATCAGATGCTGAAATGCAGTTTTGACAATGAAAAAACATTGCATTTGCTTCTGCCTTCTTTTTATGCTCACACGCTCCCACATTTTCATCACAAAACATTTGAGCATCCTTTGAGTGAATTGGAGGGAATTTATTACAGATTTGTAGAGCAGATTTGAGGAATTTCAGGTTTCTAGGTTAGTTCTATTTTTTCCTTCCTTTTTCCAAGCATGTAAATTCTTTCTAAAATGTTAATATTAGGTTTCTAAACATGATTTACAATTTTACATGCATTCCATTCAATTTCAGTAATTTTCATGTGAAACTTGGTCAGAGATAATTCAATAAAACACTTTGTTAATTTAGTCAATAGAGTCTACATTTTATAGGCTGTTTGACACCTACATTTATGGAGTTTAGCCTTATCAAGATAGTTAACACAATCCATAAAATTTCTCACTTATGCCTATCGCTAGTATGAGTTGTCTTTAACAACTCATACACTCATAAAGTATTATTCTATGAAAAGCACTAAACTATTAATTATCCAACATTTTATTGGCGATTTATGCTAGTTTATCATAACTTTTGAGCGAAATTGTTAAAAATCCTTGTACTTAGGGTTTGCATCATACGGTTAACATTTTCTCTTAATGCAGTATTTTTGTATTTGAACATGCTGCATGTTAGCATACAATGGCATCCAACTCTATATCAGGATCAACATCAGCAAGTGGAAGCCTCCTCCGGAGGCCATGACCTTCTTTTGGAGGACATAGCCAAAATTGATTGGGTGAAACCAATTGTTGAAGATGCAAGAAACTATAAACACCTAAATTTGGCAATGACAACTTTGACTTCATCCCTACTCTATGCCTTATGCACGGATCCTAATCCCAATTGTTGTAATCCCGTTTCCATTTCTTGATTGCTTTATCCCACACTCTGCTCACCATCACTATACCTAGTCACATAAATGCAAAGCAAAGCACAACTCCCAAGCATCTCGCTTTGAAACAACAAATTAATTCCATGAACTACCCGCACGAAATTGTAAGGTCCCGAACCAAGCCATTCTACGACTTGGGCCGACCCGTACGGTCTTGTCCTTTAGCATCTAACGACTCACTGCTTTCAATTTGATATCTTTATTTGGGTTGTTTCCTAACCCCTATGTCGGCTTTAGAGATATTTGGTAATCACAAAAACCTATATAAGCAAGTCTAATTCACCATTTGAACTCACCTACCACTTTGAGAGACACTCTTGCAAATACTATTCAAAAGCAATTTCAAGCTCTCCTCTCCCCACCTATAAGCAGCAACACATCCTTAAGAGCAACACACACATCGGGTTTGAAGCACTCAAACAGTCAAAGAATCACTCTTCCCTCTTCACAAGCCAAGCCATAGTCAAGGTTGCACATTGCCAAGTAAACACAAAAAGGGTCAACAACATTCAATCTAAATCTGCATACACTTACATTATTATGAAGGGTACATTCTTATCGATCTAAAGCTACGTACGCTATCTTTGGGTCAAGGGATTCGAGGGCATGTTAGGGGGTTGGCTTAGAGTTTCATTTTCACTTGCACCTACACTAGGAGAACCATATGAGGCTTGTTTCCACTCGGGGGGATGTAGTGCGGGGACAGATCAGGTTTAGAAAGGGTTGAGCACTAGGGTCAATCCAACCTCACCACACATAGATTTCTCCTTTTGTTATCTAATAGTTGCATGAAGATTGTCACAGTATCTAGAGTCTTCCACTTGTCGCCATCAATACTTAAAGGCATTGATGCATTTGTGTAAACCCTAATGCATTTGTGTAAACCCTAAGTTGCAGCAATGACACACGCCCAGATCACCAACAAACACCCGAATTTGTAGAATCCTAGCACAAAGGGGTCCAAAATCGCATTTAAAAGGACCAGACCATACTCCACTACGGTCCCAACCTATACGGACATGTCCCGGGGCATTTTCCAATTCCAATCTCCATAACAAAGCATCTCTAGGTCTCTTTTAGTCCCTACAACCTATTTGCACATCCCGATTGCCTTCTCGTGCTCTCGTATCAACTAAGTCTTCTCTCTTCTTGTCATTTAAGCAATTGCATCTTATCATTTACATCGTTTATTGTTTGTAGCTATATTTTGATTTGCATGTTAATTGCTTAATTATTAAATGTAAATATACTTGTTACAAACCCTCTTTTTAACCCGTAATTAAATTTAGGTTAAAGCATTCAGCGAACCCGCTTTGTGTCTAAACCCTAGTTACCCTAAGGTTACACTCACACTTTTCACCCATGTTCCTCTTGTGTGGTATTCTCATGGCTTGATCCAAGTTTCTTTTTACACATGATACTAAGCTTAAGGGTCCCCTTCCCCGGTTGGCATGGGATATTATCCCTCTAACCAAGTCCATGCCCATGCTAGGTCTAAGGAAGAAGTGCCATCCTTCACTTATACATATTATGCCATCGCATGGACTCTGAAGCCATCTATGTTCGAACCACTCAAACAAGTCAAAGAGTCTAGCTTCCCTCTCCATGAGCCAAGCCATAGTGAATGTCAAGCCAAGGTTGCACATTGCCAAGTAAGCACCAAAAGGGTCAAGAATGTTCATTTTAAGTCTACATACACTTAAACTATCGTGAAGGGTACATTCTTATCTATCTATAGCTACATCCGCTATCTTTGGGTCAAGTGCTAGGGGTTTGGCTTAGAGTTGCATTCACACTTTCACCTACGGTGGAGAACTACATCGGGCTTGCTCTTATTGAAGTGGATGTTGTGCAATGCCTGGATTGGTTCAGCAGGGTTTGACCGCTAAGGTCAGTCCAGCCTCACCACACACGGGTTTCTCCTTTTCTTATCTAATAGTTGCATGAAGTTTGTTGCAGGAATCTAGGGTTATTCTACTTGTTGCAGGTCACTACCGTAATGTCCTCAATTCCGAGCGAGATGGCCTAGGCGGCTTTTCATCCATTTTGCCTTGGTCATGCCCAAGGGGCTAGTGACATCGATGGTTATTGGGTATGGTTTGCACCTTCATTTCACTTATAGGTTATGCTTCGACGTCGGGTATGTACTTTGAGGTGACTTAAGTGAAATAAGGTTGGGTGATGCTCCCCTATGGTACTTTATTATTCTATTTCTTCGTTGGGGGTAACTTAAGTGTACTTTTGGGCATAATGGTGATAAAGTAACTTAAGTTATTTTATTATTTTGTGGATTTTTCCCCAAGGAGGTCGATTAGGGTTCTTTTGGGCCTTTTATTGCAATGAGAAATTATAAAAGGAAGCACTTGGGGGAGAATAGACATTCATTCATACACTCACTCTTTTATGATATTGAAGCCATTGTTGGTTGCATGTTTTTTGCTTGTGGAGTAAGATCCCACATGAACCCTAGCTTCGATGGTGAGAGATCCACTCCTAGCTAGCAAAGAACTCTTCGGTGGTGAGAGATCCTCCCTAGTTTGCTAATTTGGAGCTTCATTCAAATCAGATTTTTAGATAATTTCAAGGGTTTGCTTAGTGTCGGAGAGAGATTATTTGGTCCATACTTCAGCCATCTACAAATCAGATTATTTCCAACGTTTGAGGCAAGCTTGGTGAATTCCCAGGAGTTTCATTCAGTTTGGGCTTTATTTATTTTCGATCTACTTACTTAGGGTTTTGCAGCAGTGTTTTCTAGAGTTTCTGGTTGGATTTTTTCAGTTTTCCAAGTTGGATCTGATTCGTTATAATTTAAATATATTGTTGTCTGAATTTCAGAATTTATAAAGATCATTTCAGCTCCTTGTGAATTTTTGGAATTTTTAGGCAGTTTCAGCAGTTAAAATAAATAAATAAAATCAGATCTGAGAGATAAAAATTATTTCTCTCTTGTTTACTGTTCTACATATTTTTCTAAGTCATTTAAAGCTTCTGGGTAGTGTTAAAAGTCATTATTCTGGAAAATACAAATTTTTCTTTGTTCTTGCATATTGTTGTCCTATAAAAATCAGAAAAATCAGAATTTCAGTTTGTTGTTATTTTGTGAATTTCAAGTAATATCCCAGAAGGGATATTTCAACTATAAGCATTGTCACATTTGTGCAAATCCTAATTTGACATAGCAAAGCACATTTCCATATCAGGTGTGAACGTCCTGAATTCGCAATACCCTTGCATAAATTAACAATTGGCTGTTGTATTCACATGATGATGCAATTTTTACTTTATTTGTATTCAAACCTAATAGAAAATACCTTGCCAATGTTTTACAGACTTATTTGATACAGTTTGGAACTGTATTTTGTATTAAATTTATGTTTTTAAGAATTTGACATATTTTTTTATGTTGCTGAATCGAAAAAAATTGGTCTACCGAGTTTGAATATGCGAACTACGGATTAGAGGATGGTGCCCCCTTTTTTATGTGTATAGGACATGACTGAAACCACCATCAAGGAGCATATTTTCAAGGCCCTATTTCCCACTTTATGATAGTCTGTCAATAACATGATTTTTGAGATTGGGACAGACATGTAAATAAGATGTAGTGTCAAATTTATATAGATGAAATAGGCCATCTGGCCCCCAACAGAGATTATACTTAGAAATCAGTGTAAACTTCTAAGGATTCCACACATTTATAGGTTTTCGAGGTCAGGACAACAAGTTGATGAATAGTCCATATTCTGCCAAAAAGAATCTTTGTTCAGATTATTGTTCCAATCAGTCGAAGTTTGTTGGAGTAAGAGCATGCCAGTCTTGTTCTGTGTTACATATGTAGATAATTTAAATCATTTAGAGGCCAATTGCAGCCCTCATATGTTCCATGCAAACATATAAATAGAAAATATCTTCTTTTTGGATGTTTGACCTAATCTATCATTTGTGTTAGCAATATATCTGCATCTTCTCCATCAAATGAATGTTTTACCCCGAAGTTACACAGGGACACGTCCCCTATATTTTGATGATGTCCCTAACGCATCGGGGACTTGGGAACATGGAGGGGACATCTTCAATTATTTTCTAATTTTTATAACTTTGTTGATGCTTTTACTTTTAAAAAGCTGTTATTTTTACCAAAAACATTGAATTATAATCTGAAAGTAACCTTAAAAACATTAAATACAGTTTAAAGTTTAAACTCCTAAATTGCATTGAATAAAGTTAAAATATTTAAATTTTAATTTTGTATATATGATTTTTAAAGCCATCACCAAAATATGGGAAAAGTTTTGCCATCCCAGAAACCTCGTCCCTTTGTCCCGTTGTCTCGCTATCCCTGAGATTTAGGCAACCATGCAGTTTGACCTAGATTCTGCCCTGCTTATTCATTTCCTTTTTTATATGCCACAATCAATGTCCTGAATTGTGAAAGTCCTGCCTTCTTTATGTTTTTTTGCACTATGGTATTTGCAGGTGTTCTTCCATTTCCTACATGTATGGATGTCAACTAAATGATCTTCTAAAAGTAATGCATTAAATTCATTCTGAATTTGGATTTTCTTGTGAGATATTATGCTATGAAATATTTTAATGATACAAAGAAAACTGTGTAATGGTTAAGCGTAGCATTTTCTGTTGGTTTCTCTTGAATAAAGTGGTTGCCCTAAACATATTGTTCTTCAGAACAGTGCTCCGTGTTCATGTCTTTATGTAAATCATTTGTTTCCTATTTTTCAGTTATATGAACATGAAATTATTTTTCAAAGCAGAAGAGCAGTATTACTAGATGTTTACGTCAGATTGATATTCTTGTTTAGTGAGTGTGCTTGGGTGGATTGTGTGATCACTTGGTGATGTGGAGTTTGTTTCGGGTAATTTCTTCCATGGAGTTTCCACATATGCTCACTAGACTGATATTGAATATACTTTTGGCATTGTTGTGATGGTCTGCGTGCCCAACCTTAAAATTGAGACAATCAGTACATATACATGCCTAGTGCGCATCCATATTTGCATTTGAGCCCTAAAATTATTTTGAACTTTCAAATGATTTTGTCTATAATTCATGGATATACATAACTTTTGTCTAATAGCCCATGCACACAATTTTACCGTGTACCTCACAACCTGCACCAAAACACTTTCACAATCATTTCTAAATTTCTAATTAGATGTTTAATTTTTGTGGGATGTATAACCCATAGTTCGCATACTCCTACTCGGCAAATACTCGTTGGACCAAAAAAATTGACTTGGCAATACTGGGAATACTTGGCAACTTAAAAAATACGCAAATTTCTTTAAAAACATAAATTTTAAGCAACACATAGCTACAAAATGTATCAAATGAGTCCATAAAATGTTGGAGAAGTGTTTTCTATTAGATTTGAATACAAATACAATACAAAATCGCATCATCATGCGAATACAACAGCCGGCTGATAAGTAATATGAATTTATGATGATTGACATTGAAAAATATCATCATAAATTTAAGAAATGTTGTAATAAAATATATAATAGTGGTGTATACTACTAAGAAAGCAAGAGTAGTAATGGAATTGACCTGGATATAAAATAAATTATAACTTGGAATCTGAAAACTGCTGTTGAAAATGAGAAACTGATATTTTTTTCTAATGGAACTGATTAATACCGTTGCTTACCAATATGCATACTTACCTTATATTTATTTTCAATCTCCTTTCCTATTCTAATCAATCAGATATTTTATGTTCCTTCTATGATTCAATTTGTGTATATTCCATATATTTCCATTATATACATGTGTGGTATGTAACACTTTCTTTCTTTCTTAACTGCATCTAGTTTTCAAGAAGAAAGGATTTGAAGTACTTGATCATGAAAATATTTGGAAGTGCAGTATAGAACTTAACTGTCATCAAAATAAAAGTTTAGACAGTATAAACAAGACGGCACGGATACGGATACGCGAATACGGATACGGTACAGTTTCGCACGCTGAAACGGCAAATTTTTAAAAATCGCGGGTACGGTACGCTTTTGGGTACGTTTTATATATATATATATATATATATATATATATATATATAAGCATTTGCATACTTATTGAAATTTAATACTTAGTCATGGTGCATTTACACCTATATTTGGCGAAGTCTTTCTTTTCACATTACATCATGTAGTAGCAGAAGAGGTCTTTTACCACTCATCTATAACAAATCAATTTACAAAGTATCAAATTACTGATACATTGCTTTTCAAAATAAATAAGTATTTAGATTGTACATTCTAAGGAAATGATCAAGAAAACAAGTGTGGTAATAAAAATTATCTGAAAGGAAGGAGTTGAACATGGCAACTCCATTTGCTTCATATTTCTCTATCACAGTTATTTATCTTAGTGACTGTGATAAGATTCAAGGAGTTTTGATTGTTCATGGTGACCTTCCTTGATCCACTCAACACGATAGTATTGTCTGGCATATTTCCCGAAACATCATAACTAAGCAGGAAAAATATGGATCCAAGCTGGCAGGTGGGACGATTAGTCCGAGCACGGGAGAATACTCGCCGAGTTTTGGCGAGTACTCGCCGAGTTTTGGAAAGCTATCCAATATTTTTAATTACTAATCTGTCTCACAGCGATCAAAGTTCATGATTCTTTCGTAAGATTGCAAGAAGTTGCTTGGTCCAAAAAGGTGCAAAAATGGATTTTATGAAAATAAGAAAAATATTGCCATCAATGCGTAGAGCTCGAGAAAATATACACTTTTAGAGAAAACGGCACCTGAAACGGAGCCACAGAATGAAAGTTATGGCACATGCAAGTTTTTGCTTTGCCACATCTTCCCTAACCTTTCCAAAAATGGCAAAAAAATTGTCCTTGTGATTTTCACCACAAATCCAAAAAGGAAAGAAAAGTTCTCATCTTCGTTGTCTTTGGCAAGTTTTTTTTGGATGGGTACATCTAGAAACGTACTACGGACACAAGGTACGGCAAAAAAAAAGAAACACCGCATCATTGGCAAGTTTTTTTGGGCGGGTACGTTCGGAAACATACCTACAGACACGAAGTGCGTTATGGGTACTGCAAAACCGTACCCATAACATACCCCCGCGGTGTCTGTAGGCACGCTTTCGGGCGTATCCGCAGCGTGCCAATCCTTGTACAACCATACCCATAACGCACTCGTGTTTGTGGAGTGCACGTTCCTGAGACGTACCCATAGCGTACACAATCCTCATACTAGTACCGGGTACGCTTCTAGGTCAAGCATTACGAGGACCTATATGGCGTTTCCGCATGCGGTCTAGAGTATAAAAGGTAAGAGAGTTCTCCTAATAAGGTATGGACTTCAATTCAGGTTAAAAATCTTCAAGATATGATCCATGGCCTTTTTCCAACGAGTCTTCACAGACTATTGTATAAAAAAATCCAAAATCATACTATCTATTTTAAGGCTCAAGAGTTATGTATAGTTAACTTTTCCACTTTTTCCTTTTTGAATTTCACATGTCCGGCAAGTTAAAAACACAGACTCGCCGAGTTGTGGTGAGTACTCAACAAGTACTCGCCACAACTCGGCAAGTCATTCTGACAGTATTCGTTTGAACAAACGAGTGGCGAGCACTCGCCGAGTTTTCCTACTATGGTATAACCTATGTAAATTCATCCCAAGATTCTCAATCATGACCAAATTTTATGAGTAGTCATTACTTGAATGACTTTTCTCTAAAGCAAGTTGGTTAATAATCACGAGACAAAGGGACCCACAAAGCACACAAGCACCTCTACCGATTTATTAGTGTGGAAAAACAATGGTTATTGGAAAATCCACCACTGGGCCTTTTCACCCTCTAACTTTTTCCCCAATTGGTAAAGGTTCAAGCACATGTAATGCCTTTGTGGAATCAAACTCAAAATTTGTACCACTGAAATAGTTTGAATTTTCCAATTTTTTCTTCTATAATCATGGATATACATACATGATTCTTGTGTAAAGCACCCTATAGCCCATGCACACAAGTTTTGGGGTCCCACTAGGTGTTTTACACTGCACTCTCAGTACCTCACACCGATGCACAAAGTGCTTCCACAATCATTTTTAACTAGATGTTTAATTTTTGTGGGTTTTTTAAGAAATATTATTGATCAATTTTCATGAGTGGTAGTCATTCCATTCATGGCCTTTCTCTAATGCATGTTGGTTAATAATCACAAGGTAAACAGACCCACATAGCACACAATAACCTCTACTAATTTATTAGTATGGAGGAAGAACAATAGTTATTGGAAAATCAAACACTTTGGGCATTTCTCCCTCTTACCTCTTCTCCAACTGGTAAATGTTGTAGCACATGTACTGCCTTACAAGCCTCCCTCATTTCACAATTATCTCAATGTGGAGTCAACCCTTTTTTTTTATTGCATAAAGAGAGCTTCCGTGGTCATTTTTATCACATGTTCAATACTTGTGGGATTTTGAATTTTTTTGGTGCTAAATAAATGAGGCTTTTATCAGGCTCCTCAACTGAAAAATTCAAATGAAGTTGAACCTCCTCCTTTATTAAATTTGGAAAGATCACAACATTGTTTTGACATAACCCGTTAAAGTTTAGACGTAATGGTTACCCAAAAAGATGCAGCAAAAGTCCAAGCAACCAAATAAATTATTTTTAAAAAAACAGGTCTAATGCAGTCTACCTTGTTGTTCCCCTAACAGCTATAATGCTAAATAAAAAGCAACTTAAGCACAAGCTATTTGATCCTTCACCAGTAGTCCTGCCTGTTCATGTGACCTGCCATGAGCTGCAAGAATGGCATCCTAGCATCTGAGGTGTTTAATCATTAAAGCAGCATTGTGGATGCCCTCAAGGGAAGACTGGGATGATGCTCATGCCTCCTTGGAATGTTTTGTGCTGCTTTCCAACCGCCCTTTACTCGAGTCTGCTGCTTCCAGTTGTCACTTCTCTTCCACAATCCTCTGCCCTGACTTTGGTCACACCATCTACTTGATGCTTTGCACCATTATTGCCTTCCAATACTTTCCCCTCTTGTAGTCAACTAGTTGTTTCCACAAATGAGCCATTATTCTCAGCTTGGTTTGTCAAGTAATGATGTTTTACACATCTAGCAAAAATCAGATTGAGACAAAGGTTGTAATTGTTTTGCCTACTGTTAGGTAACTAGGTTTAATGTGCAGACAAATTCTTCGAGGTGATGCCCAATTGCTGTTGGTGTTGTGAAGGCAAGACCGGGGTCCAAATAGTTGGTATGTTGTGGAGATCCTCATTGACATTATAGCCAATGATACAATGTATCATGAATAGGCCAGCTTTGTTTATGAAAAATAGACATTGCAAATAGTTTCTCAGTCATCTTTTTCTGTAAACAAGATGGTAAAGCATTCCCTTGTCCAATCATGTCTCCAGATTCCCATGAATATCATTCTAGTTGTCTATCATCCACTTTATGGGTGTGAAATATGGGCCAGCAGCATACCATTATCAAAATGGAAGCAAATTGAGAGAATTCAAAAGCATATGATTACCAACAAATTTAAGTTGAAAGTTTCGGTCCCTTATGAGATTCTTTTAGCTGAAACAGGTGCAGTTCCAATTGAAGCCATTGCTATGATTTGACTTCTAAGATACCTCAACAAAATTGAACAGATGACAACAAACAGGTGGCCCAACATTGTCTTCAAAGAGCCATTATGCAGGAGGAAGAGGTCATGGATGAATCAAAATATCAAGTGGATGAAGAAATGGAATATTGAATGGAAAACATGGCCCCAAGGCAATAAAGAAATACAAGCATTTGTTATTGATAAGGTCCGCAAAACTATGTGGGACAATAGAGGCAGAAAAAAGAGATACTATCTCGAAGAATTTAACTACACTTGTGACCATCAACAAAAGGCATACATCGGGGCCCTCATTCCGTGGAGAGCTAAGATTCTCATAGCTCAACTAAGGACAAACTCCCACCGGCTTAGATGTGAAACAGTAGATGGAAAAGGCCTAAAGAAAAATGGGAAGAAAGACTTTGTGTCTTTTGTTCGGATGGGGCAGTGGAATCAGAAAAACACTTTATTATAGATTGCAGTGCCTATAATGACATTCGTTCCAGATATGCAATCAATTTCAAGACTTTGTCATTACAGGTTCTGTTTGATGAGGAGTGGATAACTGGTATGGGAGACTTCATCATCAAGATTAACAAAAGAAGATCTGAATTGGTGAATTCTGAAGAAAGTGGTTTTACTGTCTCATAGGCTATTTTTAGCCTCGTGGACGTTAAAAGTTTTCTTTCTTTCTTCTTTCTTTCTTTGAGCCTCTTAATAGAGGGACGTTGTCCTATGAATCAGCCGATAAAAGACCATTCTTTAAAAACCAATGTATCTTGAATTTTCCTAGGTAGCTGGTACGTACCTATAGGGCACGGGTATGGGTACGGTATGTACCCAATACGCAATCGGGTACAAGACACCGGGGTATGCCCAGGGCACGTCCAAAGTACCCAGACATACCCGGTACTGGTACTGCTCTACGTACGCCTGTCCGTACCCACAGTAAAAACAGCAATGTTTTTGGGGGATCAATAGATGGGATTACGTAAATGATTCAACTGTGGTAAAACAAGGGCATTCACAGAAGTACCTAAAACAATGGCTGAAACTGCAACAGTTGAGATGAGTTTGGGTAATGTAGGATCAAAAAATGCAGTGGCAGCATCTCCACTAGCAAGTAAGACTAATGCAGGAATAATAAGAGAAACCCCAAAGGAATCTGAACTGCCAGATTTGAAGGGAGCTGGTAATAGCCAGAATTCCAGTCCAGTTATGTGATTTGTTATTATTTATGATTATAATTGGACATTGTAACATTTGGAGTTTGAACAATGTACTTGTTCGAAGTTCAATCAATGAATATCACGACAAAATGCATTGAATTATTAATATGTTATTTGGCTATTTCACTTATTTAATAATTTGTTTACTCTATTCATGTATAAGGCTGAATTTTTGTTTATTTGGCTATTTTTAAAATTATATATATATATATATATATATATATATATATATATATATATATATATGTATGGCCATACCCAAATGCCGTACCTGGGCCCCCAAAAATTGCCGTACCAGCATACTGGATCCCCGTACCCGCACCGTACCCCATACCAGCTACCTAGGTTCTAGGAAAAAACAACAGCTTTTTAAAACTAAAAACATCAGAGAACTTTTGAAAGATTTAAATAAAATTGGGGTCGTCTCCTCTAAGTCCCCCGAGTGCCCAAGTCCCCAAAACATTCGGGACATTTGGGACGTCACGAAAATCTAGGGGATGTGTCCCTGCATAGCACTGGAACACAACAAATGCCTACATATGAACAACTTTCATGTTTCAAAAAGGGTCACGAGGCTTTGTTGTCGGACAGGAGAACAGGCAACTTGCATTTTCACAGGCAGGTTCCAGGTATGTTTAAGCATAACCATATTACAACCTACTACTGAGTAGACTAGCCACAAAACGTAAATGAAATAATTGCTTACTAGTTAAGATGTAAGCATTCATAGGTTTGGTGCAGGACCCATCTGAAAATTGATTGGATGTGTTACTGTGTATGCTCCTGATTCCAGTATATTTTGAGCATCAATTTTACATTCGGCAGTTGCTGTAAAAGAAACCTTCCCCTTGTAGGCATAAACAAAAATACTCTATGTGTGAGTCATGATTGTGTCAGGCTGTCAGAATAGTTAGATACTTTGAATTTGGGTAAATCCAACACCCCCTCTGAAGCCACAAGCTGGCTCGAGCTCACCTAGCCTGGCTCTAGAGCCATGTTGGAAATCATGTATCAGCTAGACTCGAACCTAGGACTTCCCATCTGCACACTAGGGCACTCTCCCACTGAGCTACCAGCCCCTCACAAGTTCTAATTTTCCTGAGGTATGCATTGGCCTTCCAACATATGCATGGTAAAGGCATTTCTATATTTCCTGTGGCTGCACACATAGGATGTCTGATGTAAAGAAATGTTTGGAGCCAAAGAAATTGAGCTGATAATCGCAAAGAATTAAAGCTCCTTTATCCACTTTGTTAGAGACATGGAGATATATGTACATGGTTGAGAGTGGAACATCCCAGTCAGTAGCACTCCTCAATTTGAAGAGATCTAATGCCTTCTAGTTCTAATCCTTGAAATTGCTAATCACTCAATTCATATTGTAAGATTCTGTCTGCTTCTATGCTTCATGATTTGACAATTATATTCCATAAAAGTTACATGCTGACACATAAATGGCATGCTGATATAATCATCCAAAGATTTGCAGAGACATGATTGATATGTTGATGTTCCAATCTAAAGTGGTAGAACTTAGCATCAGGTTGCAACACTCAAGCATGCATCCATGTGTATATATCTGGCATTTGGATATCACACGCATCATTATGAAGTATGCTAAGTGTACTTAGCTAAATCTTAAGCGTATATAACTGCGACATGGGAAAAACAAGGAAAAGAAAAAGGGATTAAACAATTTTTCCGACAAAACCCAGGGCAATACATTTTGAGTAATGTTATGAAATATTTTTAACCAACTATACCTTAAACATTATTTATATTCAATATTTGTTCAATAGAATTATGATGTCAGCATTCGTGTTAAACACGTGTAGTTTACGATTTGTGAATGTAATATATTTTATAATTTATTTTGACCATGTATTTTTCAAGAATGTGATAACCATAGTTACCAGGTTCAGAAATCTGATTAAATTCGAAGGGTAAAAATTCGGAAAATTCCGGTTCGAATATATATACTTATATTATTGTATATCAAAAATTATAACTAGAAATAAAAAATAAAATAGCTTTTATATTAATTATTATTCATTAATATAACTATATATATTAAATTTAAATTTATCATTAACTAAAAAATACAAGTCTACATTATATATACTCTTTACTAAAACAATCATTAACTAATAAATACATCTTTATGTCAAAGTTAAAAATTATTAATTAACATTCATTAACATATATATAAATATATAATTCATTTATCTAGCTAAAAATACATAAATAAACATTAATACTTAATATTATA
This sequence comes from Taxus wallichiana var. yunnanensis, assembly GCA_018340775.1. NCBI lineage: Eukaryota > Viridiplantae > Streptophyta > Pinopsida > Cupressales > Taxaceae > Taxus > Taxus wallichiana. The sequence goes on from CM031243.1 coordinate 524,559,885, forward strand.
AAAAATAAACAAACAAAACTATAAAATAAACAATCACAACTATAAAATAAAGAAAACAAGAATATAAATTTAAAAAGGAAACAAACAAAAAATATAAATTAAAACAAAAGTAATCACTTTTATAAAACTATAATATAAATTTAAAAAAGTAAACAAGGAAAATAATTTAAAAAAACAAGATAAATTAAAACAAGCATGAAACCTAAATCAATACATTAAAACAAAAAGAAGCACATACCTGGTATGTAATCACCGTCGTCGTCGCTGCCTAGCTCAAGCTTCTCTTTGCTGCAGATTCAAAGCTTCCTCTCTCAAAGAATGGAGGATACCTGGTCATTGGTCAGACTGCAAACGTAAACTTGGTCGCTGGTTAAAGATGAAGCTTCCCCTGGAGTATTCAACCTCTGCTCAGCTCGAGCGACCAGCTTGAAACCCGTTTTGTAAGGGTTTCTTTAGTGTTTTTTTTTAAATTGTTAGAGCGAACCGGACCGGATTTATCCGGCTGCTCTTAGAAATTCGGTTCGAGCCGGATCTGGCCCAGAACTGGCTGAACCTGATAACTATGCTGATAACTATGCTTATAAAGATGGAACCAACTAAACCACTGTGCATGTGTGCCCAAATAGTGAGGTTCTGATTGTATAGCTCAATCACTTAAAAATTATTAAAGATCATAATATACTTCTCTGCAAGCCACGCAACAAAGGAAGATGCACATTACTAAAGGTTCATCAGCCTAATATGTTAGGAGAGGTTCAAGGGGGAGAATTCAACTCCTGCTTAGGATTGTCCAGCGTCACTCCCTCAGTCCTGTTCATTCTCATGTGAGAATCATCAGCATTGGCTCTTCACAATGATAAACGATGATGCTGTTTGTTCTTCTTGCATAAGACATTTAGTTTTGTCAGCTCCATGCTACCTTGAGGAGTCCTTCCCTCACATGACTATTTGTACTTGTACTTGATTCTTATGATTTGGGATTTATCTGCTTTTCGTTAACCCTCTTGTCATGATTACACTTCTTCAGTACTTAGTGTTTAGTTACGTTTCATAACCATGGATCATTTTACCCTAGTACTTCTCTGTTATTACTGAATGTACTTTTCAAGTCTCAATAACCTACATTTGGTCATCTTTGGAGATTAATATAATCCCTCATTCTTTCTGAAACTACTGTCAAGAAATCACTGCCTCATAGAAGGTCCTTCCACACCAGAATGTCAATAATACTCTTTTGCAGGTTGAACCAATATATCTTGCCTGTTTTTTTGAAAATAGGAAACTCCAGATATAATATGGAAGAAAAAGATTTCAATATTCATCAATACCAAAGAGGAAAGGCTTTTAACTTTACAGGAAACAAGATTTGAGGAGTACCCCAGAAATTAATATGAAAGAAGAAACATATATTTCTAACCAAAAGCTCCCTTGGTTTCCTCTCAAGGGCTTTAAATATCGGTGCATCATGAGAAACAAGAGTTTCGGTTCAATATAAACAGCTACCTAGATTTACCCAATCAGGTAATCAGCCAAGAATGTGTTGAAAACCTAAAACTACCTACTTTGCTTTTCGCAGGAAACTGCGAATGTTGGCCTGGGAATGGAAATGGGAAGGCATGTCACTCAAAGCAGCAATCTGGTGATATCAAGTTGAGTAGGATGGAAATAAAGTAATGGTTCAGTCACAGAAGTTTTTTCCAGAAAGTTTGTCATACATCAATTTCTATGTACATGAAGAATCTTTAGTTTTGTTAGGGCCTCTGTTAGTTTTCATCTTGATCCTTGCATGTGTGTATCTTCTACATTTTCAAATTAGGAATACATGAGATGATATATACTAATACACATTTTACCTGAAATTTATCCGAAACCATATGACGAAGTCGTTGATAGTAGACTGGACCAATGAATATTTCACAAGTGAGCTCTGTGCCAAGTAGGCCACTGTATAGGACTTCCGTTCCATGAAAATTAAATCCATACGAAGCTAAAATCTGACCATAATCATCGACAGCAGAACCTGAGCCATGCTTTTTCTTAGTATGTCGTTTCCCTATTAACCTTGCAAATGGAGTTGCATCAACAAATTTCCCCTCAAGGCTACCACCCTACCAAGAAACACAAATTTCAATCAGAAATCATTTCTAGAGTCACTAATATTAAATCTAAAGATGCATGTAATCAATTTTAACCATAAAAAAATATGATCACAAATAGATCCTCTAAAAACAATTAGTGTCACAAACATGATATAATTATGTATATGAGCTGAGACCAGACACATTTCCAAATCAGAAAATTAATAATATATTCTACCTAACGTTAGAATGCAGTCATGTAGCAAGGTATCTGCATTATAGCTCTAAAAGAAAAGAAAATATTATGTAGTCACACATTCAGCAGTTAGCATTTGATTTAGCACATAACAGATGTATTGAGTATACCTTCCATTGCTAGGATATGGGTATGGGTTCAGGTAGGGATTTGGTATGTGGATACATCGATTTTTAAAAACCCCTGGGTATGACACATCTTAGGTACGTCCACACACACACACACATTTTACTCATTTTTTAGTCCATAAGAAATACAAAACTTGAAAAATATAGTAGGATCAAGGTTCAAAACATTCAATATGCTTAAAATTTTACATTTTCATTGATCATGTGGCTGCCATACATATGATATATGAATATCATGTCAATATGAATACAAATAATCTAGAATATATCATCATATATGGACTCTCCTGCCTTGATCCATTCTTTACATCGCTTATCACATCTTATCACTCTACTTCTCTCCGCCTCCCATATGGCTGCTTGTGATTCCCTCACCTAAGTTAACCAACCTTCTTTTCCTAACTTCTCACCTCCACTATAAACCAACTCAATCCCTTCTCCCCATAGTTGACAAGAGTGTGGTTCAAGCACTCATGAACATCATCCCCATTTGGGCCACACAACTAGCATAGATTGTTCACACTTGCCTAACTTCTCACCTCCACTATAAATCAACTCAATCCATTCTTCCCATTGTTGACAAGAGTGGCAACTTGCCTAAAAAGATGAAAATTTTGTTTCAAGGATATTTTAGTGTTCTTATGATTGATGTAAGAGGTGTGACGAACTTACCTACCATATATACATGTGTGATTAGGCTATAGCAGATCATTTGAAAACTAGTTATTAGCAGTTTTAGCCAACTACAGTAGCTCCTTGTAGAGGGCAGTGTGCTACTGTTCTTTAGGGCTCCCTCCAGCAGTAATTTTGCATTAATCATTTTGGAATAACTGCTATCTCAAGGCGTCGTGGTAATTATCTCAAGCACTTATATTAAAAAGTAAGTAGTAACTACTTCTATTATGTACATATGTTCTCCACTAGGACCACAGCTGTCATCTTTGCTCCCTCCAAGAGGTGGAGACCAAGGAACACTTCATTTTTAGATGCCCCATTTACTATGAGATCTAAGGAAGATATCATTGTCTCTACAAGGACTCATGCAACACTCTATCTACTTTCTTTAGATATCCAGACCAACAGTGTTTGGCTCTTTATCTTTGCAAGGTCATCATCCTCTGGCACAAATCCCTACAGGGGTGACTAGAGGCTCTAGAGCCCCCATGTTGATCACCTCTTTTTCCCAACCAAACTAGGAAACAAGCAACATGAAGCGCCCTTTGGACATTGGTACTTCACAAATCAGAGCTGATAGATTAGTTAGGAGACGCTTCTCTTAGCACAGCATGACTACTCAAATAGCGTAGATCCCCTAACCTGCTCTCCCTCAACATCACGGTTCTACTCCTTCCCATTGGCATGGCTTTGTACCTTTCTAACCACATGGATCTACTACTTACCGGCTTCCCCCAAACCACAAGGGTAGACTCATATTACGAGTTTTTCTACTGATTTTATTTATTTTAAGTACATGACACTCAAGGACAACGCTTACGATGACTTACTCATCCCATCAGTTCGAGCCTTGACAATCATTTAGGAGTTACCCCCAAACATGTGCTACCGCTTCAATCGCATCCAGTCTATTTGCAATCTTGGTGTACGAGGATTACACCATGACATGAACAATCTCAAGGGGAACCCACTCCTTGCACCCAAAACATGTGCCCGTAACACCCATATTATTGTTGCCTCTATGTACCCATCAATAGGGTTTTCCCTAGCCAACTAGGCATTGGCTTATTCTACTTCTAGAACTACACCGGCATTGGATGTTAGAGGAGATCCTAGAGGAAGCGCTCTACTTCCCCCTATGGTCTCCTAACCTGGCTCAGACGACTCATCCACTTTAGCACAAACAACAATATTCGATGACATTTCCTTCCAATCTTCATCTGCATATGCTTTTGAGGCTCTTGTTCGCCCTTCATTTGCTATTTGCATCGGTTTCACTACCACCTATGTTAGTGGCCACTACTTTATTTTGTCTTATGTACTTCTATTCCTTCATTTTGCTAATAGGATGCTCTTGTCCTAGAAATTGCTATTGTCAACTGCCGTATCCTTGAGTCCCATTGACCAACTTTAGGTCATTTGTGGAAATTAAATTAATTTCAGCTCTAAGTCAACACGTTAAAAGTATGCACCTTGAGTACTAGTTGGTAGTAAACCAGACTGACTAAAATTCTATATGTATTGATAATTTCAATGTCTACAATCTAAGAAAACTGTACACAATATCTGCACTATTATACAACATAAAAATCATGGACCACACTGCAGCCAAGGATGAGATGATATAGAGGTAATGCAAACAGGAAATAAAAAATAGAAGAATACTTGGAAGGATAAGATCTCCACAAAGTACTATGAAAAACTAGGAAACAGTTTTATTTGACAATGGTATAATTTGTCAAAGAATTCAATTGGTGTTACAAACTTTTGGTCATCAGTGGACATTAATATAATTTCAATTTTAAATCAACACATAAAATGCATGCACCTTGAGTACTAGTTTTAGTACACCAGATTGACAAAAATTCTATATGTATTGATGATTTCTATGTCTACAATATAAGAAAAATGTAGACACTAGCACTGTTATACAACTGAAAAACATGGACCAAACTGCAGCCAAGGATGAGGCAATATAGAGCTAATGCAAACAGGAAATAAAAAAACAACAGAACAATTGAAGGATAAGATTTTCACAAAGTACTATAAAAACTAGGGAACAGTTTTATTTGACAATGGTATAATTTGTCAAAGAATCCAATTGATGTTACAAATTGGATAAGGACGTGATCAACCGAGGGGAAGAGGTTAAAAGTTAAAATTTGTGATGAGTATTTTCCACTGCATCATTTTAAATCTTGATTATGTTACCTTGCCTATTCTTAGAGCATGACTATTTTACGACATGGGGTGCCGAGACTTGGTATACATGATTTTATTAGTATATAGGACATTATTATCTGTACTCCTATTTTGCGGCATGGAGTGGCAAGTTATGCTACATCTAGTTTAATCAGTGACATTATGATAGGACTCATATCAGACACTTTACTCCTTTTTGCTATGTGGCTGATTATGATGTTATATTGAGATAGATGTTTTACCTGAGTTTATAATGTCATGAAGTAGAACTTGAAACAGATTATAATGTGGGCAGAAATATTAGATGATTATAATGTTAAATTGATGTACTTGCTAATGGTGATTCTAATTATGTGGTGAATTATATTATTTGCGTCTTAGCCTTCACGTAAACATCAATTAAACTTACCAAAACAATATTAGCATTTTAATTAGGGTGTTTTAGTGTGGAAATTTTATGCATTACAAAAATAATTCCTTCAGTGTTGCAACCTTAATGCAATCTTTTAGAAGCTACTCTACTGGTAGATGCATGACATCTCCGTCCAAATAAAACTTGTATGAAGGGAAGAACAGCATCATTTTAGCTTTCAAGGTTCTCATACACTCCTCAAATGACTGAAACTGAATAATAAGAGTGCCATCCAGAGCAGTCCAAGCCTTGTCAAAACTGATTTCTTTAAGGTCCACGATCCCATGCACATACTGGTGAGCTTTGGGAGGTCACAAACACAAAGGTTGAGTTCCTTCACTTGTTCCGCTCTTTCTTTTTTGAAATTTATCTGCACAAGGAGTCCGATGAGACCAGGTTCTTTGTCTTTTTGACCATTTCACCAACAAGTATGGTCTTTGACTTACTTTTAAATGGATCACTGTCAAGCAATGGTTTTGGTTTTCAGTTTCTCATGTTGGATAAGGATCTACAGTTCCTTGCTTTCTGTATCATTATCAAACATTACTTTTTACAGGTGTAATATTCATCAGATAGAGGATTTGAGGCTGCTCATGTTTTGAAAGTTTATATCCTGAAAAGCTGCAACTGAGCATAGTTTTATTATAAAACCTGCAATAATATTGTTCTCCTACAGCGACTCTAAAGCTCCGGGAATCAGTCATGAAGTTCAGCTCCTAAAAACACTAGATCAGAGATCTGTCTGTAGAGCCTACTGTATTGGTTATTAAAAACTTGGTTTTATGAAACAGAGCTTTTTTGAGGCAAGGGGATTTCCTATTCCTCCCCAGAAATTTTCATGGATTTCAAACCATAAAATTCTGGAACAAGGATTTTCATAAATTTCTACCTGTATATCTTCTCAGACTGTCTGCAAAAAGCTCGCACAAGGACAGACAGAAAAATTTAAAATACCACACAAATCCCCTCCACTGAAATGCCTACAAAATTGATAGGGAATGAAATTATATAAAAGGTGAAAATGCTCAAAACCAATGTTTGGGAAAAACAGGAGCGGGTTTGTGACACCCCAAATTCCAGGTTCGGATCCCCCACTTACAGGTTAATAGCTCCCCATCTGGTTTTCACATAAAGACCCGCTGCAATGTTTATAAAAGCTAGGACGCTAACATGCTCTTATATTTTCGGAAGTGAAACAATTCAAAACAGAAACAAAAAATTCAAAAAGAAATTTTAATTAATGCCCAATTCCAGAAAAGGTTTTTGTTTTGACTGTGTTTACCTAGAATTTCCAGCTGTGATGAGTTCAATGAAACTTTGCTTGTGCATAATTCTATCTAACGAAAATGCTGGATGATTTTCCTCAAGCCCTTTACAAATATGAATCTTATACAAAAATTAAATAAATGTACTTTAGAATGGTATTAGATTCATCACAGGTGAGTATCGCAGGCATCTAAACTTCTTCTCTCTGAAAATTACAAATTACAGTGTTTTTCATAAGCTGGTGTAGTTCCAGTGACCATAATTAGTTCCTGGAACAAGAAACATGGAATAACACAATAAAAAAAGAGTAGTCCTGAATGAAAAATAATATATGATAGCTTCTGTGTCCAAAACCATCAGAAAGGTACCTTTGCAGCAATAGACTCTAGGAGCATCCCGATAGTCATTCGGGAAGGAAATGCATGTGGATTAATTATTAGATCTGGACGCATTCCTGTCACTGCTGAAAACGGCATATCAACATCAGGCCACAACTGTGAGCAAACTCCCTTCTGTCCATGTCGACTACTGAATTTGTCACCAATGATGGGATTTCGCCACGGCGGATGCGTATTTTGACCTGCAAGTCAAGAAATTCAATTAAACTGTAGAAAAAATGCAAAATAATCAATTAATCAAGAAAACTATTGAAAGGAAAGAAATATTTAGAAGAAAACATCAAGCACTACATTTCAGTTTGTGCTGGCATTGAAACATTTTCTCAACACATAGTACAGTGAAACCTTTGCAGCATGCGAATGGCACAAGCAACTTGAGCACACTTGTAAATTCAATAACTCAAGTTTAAATTAGAATGGATACTATGCCTCAAATTGTAGAGACAATACTCATAGAGCAAATACAAATTTAGTTTTGTGCGCACCATTTCTGACCATAAGATTTTGGACTGTTCAAACAGAATTTATTTACATCCATTAGAAGATAAATACAACCACAAGTGGAATTTCATGGTGAAGATGATTTTTCAACTAAGGATCTCTCACCATGTACAACAGAAACTAAAGATATATGGAAGCATGCAGAGTATTGAGCATTCCCTTCTCAATACACCTTTATCATGGAGGATTAAAAAGGATTAGCACCCACCATTTCTATGAGATATCCCCAATTAATATCTAAGTAGATAACCTGCAAGAGAAACAAGGCAACAGAAGCCGATCAAATTCCCCATTCTGTGGCAACCTTTGGTTTAGATGCCAAGACCCAGGGGTATTCTTCTGTCAAAGTGTCCGAGAATTGCACCCGTTCCATTCCTCATACCCTACGTTACCAGCAATGAGAAATGAGAAGCCACAGTGGAAAGGAAAATGTGACAAGAAATGGACGTGAAAAGGTTGCAAGAAACACACATGCACGAGCGCGCACACACACCCACACGCACACATATACGTATGTATACGCATGTATGTATGTATATATACATACATACATATTGTATGTATATGTATACATACATACATATTGTATGTATGTGTGTGTGTGTGTATATCTGTGTGCGTGTGTGTTTATGTATATGTATGTATGTATATAAGTCTACACATTGCTTACAATACAAAAAAATATAATACAAACACAATAATGAAGATGCATGAAAGTTAGCAGCCATTGCTGAGAGAATTTGGCCTAAAGCCCTTCATATTGCTTTGAGTTCGCAAGGATCTTCTGGAGGTATTATTACTTTATGGGATCCTAAGGCTGTTACAGTGTTATTCATGGAGGGCTTTTAATTCATGTGTATTCTAAAGTAGATGCCCAAAATTTTGTATTAATAAATGTTTATGCCCCTCTGGATGTGGGTGCTAAACAAAAACAATGGAATCAGATATCCTGTATGGCTAATCTGTTTACAAAGGCCCCTCTTATTTTAGGAGGAGATTTTAATACTATTCTCAATCTACAAGAAAAACAAGGTGGAAATAAGCAGTTGGATTCTAGTTCTTCAATTATGTCTCAACAGATCCAGTCACTCCATTTAGTGGATGTTCCAACGGGAAATGGTGTTATGACATGGAATAATAGAAGACAAGGACAGCAGTGTATTATGGAAAGATTGGATCGATTTTTAGTATCTGAAGAATGGTGGCTAAAAGATTTTGTTCCTAAGGCAAAGCTTCTGAATAATATTGGTTCCGATCACTGGCCTGTGTCTATTGAGTTAGGGAAATCTTATCGGCATTATGTGCCCTTTCGATTCCAATTGATGTGCTGCGGCATGAGAATATCAGAAATTATATCCAACAGTGGTGGGTGGAGGGTAAACCAAGGTATGGTACTCAGATGTATTCTTTTGTTAAAAGGTTGGATTATCTTAAGTCCAAACTTAAGAAATGGAACTGGAGTGATTTTGGAGATATAAAGGCTAGGAAAACAGTATTCTGGAACAACTGGAAGCTATCAATTCTCAAATGCGCCAACAAGGAAATATAAGTGATTTTCTTCAGCAAGAACAGATTTTAAAAGCTAAATTGACAGAATGGGAAATTCGAGAGGAAATAATGTGGAAGCAAAAATCTAGAATTCAATGGTTAACTGAAGGAGACAAAAATTCTGCTTTCTTCCATAAATCATTACTAGATAGAAGAGTGCATAATCATATTAATTCTCTGAAGAGCAAAGAGGGACAGCAGATATATTCTCTGGATGAAATGAAACATGAGGTTATGTTTTTTACAGAATTATTCACAGCTCAACCTCTTAATTTAGAGAACCAACAAAAAGTGTTAGATGTTCTACCTCGGTTGATTTCTCAAGAGGAAAATGAACAACTTATTCAACCAATTACCTGTGTCCGGATGGATTTCCCATTGAATTCTATCAAACTTTTTGGGATATCATTAAGTATGATTTACTTAGTGTTGTGGAAGAGGCTAGAATTTCAAAAGCTATGCTTAAGGAAATAAACAAAACATTCATTTCTCTCATTCCCAAATTTGCGGATGTGACTGAAATTTTGGATTACAAACCTATAGCTCTATGCAATGTTTTGTATAAAATTATCACAAAAGTCATGGCGGAAAGATTAAAACCTCTTTTACATAAGATTATTTCCCTTGAACAAGGAGGGTTTGTTCCAGGATGTCAGATTCATGATGAAATTGCTTTGGCTCAAGAAATCCTGCATTCTATGGATCTCCAGAAATCTCCTTATATGTTTATTAGATTGGATTTATCCAAAGCATATGATAGAGTGGACTGGAAGTTTCTTAGTCAGGTCTTAGCGAAATTTGGTTTTTCTGATGATTGGATTAAATGGATAGAGGCATGTTTAACTTCAGTCTCTTTCTCTGTGTTAGTTAATGGTACTCCTACAAATATGTTTCGTGCTTCCAGGGGAATAAGACAAGGAGATCCTTTGTCGCCTTTTTTATTCATTATTTTGGCGGAATGTCTGGGAAGACTAGCAAATAGAGCTTGTCAAGAAAAAAGAATACAAGGTGTGCAGCTTGCCAAATCTATAAAGCCTCTTTCCCATTTGCAGTTTGTAGATGATTCTACTTTGGCTGGGAAAGCCACTCCAGTGGAAGCTAAACAATTTGCTAAAATCATCCATGTGTTTTCTTCTGCCTCTGGTCAACTTATCAATGAAACAAAATCAAGTATTATCTTTTTTTCATTGCTCTATACAACAGGAAGAGAAAATTCTCAAGATCTTCCATTTCAAAAAAGGTTCTCTTCCTATTAAATATCTGGGAGTTCCTCTTGTTGCTAAACAGAATAAAGATTGGGAGTGGCTAATAGCAAAGATAAAAGGTAAGATACAAAAATGGACCAATAAATGGCTCTCTACAGCAGGCAGAATGACTCTGGTTAAGGTTGTCCTTCAAGCTGTTCCTATTTATGTTTCATCTATTCTTAATATTCCTAAATCAGTTTTGAAAAAAATGATGCTATTTGTCAGACTTTTTGTGGAATGGCACACAAATGGTCATTAGTAAATTGGGACACTCTATGTCGCCCTAAAAAGGAAGGTGGATTAGGCTTTAGATCAACAATTAAACAAGCACAGGCTCTTGCTGGCAAACTTTATTGGAGGTTGATTACATCTCCAAATGAATTGTGGGCTGTTAATATTAGAGCCAAATATATGGAAAATTATCCACCAGAACATATTATTAGATTGTCCCTTCTGCGAAGAGGATCTCCTATTCTGGTTGTTCTCAAAATGGGGGAAGGCATTATCAAAAAAAAGATTTTTGGATAATAAATAATGGGCATGAGGCTTATTTTGGCTTGACTCATGGGATGGCCAGCCTCCTTTAATTCAACAATTTCCTCATTTACATAATCTTATGGCAGCAATGCATCAAAAAGGATGGACAAGAGTTATGCATTATACTAGACAATCATCCCTTCCTTGGGAAATGGGAAGATGTTGGATACCTACTCATGAATGGCCTATTCAGATTGGGCAGCAAGATCAAGTCTTGATTGAACATTTGTTACAAAAGTATCCTCTTTCTTCATCTAATGAATCAGATGTAATAGGATGGGGAAATACTTCAGCGGGAGAATATATTGTTCATTTAGGATATGAGGCTTTACTTAAAAGTATTTCTCACCCTTTCCAAGCAATGTTTAAGCAAATATGGCAGCCAACTTTATGGCCCAAGGTCAGTTTTTTTATTTGGCTCTTAGTCCATGGTAGAATTCTAACAGGAGACAGACTTATGAAAAGAGGTTTTTATGGTCCTTTTAGATGCACTTTATGTTGGCAGGATGAGGAGACTAAATATCATCTCTTCTTTCAATGTTCGTGGGTGATACCTTTATGGCAATCTCTTGCTAATATGTTTCATTTATTTTGAGCAATTGATGAAAGATTGGCAAGAATGTCTACCAAAAGGACAAAATTTACTTCCAGCTCTATGGACATGCATTTCGTTGTTAATTTGGAATATATGGAAGGAAAGAAATAAAAGAATTTTCCAGCAAGAGATAAAAGATAGGGAGTATGTGTGGCAGAAAACTACAATTAATATGGCAGAAACCATCAAGCAAAAGGTTTCCCTTCCCTCTACTCTTTCTCCAGAGTGGGCTAATATATGTAAGGTGCTTTCTTTACAGGCTAAAAGCTCCACTTTACCTGTTTTTAATTTGCCAAGGAGAGATGACAAAAAGCAACCATGGGTTCCTCCTCCTATGCAGTTTGGAAAATTGAATACGGATGGGGCTTCTAGGGGAAATCCAGGGATTGTTGCGATGGGGGGTATTGGAAGAACTCATGATGGGAAAGTAGCCTTTATGTTTGCTACAAAACTGGGTATCACTACTAATAATATTGTTGAGGTCAGAGCTATTTATCGGGGACTACAAGAGGCTATTAAGTGTGGATGGACTCAAGTGCAGGTGGAATCGATTCTAAGGTCATTGTTAGGATGCTAACTATTAATGGGACTCGAAGAGCTCAAACTGGTAAATTGCGAGAGAAATAGATAAAATTAAAGGTCTGCAAGCACAATTTCAAACTTTCCAAATCACACATATTCCTAGACAGAGAAATCAAGTGGCAAATGCATTGCCAAATTGGGCTCTGGATAATCATGACATAAGTTGCTATGGCGATCCTCCTCTTTGGTGGCCTCAACGGGATCAGGAAGCTATGCAGGCTATTCTAAAACTTGACTATCTTTAATGTTTTCTGATATGTTTATTTTCCTTTATAGTGCTTTGGATTGGACAAATAGCTTTCAAGCTTGGCATCAATGTAATTGTAAAAATATTTCTCCTATGAAATAAAATGTCTTTTAAAAAAATGCATGAAAGTTAAAGTTTTTAGAGGTAATATAATAAGATAAGTCGATTTTTTATTATTCAAGCATTTAATTTTTATTTAAATTAGACTTTTATTAATTACATAGATAGTACTTATTTAGGTGGGGCAGGGCATGCAGTTAATGAGAACTATGTTGGTTGTCATTGAAATCATGAGTCGGACTTACATCATAAAATACTACACATACAAGTGGGAAGACTACATCACAAGCGTTCTACCCAAAGAATTTGAAGTTGCCATAATATAGGCTATAGGCAAGGCAGATAATGCCCACTTATACTCTCTCAACTTTTAAACTAAATTAATGTTCTTTCCCCTAACTTTTGGCTCTATTATTTATTTATCTTTACCTGACTTGAATCATTGGCTTCATTCTTCTTTCCCAAGATGAATCCAATAGTGAAATGTGAAACATCGAATAAAAACTTGTTTACACAAATGACTGCAACTTATTTTAAAATAAATCAAAAATAAACAACACTTATTAAAAAAAAGGTAAGAGTGAATGAACAAATGTCTTTGGTTTTGAAAATTAAAAAATTAGAATAAAAAAGAGGAAAAAAATCAGAAGCACTAAATACGTGTGCTTTGAAATATATCTTTTTGAAGTACGGGAAAATGGGTTTCCTCCTTTAAAAATAAATATATTAATACAAAAGGATCAAGCCATCAAAATTATGGCAGACTGGCAACAAATAAATCTCAATGGATCTAATTTGGTGGCAATCTAGAAGCATGATGCTAACCAGCGCTGTTTTTGCAGGTCTTCAACCCCAACAATGTGTTCAAACAGCCAGCAAAAACATGGAAACTGCAGGAATATGTATTAAACAGCAAGTGACGAGTAGAAACAGGAAGGAAACAAATACGTGAGCAGCTGTAAAACATTATTGCCAATTGATCCAAAATATGACAGCAGCTCCTGCAATGATCATTCGTGTTGTGAAACCAGTTTCATCTGTTACTAACCGTAACACAATGCAATCGTTCTGTTTTTGGCAACCCTAGTTGTACCTAATTTCAACATGTCTCCAAGTTTGAACCTGGGGCTCTGCTTTGGAAGCCAATTTAATTTTACCAGCTGAGCCCATGATATTCAGCATTATTTAGTCAAGCCTCAAGTTTTTCTCCAAATATGTTTGTGTGCATGATCCTAATTAAGTATGCAATTCAATGGACAAAACACTAACTATGGGGCTTAATGCATTATAGAAGTCGAATTGCTATTAACAGAACAAGATTTGCAAAACCAACAGTACTTTATCAGTATATTACAAATGAGAGTGTATGCAAAAGGGCAATCTCTGTAGGAGAGATATATGCCTCAAACTATGTTTTTTATTCCATAGGATCTACTTACTAAAAATAGTAAATGAAGGGTTCCAAATTGGAACTGAAAGGTCATCCCACATGGAGATGAAATCTATTCACCTTGGAAATGTAGATGAACAAGATGAAGTGGAAAAATAGCAAAATTTTGGTTGATGTCATTATTATTCTAGTAGCCACTTTTCAGGGTCATATTTCCTAGCTTCTTGATCAAAATTTGAAACTATGATATGCATTGGAGAGCTCATCAAGCAAACTAGTTTAGGTGTCCTTCATTGATACCTTCTAAAACTATGTAGGGAACCCCACCAATGCTTAGGGTCCAATTTACTTATCGAAGGACCCTGCAAATGTGAAGTACAAAATGTATCAAAATCTGAACAAACAAATTTCATAATTATCCTTTGAACAACCATCTGCCTCCTTGAGGAACAATAGGCCCGTTGCTTATAGATTTTGGACCAGGTGTGCAAAGTTCGGGAAATTTGGTCATGTATTGAAAACCGAACAAATAGAATTTAAGAACTATCCTTCAAATGGCCATTTGAATCAGTCATTCCTCCTCGACGAGCAATAGATTTTGGACTAAGTGTGGAAAGTTTGGCTAAATCTAGTTCCTCGTGAACCACTTTCCTCGGTGTTCCAACTACACTGCCTTCACCACTCAATAAAGCAAGATCTGCTAACGCTTCATTTCTTTGACCGCTATATCAACAATCTGATCAATAGTCAATGGTGTTGCACATTCTGGATTCAACTCTATGCCTTAGAACTTATCTGAGAGTTGTGGAAAGTATGGGCTAAGCAACTCTACATTGAACAATGGATGAAACATAAGGTAGGTTGGCAAGTTGAGCTCAAATGCAGTTCCTCCCACTTATTTAACGATGGTGTATGGCCCATTTCACAGAGATCTGAAATTTCTATTTGGACACTCGAGCCACTCCTTTTGAAGATGCAACTAGACTTTGTCACCCACTTGCAATTGATAGGGACATCGATGTTGATTGTGACTGTTACCATATTTCATGCTCCTTGGTATTTGTGCCAAAGATAAGGAAGGTGCATGAATAAAATATAGAAGGGGAATTGATTAAAAATAGCAGCTGTTGTTCTATTCTTAGTAGTATGTGCCAAAGGAAGATAAGGTTCATGCATGGAAGAATAAATAAATAGAAGGGCTATAATTGGAGCAATAGACAGAAATAGAAGGAAATAAATATATTTATTAATTCCTATTTCAGGCAAAGGATGCATGGAATTAAATAAATAAAAATAGAAGACCTTGCATGAGTCTATTCTTAGAGGTTGGCGCCAAGGACAGAAATAGAAGGATTTTTTTATAAATAGAAGTCAATTGTTGTCCCATGTGCCAAAGGGTAGAGGAAAATAAAATAAATTAAAACAGCAGTCTATTTATTGCATGCAGCAGTCTATTTTTGGAATGGGGGCAGTCTATTCTGGTTTTGATCAGTCTATATGGGTTGATTTGATTGTAAAAAATTATAACACAGTTGGAGCAGCTGATTTGTTGGTGCATCTTCAGCTATTGTACTTGCACCTCTAAATAAAAACATTTCATTTTGCCCTCTTATACTACTGTTTACAGATTTTTCATTGTGTTGCATAGGATATTGTGTTTGCCTTAGTGTGGAATTCACTCCCTCTACCGCCATCATTTTTCTTAAACCCTTGAATTTATTATGAAAATAGTATAGAGTTGTGCATGTGTGTGCATCTTCACATTCTTTGTGTGCAGAGTTACGTGCAAGTGTCAAACTTTTAGTGTATCACCCCTATCTTCCATTTTTGCATTCCTTCTCTTTTCCTTGTCAAAGTTTTCGCTTTTTAGGTGATTCACAAGGGAACCAGCCCTCTCTGGAGGTTCACCTTAGACATAGGTTACCCACAACCTTGAGGTGTTCCAATTTTGTCAACAGAGAGAGTACACACACCATTCTCTATCAGGGTGCAACTTCTAGGTGACAACAATTTCTAGCACATCCGATGGGACAATACAAAAATTTGCTAAAGAATTTGATGCTATTATTAGCAAATATCAATGTTTCAGACATGAATATTCAGCATCTAGCGACTCCATTGGCCCAAAGATCCCTTTTTCTCAAGTAGCAAACCATTTCCTCCATTTTTCCATCTTTTTATCAAAGTTGTGCAATCATGACTTCAACTCATTGGAATTCCCCCCAAAAGCAATATTACTCCCCTCCACCTCCTTTTCCCCAAAATCCTCCTCCAAATCAAGACTAATCCATATAGTTATCTTGTTAGTCATGGTGTCTTTCAGAGCAGAATATGCAGATTATGGAAACAATTCCATGTCTAATGATGATTTTCAAATGCAGGTACAACACATGGAAGTAAAAATGGTACAGATGAGGGCAACAAGTACCATCAAGGCAACCAAGCTTGGATTCAGGGTACCTTACCCATGGGTCGGTCCTATGCCATAGGGGTATAGCCCTCAAGAGAAGTTAGACTTTATGTCTGAATTGTTACCACAAATATCAAAGTGGAATGAAGAAATGGAAGCTTACCAATATAGTGTTGCGAAACCCTGTCAATGGGGTAGTCCTTCACTATCATCATGCAACCCTCCCATTCTTACTTTCCAACCCACACAATCTCAGCCCAAATTTCAAGTTCCTAGCTTTCTTAAAGCCTCTCCTTCCATTCCTTCTCTTCCACAAGATCTTACACCTCTCCAATCATCTCAACCATTGCAAAATCAGTTAGTAACCCAACCCACACCTCCCCTCATATTCCCAAATCCATTGTGAAATGAAACTAATCAAAAATCAATTTGGAAGAGCAGCCAAAAGAAGTGAAGTTCTCAAGGAAAATCCAACAAAATGGAGCTTACGGTTTGAGGGCAAACAAATTCCACAGCTGGTTAAGCCTACAATAGAGGAGTACAAGAAAGTGGTTGAAGTTACAGAGCAACAGGAGGAATATGACCAGCAAAGCAAAGGTTAGACAAAGTTTTCTCAAATCACTTGAGTTACAAAGTAAAGAAAATGTTTTGGAGGAACATATAAGTGTTTTCTAAGGACCAAATCAGATTCCTTAAGCCCAAATCATCTCCAACCGACTTCATAAAGACAATAATTTCACATTTTTAAAGACTGGTCTGATTCAGATTGGGAGGATGAGAGTGTTCAAAATGTGCAGAAGGAGCTGAATTTCAAGAAAAACCAGGCAGATGTGAAGGATAACCAGATTGGAAGTGAAAGGGAAGAGAAAGTGTTTTTGAACACTAGTGTCATCCAAGAAAGAGAGGAAGAAGGAATTCCAAGTGAGCAAGATGTTTCATTTGAATGCAATGATCCTTATTGCTCTGCATGTTTAGAACTTGCTTCACTTTTGGAGGATTGTAGTGATACACCAAGAGCATCATTAGTCACTGCATTAAACCAGGAAGGGCCTCACAATTTTGAGGATAAATTTGAACTCTCTAGCTTCTTGTCTGAGGAAGAGCATGAGAATACAGGGGTGGAAACAGGGATGTTTGTGCAAGAGCAAACAATATCAATTCCAAACAAGCTTGCAGACATCCACCATGAAGAGGAAAGAGTCTCCACCAACTCCAGTCTTAGAGCTAATTGCAAAGAATATGGGCAAACCAAGAGGATCATCCCTTGCCCAATCAGATATCTGGCTAGTTTAGAGCCACAAAAGGAGTTGTCATCAGTTGTGCTCAATTTAGAGCATAAGCAAGAGCTTCAAGTTGCCAAAAATCAGCCTCAACATCTCCAAAAACTAAGTGCAGATCCTATAGAGGTGTTTATTCTTTTCTGCACTAATATTTGAGTGAATCAAAGGTGTGAACGATGTTTTCACTTTTACCAAGTGATCTAGTTGCAAAACTGATCTCATGGCCGCACTTTTGAGAAAAGGAAGTTATTTCTCTTTATCGTATGTGGTTTTGTTTAGCTTTCATTTCTCTTTGTTTAGATCGAGTAGGCTAGGGTTGTTTTTTTGCATAATATGTGCTTGCATGCACATTGCTTTTCCAGCTTCATCATCGAGTTATCTTTTCAAAAAGCGTTTGCATGCACATCTTTTTCTTTTTCGTTGGAGGGTATTTAAGTTGTATTGATTCAAAGGATACATGCTTAGCAAACTTGAGTGCACCAGTTGTTAAAAAGAACGTGACTTCATAGCGCAATGGATGCAAAAGGCTACTGATCTACATGTTTAGTAGGCAAATAATCCCGTGATGTTGCCAAAATGTTACCATATTTCATGCACCTTGGTATTTGCGCCAAAGATAAGGAAGGTGCATGAATAAAAATAAAGGTGAATTAATTAAAAATAACAAATTGTTGGTCTATTATTAGTAGTCTACGCCATAGTTTGCCTATTCGGCGAGTACTCGCCAAAATTTGCTTGGGTGGATATTCGTAGATAAAACTCACCATTCATCACAGATGAATATTCGTGAGTATTTGCTGAGAATATTTGGCAAATATTCGCCAATATTTGCAGAGAGTTTGACCCTAAAATTCGTCCATTCGCAGGTTTAACACGGAAAATGGGAAAAACACAGGTTTAACGCTGAAAAAATGTAGTTTTTTGTCTTATAAAGGCATCATGCTGATATTTCTCTAGAACGGGGAAGAGGAAAATGTAAATTATTGTAAATTGTAACTTGCATAGATATGCAATTTATGATGATAATTTTGAATGGCAATCATCATAAATTCATAACACTTATCAGTTGGCTATTGTATTCGCATGATGATATGATTTTGTGTTGTATTTGTATTCAAATCTACTAGAAAACACTTCCCCAACATTTTACAGACTCATTTGATATATTTTGTAGCTATATTTTGCATAAAATTTATGTTTTTAAAATAAAATAGCGTATTTTTAAGTTGCCGAATATTCGTTGAGTCTTGCACGAGTTTTTGCCGAGTCAATTTTTTTGGGTTTGCCGAATATTTGTCAAATACGAGTATCCGAACTATGGTCTGTGCCAAAGGAAGATAAGGTGCATGCATGGAGGAATAAATAAATAAAAGGGAGTTGCAGTCCTATAATTGGCGCCAAGGAGAGATATAGAAAGAAATAAATAAATTTATTAATTCCTATTTCAGGCAAAGGATGCATGGAATTAAATAAATAAAATAGAAGACCTTGCATGAGTCTATTCTTAGAGGATGGCGCCAAGGATAGAAATGGAAGGACATTTTTATAAATAGAAGGATTTTTTTATAAATAGAAGTCAATCGTTGTCCCATGCACCAAACGGTAGAGGAAAATAAAATAAATTAAAATAGCAGTCTATTAATTGCATACAGCGGTCTATTTTGGTATGGGGGCAGTCTATTCTAGTTTTGATCAGTTTATATGGGCTGATTTGATTGTAAAAATTCATAACACACTTGGAGCAGCTGATTTGCTTGTGCATCTTCAGCTATTGTACTTGCACCTCTGAATAAAAAGATTCATTTTGCCCTCTCATACTGTTGTTTTCAGATTTTTCATTGTGTTGCATAGGATATTGTGTTTGCCTTAGTGTGGAATTCACTCCCTCTACCGCTGTCATTTTTCCTAAACCCTTGAATTTATTATGCAAATAGTCTAGAGTTGTGCAGGTGTGTGGATCTTCAAATTCTCTGTGTGCAGAGTTACATGCAAGTGTCAAACTTTTGGTGTATCACCCTTATTTCCCATTTTCACATTCCTCTTCCCTTTTCCTTGTCAAAATTTTTCATTTTTTAGGTGATTCACAAGGGAACCAACCCTCTCTAGAGGTTCACCTCAAACATAGGTTACCCACAACCTTGAGGTATTCCAATTTTGTTAACGGACATGAGTACACACACCATTCTCTATCAAGGTACAACTTTTGGGTGACAACAAAGTGACATTGTTTGTACTTTTGACTAGTTTTGAACAAATTTTCAAGCACTTCTTGTTGAATGTGTCGAATTCGCTTGAAAAATTGGTTACATTATTATTTATTTTTGACGATAAGGTAATTCTTCCTCCACCACAAAAGGAAATGCTACATCAATGGGGGCTTTAGGTTGAAATCCAAGATATACCTAGAGGGCTATATCCTATGTAGCCATGAAGACATCAATTGTAGCTATGTTGGACATATGGAAGGATCTCGCCCCATGTGTGCAAATGTTTTGAAGAGTACATCCGAAGAAGATGCAAATTTTGTGGTTCATTTTTTACATCTATCCATAACCTTGAGGATGGAATGCAATGGATTTGTTTAATTTTATGTCCATCAAGGACCATAGTGTAGACTAGAAGACCCCAACAATCTTGTTAACCCTATCTAACACAATGCTTTTGGGGTAGGCTAAACGCAACCCACACATGCTTAAAGAATAGTTAGTTCCGCTCATCACTGAAACCCCCTTTTTGAAGATGATATAAATGCCATCTATGAGAACCCGTCGACCACCACAAAAACATTTCCTTGTCCCTTGTGGAGACACCTAACATGAAATTCACCGATGTAGACTCCTAGCTATTTTTGGAATTGGAAGCGGTGTGTACAAACCCTACTTTTGATTGGTCGTCTTTGCAATTGTGGAAGTTGTGCAAGACTTGATGTACATGGTGACATTTTGGTGAAGCTTCAACCATAAAAATACTTCTACAAAACTGCCATTGTTTTCTCCACCCAAAGTGACCTGCCACTCAACCATAATGAGTCTCACAAATAATCTTCTCGACAAAAGCATCCCATGTGGCACAAAATCCCCTCTTGAAGATGATAGTCTAGAACATGGCCATCATCTCTCAACTCTAGTATATGTCAAAGAAGTCAAAGTCTCTTTTATTAAACCGAGGCCACTCTAATGTCTTATGCCCACATGTGTCAAAAATAATGGTTAATGTTGTAATTGGATGTCAACTCACATAATCAGCAACTTAGTTTGAACTTCCCTACTTATGTAGTATATTGAGGTGGAATTTTTGTAGAAAGGTGGACTATCTCTCATGATCGTCATTTTTCAACCCACTTTCAATTTGCATGAATTGTAAAGGCTTATGGTCCATATGTATGATGGTCTCTTTGCACAAAATATAGTGTTTCCAATGTTGGCATGCCTACACAATGGCATAAAATTCTTTTTCATATGTAGGATACCCATGCATGGTGTCGAGAAGCTTTAAATGTGGTAATCAACTGGGTGGCCATGTTGGGTGAGGAACACACCAATGGCATATTGTGAGGCACTGTCTCAATCTCAAAACACTGTTATTAAAATATAGCACGACTAAGATCGACACCGAACAAATCTATGCTTCATTTGTGCAAATGCTTGGTGTTGTGTTTCAATCCATACAAATTTTTCTTTTTGCTATTTCTTTTGTTGCCTAGTTCAAGGGCCATGTAATGTGAGAGAACCCAAGCACAAACATACAATAGAAAATATCTAGTTCCGATGAACTCTAGAATTCAATGAGAGTCCTTGGGGCTGGCTAATCCTCGATGACTTGAATATTATTTGCATCTACACATACACCGTGCTTACCGATAATGTAGCCCAAGTATTGGGTACTTTCCCAACCGTAGTAACACTTCTCTATGTTTGTGTAGAGCTTAAGTTGCTACAAGGTATGAAGCATCTATTGAACATTTTGCACATGCTCATCCCATGTCTTAAGAATGTCATCCAAGTAGAAAACCATGAAAGAATTTATTAAGGGTTGGAGGACATCATTCATCATCCTCAATAATGGTGTTGGAGCCTTTGAGACCAAATGGCATGACCAAAACTCAAACAAGGTGTTCTTCCATATATTAGTTGGATCGATGGGCATTTGGTGATACCCTAACCTAAGATCAATATTAGCAAAAAAGATAACCCACCGAGTTGATCTAGAAGGGTGATCAATCCTTGGAAGTAAAAATTGGTTCTTGACAACGATCTTGTATGGGAAAGATAGTCAATGCATAGTCACCATGTTCCATCCTTTTTTTACACAAGTATGATTGGGTTGCCACAAGGTGAGGCACTTGGCCTAATGTGATCCTTCTAAATCTGCTTGTGAATCTGACCCTCGATGTCATCATTCTCAAGCAATGAACATTTATACATTGGTCCATTTGGAAGTGGAATTTTGGGGGTCAAGTCAATCAGATGTTTCACCTAAAAGTACAGAAGTTCTGATGCAGTCACTATAATAGAGACCAATGAAGGAAAATCTTAGAACACGCAGCCCAAAATACTCGTGTGCCAAAACCCAATAGGCATGCACAACACTAGTTCATGCGTAATACAAAACAATAAGTGTAGAAATTATTTTAATGGAGAAAATTCATTTATAGGCATAGAACATGATCTTCTTATCACAATAATACCAAACTAGACTTGCAAGTTTAAGAAGGCTCTTCATGAACCATAAATGGTTCCTTCTTCTCAAAGATCGCAATTACTCACAATTTCTATTCGGTCTCGGCTTTGTACATGAATATGCACAACGTACTTATAGGAGTTCAAACAATTCACCTTCCTTGTCGACCAACTATCCACTTGTGGTGCTTCAACTTCGTTCCTACATGGATCTTCAATCGCCATAGTAATTCGAAATTCATTGTGCATTGACACACAACATCCAAAGGTCAAGACTAATCGCACACGAACACGTGTTCTCCGTCTCACCTTCCATCTTGCAATGGCATGCAAGAAACAAAGTTTTCACCGGTGGTTTCACCCATAGTTCAAAAACTCGTACTCGAACATTGCTCAACTACCCAAAATTGACTCATAATCGGGACTCGAGAGTTTCTCGGCAATTACTCAACATTACTCGACAACTTTATCATTACTTTAGAAAACATATAAATTCTTAAAATTCAATTGAATAACATGTAAAACACCAGTAATTCACATGAAAAATGAGTGTAGATAATACATAACAATATTTTCTATTAATATTCGACCAAAAAAGAGTACCAAATACAAGCTACAATGTTCATTGAGTCATAAGACTATAGTGCCATAGTCATCGAAGCACCAAAATATAGTAATATGACATATACAATCATTTCCACCACATAGTATAGGTTTGTTGCCCCTTAAAAATTGAAGGTAAAATTCCTCCTCTGCAACAATATCCTCCACAAAGATATTTGCATCCTTAAAAACCCCTCTCGAGTAATGTCCCCAATGGACAAATTTCTGCCCCTAAATGGAATAGCCGCAAATCCAATCCAAAATAGCAATTTATAGAAGAAATGCTTGAAACAAATGATGCAGATCTGAATTTTATATAGAAAAATGCAACTTGGTCTAGGACTGATTGATCCACAAAATAGATGTAAAACCACTCATTTATCATCAAAAACAGATCAGCTATTTTTAATATGCAAGAACAATGGGAAAAATACCAGATTTGGAGCAAATGAAGGCTGGAATTTATTTATTAAAATCTGCAGATGACAGTCCTCAAACACAGCTGAAAATACAATTTCCTTGGCCCCAAAAATTATGCAAAGTGGCTGATCTATTCTCCAAAAATCTGATTTATGAACAGCAACTCAGATCTGATCATAACCAGCTCTAGATCACTCCAAACAGCTCTCTATATGGGTCGCTCCACTATGAAAAAGCTGGAAAATAAAGGTGGATCACAACAACAATTATCCTCCTTCAAACCCTAGCCCAAATCTGCAAATCTAGCCTTCAAACACTGCTGGAAAACACAATAGAACTTGAAATGCAATGGAAACCCCTAAATAGAGCTCCCTCTCAAAAGAAAGAAGAGTTTTCGTTCTTCTCTCTAAGCTTAAAGAGGGTTTTCGTCCTCTAAAGCCAACTTCAAAGGGTTTTCGTCCTTTGGAGTTTTTATGGAAAGCATGCAAGCTTACACCACAAATCTGAAAATTATCATAAACAAAAGAGATGCCTTCCCTTGCAAGTCGACCTGCTTTTATAACAATAACTTGGCCTTTTTGCCACCCAAGACCACCAATCACATTTCTTTTCCCTCATTTAATTTTTCTTTGGCCTTTTCCCCTTTCCTACATGGGTCACATTTTCCTTTGGGAAAATATAATAAAATAAAGTGACTTCTTTTTCTAATTTTATTTTGTCACTTTTCTTTTCTTTTTCTTTTCTTTTTTCACTTTGTCATTAATAAATTAATAAAGTGCTTATAATAATATTTTATGATGCACTTTATGATTAATTCATTATAACTAAGTTTCCTTTTATGCATCCCTTAGCCACCGGAAAAAAATTGGGATAAGGGTCTTCGACCGAGAATGGGATATTACACTTTGGCACCTAATACTTCTACTACCTTTAACGCCATCGCTTTCTCTACTTCCCTCTCCAACTCTAAGAAATCCTCCTCGATAAACATGGGCTCCTCATTATCAACAATCCAGTTGGCATGAAAATCAATATCATCTAAGTCAATTGCCTCATGACCCTCTCGCCCAATCCACTTGTCTCACATGAAGACAAAGATTGTATAACACAAAACAAGGTCATTGAGGCATTGTGTTGTCAACTTGTTGCACTTCTTTGTGTGAACAACTTCAAACATGCTCCATTTTTGTTATAAGGAGAATATTCTTTAGTCCCTCGATGGCTGAATTTCCCTTCAATCTAGATAGTATATCAAGAGACTTTTCCTAATGTCCGAGCATATGCAAACTCCATCTTTTTCTCGTATGTACTATCTTAAACCACTACAACATTTAAGAATTATGTGCCTCTCATATCACAAGTAGAAACATTTTCTAATAAGGCATAAAATTCATTGGTGTAGTTTGCATGTAAGATAAGATGGTTGATATAACAATCCTCTTTTACAATTTAATACTTAAGTAGAAGATTATGTTATATCTAACACACAAGCAAGATATAGCCAAATAGGGGCAAATAGTCGCAAATTTATAAAAGAATATACCACACTCATTATCAAAGATATGGGATTCCAAATTCTATGGTCTAAGATATGGGATATGAGATCTTACTAGGATATTAAAAGGGAATAAGCAAAGCTATGGTAATAAGCAATAAGCTAATCCTAAACTAATGGGTTATAATGTTATTAGGCAATAATAATGTCTTATAAAGAAATCAATAATGTAATAGACAAAGATATGCAACACTTTGTCCAAGTCTAATACATGATAAATCAAAATAATCAATCAAACCAACATAGAGGATAGAGTTTAGGGATAGAGATATGTATCTTTGTGTGGGCAATGATCGTGCACCTTATGAGAAATTGTTGTGGGTGGATCACAGGAGGGAAAGGTAGAACACATAAGTAGACCAAATTTGGGGACTCAAAAGACTAAGGTAGACCTTGCTAGCTCATCTCAAATTCTTGATGCTCCGAGTAACCCGATGACCCAATGATAATCTCCAAGTGTAAGCTTCACTAAACCCTATGACCTCTTAACCTTTAAGGACATAATTGCAAGCACGGGAAGAGAATACTATTTCATGATATATTTGAGGAAAAATGCTAATGACGCCTATAAATAAGCGAATGTAATCTAAAGTCACCATCTCAACTTAGTTGATGCCATCAACTAGGCTAATGAAGTAAGTTGCACAAAAGATTCTACGAGAAGTCATCGGTAAAGCCAATGACATCAACTACAAATAGTCCAAAAAGGTGAGGTGAGAGGAAAGAGAAACAAGAATTACAACCAACACTAAGGATAATGTGATTTGAAGGAGATAATGTAATGTCCCCTTTTTCAAGCATTAATTAATTAATGCAAGTCGAAATTAAATTGGGGTAAAATCGATTTGCACATGTGGATTTAAAAAAAAAAAACTAAAATAATATTTAATTTGTGCAAGTCGAATTGGTTAGGAGAAAATCGATTTTTTATTTGGAGAAAAAAAAGGGATTAAATAAAGGCAAGTCGAGTTCCTTGGAATTAATTAATTATTTTTATTTGAACAAATCGACTTTATTTGGCATAGGTCGATTCCTTTGGGCATCATTTATTAATATTTAATTCTCCCATGCATTCTAATTTTTAAATATTATTTGGGGAAATTAACATTTGCAATGGAGTTGACTTTCAGGCTATTTTTAAATTAAAAGACTCTTCTCTAGGAGATGGCGCCAAAAAGGGAAAAACTTTGGAGATTGAGCAAGAAAATTCTATAAAAGGAGATGATGGGCACCCCTTTTCGCATGTTGACGGTTATTATAACTTATCTTCATGCTTGAAGAGGGATGAATGCCCACTAGTGATCAAAAAATAAAAGGTGTTCATTAACACCACCCATTGTGAAGTGTGTGTTCCTTCTTGAGCTATGAATTGATGAGTTTGCTTAAATTTACTTGCCTATGTGAAGTCGCCATTATTAAGAGTGTTCTAAGCTTGAGTTGTGAGAGTTTGAGAGTGATTTATAGTGTATGCAACTCCATTATATGTTGTTAGTTATTCCTTGAAGAAATCAACTTGTTGAGAGCTTGTTTGAGTACATTTGGTGATGATTTGAGTGCTCTTTAGCAAGGATTTAAATCTAAACTGTTCTTGCTAATTTTTCTAATGCAAATGCTCTTTATTTGATGATATTTTGGGCTGCTAATATTGCTGGAATTTACTCTAAGGAAATCGACTGGTTTGGGCAATTTTATATCAACTGTTTGAAGGGTTTTTAGAGGTTTTCAAGTTGTCATAAAAGAACTATTGCAGATCTGAAATCAACTTATTTGAGTGTGGAAAGTCAAGTATTAAACCTAGAATTTATTTTATATGCCATTCTAACCTTGGGCGACTTGATTTCAATATTTGTGGGCTGTTTTGAGGGGCTTAAAGTGCTCAGAAAATTTTGATTTAAAGTTAGTTGGAAAGTGTATAATTTTATCTTTCATCTGCAATTTGTTTCACTGAAAATTCCAAGTATTGCATGAGATCAATTTTTGAAATTTTCAGTTGATTTCAGTGCATTTTTATTTATTTATTACTGCTGCAAATTAATTGGTTAAAGAAGTGTTTTCTCCGACTAGCTAGCCCATTTAAACCCTTACTTTGGCTCACTCCAACCCCATTTGGATTGTATTGAAGCCGACATTGGGTTAGTTGAGGTGAACCTAGAAGGGTTTTTCTTCTAAGTTTGTTTATTTGCAAGTAGTTCAATAAATTTTAATTAATATCCCAAAAGGGAATATTACAGTGGTGTCAAGAGTTTTTTTCCTCTACTCTTGTGTGGATTGTGTTGGCAAAAATTAGGAGGAATACGGGGAAGTTAATTTCATAATTTTTGTAGCTAAGTTGATGCCCTCAATGTCTTGGGCGACCTATATTTTAGGGCAAACTTAGGGTTTTGTGTTGGCTATGCAAAAATTGATTTTGGGATATTGTTCCTCATATTTTTGTGGCCCAAGATCCAAAGTTTCAGCTCTTTTGGACTTCTCTAGTCAAAGATACGGATTTTTGAAGTTGCTATATTTTTCTGCAGTATTTCGGGTTTTAAAAATCAGATTTCAATTATTTTCAGAAAATTCCTTTTGGAAAAGTTGCTCCATAATATTATCTATCATTCCCCAAAGTTTCATGCAATTCCGAGGTGTTTTGAGCAAGTTATGCAATTTTTCTAAATTCAGCTAGGGATAGTGACGAACTTACTATTTATAGTAAGTCTCCCATTTTCAGATCTAGAAAAAAATGTTTTTGCATATTCAGATTGGGAAAATTATTTCAGACTTATTGCAATTTGTTTGAGGGGTATCACAGGAGAGAAGATGGGAATGGAAAGTGGAGGTTTCACTCCAAGGCAAGCAAAGTTCCTGCAAGGGTTGTTCAAAGAATGGCACAAGGATTTGCAGCATAATATGGCGGCCATGATGAAGGATACCTTGGATCCAAACAAAAACCATTGCCAAAAAGGACAGTCCAAGAAGGGTAAGCCAACTCATCATGATGACCCTTTTGAGACTTTGCAACAAGAGTATGCATCTCTAAGTACGCCACAAAGGAACTCTTGTCTTTTCAAGGGTATTGTAAGCTTCATGGTGTCAAGCAAGACTTCCGCCATATGCAGCCCCAAGAGGACACCATCTTGAGGGAACACGATAAGCAAGGTAAAGAAACTTTGTTAAAAAAATGTTTGCTTATCTACTAATAATTACATACATGGTGATGAAAGGAAAATGATGTCAAAGAAAGAAGCAAAGGCGGAGTTCAAAAAGGGTTTGCAATGTAAGGTAATGATTTCTAATTCTAAGGTTGTTTTTGATGATGCTAATCATATGTCAAGTGGGAATAAGGTTGAAGAAGAAGAAGAAATTTTAGATCCTCCAATTAGGAGTGAAAGTTTAGTGGTTGAAGCCACCATTCCGGGTGATAGCGTTGGCAATCAGTTTGAGCATGAAGAGGGTATATCAGAACTTCCTCTTTCAAAAAAAGGGGACAGCTCACATGATAATATTTCAAGGTATGAAGAGGTTGATTTATGGTTGCACACTTTTCCATTTCAGATTTGTATTCCTCATGAAAAACATGTAAGAGACAGGGATAAAATGAGGATTATGGGCTGCAAAATGGAGCAAGAAGACTCCTTGGGTCAAGGTCACTTATATGGGCCCTCTAAGGTATGGAAACCAAGTGATTTCCCACTTTCTACAAAGATTATCAATTCTGATTTTGTGATTTTTTCAGCTGATTTAATGGGAATAAGTGAAAGTTCAGAATTGACTATGGCAAGCATAAGTGTTGGAAAGCATGATTGGGCTTTAGGAGATCCAGAAGTAAGAGGGACAAGTATTTTTCAAAGAGTTGATGATGACTTTATGATTGAAAGATCAGTTATGACAACTATTAAGGGTAAGCACTTTGATTTGTATCATTATCATACTTTGTCCTTACCTTGCTTTGTTTATTATGAAGATGGTGCTAACAAGGAAGACAAGATGAAAGGTGCTAAGTGGATAAAGAATCTTCCTAAGGCAGCCCCAGATCATTGGCAAGAAGGCCAACACCTTCTAAAAATCAGTCCAAGTGAAAGTAAGGGCAGCAAAGGGTGGTTTCAAAATGTGGTAAGACACTTAGTTTTATTTCCATACAATTCAGTTTTGACTACATTACTTGGGCTAATGCATGTGAGGAAAAGATTGTGGTTTGGATCTTGAGGAGAAATGACAAAGAACATGGTGGGAGGTTCCAAATACTTATGGTCTCACAAGGTAACACTGTTGTACCGTCTTCTTTTTGTGTGTTGTTTTTCATATTGGTTGGCCCAAAAAATTGTACTTGTTGATTTCAACATCTTTTGTTGGCCCTACTCTTGGTTTACCACCATACATATAAGGAATGTCATAACCGGGTTGAATTTTGCATATTCAAATTGGGAAAATTATTTCAGACTTATTGCAATTTGTTTAAGGGGTATCACAAGAGAGAAGATGGGAATGGAAAGTGGAGGTTTCATTTCAAGGCAAGTAAAGTTCTGTAAGGGTTGTTCAAAGAATGGCACAAGGATTTGCAGCATAATATGGCAACCATGACGAAGAATAAAAACAAAAGATGTTCATTAACACCACCCATTGTGAAGTGTGTGTTCCTTCTTGAGCTATGAATTGATGAGTTTTGCTTAAATTTACTTGTCTATGTGAAGTCGCCATTATTGAGAGTGTTCTAAGCTTGAGTTGTGAGAGTTTGAGAGTGATTTATAGTGTATGCAACTCCATTATATGTTGTTGGTTATTCCTTGAAGAAATCGACTTGTTGAGAGCTTGTTTGGGCACATTTGGTGATGATTTGGGTGCTCTTTAGCAAGGATTTAAATCTGAATTGTTCTTGCTAATTTTTCTAATGCAAATGCTCTTTATTTGATGATATTTTGGGCTGTTAATATTGCTGGAATTTACTCTAAGGAAATTGACTGGTTTGGGCAATTTTATATCACTGTTTGAAGGGTTTTGTAGAGGTTTTCAAGTTGTCATAAAAGAATTATTGCAGATCTGAAATCAGCTTATTTGAGTGTGGAAAGTCAAGTATTAAATCTGGAATTTATTTTATATGTCATTCTAACCTTGGGCGACTTGATTTCAATATTTGTGGGTTGTTTTGAGGGGCTTAAAGTGCTCGAAAATTCTGATTTAAAGTTGGTTGGGAAGTGTATAATTTTATCTTTCATCTGCAATTCATTTCACTGAAAAATTCCAAGTATTGCATGAGATATCAATTTTTGAAGTTTTCAGCTGATTTCAAGGTATTTTTATTTATTTACTACTGCTGCAAATTAATTGGTTAAAGAAGTGTTTTTTCCGACTAGCTAGCCCATCTAAACCCTTACTTTGGCTCACTCCAACCCCATTTGGGTTGTATTGAAGCCGACACTGGGTTAGTTGAGGTGAACCTAGAAGGGTTTCTCTTCTAAGTTTGCTTCTTTGCAAGTAGTTTAGTAAATTTTAATTAATATCCCAAAAGGGGATATTATAAATAAAACGATATAGTACAAAGGCATAATGTGGTGGTACGATGGTAGTAGGGAGGCTAAGTGTCACAACGATCGCTCATGAGGCACTACAAACCAACCCCAACCATTTCCCAGTCCAACTCCCAAGGCATGGACTTGGGGGGATTAATATGCCAACAATCTTCAAAGAGAGATCATTTGTAAGTAAAAATATGGTGTATACATATTATTCCACTATATGGGCTTGAACTTGGTGTAATTGATGCAAATTTTTGGACTAGACATCATAACTCTTTACCATAGTATTCTTCTCTCATAGCCTTCATAAAATCATCCCACATAATTTCAAGTGCTTTCGGAATAGTTAACTCACCGTCACATTCATCTTGAAGAAAATATGATTCCCACATTTTTTGACATGTAAAGAGGCTTTCAAGAGAGTGAATGTCATCTTTTCATTATCAGATAAAATATTAATAGAAAAATATGATTCCAATTGGTTCAACCATTTATCCAATTCATCATCATTAATTTCTCCTTCAAACTAAGTACATTTACTTGTACCTTGACGTGTGTCAAACCCACAAAGTGCTTACTTGATGACAACGTTTGTGTAACCTCAAGCACGATTGTTGGGATAACATTAGCGAACAATACCAGCATCTTCCTCCTCTACCTCTCGAGGGCTTCATCAAGCATATCTTGAAAAGGATTTGTCATTCCTCCTTGGCCATTTGAGGACATTTGAGCCAGCAAGGAGACCATCTAAAGTATCACAAGCCTCAAGACCATACTTCATGCATTTTGATCTTGTGTGGTGGGGCATACAAGAATGGAACGAACTTCTGTGATACTAATGATCCGGACTAAGTATGCAATTCAGTGGACAAAACATTAACTGTAGTGCTTAATTTGTTATAGAAGAAAAACTGAAATTCACAAGACAAGAATTGTAAAACCAACGGTCCTTTACTAAAACTGAAAATGTCTATAGAAGGGCACTCTCTATAGGAGAAGTGTAGGCCTCAGACTCTATGTTCTTTACACCATATTGTCCAATTTAGAGCTATACAATGCAAAATCTGAAAAATTACTAAAAATAGTAAAAAAAGAGTTCCAAATTGGATTTGAAAGGTCAACCCATGCAGAGACAACATGTATCCACCTAGGAAGTGGAAATGAACAAGTAGAACTGGACAAATAGCTGAATTTTGGTTGTGACGGGAGCAATAATCTTCACCATCAATTGTGGAGGATTTTCCATGCATAAGAGTGCTATAAAGTCATGCACACAAGAACAGACGATGATAGCAACCCCTTAGGAAGTATGCACAGCCCATACAGAGGGGAGAATTTGGATCCTTATTAAATCAGCCCCAAGCAATTGCAATGGAATTGCGAACCCCATTTAGAGCATATTCATAGCACATGTATATCAAAGATAGACCCCAAAGAACGAAAAGAGCAACCGAATGAACCGAGAGTTAGGCTAAAGCAAGCTCATCACCCCAAAAACAAGCACAAAACCATTTCCCACTTAATCGTTCATAATGGGAAACCAAAAATAGACCTTCAGACTTCTAAAGAGGAGACGGGAAATGGAGAAAATCAAATAAATCAGTCACTAGACAAAACCGTTCTTTCCCACATATGCTCACCCATAAACAATTAACAACTAAAAGAGATATAAACGCTGGGCATATATGTAGGTGAAAGTTTTGAATCTGTCGCTCCTTTGCTCATCCACATTGCACAGTGCAATATCAAAGGTGAGAGCAGCTACAGACGAGTTGTCAAGTGTGCAACATTTTCTTCAACACACATCGGCTCCAAACAAAGCATTCATTTTCTCCCCATTCCTCTTACAAGGTTTGGGCCAGCACCCGAAAAGGGAAAAATTCTCCATATTGTAGACATTAATCACACTTTATTTTGTTAACTTTTTATTCAATACAAAAAAATGTTACAATGTTAGAAAAAAATAAACTTCAAAAATGCACACACATTTCAATTAATACAATAGACCATACAGTTAGCTATACAGTTCTTGTACTTTTGCTATCTCATTTTAAATGGATATTACTAATCTAAACATGCCATCCCTTGTATCATTCAAATTTCTCACATTTCCAAATGATATTTTAGGTAGGCCAAATGAATTCAGCATTTCCATCTAAAGAGCATCATGCCACAAAAATCCAGCATGATGTATGATAAAGAACACTTTCTCAAACTTCTAAATGATAAAGTTATATTGTCCAGCTGAAATCAGCGTATCCCTCGAGAGGAAATTAACAAAGTGTGATTATAATTTTTGAGGATATAGTCTCAAACATAAAGCCTTTTAGGAATTAGTTAAAATACAAGTGGAACAACAGAGAACTATGAAAACAAAAGATTTTTCAATAGAGAAAGAAGCTTGAGGATATGAAGCTCAAAGCTGTGAAATGTGTTCACCGTTCCTCCCCCTACTAACAAATTCTTACAGCACTTGCGTACTACTAGAGTCCTCTAGCCTTTTGATTATTTCCAAAAATACAAGAAGAAAAGTTCAGTAAGGTAATGACTACTCATTGAGGTCATCTTGAGATGACTTAAACATACACAAGTAAAATACCACAAAAATTAATAATCTAACAGAACCAGTGCTGAGAGTAGAAGAGAGATTAACGATATGCATTATAATATTATAAATTTTAAGTTGTCATCATGTTGAAATAAAATGTCATTTTACTTAAGATAAGTGATATCACCTTTTGCAAAGGGTCCTTTGGCTTTGTTCCTATTGCAGCTACATAATCAACAACAGCAATCTCAGAACCCTTAAGCTTGTGACTTTTACTATGAGTAGTCATGGTATTGTGTACATTGCAGTAAGGATCCCCCGATTGAAGAATCTGGTAAAGACAACCAGGAAACAATCAGCTAAAGGCCTTTTACAAGCTAAAACAACTCTTATAACATATATCAGGACAGCAATTTAAACAAAAAGGAAGATAACCTGGCCAATATATGGAAGACCATCAGTATCAACAAAACGACTAAGAGATGCATCTTTATTGGTTCTTGCAAAAGTTTCAAAATACCGTCATGTCTCTCCTGTTTCTCCGTCAAGTCAATAGTCTCTGTCTGCAAAAAAACAGAACATCGTTAGGAAAAGTAGGTAATAAGTTTATCTTATTTCATATTATGAATAATTAAATCTGACAAGAAGTAGAAAATCCTCAATAAATCAGGGATTGTTTCAATTTACTTTATCTTATAACTAATCTTGGTGGATAAAAAAACCAAACCCAGATGTTTGGAAAATTTAGTATAGTTTTGAATATTCCAATGTTCTTTTGTCTTACGAATCATGTTAGTGACTCTTGGAAATATCAAATGAAACTTGTAGAAAATGTAAAAATATTGACAAAATTGAAAGTCTACTCCAGGTCTGTCTCCTTTAGCCCAAAATGCTCGTGACTTCTGCACCAGGCCTGTCTATTTAAGGTCAAATCTAGTGACTAGGAGGCTTATCAGTTTGAAATGCTCTCCCCAGTACCACCAGTCTCAAACTCTACTATGAACAACTACGGGCACACTATCCTCCTGAGATCTGTATTCTGAACAAGCCATTGCCAGAAAAACAAGTCAACTCATCCTGGCACTAATTGTGCCTTACTATGTGAACAAGTTACACACCTGTTGATCAGTTATAACTTCACAAATACTGTTACCATTAGCCTGTTACAAAGTTTAAGTTCGCCTACTATAGCTTGTCTTTGAACAAATCAGAAATGCTTTTAGTATGTTCACTCAAATGCTTATGATTTTTTTAATGTGATATGGCAAGATAACATATATGCAGCACATTTTAAGACATCATTTGACAGGACAAGAAATTAAAAGATTTTCAACCACTTATCATAAAGAAATTAATTTCAATAATATTAAAGCCAAGCATAAGCATATAAATTTTTAAGCCAAATCCTATCCGCCCCACCTCCTGAAAACGAAACTGCAAAATAAGCCATTGATCTGTCCATAAAACAATAAAATAAAACCCAACAAAACACATCCACCTCCATATCCCCCTAACATTTTCACTAAAAATGAGCGTGAAGTATGACATATTGGAGTTGTATAGAAAATAGGCAGTTTCTTGGAACAGCACAACCCATTAGGAGAATACATTTAAATTTCTCGCACTTTTAGTCGGCCAATCCAATTCCCAGCTAGAAAAGGTGGTTAAAAAAAAGCTCAATAATTGGTATAGCCCATCAAATCGAGCGATTTTTATCTAAGGACGTGCCTATTCAGCCTTACAAGAATGAATCAGGCAAGTAAGTCAACACCTGATCCTTCACAATAGCCTCCATTTGGAGCTGCTTTTCACCCCCACATTTTATCTCTACTGGTTCTACTTTCAAGTCCCACTGATCTATTTTGGTTATTTGATGCAGTTGTGGTTAGAGTCCAATAAAGGACAGTCTTAGACCATGCAGCCCACAGTACTCACGCGCCAATACCCAAAATGGGTGCACACAACAGTAGTTCTCTCACAATGCAAAGGCCCAAGTATAGAAATTAATTCAATGGAGAAGATTCAATTACAGGCACAGATCATGATCTCTATTACAATCTTGATATTCACAAATTAATTCAATGGAGAAAACTCACTTATAGGCCCGGATCATAATCTCTATTACAGTCTTGATATTCACAGATTAAAACCTAGACTGCCCGGAAACGCCAAGTACCAGGCCTAATACGTATCAGGCCTAATACATATCGGCTATTGGTACTAGTACGCTTGAGTACGCTGTGGGTACATTGTGGGTATGTACCCACAGCGTACCCACATGGTTTTTTTTTTAAGTGCAAAAAAATAAATAAAACTTGAGGGCTTTGACTGGAATTGAACCTTGGAAAGTTCGTGTGAAATTCAATATTGCCAATAGGCTCCAAAGGGTCAAGAGAGATGAAAAGGACTTCATTTGATTGACTTACTATTTGGGGGCTTTCTTGTTGCTCCTCATGGGTCCTTTATTCTTCAGTCAATTTGGAAGGCATGGGAAGAAGTGAAGCACTTGGTAATTGGGCAGCCTATCTTCTCTTCCTTTGACACTAGGTGTCAAGCCTACAAATCGATTTTGTCGAATCTGAAATATAATGACAAGATCCGTGCCTTGACAAGAGGCTGCTCTGCTCTCCTTTGGTTTGAGAAAGGAATTATAATATTTCATGAATTGTACAGATTTGGGAAGTGGATGAAATGGAAAAACCTTAAAGCTTTCTATAAGCTTCCTCAATCTCAGTTCAGAATGTATATAATGCTCAGATATGCTTTCACAGCTCCCTCTACTGGACTAATTATGGAGGATGAGAATTTTGGCTCAAAGGGCCCCTTCTCCAAGAGGCTACCTCCAAAAACTCTATGAAAAGATTGCCTTCTCCCCAAACCTTTCCCTGGGCCTTAACAATAAGTGGAATGTTTATGAGCCCAAAGGTAGATGGACTCATAGATTTAATATTTTGTGGTCTTCTTGTGTTCAGTCAAAGAAATCTTGCTTTAGATAGCTTCTGATTCATAATAAGCTTGTTGTTGGCTTCTAATATTTTATAGGTTATTGAGACTTCAGACAATAAGCTTGTTGTTTTCTTTAAATTTTTGTATATATTTATATTTTTTACTTTTTAAAAATATATTGTACGAACATACGCACAGCGACCGTACCCGAGGTTTTTAAAAATTTGTCGTTTCAGCGTACCATACCTGTA
This sequence comes from Taxus wallichiana var. yunnanensis, assembly GCA_018340775.1. Classification (NCBI taxonomy): domain Eukaryota; kingdom Viridiplantae; phylum Streptophyta; class Pinopsida; order Cupressales; family Taxaceae; genus Taxus; species Taxus wallichiana. Next base: position 524,596,191 of record CM031243.1, read on the forward strand.
CCTGTACCTGTACCTGTACCGGTGCCCAAACAGTCTAAATTAAAACAGTCCCAAAAATTGATGGTGCAGCACAATACTCCAAACAAGACTTCAGGTTTTGCAAGGCTCTGCATGAACCAGAAATGTTTGATTCTTACAGTTTGCAGCAACTCACAGTCTTCTTCTCAGACTCGACTTGGTATATTCTTACTCTGACTGCCAACCCCTTCAATGACTTTTTCCATCACATCTATAGGGAAAGTGGTTATGTGAATTGAATAGTTCACCTTCCTTATCAACCAATCGGCTGCCCGTGATGCTTCGGCTCCTTCAAATGTGCATCTCCAACGGTCATGATCATTCCAAAATCTCTATGCATTGACACATGTCATCCAAAAGGTCAAAATTGATTTGTAATGACATGTGTCAATCGTCTGACCTTCCATCCTGCAATTGTGTGCAAGCAACAAGGTTGCACACAAGTACTTTAGCCCATTGATCCCTATGTTGCACAGAGATGTGTAAAACCAAACCTAATATGCAAAACTTCAGGTTGTGCACAGTTCAACATGTTTTGCGCAAGATGCACAAAACTCCAATAGTTGTGCAAGATATTTGCACCACAAACCTCAAACTTTGTTGCACGAGACTCTCAACCATTTGCAAAAGAATGCACCAAGACCAACACTTTTATTTTTCTACCAAAGATTGTGTGCACACAGAAACTACTTATTCCTTACTCTAAGCCTTGTTGGTGGACATGGATTGCTTGTGGTTTTCTTGCAGCGCAAAAACGACGTATAGAAATGAATTCAATAGAGGAAATTAAATTATAAAGCTAATAATGATCCTTTTACAACCTTGAAATTCGAAGATTACTATGGTCACAAAAGGGATGTTATGGCACAAAAGGTATGTTATGGCAAAATATTCCTAAACTAGACTTGCAAGTTTTGCAAGGCCCTGCATAGTCCATAAATGGATCCTTCTTCTTACAGGTCGCATCATCTCACATTCTTCTTCTCAGACTTGGCTCTATATATTCTTACTCTGGCTGCCAACCCCTTAAATGAAATAGACCATCATATTTATAGGCAAAAAAAGTATTTACGGGAGTTGAACAGTTCACCTTTTGTATCAAAAAAACCATCTTCCAATGACACTTCCACTTCCTTCAAATCTGCATCTTTTAACTGTCATGGTCGTTCCATATCTTCTATGAATTAACACGCAACATAGAAAGGTCAATATTGATTTGTGTTGACATGTGTCTATCGATTCACCTTCCATCTTGCGGTGGTGCACAAGTAACAAGGTTGCGCACAAGTGCTTTCACCCACTAATCCCTATGTTATTCAAAGTTATGTAAGACCCAACCTATTGCGCATGGATCAACATCTTTTGCACAAGGTGTGCATAACTCCAATATTTATGAAAGATATTTGAACCAAGCTCCTCAAACTTTGTTACGCAAGACTTAGAACCTTTTTGACAAGAATGCACAAAGATCGTCACTTTTATTCTCCCACAAAGGCTACGCGCATGCACAAATACTTCCTTACTCAGTATTTGTGGGTGATGTGGATTGCTTGTGTGCCCGGATGGGCCTGCATCATACAACCCTGGTAAGAGAAATGAACCTTGAGCATCAACCCATGTGCATTCCAAGAGGTCCTCGATAGATCTCCCATGCTTATGAAATTAGGATGCACTCACCCACGTTGCCTATTCAATTTCTTGGCCCTTCCACTTAACCAAATACTCTTTGTACTCATTTTTGTGTCTTCTAGACTTTGGTATCAATCACCTATTCAATCTCCACGCACACTTTCTCAAGCAATCTTTGTCTCCAATCTAACTCACCAAAATATGCACTATCAATCTCAACACTTGTGTGCCCCTCCGCATAATGGTACAAATCATCAACATTGAGAATAGTTGATATATATCCCATCAAACAAGTCTATCTCATATGTGTTGGTTCCACATTTTCTTAGCACCTTACATGGCTTGATTTTTTCCACCTCAATTTATCATATGTTCTTCTGACGATCCCCTCCTTTTATAGATGTATCATGACCATGTCTCCCACTTAGTACTCCACTTATCTGATAATCTCGTCCAAGCAATTCTCGTGTTGTTACACACCGCATGTGTATTTTGTGAACTCTTTTGCTTCTGGGCTACTGCCCTTTTCGTCCTTGATGTCATGTAGCTCTGTAATAACTATTGAATAGTGTTCAAAAGCAATCTTCAATGGGGTTCCATTGCTTCTGCTTATTGAATTGTTGTAGGCAGATGCAACATGCACCAAGACTAAATCTCATAATTTTTCCCACTAGGCATCTCAACAAATCACCCCCACTCTTTTCAATGCTTCCATTTGCCCATCAGTCTGAGGATGATATGCTATACAAAACTTGTAAGGGACTTTAGGGCAAAATAATGAAATTCTGGAATTCACAGTAAACCCTCATGGAAGAATAACAGCAATCTGATTTCTTTGATTTATTAATGCAGAATCAACAAAAATAAAATAACCAAATGTTGGGAAGCATAGATAATGTCTCTAATAACATGGATTTGATAAATAAATCAGATTTACATCCAAAACTGAATTTATTTCTTTATATTTCAGACTGAAAATGAATATAGAGGTACAGCTGACCGTGTAGGCAAAAATCTTGCAAGTGAGAGGCTCCAACTGACTGAAAATGGAGACTTGAGGCAGAATATGGTTATATGCAAACCCTAGCATCCAACACACCTCTGAAATAGCTGTTACAGCCTTCAATGTGGTTTGCCCAGCCCCAGGAGGGCTCCAAAACACAATAGCAACACCTCTAAACCAAACCCCAACTGAAAATATGATGCCCTAACAGTAAAAATTCAGGAATCTGCCCTGGAAGTGTGCCCTAGCTGACAAATTTGATCTGCACTTGTAAATCCTTGATGAAAGCTCAGTTGTAACCCCTGTAGTGGAGTCACCTCAAAAGGGTTGGAGGGTTTTCATCCTCTAACCTTGCTGCAATGAAGGGTTTCCGTCCTTACTGCAGATAGAAGTTGGAGCAGCAACCCAAAACCTCAATAACCAAATGTAGTGTATGCCAAAGATGTCCAAATGACCCCAAGCGACCTCCTTTTATGCTTTTTCCATGGCTCAAATCTCAATACAAAGTCCCCAAATGGGATGTCCCACTTTGGCATTTTAATTTATTTAAAATAAAGTAATACTTTACTTTATTTCAATAAAGTAATGCTTTTATTTTTATTTTTATTTTAACTTTATCTTATAAAGTCACTTTTTAAATTAATAATAAAACATAAGTGCTTATAATTAAAGTTACTTTTGCACTTAAGTTAAATTATTAATTTATTTCCCCCTTTTCCACTTGCATTAGCATACGGAAAATACTGAATCGGCCAAGAGTCTTCTCCTAGATTAATCTCGAGAAGGGTAAATTACAGTCCTCCCCTCCCAAAATTACTTGCCCACAAGCAATTGTAAGTTGGGATGCTCTAGAATTGCTACCCCTTCCCATGTAGCATCTTCAAGACTTCAACCAATAGATCCTTCCATCGTACCAAGTACTCCCGTATGCTCCTATTCCTTAGCCTTTTCTCTCTAACATCTATGATGTTTTTTGGGACTAACATCAGCTTGCCCTAATCATCCAAAGTGGGCAACTCAGCAGAGGGAGTGATATGCCATCCTAGTGCCTTTTTGAGGCACGAAACATGGAAGACATTATGGATTCTACTATGTTCTGGCATCTCTAGCTCATATGCAACCTTCCCAGATTTTCTCTTTACTCTGTATGGCCCATAGAAATGTGGCTTAAGCTTTTCAGCGCCGCTTTGTTCGAGGGAAGACTGCCTATATGGCTGCAATCAGAGGAAAACAACATCTCCCACCTCAAAAGTCCTCTCTGCTGGTCTGCATACAATTTCTGCTGGCTTTGTGAATGTTTGAGGTTCTCCTTGAATACCTCCAAGATCTCCTGACTTTGTTTCAACCACATCTTTGGCTTCTGGCACCCTACTGTCAGTTATGACCAAATTAAAAGAACATTAAAATTCCTCCATGAAATGCTTTTAATTGGCAAATGCAAGAAATATGAAGTTTCAAAAGTAAATGAAACTTATCTTGTTTTGAATTTCCACCTCCCACGTGGCTGGCTGAATGGAAATGAATTTGAGGGAAGAATGGCGATATGGAGAAGACAAAAATAAATTAAAATAGTTTGCGACTTTAAATACCACCTCAACAGCTAAAACACTGTTTAAAGCTTCAACTAACTCCTTCAATGCCTTACTCAACCTTTGACACAGCCAGAGCCCTAGAATTTTGATAGAGATGAAGTTGAAATGCCACACAGTCCTCCAACTCAGGCTTTGAAGAGGTATGCCTTATGTGACTCCATGCAGCAGGTCTGAAACGCCCAGCTATACATTAGACACTTCTACACAGTCCAAAACGCCTCCTTAGCATATAACAATGCTTCAATAATTGTTTTATCATTGTTGTAAGAACACACAGATGGAATGCCATACAGCCAGCTATGAAGATGAAATATTATTCCAGAGACTGTATACAACCCCAGCAGCAATGGACAAGTGCACGGTGATCTTTAAGTAATGATATCAGCGTTGAATGGCTGCATGACAATTAAATTGAAATTTCACAGAAATTTTATTGGCTGGAAAAGAATTTGCAGCAAAAGAAGAAGAGTGGAAGTTAAGAAAATAAATGGACAAGCCTGTGCTCTGATACCAATGTCAAGCCAAGTATTGGAATGACAAATTAACAATATTGGTGCAAGCCAAAAATTGTATTCACATTCAATATTGAAAAGAAGATTACAATATATAGAGCCAAGATTTGGTTGTTCATTTCACCTTCTAAGGTGAATCTTCCTATTCCTACAGGAATGACTCTTCATTTATATCAAATAAGACAAAAGCCTATGACACCTAGGATTAACATATATTACAATAGAGTTACACATCCAAGTGTTCCATAGCGCTGTACAAGATCAAACCGAATCCGCAAGACTTGAGGTCATGTACAGTTCAACATCATCTATGCAGGGTATACAACTCGAATAGTTGCGGAAGATATCTGCGCCAAGCTCCTATAAACTCTGTTATGCGAGACTTCCAACCTTTTATGCAAGAATGCACCAAGCCCAACACTTTTTTCTTCGACCAAAGACTCTATGCACACACAAACTACGTATTCCTTAAGTATTTTTGGGAGATGTGGATTGCTTGTGAGCCTAGAAGCTCCTGCATCATTATTCATGTATACTAGTACAACTTCACTCTTTCTATTTTTCATGTAAAGATAGCTATGATAGGAGGGCATCAAACCGATGATTTTAAGGTCACATGTTTGTTTCACTGCACCTGCAAGCACTGAAGCCATGCACTCCAATACTTCTCTCCTTTTGTTGACAATAATATATTTTTTTAAAAATAGAAATTTAGGCTCCACTATTCAACAAAAATATGTCATGCATGGAAGATAGTGTCATATGATTATCAGGAGTATCAATGCCTCCACTCCATGTAGCATCAAGGCACGAGGCGCATATGGACCTTTTTATCCTCCTCTAAGAGAGCTTGTGTGTATTTTGAGCTTGGCAAGAAATACTTAAGAAAGGATTTTCTCAATGAATCTGAGGAAAAATACGTAAATGATTTGCATTGGATGATGGTAGGGAGTACTAATTGTGGTTGATGAGGCTACCTTGACACTTGTGAGGACTCTTCAAGTTAGTATGAAAAGATTAAAGATGCAATTACATTTGAATTATATTTTTACTATGAGACTAAGACGATATAACATATTAAGCTGGGTAATGTTTGAACAAAAGTAGAGGGTTGCATGGCACTAAAGATCATTTTGTAAATAATGCTTATCTATTTAGAAAGTGTAGATGGAAGTCAAATTACATGTTTGTCGCTGGGATGTTATCCATCCAAGTTTGGCTATTAAGGCTAGACCGAACAAATCTAGGCAGACTAAACCTAAAGAAACCCAACCTGGTAAGCATAGTTATCAAATCTACACAAAATCTGGCTGGATCCAGATTTGCAAGCTGGCCCAAATAAATTTGGTCCTGGACTGCATTGATTTTTATTTGATTTAGTCTTTTGCCAAAAAAAAACCCAACAATCCTACATATTACTTAATATTAAATATATTGACATTGTATATTGCTTTATTAATTTTTTTCATTATATTTTATAATTTGCATATTTATATATTGTGCTCATATATATTATTATTATTTTTCATTATATTTGACAATTTGCATATTTATAAATTATGCTCATACATAGTTATATATTTTGGAGGGGATTTTTCCAAACTATTTCAAGAATTCCGGATATTCAGATTTTTGCCCTCCCGAAGAGATCTGGATTTTTACATTTGTCTGTTTCAAGGCTGACCTAGGATCAAGTCTACACAAAGCCCCCTCGCATTGTGGGGGGTGGGGGTGGGGGCATATGGGCGTTCCCAGAAGTGTGTACGACTTGAATAGGCCTAATGGTGAAGACTCATGTACTTCAGAAAAGGAGGCATATGTTTAAATCTAGAGGGACCAGGGTATGTATGCTCAATATGAACAATATATAACGTGACTGGAAAACTATCCCCTTGTGCTTCCACAAGGGGAACTTACTTGTAGTGACCTAAAAACTGCCTTTACCTTTAGCTTTCTATGAAGAACGAATAATACCTAGCTAAAAACATTAGTTTTATATAAATATGATGATATCCTACCCTTCGTAGAAAATTACCATGCATTTACAATTCTAGAAAGGTTATAAATTCAATGAAAACCCAACCTGGTATATTTGTCCATGGCACATACCACGCTCCACAGAAGATTTATTCAAAATCATAGCATCTTCCATATCATATCTGCAAAATCATTGTTATCACTAAGTGACAATCCAAATATGCAAAAAGTAAATAATTTACATTGATGACATCTTACCCTGTATAAGCAAGTACAGCAACAATTGCATTTGTCCCTGTAGGGAACTCATCAATGTTATACTTTTCGTAACCAACTGTCCGGGCAATAGGTGATTGAGGTGTCTACAAAACAAAGTATTGAACAAACTTATTATTCTTAGTATTATCACCAAACTTACTTCTCTGATGATGTTTTGAAATAACATCAGAAACAGCACAAAGAACCAATAGGATCAAGTTTGAATTAACAAAGAAACAATAGAATGAATTTTGAGTTAACAAAGATCCAAAAAAGAGCTCTGAATTTAAAAATCCATAAAAGCAAATGCTAAGTCTAATATTTAAAGGGCTGGCAGCTCAAGAATTTTGATGGGTTGAGTTTTTACTAAAGTAAAGAACTCACACACATGCAGCATGTACACAACAAAAGATGGAACGAAGACATTGAAATAAACCGAGTTGCATGGAAATGAATATGAAAACTCATCATACAAGGATGCTATCCAATGAGGATATAAAAGACTATTTACAAATATTGGGTTCCATACATCTGGGATGCAACATACAAGTATATATAATACAAACATACACAAAAGTATATGTGCAAAAAACATAAATGTAATATACAAAATATATATTATATTTATGATTTTATATCTTTATGATCCTAGAACTAAATTGCATCAAATGAGACGATTTCATTTGGTAAAATCATTGAGGCTTCCACTACAAAGCCCCACTTCAAATCCCAAGAGAAATGATAGTGTGTTGAAATTGGGTAAAATACTGCATTCAACTCATTTGGTGTGGGGCATACCCCAACAGACAGTGCCAGATGTAAGTCAAGGGTGAATTTGACAGAAAAGATACCCCTCGCTTATAGTAGCTAAGTAGAAGGCTATATCAAAAAAGAGGAAAAAGGGTATGGTTTCTACACTAGAATAGCTATCCAAAACATCAGCCCCAAAAGGCACTGGAAACAGGTAAATGTCACAAGAAACAACTAATTTTTTAACAATGAAAAAATGTAGAATTTATTAAAATATATTTGTATACTCGCAACAAAAGCATAAGACTTCAGACTTTAAAATCAAACTAAACCCCAAGCATACATCAGCACGCAATACAAGTACAACATTCTGTAAATAGAACAACATTATTACACCATGCAAGTACAACATTTTGTAAATGAGAACCACATTATTACTTCCCCTAATTTATCAGTTAAGGTTAAAAGTTTAAAACTTTGAACATATATATTACAGGTGGCCTGACTACGTCTCAATTCCAATAAACTAAAATGTCCCTTATGCAGGGGATGGCATCATAATTGAGGCAGTACATGGTACAAATTTCATTTGGGAAGTATACTGGGCTGCAATAACTATTTCCTAACATATAATACAATAGAAAAGATGTCCAAATACATTTCCAAGGCTTTTCTTCCACAAAATAAGCCCCCTCTGGCACAGAAACACTGCCAGGCCAAAATCATGTCAGGAACGGCAGGTAATGCTTTCAATGACATTTCTGATCTGAGAAACAATGTAAGAACTCGGACAATTTTTCAGATTGTTTCAGTATTTCAATGACTTCCCACCTACAACTTACCCTTGAACACAATATAGTTTGTGCAGCCCATTTTCTATAAGATATTTTAAAGTAAACCAGATAATTCAGGGCGCTCTTGGAGAAGTTAAGTAAAATTAGACCTGAGATTTCTTTCTGCATGGAGTCGTTAATGGCATGTTGTTGAGTCTCATTACGTTTAAAGTTGTTCACAACTAGCAAATATCATTCCTAGATATTTTTTCCTTCCACATGGGTAAGTTCATTATCCCTTCTCAACTGCAGGTACAGATAAGAAATTACGCTTAATTTGCATGCTGACTTCTCAAGCACTTAGCAAGTGTTTGTCCTTATCCAATCAGCCCTTGTCCTAAACCATGTAGATATATTCAATCTACACTAATGAAGAGTGTCAAACAGATTTCCGCAGCTAAGTGTTTCATTTCTCTGTTTTTTTTATGTAAGGCCATACCAAAACAGTATTAGAAATTTACAACCTTGTTCTTTTCCCCCACTCAAGCTCTGTGCACGATGATCTTCACATTTTCATCTTTTCAATTTTTATTGGTCAAACTCCAACATATTCTAGAGACTCATTCCATACTACCCTAGTTGATTTTCTGTGGAATTTCTACAAAAAAATAGGGATTCTGTAAAGGATTTCAAGAGGGATACATTTTGTACACCCCTTCTTATTTGTACCTTTGATCTTCTATCACGCTTTTTCAGAGCAAAAACCTTGTCAAATCTATCGTTGCTAAAAAAACACTCCCTATTTTTCCTTTTCGTACCATGTATCTCTCTACTAGGTGTGGTTCTATTTCAACACCACTGTTAGCTCAATCAGTCTAAAATGGAAAACCAGACCCTAAAAATGTAGAAGAGTATCAGTTGTTGATTGTGAACTTTCACAGGGAGGTTTGGACACTCTCTTCTCCATATCTAGTAAACAGGCCCCCAATGAAGTGTCATCTTCCCTTCTCAAATGCATACCACCGCCTCCACCTTACAGCCTCTCAAACAGGACCTTTAAAGTACACTATGTGGGCCTCCCACCACCATACCATTCTCAATTTCAATCGAGATTTCCTTGAAACAGAGAGCTCCATCTTTTAGCACAGTTAGAATAGTGTTAAGACTAAAGCCACCAACAGCTACAAATCCTGGAGCAGTAAATACCATGGATAGAATAATTGAAACAACAAATGATCAACAACCAACATGTACCCTTATTCAGTAGACTGAATCATTCAGACATGCATATACCAACGGAGGCTATGACAAAACAACAAATGATTCCTGCTTATGTATATACTCGAACCCATACCTGCGGTGATGGTTGGGGTGTATAGGGTATGCAGAACACTTGCTTATATGTACCGACAAGCAATAGAACTTCCAAAAATGAGGTGTATAGGGTCTGAAAACTCCCAAAAATGCCCTAGCAGCCCTTCATCACAAGAACCCTCGCTGAAATCATTGAATCAATTTATTGAAGCCCAATGGAAACCCCTAAATGGAGAATCCTCAAGGATTGAAGGGTTTTCGTCCTTCAATTAGGGAACAAGGAGGGTTTTCGTCCTCACTTGCAGCCCCACAAGAGGGTTTCCATCCTCAAGTGGAAAGGAATGAGTGGCAGCCCAAAAACCTCATGAAAATTATGATAAGGAATAGATGATCCTCAAACAAGCCAAGCGACCTCCTTTTATACACAAATGATGGCACAAACCTCTAGAACAATCTCCAAAAGGGGTCACCCCACTTGGAGAATTAATTTGATTTAATTATTGTCTTTTCCCTCCAGTTTCTTTCTTCACCTTGGGTCAGCCACTTTAGCATTTAAAATAAATTAATCTTTTAATACTTTTCTCCTTTTTATGTTTTCACTTTATTCCATAAAGTCCCTTCCTTTTCATCCCTTTAGCCGACATATAATAATGAATAGGCTAAATACTTTAAGTATTTAAAAATACCTTTTATTTTAATGATATTATTAAGTTACTCAAGATTTGGAAATGACCAGGCCCAACTTAAAACATTATTAATTATTTTATTTTAGAAAAGGGGACATTACAAAAGTGTGAGGGTAAAAAGGACCCTAAGATTGAAGACTAACTAGATAAACAAAACAAAAGTACTGAAACAAACAAGGGGAAAAACTAAAGCGGTAAAGCCCCAACCCATGTGGTTAAGGTACCAATACAAATAGCCATGTGGTGGAGAAAGAACCGTCAAAGAGCAGGGCTTATGAAAATCAGAATGACTAGATGATAGTCCCATCAAACACCTTTGACCATGCCTACGATAGAAGAATCAGACGTGTAACCCTCCGTCATTGTGAAAGGGCCAATGCAAGATCTGATAATGTTCATAAAGTAGTGCCGTATTCATAAAGTAGTGTCTACGGCTAAGGGGGCTAGGTTGGGTGATCCTAGGAGGAAGTAAGGCAACGCCCTAAAATCCCTCCAAACACCCAAAGCTGAAGAAACTCAGAAGGTAGCAATGAAACCTATAATGTGTACATGTCCCTACAACTTAGGAAGCAGTCAAGAAGGGATATCTGCATGACACCGAGGAGCAAATCCATGACATTGAAAAGCAGCATATTTATGTTGCCAAGAGATAGTGTGTTATGAAACATTAGGAGTAATATTATGCAAAGATGAGCACCGCCTCACTAACCTACCCCCCTTAGTGTGTGAAGCAACAATATCCAAAGGGCACTTAATGCCACCAACCTCTATGATGGGCTAAAAGAACAAGGTGATCATCTTGGTAGCTCTAGGGGCTCGCTGTACGGACTTACGTCAAAGGGTGACAACCTCTCGAAGAAAAGAGCTAGGCATCATTGGTCCTAGTACTAAAAGAAAGTGGATAGAGAGTCCCCCAAGTCTCTATAAAGATAGTGGTATCTCACTTGAATATAATAGTAATTGAGGCATTGGAAACTGAAGTGTTCCTTGGTCTCGATCTATTGAAGGGAGAAAAACAACAGATCTAGTCCCCACATGGGATTAAAGTTTAGTAGCATCTTACACAATAAACTCAATTACATTATTCAAAGAGGTGAAACATACATATAAGGACTTGATCTCCTTAAGGGGTCAAGCCTTATCACACAATCCCTACAAAATCTCATCTAACCTTATATATGAGTTGTATGAAACAACCCATGACTCACTCATAACTAGTATTCTAAATAACATATGTTAAGTGATAATAATTATTCATAACATTTCCCCCACTTAGTCTTGACATAGGAGAGAATTGCACCACGCGAAATGGAAACATCTTTGGGTATGTAGTCCACTATTCATAATAATTGTTGCTTGTGATCACCAACATACGTAAACACAACTATTCACACTTTCACTTCTAATGAGAGTTGGCCTTCTCACAAACAAATCATTTACAACTCTACTTCAAATGAAAACCTACATACACAAACATAATTGTTCATTCTTTCACTTCTAGTGAGTGTTGGGGTTCTCGCTGGCCTATTACTTAGAAGTACTCAACAAGGGATATATATTAGACAATTGCTCCTCCTATGCATTTGTTTACAATACTAATTTCATCCCACCACAAACAAATAACTAAATACAAAAATTAAGGATTGGGTCCTCATTGTCTTGATAATGGGTGTTGGGCTTCTCACTAAAGTTTGCATTTGCAGCCCTTGTCCTTGATCACTACCACCTGGTCACAAACAAAATAATTGGTACCCACTACCACCAAACACAAATCTCAGCTTTAGTTAGTTTCGGCATATTTGCCACTAATGCAATGTGCAAAACCTTCATTAACGGCAAACTTGAGGTCGTTAATGGGCCTCCTACCTCCCTTGCCTCGACCTCCATCCGAATAATACTTACTCAAAGCAAGATGGATCTTGAAGCTCTACTACATGTCGTTTTTAGGATCACGTACCCCTACACAAACATACCCATTCCCAATGATGTTGTCTTATCCCAATAATGCATCCTTTACAAAGGAGATTTTGAATTTTGACTTTTGCCTCTTACACGCTTTGTTTAGACTTCAAAATAATGACAATTAACACTAATTTTGACTAAATTAATATTAAACACCTAAGACTATTGACACTAGAATTATTAAACAAATGACACAAAGAGTGACCATACACTATTTTAAACAACTAAACTTAACTACATTAACATCTTTATTATGGACACTAAATAAACCGGTGTTGCATGTAGAGACTCATCTCCTATCAAAAATATGAGTCTCGAAGACTAGTACATGCTAGTGCTTGTCTTGGAGATTTGCATTTTAGTGTTTTTAAACCTTGGATATGATGAGATATCAAAGATAAATATCAATTTAGTTACTTTTATCCTTTGTCAACATCTAATATTTTAATTTTACAAAGGTATTACTGTTTTTCTAAGGTTCCATTTAAGGTTTTCTCTAAAAATTTATATATATAGTTTTGTTGTTTCCAAGTACCTATCTTCTATTTTTCTGAAAATGGCATCCATGTCCCCGCCTCTCAGTACCGGTACCGTACTGCTCTGTAATTATGCGATAAACACCACTTTAAACGAATCCCTTGTAGACAAACTATTGATTAGATTTAACAAATAAACTAAATGACTATAACATAATAATAAACTTAACTAAAAAGACAAAATCGTAACACATCGAGTCATACAACTTCAATGAATAAGCGGGATAACTAATAGCTTTTGATTATTAAAAGAATATGTGCATGGTGCTTAGAATAGTAGGACTTTGTATTATATATCCAATTTGTAGCTTTATGGAAGGAGTGGATATAAGAAAATTGATGTGATTGTTATAGCGCACACATTGTGCGTGGCACACAAAGGTCGTTAGAAAGTACACCAACACCAACAAACACTTGAAGGATGTTGTGACGTGTCCCTTCTTCCCACATACAAAATGAGTTCATCGGTCGAAATCCCATCATAGAGCATTGCATTATGTTGGTAGACACCAAAAGCCTCGGCGTCGTTATCTATTCTTGGCAAACGCTCCAAATTTGTTGTCATCTAAAACAATTGATGTTGATCCGCGTAAGAGATCAAAGATGCATGAAAGATGTGAAATTTAATGTACTAAAATCCACATTCTCAAAGAGTTGCACCGCATAACCAAACTTCTTTGCCTTTGAGATTCTCACCACTTTTTCTAAAAGATATATTATGTGCCTTGGATCTATAAGATGCTAGACTTCTTCCATCAACTAAAATAGTAATAACACTTCACACAAAACTTATAAAGAATAAATTAACAAACTATTTTGCGCTTATTAAAACTACCATCCATAGGACAATCCATAAATATAGTTTTCCCTAGAAACAAAATTATTAATCCACATGAATAAGAAAACCGCTCTCATACCAAATGAAATTTTGGTAGCAAATTACACAATAAACTCAATTATTTTTCCATCGAATATAGGACTCAAAACAACGAAATTAAAACTTTATAAACAGTCTTATCCGAAACATCATAATTAATATAGGCACATCATCTGCGTAAAAAAAGAGTTGAGCCTTATCACACAATCCGTACAAAATCTCATCTATATTTATATATGGGTTGTATGAAGCAACCCGTGACTCATAGCTAAAATTTTAGATACAATTTGTTAAGTGTTAATAATTATTCCTAACTTTCTCAAATTCGAGAGCTTGTCTTATTGGTTAGTTACAAGTGGTTTGTAATCAATGACCCAAGTTTCGTTCCCATTGAAGCCATTGAACACTTTCATAAGTGGCCATAGGGACCTCTTGAGGTAGGGACCGCACTTCTCCTTGTGACCAAGCGAGAACATACCCAAGACATTACAAACCCAAGCCCGCCCCCTTGTTCCGCTTTAAGAACATGCTCCTACATTAATTTGCTTCGGTTCATAGCTCGGGCATCATAAAAGCATTTACCATCCAACATTTTGGGCTCAAGGGCTTGGGTTATTGGCAAATTACAAGTAGTTTGCAATCACCAACCTAAGTTCCATTCCCATTGAGTCCATTGGACACTTTCAATACGTAGTGATGGCAACACCTTGAGGTAGGGTCACACTTTTCCTTGTGGGACAAGGGGAACACACCCATGACATTATGGACCCAAACCCACCCCCATGTCCTGCTTTGAGAAGGTGTTACTCCATTAATTCACTCGATTCACACTCCAAAGTATAATAAAACTATTTACCGTCCAATGTTTTTAGGGCTCAAGGGCTTGGGCTATTGGTAAATTACAATTAGTTTGTAATTACCAACCCAAGTTTCATCCCCATTGATTCCATTGGATGCTTTCATAAGTAGCCATGGGGACACCTTGAGGTAGGGATCGCACTTCTCCTTGTGGAGCAATTAGAACACACCCAGGACATTACAAACCCAACCCCGCCCCATGTACCGCTTTGAGAAGGTGCTCCTCCATTAATTCACTCTGGTTCATAGTTCCAAGTATGATAAAAGCATTTGCCATCCAACATTTTTTTGCGCTCGAGGCTTGGGCTATTGGTGAGTTATAAGTAGTCTATAATCACCAACCCAAGTTTCATTTCCAAAGTGAGTCCATTGGCGCTTTCAATAAGTGGCATATGGACACCTTGGCGTAGGGATCACACTTCTCCTTGTGCACCCAAGACATTACGGACCCAAACCCACCCCAATGTCCCGCTTTGAGAAGATGCTCCTCCATCAATTCATTTTGGTTCATAGCTCCAATATAATAAAAGTGTTTACTATCTAACATTTTGGGCTCAACGGTTATGGCTATTGGTGAGTTACAAGTAGGTTGTAATCACTAACCCAAGTTCTATTTTTGTTGAGTCCATCGGGCACTTTCAATAAGTGGCCTTGGGGACACCTTGAGGTAGGGGTCACAATTCTCATTATGGACCAAACAGAACACACCAGGACATTACGGACCCAAGTCCACCCCCATGTATTGCTTTGAGGATGTTCTCCTCCATTAATTCACTCTAGTTCATAACTCCCGTATAATAGAAGTGCTTAACATCCAACAATTCAAGCTCAAGGACTTGGGCTATTAGTGAATTACAAATAGTTTGTAATCACCAACCCAAATTCCATTCCTATCAAGTCCATTGGACACGTTGATAAGTGGCCATGGGGACGCCTTGAGGTGGGGTGGAACTTCTCCTTGTGGATCAAGCACAACACATCCAAGACATTACAAACCCAAGCCCACCCCGGTCCCACTTTGAGAAGGTGTTCCTCCACTAATTCGGTCATATTCATAGCTCGAGCAAAATATAAGCTTTTACCATCCAACATTTCATCCCCAGGGATGGCTCGAGTGGATGGGACTAGTGATTTAGGTCGCCTGGTCTCAAGTTTGATTCCCGATTCAAATGCGGTGTGTGGCGTGGGGCCTCTATAACATTGCCCGAGGTTATAATGGTTTAGAGTCAGCGAGGTGTGTTAATGTGCACTATTCTAAGTCGTTGGGATTCCAATTCCTTAGTATCAAAAACAATATTCCTAACATTCTCAACCTCTGACTCGTGTGAGCACACCCTCAACTGGCTGAGAGGAAACCTCAAGCCATGGGACCAATGATGTCAAAGATAGTCACAATGACAAATAACACCATCTACCACCCAAAAGAAATGCTCTACGTGAAATCCAGGCTTGAGGTTGTGCGGTTGAGGAGAGATATAAGTGATTTGGATGTGCTACATGTAGATATCCTCTCTGCAACTCTAATGATGACCTCCTTTACAAGAAGAAGGCATGAGGAGCATCAAAGGAATTCCTGAAAGGGAGTAACCTACCAATCAGACGTTGATAGGCTGGAGGAGCAAACCAATCTCACAACACCAACAACATCGTCGTCTAATGGGGCCCATTGATGCAATCCTCTCTAAAGAACAAATGGATAAGTATGGATACTTGTCATGGTGTTAACAAAAATCCCGATGGATCCGAGTTTGTAAATCTAGAAAGTAAGTTTGAAGATAGTCTCGAGGTGTGAAGGCCAAATAGAAAACTCAGCTTGACGAAGCACTAAGGAACATTCTATTTGCAATTCATCATACACAAAACCATTACAAGTATGGACCCTCTTAATGGAAGCCCAATCAATCGACCCAAGACTAAGTCCCCACACCTCGATCTAGACAAAACCATGGGCTTGATGACTATTTGAAGAGGTGCATATTCGAAGGGGAATCTTGGAAGTGGATTTGAAAACATTGGGGCTAGACTAAAAGCAATGGATATCCCTTGCAAAAGTGTGACCGAGAAGCAAACATTATACTAAAAGACAATCAAGAAGGTTGGACCCTCGGGTAAGCGTAGGTCAATGTGATCTCCAAATGTTCCCCTTTTGTAGAAGAATTGGAACAAGTGAAGGGAATATTTGGAAATGTTGAAAGGCTCCCTTAGTTTTGCTAAGGATGCGCACCAAATGACAAACCTCATAAAAATGAGCAAGTGCATCAAATTATCTTAGTAGACCATTGAGAAAGGGAGAGCGAAGAACAATACCATCAACAAAAATAAGTATGACTCCACATCATGTAAAATGCAACCATCATCAACATGGGTATGTTGTTGAAGAAAATCCAAGAGCTCATCGATGTTAATGTTGAAGAGAGGGCATCCCTGTTTGACCCCAATGGTACTCTTCACAAAGCTAGAAAGACCGCGAGAAGTATGAAACTGCCCAACAATTGTCTCATAGAACCTCCAAGCCCCGATAATGAGAGAATCGGGAATGCCCACCTCACACATCTTTTAAAAAAGCAGATGTCTCAAAATTGAGTCAAAGGCCTTCTAGAAGTCTACAAAACAACAAAAGACTTTGGAAGACCAATGACGAGCCTCCTCAATAATAGTTTGGAGTGTAAAGATGTGGTCAATAGTATGGTATTCTCTCCTGCGGCTGGCTTGCCCCACTACTCTAAGATGACTTCTCTCCAAGTGTTCTAAAAACTACATGTCTTACACAGTGTCATTACGTTGGCAAACATATGCCCAATCATAATGGTCTTCTAGTTTCTAGGGTTGGAGCTATCCATAGACTTATGAATACGAAGAATTATGTGCTGGGACCAAGAACAAGGAAAATTTGAGCAAACGCATCATTACAGAGCAAAGAGACCGAGGCTCATAAAATGTTGACAGTAAACTCTGC
Organism: Taxus wallichiana var. yunnanensis; assembly: GCA_018340775.1. NCBI lineage: Eukaryota > Viridiplantae > Streptophyta > Pinopsida > Cupressales > Taxaceae > Taxus > Taxus wallichiana. Next base: position 524,613,892 of record CM031243.1, read on the forward strand.
AGCCAAGACCAAAACAGCTAAAAATTTTCCATATCCATCATACTAATGACAAGAGAATTTCCATTCCATGATCATGCAGCATGAACAAAAGACTATCACCATCTACAGAAGTGAACATAGAAATGATAGAATGTTTATACATTCTAGTAAATACTCACAAAAGGAGAATCTCTGGCCTAACAGTTTGTTGATAAATTGTTTAAGTGCCCAGAGAGAAAGCAAAAAATCCTAATGACATAATCCATCATTTTGGAATATAAGGGACTCCCTGAGGGAATGAAGGAAAACTTTCCTCATTCACATTACAAGCAATCCAAGCTTCACCAGAGGTCATGTTGGACTGATGAAAAAGAAGCCTATTCCAGGCACACCCACAAGCCATGGCAGCAGTGGAGCTCTCAGCAAGAGCGGCTTGTTTTTTTCAGAAGGGAACTGATTCGGCTTGCTCCTATGCAGTCTCTCAAATTCTCCTTATTCCATTCTCAAATAGCATCAGGGCATTGAATGGTTGCAAAGTGTGTTCATGCTGGAGAATAACAGCATTCAGGCTATCTACATTATTATCCAAAGCATCAATTTTTTCCTGTTGTTCACCAACCACATGGAGCAGCCTGGTTGTTGCTCTGCAATTTGTTTTCTGTGGTTATTGATGGCTAGCATTATTACATGGAGAGTATCCAAGAGACTAGGGTCAGATTTGGTTTGGCTAGGCAAGTTAGGAACTGAAATTGGTTTTTTTGGGATCCCTTAGGCATCATCTGGTCATTGCCTCCCAGATGTGTTGAGCTGAAATTCCAAGGCAGAAACTAATGTCCAGAAACCACGTTGATGGGAGACAAGCCTACCGTAGGAGACGCGGCATTAGAGCTTCTTGGGACACTGAATTTTCGAGGAGATATGTCAAAGCAGGTGAAAAAATGAGCCACTGAGGCATGGCTTTTCATTATCAGAGAACGCCAGTTTCACATGGAGGGGTTTGGGATAGATATGTGGGGTAAAATTTCTTGTGCTGCTAACAGGCAAAGCCAGAGTGAGATTCCCCTTGAGCTGGGTTTTCTTGAACCATATTATCATCATCAATTAAAATGGTTTAATGAGCATCAGCTTCATTCCCTTTTCCCATCCTCATGCTTTGGTATTGATCCTCTTGGAAGAATTTGTTTTTCTCCTTTTCTCTCAACGCTCCTCTTTTATAAGCTTGCACACCATATTTTTTAAGTAACTTTCTTTTGCATTTTGTTCTTGTGGTGCTCTTATTTATAGGAAAAGCTCTTGATCTAAAACTTCCTTCTAACTCTCATATCAACATCAAAATCAATATCTACTTAACACTTCTGTCTAGGATTGGATTTGCAAATATTATATAATCTTTCACATACAACAGATACAAGCAAAGATTGGAATTATTAGCCACCGCTAAGATTTTTGTGTGAAAATCAAGATTGGCAGGCAAAGCACCCTTTTGACCATAAATCTTATGGCAAGCAGTTGGACATGAATTGGTTTGTAACTCCACCCACCACCGAAATCATTAACAGCTCATATGTATCCTCGTCTACCCTCACTCTCTGCATCTTCATTCATTCATTCCATTCCTAACTTGATAAGTTCAAGCCCTCCAGATATAGTTCAATCTGAACCTCAGAAAATTAGAACCGCCTATCGGAAGGGTCGTGATGGAGGAGCAGCAGTTAATACAAGTGCAAGACGATGTCGAAAAAGACATTATAGGGAGCTCCAAGTAGCTGCTAAACAGAAGAAAGTCAGAAAGACTTGAATACATTCTGGTACGGGAGTCGCTGAGATGACCAGGATCCTTTTATTTTCCCTTGCTGTGTTTGAGATACTCAGTTGATTTTTGACATCCATTGGATATGCATCACTTGTGTGATAACATCATGATAGAAGTAAACGAAAATTACAAGGGTGAGAATTTATATTATAAGGGGTGAACTCTTGACAAGGGACAGTGTCTTTCTTATGCAAGTAGAGGACTAGGTGGTGGATAGAATATATGGCCCAAAAACTCTCTGAAGAGATAATTCATCTCCAAAGGATAAAATACTCAGGAAAAGACAGGAAATAAGGGAAAGGCATCTAGCAAGGCCCCCTCAGGCTAAGGACATGGAAAACGTAATAACGAAAGGATAGCCATTTTTTTACTAAAACAAGGGGGAAAAAGAATGCTAATACTTTGAAAACTCACAAAATATGCATGTCTAGTACAGCCAAGAATTTTTGAAGTTTCCTTCATCAGAATCAGTTTTTCAAAATATTTCTTAAGCTTCCAATACCATTTCATAAATTTTAAGGATTTCAATATCATCTCCATGACTTCCTAAAGCTTCTCCCGTTTTCAAATCTGTTTCTTGACAACTCCCATTTCTGACTCTCTTTCTTGACAATTCCCTGTTTCATACAGTTTCCTTAACACTTGGTTGTATCTTCTTCCTAGACTCGCGCCTTTAAAGTTCTGAAATACCTGGATCTAATTCTTGATTGAACATAGAATAAACTAATTGAACAGATTGTACTTTTGAAATTAAACGAAAAACAACAGAATAAGTACATAACTGTTATTTCAGCCACCACTTACTGTACTTAAAGACATGATTCAATTCTTTTCACCAGTGTACCACATTTAATAATCGATTTAACATACAAATATAGAATGGTCATCAAGTAATTTCAGATGGCATTTCTTCCAGAAACTTGCAATTCAAAACAAAAAATGCAAACTGAGTTCTTACTTGCAAACGATAGAGCTTATTGTCACTACGGAACTGTATAGATTGTGAAGGGAAACCCATGGTTTGCTTTGCCATCTGCAACACTCCAGCACAAAAGATTTTAGCTCCACAAAATCAATTAGATGCAGGATATTACGAGAGTGATATTTGAAATAAAGTGCTGGCTCCAATATAATAGCATCCACTTCCATTTAGCAAAGGAGGAGGCTGATACTAAAACACGCACACGCACACACACACACATTAATACGGATTAAGTAAACATAAGAATTCTTAAATATGCACAATCACACCATAACAACAAAAACATTGTAAAATAAAACTGGAGGTATGAATCACTGATGTAGATTAAAAATGCACAAAATCAGAACCAATACATTGTTATTAAAAGGAAAGGAGAGAATATTGATTTTTTGAACCAAAAACTCATCTTTTTTCCTGGTAAGTAAATCTGGAAAATACATCACAATGAAGAGGCAAGTAGAAAATTAGTTTTTAAATGGCCAAAGTCATGCAACGAGTAAGGAGGAAAATGAATACCTGGCACTGATACATGTTACGTGGGCTCTGATTGTGATCAGACCAAGGGGTGATACTAGCAACAACACTCAGCATTGCCGTGGGGTGTAGTTCTTGGTGAGTTGCTGGAACAGCATCTTCTCTTCTTCCTCCATTTCCACCATCCATACATTTTATTTCCATATACGCCTGTCAATATTGAAAACATTAAGTGTAATTATTCATTGTTTTTCTTTGCCAACATAACTAAGCAGAGCCCAAATCATTAGCAATAGCATCAAAGAACAATAGATGCTTGCAAACCAATATTGATTTTACAATCAGATCACAAATAACCATTTTGCTGAATGGATGTAATGGATGAAACAAGAAATAATAGCTAGCTGCTTTAAGCATGTGGGTGAACCTAGTAAATTTCAACAATCAAATTCTCAACACTTCCACAGACATGTCTCCTAATTATTAATACTAAGGAGGTAAAATCCATGAACCCTAATATGAGGAAGACTATTGGTTCATACTAAGATAGTCAGAAACGCAAAACTGTTTTTGGTTAGTTAAACAGTACAACTTGATCATGCCAGTAATAGAAAAACTGATGGAAAATAAGAAACAGCTGCCTCTTAACAAACAATTAAAATGATTCCCAAAAATCACGAAATTTACTTACATCTGTTTTCAGTGTAAATAGATATACTCCTAATGCCTTCATATTATCTTAATCAAAAGACAATAGAGAAAAAAAAAAAAAAAAATTATATTAATCTCCACCCATGACCAACGTAGGTCAGTGGGACACAAAAGTGCATCCCATTACAATAGCAAGATCAAGTCGAAAATAAACTCTAACATCTTGAAGAAACAAGAGGGTACAAGCTAAAAGCACAACAACAAAAAAGAAGGTGAAATAAAAGAGCGTAAACCCTAAACATGTCAGAAAAGAGAATAAATGTAATAACATATAAAAAGGACATATTTAGCCCCTTCTTCGAAATGCCTATCAAGAAAAACAATTTTCCCATATTTAATATAGGGATGATTACATCTTCATACTGCCTATAAAACCCTTGGAAAAAGTGACTTATATCAGATTTCTCCCACATCCACATCGTAGCTCCAAAACTTGCAAGATCTCGTTGTACTTGTGATTCAAACAGCTTCGGTATTAAACATGCCCACTCCATCTAATCTGATTTTCGCCCATCACAATACCATCCTTCATCACATTTGCCAACTTAATCATCACAACAATTCTTTTCAAAAAGATCACCTTATTGTTATCCCGTAAAATTGACAAGGGCAATTTTGCGGGTAACCATACCAAAATTTCCGTTTTGGTCCCCGTTGAGGTCTCTTAACGTTCGAATGGCATAAAATCTCTTTCCGGAAAATCTAGTTTTTAGAACTTGGTCATTTTCAACCTTTTTGGGTTGGGCGCAGTTTTCATTCATGTTACATCAACCAAAATTGTGCCCCTCTATTCCTTTGGCGCATTCTAGGGAGTGTCAACACTCCAAATGTTACGCCTCCCAATGTTGCGCCTCTCAAAGCTGCACCTAGGCGCAAACGCCACCTTGTTATCACTCTCTAAAGTGCGCTGTGGGCGCTGAAAACATAGTGTTGACACTCCCAAAGTTGCGCCATGGCGCAAATCCCTTCGTGTCAACATCCACTTAAGTGCGCCATAGAAAAAGTTGGTGGCGCATTTATTGCACCTTTTGCTATATATAGGCGCGTCCAACCTGTCATTTTCACAATTGAAAAAACGTGAAAAAGTTATTCCTCTGTACTTGTCAGTGTTCCTATCACTGCCTGTGTTGCCATTTGTCGCATTCGTGGACCCCACATCGTCTCCTTTATCATTATATATTCCTGGTAAGTGGCCCTTGCCTTTCTTGTGGATTTGTTGTGGTTTTTATGTTGGTTTAGGTGATTAGGATTGTTAAAATAATAAACAATGAACCTAAGAAGATAACACAATCCCAACACATTTGCAAAACCCACCTTCAAACCATTTTTATCCTCCTTCCAAATCTGCAAATCTGGAAGACTCTGCCACAAAACAACTCAAACTCATTTGTCCCTTATTCCCTGCTTTGCTAGGTTTTCCTCCTAGACATCAAAATCTGAGCCAAAAGAGTGAAAATCATAAAAATTTTGCAAACCCACTTGTTTTTCCTTCGGCGCAAGCTTCATTCTTGTTACATCAAACACAGTCGCGCCACGCTGAGCAAAGCTGTGTCCTACATGCGGCATAAGCCTTCTCCACGCCTTATAAACATTGTTGCAAAATTCCCTAAAGCGCAAACACTCTTTGGCCAAAACAACTACAACAACATCTGAATGTTGTGTAAACCTTTCCCGCGCCGCGCAAACTAAACCACTTGGCGCACCTCACTCTCATGCAACATCTACCACATCTGCACCAATGGCACATCCTGGGACCTTGCTACACCAATCATATCTGTGCCCCACTTAAAGACTTCCAATGGCGTGAGCGCACATCCCTTGACACCAACATCTGAATGTTGTGTGTAGTCTTTCCGCGCCTGCCCCTTTTGGCGTTGTTTTCTCCCATGCAACACTTTCCCAAAGTGCACCTTGTAGCTTTGTGTAGTAAAGCTATGCCTGCGCCCAAAGGCTCATAAATTGCTAACTTTTCATTCTGTAAGCTTTTATGGACGACTTAACGGCTAACATGGCTCTTCTGATGGACTTCCCTGATTCTTCTTGCAGATCAACAACTGAACTCAGATCCACACATGTCTTCATCGAGTAAGAAGCCAACTAAGTCCAAGGGTAAAGCCAAGCTAACGAAGAAGAAATGAAATATAAATACCAAAGGGTCAGGATGCCTGAATCTCTTGCAGAGTGTGATCTTGATATCAGAGATTCAAAACTCGGGCACATTGACATGGAGGACTTTTGGGCCAGAACCAAGAAGGTCACAGGCAGCCCATGGATGGATAAATTGGTTGGCAGTGGTCTGCACTTTGCTGCAGGGATCCCAGTGAGCGCAATCAACAATGAATTTATGATGTTGGTGGGCCGTTGTTACAATAAGGACACAAGATGTGTCGAAAATGAGAAGGGCGAGGTGATAATCAACCTCACGGCCCAACATTTTGAGATCATGTTGGGTATCCCTCACCACGACATTTTGTAGCAGTAAGCCAGGAGGATGCGCATGAAGACATGGACTGAAAACGAAGACAAATGTATGCAGTTAATGAATGAGGTGTACCTCAAAAATAAGAAGGTGATAAGCAGGTGGCCACAAGTCATTCATCGCAGTGAATTTTCAGAGGAGCTGAGTGACACAATCACCTTCCTAAGCAGGGTGTTTGGGCTCCCGATGCCCATTACTTTCACAAATGGATGCTCCAGGTATTTAGAAACAATGAATAAAAATGTTCCTGATCAACGTTTTGAATGGGGAGAGATTATCAGCAGCACAATCTCGGAGCAGCTTCAACAACTTTCAACAACTGGGAGGTTCTATATGAACTCCTATGTGGTATATGCTACTGCCTCAGAGAGGGACTACCTAGCATTGAATCGGTATGGGGTATGGCCCCAGGTCGATATACGAGTACTATCCAGAGTTAAGACTGGAGAACAGCATAGCCCAATTCAGTAAAGTCAACGATGTCTTCTTCTATGGCATCATCTGCCTCTTGAGGCCCAACATGACTTACGGTCGGACGACCAAAAGCGTGGTCACCACCACAGAGAAGTGGGGAGCATTATTCACGCAATTCCCCACTTTCACCTATCTCAGAGCCGCTAACTTCTTGGGAGAGCCCACCAAATTGCCGAGGTATGCGGGACCCAAGCTGATCCTATTGGAGCTGTCTAGACAGACTTATCACATACCATGAGAAGTGTTTGAAAAGGAAGAAGGGTGGAACTCCATTCCCCCTCACAGTGGGCAGGTACACCTGCACTTCACAGAGCAAAGCCCGGAGATGTTTGCAGAGCTTGAATTGCTCAATTTGAAGCATAATTTCCCGTGAGGCCAACCTTTGATCCTCGTGATTGCCTTCCAAGAGCAAATATCAATCCAATTCACGTCCCTCAGATCGAAGATATCTACATCGATCTATATCACAAAGTCGAGCTCAGATGAAAGGATCACTCTGATCGCCCTGGCAGAGATCATTCAATATGGTGTGGCTATCGTCCCAAAGGGTTTCCAAGCAACTGATCAAGAAGTTGATCAAGTTTATCTAGACACGGATGGGGACAATTGGCCGTTTGCGAAATTGATAGAAACAAGGCCCCTCAGACTATTGAGGAAAGGGTCAAGGGCACTCTGCAACGCACCGAGCATTGGTGCAAGAAAAATGGTATCATCTACCTTGGGGTAGACTTTACCACGTCTCCCTTGGGTGATGCACCCACCAAGCCAAAACACTTGCCTAAAGGCAAAGGAAAGATAAAGAAGGAGAGGCAAGCACTACTCAGGAGGAAGTTCCTGAGAGCCCTCCTTCCACCGCCGAGGAGTAGGTAGTAAACCTAGTATCCCCAAGAAAAGAAGCGGCCAGTGCTCCAACGGACACATCCACTCAGGATGTCGTCACTGCTACAACTAGTGAGGTCCCAACCATCCCCTCTCTTGCTCCTCCTTCCTCTCCTCATGTCGCTCAACCAACCGCTCCTTTGGTTGTGTCTTCTCCCTTGTCTTCTACCGTTCCCCCTCCCTCTTCCTCCATCTTCTCTTCCCTCGCGGATCTGTCCCCTAGCATTTCTTCCCTCATCTCACAGATCCCTTCCGCCCCCACGGTTTCCTCTCCTGTAGTCACTCCTAACCCCGTGAGCATTGGAGTGTTGGCTTCTTTCTCAATGCCGCCACCAAGTGTCTCGACACATTTCCCCATGTCCACTGCAGTTGCTCCTTCCACCCCGTTTCCTCCTCTTCCTCTGGTCCCACTCCCCTAAGTCCAAATGGATCTCCGAACACCTGAGCTAACACAAGAGGAAAGTCCCTATTGCACCTATGGACTTCTCTGTTATTCCTAAAAAGGGCCTAAGAAGCAAAAGGCTATAACCCGCTTCTCTCAAAGCGCTTCAGGTGAAAGGGTTATGGAGATCGCATACCCTGATCTCACAAAGAAGAAAGAAGATCTGTCTCCTACAGATTTTACAGTGACTCAGGTCACAATGGGAACATCATCAGAGAGCCTGCAAGGAGAGGCCTTATCCGCAGTGGATGCCCTTTGCAAGAAGCTTCAAGAAGCAAAGGAAGAGAAGAGAATATTAAAAGAGAAAACAAGCATCTTCTCCAAGCCCTGCAAAAGATGGGCAATGCCCCTCCTATGACTGTCGCCGATCCTCCCGAAGTTCTTAGTCAGGAGAAGATAAATGAGTACGCCAAGATCGGCGAGCAAGGTACAGCAGTGTCTCCGCTGGAGAGAGCAGATCCTCAAAGATAGTGAGGAAGTGATTACAAAGTTCACAGAGCTTTATCAAAATATAGATCAAGCTAACAAGGAACTCCAGGCAATAGCAGGACCTATCTCCGAAGAGTTGGACCATGCCAGGTTGCAACACGAGACATTCCAGAAGATGCTCGACTGCCCAGTCGATGACTTAGTGAAATTCGGCATCTTTGATCACCCGCGAGCACCCAACAAAGTCCTTGCTGCTTTAGACTATCGGGTTGACCAAATGGAGTTTGTCTTGGAAAAGATAGACAAAATCAAGGAGGAAGCCCTGGATGCCATGCATCAAATGGAGCAGATCGTCTTAAGAATGTCTCTAGGGTTGCTCGGTGCAGCGTACGCCTTGAGGAAGGCAGATGATACTATTCGGCTTTTCAAGGAAATCGCGTCGTAGGGTTTAGCGTCAGAGGCCACTTTTGATATAGAATCTATCAACAACCTTCGGCTGCCGCGACTTTGTTGGATACCTGATGGAGGCAGGCAATGAATACTTCAAACTCCCTGAAAGACTCAGAGATGAACGAGAAACTTGCGAAGTCATCGGGGATCACACCAAGGGTCCCGCTCAGGATCAACTTCAAGCAATGGTCAACAAGTTCATGGAGTATCGAGCTCAGTTTCACATTACCTCTCCTGAGCAGAAGCAGGACACTCCTTTCAAGCCAAGGGATGACGACGAATAGGCTCCTTCCTCCTAGGATAAATCCCATTTTTGTAAAAATATTTAAAAGTATGTTGGCACAAATGATGACATCATCCATGTTGCACCATGAGATGTTGTCATCCACAAAATTGCCCTAAAGTCAACATTTGACTTTTAGATATTTTGTAAATAGTTGTTGGCTCCTTTTTGTCTTCTTTCTCCTTCTCCTTCTATAAATACTTGGATACTTGTAGTATTCAAGTGTGAGCAAATTTGTATGAAAAATAGAAGTGAGGAGAGAAAGACTTTGAGCTTTCTTGTAACAGAACAACTTATTAATACAAAAATTGAGACTTTGTGTTGAATTCTGTGTTATGTGTTAGATCTTTCTTAAGTTAGATTTGCATGCTTATTCTGTTGGATTCACCTATGCTTTTGTCATTTGTTTAACAGTATTGCTTTGTTTGTTTATGTGATTAAGTTTGGCTCTGTTTACTACCGGCCCAAAACATAAACCCTCTGACCTTTCTATTTTGGAATTCATTTATTTTCTCCCTTCAATCCATCTTTCTCCTTTTCCTTCATTCCTTTATGTTCTTCGTCGGAACTAACTCTACTGGGATGAGATCCCAAAACCCCCTTGAAGGCAGAATACTGTAAGACTTGCATAGATTCCTGCTGGTAGAATAGCAATAAACCAGTTTCGCTTTGTTGTCTCAAAGAGGGGCTATGCCCTGCACACTGTTGGCCTGTCTATCCATAGATCTGCCCACCCGACAAATTTTCTGAACAACACTTACTTAAGCCTTTAGTCATTTCAACTGTTTAGTCAATCGAGAATATTTGATTGACCTTCAAACACTTATGTTTGGTAAGTTGAGTAAGCTAGTAAGATTGACCGCATTGATCAACTCAACTACTCAACCCAATCAATCTGGATCAATTGATGAATCCAACTAGATGCCCAATACCCCCGTAGGCAAGCTTGTTTCTCCATGAAAATCGTGAATTTGTCGATGCTCAAGACCACTAGAACAAAATATTTCTTTACCTAACGTTTTTCTTAGCAAAATCTGTTTTGCAGGTTCCTCCATTAAATAAAGAGCTCTTGTCAATCAGTGTAGCTAGAAAGACAGATACTAACATAGTTTGAATCCAAATAGAACATTTATTTTATCTTTCATACATGACACATAAAAATTGAGTGTAGGATGCTATTCTCTTCTTCTTCTCTTCTCTTTTCTCTCTTTGTTTTTAGGGCGACCCATTTGGGTCCTCTTGCACTCCTTTGGCTTTGTACTCTATAGTCCCATTGACTGCTTTTGTGGTCATTTGTTGGACATTAATAAAATTATCTTATCTTATCAACTCAACAAATCATATAGCTATACTTCCTAGTTTGATCATTACCAATAGTGCGATCGTTGATAGAAGAGATGAGCATCAAGAATATATAAGGTATCACCTAAGTCACCGCATTCGAATTCGTGATCGAATTGGAGTATAAAATTCGTAAAAAATCACACTAACAAAATTCAAAATAAAATTCGTGATTAAATTCAACTAAAAGATTTACTAATTTATTATTATTAATTAATTTAATTTATTAATTTACTAATAAATTACTATACCAATTTATTTACTATTCTGTATTTACTAATATATTATTACTTATTATTATATATTCATAATTATTACTTAATAATTTACTGAATAATATATAGTTATTATTAAATATTACTAATACTTACTAGTTATTGATATATTTAATCGCATATATTTATATAAGTGACATATAATAAGCTCGACTAGAAAGAAAGAATAAGCCCAATTTAATTGTAAGTGGCTTGTACCTATTTATTTATATAGAACGAAAAAATCAAGACTTGAAGCATGGAAGACAAATTTCTCAGCTCCGACCCTCCAAATGAATCATGTGATGCCATTGCCAACAATCTTTAATTTAGCGAGTAAAGCTTTGTGGGTTCGAATCTTGAAGGGTGTTATAGGAACACCAATTTTGGTTCCATTATTTCTAAAAACTTCAAACTACGAACAAACCCCAAATTGCGATATGGAAACACGCCATTATTTTTAACGGAAGTTCCTGTATGCACTCACATCAAGCTGCATCCGTGGCAGAGATAACCCTAAATCGCAAAACAAAAAGATAACCGAAGAATTTAATCGCGAATCCCAACGATTTTTTGGTGTGTATTAAATATTCGGCGAAATTCAATTTTTTGGTTGAAAATCGCCGAATGCATATAAGAGAAATGCTCATTTTTATTGCATCACTAAATATGAATAAACTAGAAAACCAAATGCCAATCTTGCACTTAACATGCATATAAAAGAAACAAAGAAAGAAATCAAATAGCTTACATTTATATCCACGAGTGACCATAGCGAGTCAATGGGAGTTGAAAAGTACATTGAATGACAAAGGACAAGTACAAAGGTAGCAAGACCCTAGATTATGAAAATTGACTAAATAAATTATAAATAAATGTTCTCCTATTTATTCGTAAAGGCGTACTTTAGCTACAAAATACTATGGACAAATATTTTGCTGCTATTTCCTTCTACCACTTTGTGGACTACTATGTGAAATAACTAGCATTGCAGATGGTTGTCACACGACTCCTTCACTGGTTCACCATTTATAATCCATGATAAGTGCTCAACTATGACTCGGACATTACTCAACAGCCCAAAATTTTGACTCGTACTTGGGACTTCCTTAGTAATTACTCGGCAATTTTATCACTACTTTCATAAACATATAAATTCATAAAATAAACTTGAATAACATGATAAACTCTTAATTGACATGAGAAATGAATGTAGAGAATGCATAAGTATATTTTCTATTAATTTTTGACCAAAAAAAGAGTACAAAGTACAAACTACAATGCTCATAAAGTCATAGACTATAGTGACATAGTCATCAATGCACCAAAATATACTAATATGAAATATACAATCATCTCCAACACCTAGTATAAGTTTGTTGCCCCCTGAAGTGAAAGGTAAAGATTCCTCCTCTACACAATATCATCTGCAAAGATATTTGCATCCAAACCGGTCGTTGGGGACTATCTAATCTATAGATAGGGGGAGCACCACATCATCCATCTACCGGGGGCACCCCCTATCTGAACTATGGCATCCATCTAGCATCATCCATCTACCATATAGAGATCTATCTATATAGAGGGGGTACCACGTCATCCCCTATATTCTCTATATAGGGGCACCCCCTATCTGAACTATGGCATCCATCCCATCTAGTTAGAGACGAGACGAGACAACCCCTCCACTCTCGATGCCTCTAGTGCCTCTAACACCATCGCTTCATTTGCTTCCCTCTCCAATTTTGTGATATTGGCCTCGGTAAACATGGGCTCCTCGCCATCAACAATCTAGTTTGCATATGGATCAATATCATCCAAGTCAAGTGCCTCATGCCTCTCTTGCACCCTCCACTTTTTTCACACGAAGAAATAGACCTGTGTTACACAAAAACAAGGTCAATGAGGCCTTTTGTTCGCATCATGTTGCACTTCTCTAAGTCAACAACTTCAAACATGCTCCAATTTTATTCACACCCTAAAGAACTATACATTGGCACAAAATGCGGATGGATAGCCTTTGAATATTTGGTGCTTTTGCACCATAATCTTTGCACCAAAAATATAGAAATAGGAAGTTTATAATTTTATACGTCAACTAAGCTTGAATAAATGAAAGAATTCTAGTATCTAGGAGTATTGAGACTAAAAACAAATGACTTGTTTTGTTTTTACTTGCTTGAGCGGTATTTCTTCTTTTCATGCATAAAGCCAAATAAAAGAGCCTCCCTCTACAAAGTAATATAAATTTCTTGATCTTCAAAAATTGTATCTCTATTTTCTTCATTAGAGATCATCCTCTCTATGCATGTATTTAGACCATCTATAACCTCCTCATCCGCCTTAAATGAATTAAAATAGAAAAAATTGAGGTTCATGTAGCAGCAAGCCACGATGCGTATATGATTATGGAGCTACTTGTTCCATCTCCATGGATCACACATCTAATGGATTCATATTTTCTTTGATTTTTTCCATAGTAATTTTCTATGGCCTCGTATAAATAACCCATTGAGTTTTTCTCCCCATACACCAACCTTAAAATTCTAACCAAAGGCTATAACACCTAAAATTAAAGAATTTACAATTTTGAATTCAAAATTAAGAGAGATTTACAAATTTAAATTAAAAAAATAAAAACAAATAAATGATAAATAAAAATATAATTAAGTTTGAGGTTACCTTAAAGATCTCCTTTGTGCGCTTCGCAAACACATCATCAAAAATAATCTTCATATCCCTTTCCCCTTGGACTTCCTACAATGTAAAAGCTGCAACCATTGAGTGCTCAAACATTTGCTTCAAAGATGTTAGTGAGGCTGCAATGCTCGAGCAAGTTGAAGAAGGATGTGGCAAATCGGATGATTCCCACTCGCACAAGCTCCTTTTGGTTGGTGTGCTCACTCATCAAGCCTCGTACACAAGGGTTGCTTGTAGAAAACTTTGTGATATTTCTTGCCTCTTCAACCACATTCTTCACCCATGTCATCTTTCTTGTGTCCTCAAGTAGGAGATCAATGCAATGGGTTGCACAACAGTCCAAAAGAGTGCAGGTGTCTCCTCAAGAACTCCCATTCTTGCTACATATGTCGTGTTGTTTGTCACAACTTGGACAGCATTCTCTACACCAAATTTCATCAGCACCTCATCCAATATATCACACAATGTATTTTTCACTTGGCCAACAACCTTTAATTGAATTCAAGATGACCAACTACCTACTTAAAGCCACTAGAAAATTAATCAATGTGCATTTTTTCCCATCCGTCCACCCGAAACAAAATGTTACAACGCTTATTTTTGTCGTACTTTTTTATCTCTTCTACAATAGCTTGCATGTGTTTGAATCCTCCAACAGGAGGCCCACCCAAATCATGAGTAGGGTCAATGTAGTGACTAAATTCTCCCAGTATAGGATTTTCACCACATTGAATGGAATGTTGATGTGGTACCAAATGTTTTCTGTAGCTATCCTTGTTTCATCATGCACTTCCCAATTTTGGGTAGTACCTTCAGTGAAGGTTGTGCCCTGGATCTACTTCAAGGTACAGAAAAACCAGAACTCTCTCCACAAGATGAGCAATGTTCCCATCCTCAAGCCCCTAGAGTTAGGGAAATGGAAATGAATTCAATAAATAAGCATCTCTTGCTGCAAATGCATCATCTTTCCTCTTTATTTTCCTCTTTTTTCTCTACATAACTTGCAAGGTATGCATCCATTTCTCTGTGAGCCTCAAGCAGCGTGTAATGTCCCCATAGGGGGAAAAAAGAGCAATTTGGATTCTCTAGGAAACCCTTATGATAAAAAGACAACAATCTGATTTTCTTTCAATAAACCCTTATGAGAAAATGACAGCAATCTGATTTTTATTTAAAAACCCTTACAAAAAACCAAACTGAAATCTTCAATTATTCCTCAAATATCATCAAACGAGGAATACCCACAAGGGAAAAGCATCTAGAAATACTCTAGGAACATGAATATGCAAACAAATAATTTTTCCCACCAAGGTATGAATTTATTTTATTTATTTTTGCAACTGGAAATACAACAGTAAAACAGCTGACCATATATTGGAAAACAAATGCCAAAATGTGGTCCAGCTGGCTGAAGTTGGCGTTTAGGGCAGAATTTGGCTATTTGCAAGCCCTAGAACCCAATCCCAACCATACCAACAGCTGCAGCAGTCTCCAAGGGGGTCGGCCAGCCCTAAAATCTACCCAAAATAAGGGTAAAAACCCCAAAACTCGCTGTCCCAACTGGTGTCTTTGATGCCCTAGTTGCTGAATCAGATCTGAAATTGCAAAACTCTAAATGGATGCCCAAATGCAACTCCTGTATGGAGTCGCCCTTGAAGATTCGAGGGTTTTCGTCCTCAAATATAAATACATCGACGGTTTTCATCCTCAAATGTAGATTGCAAAAGTAGGAGCAGCAGCTCAAACCTTCAATGTCAAAATAGATGTGAGTAAAAGATATCTCCAAATGACCCCTCAACGCTCTTTTATAACTTTTCATGGCTCATTTCCCGAGGAAAGGTCCCCAAATGGGACATCCACCTATTATGTTGTTGTGACTTTGCTTTATTTTAAAAGTCACATTTTAACAATAAAACATAAGTTGCCTTTTTATAAATGTAACTTAAAGTTACTTTTTCAACAACTTAAGTCACTTTATGAATATAACATAAAGTTACTTTTTCGACAACTTAAGTTATTGTTAAATTATTTCCCTCACCACACCCTTTACGTCTATGGAAATAAAAATAGGCTAAAGGTCTTCTTTGGATTAATTTTGAGAAGGGGACATTACATGGCGCTAGTATGTACACTACCACATCTTTCCTTGATATTTGTGCAATATGGTATTTGAGGTGATTAACACCTCCACTCATCTTCATTGCATAATGATTGAATATCACACAATTGCCCTCTACCGCCATTTCACAATGCTTTGATGAAGGGTCATTAGACTTGGGCTTTATACAAGTAGTTGAACCGGGGTACCAATGCCATTCTCAAACAAGCTGAAACCTTATAAAACCAAAAAAAAGACATTTAAGACGAAAACCTTAGTTTCTAATCAAAGGAAGAAGTAGAAGATTCAAGCAATTAAATATAAAAACTAGAAAACTCTAGGACCAAGCTACTGGTAGCATGCTAATGATTAATCAAAGAAGAAGTAGATACTTGAAAGTATAAACCAGAAACAAGAAACTTAGAACACTCAAAAGTAATGCTTTCATATCTATATGCTTTGAATCTCTATTTAAAAACTTGTTATTTCGTTGAGTATATGCTAATGTATTCTTTCATATTCTAAAAACCCTAGCTTCAATGGCCTACCAATCAATCACATTCATAGAGGAAAACACAGATGCAACAAACTTTTAGGGATAAAAATTTTTAAAAAGAATCTAGGGTATATAATGCCACATTAGCTGAGTTACCAAGAGAAACTCAGCACACGTTTTTCCGAGTACTAACGAAATTACTTAGCGAAACTCACCGAGTTTCTTGGCAATACTCGCCGCACAAGTTCCAGATCGATTTCTCATATGTCAAGTGACTCACAAAAACAATGGTCAATTTTTGTCAAGTATTCAATCGAGACTACCACCACTTGGTACTACCAATCAACATCTCTACTTTCTTAAAGTAGCCTAACTAGAGGTGACTAACTTCTTTTCTACGTTCCGCCAAGTTGCCTTTAAAAGGAACCCAAGAAACACAAGGATGCAAAAAGAGATGACTAGAAGTACTCCCAAAATCCTAAGAACAATATGCAAATAGGAAATAGTATTGAGACATGGGGGCAGGAACAAGGGACCAAGAAGTGGGAACACATCAGTATGTCCCAGGATCTTCTAGCCCTGTTAAACTCATTACATCTTTCATTTGCCTAGGATCGCCATGCATAAATATCAAGCATCCTGTAATTTCAAATTTTAACCAACACTGATAGAGACAGTAGGTGACCAATCACACAATCAATTTTTGACATTATGAGATCTTGCATTTCAAACTGTATGGTCATTGACGAGATCACTTGTCAAAGGTTAAAAACAGCAAATTAGAAACAATCACAAAAGCCACCTCAAAGTAATCAATACCCAACACTGCCTTAATGGCCTTTAACACCTCACTCAACTCAAATGCAAGAAACAATCTTTATCTTTTCATCAAACGTAGTGTGAAATCTCATTTCCCTCTTCTTGCCATATAGGAATAATCATGGTAGTAAATCAGACAGCATGATGCGCAATAGAATGAAGAGAGATTGAAATGAAAAGGCAGAGCTTACATGGAGGAAACAGAGAAGGGACAAATGGTGTTATTTTAGAAATTACGTTGGGAATCCACCATATAATCCCCACACACCTTATATCAACCTTTGGGCTTGCTGGCACGATCCAAGCAATTATTAAGAGAAAGGCAATGAATTGAGTCCAATGATTCACATTTCCAAAAATCGATAATCACATAGGTCGACATCAATGCAACGAGAACAAATATATAATTATATATATGTGGGGATGCTCCATTATCTAGATATATAGAACCGGCCTACACCGGAAAACTCTCTCCCCATATATAGATGAGATGAGGGGTTGGCCCCTCTATATAAGTGGGCTATGGCTATATCTAATCTAGTTTTGTCAAGGTTGGCCCAAACTCGGGCTCCAACTCTCCTCCTCTTGAGTGCCAACTAGAAACTATAAAATATTAGCGTTGAAGGGAGATGCATCCCCTGCCACCTAAGACACATCTTTGGTATAACAGATGAGTATGGAGACGCCTCTCTTATTCAGAGTTGCTTATTGGAGACTTTCAACGTCTCCCAGCAGTCTCACGTGGTATAATATGTTGTTCCCTAAAAACAACCTACAAGCATTTATCGAACCCTAAAACACATCACTTTTGTTATAAAACAATGCAAAGAATTCGTTTTTACTAGGTTGCCATGAAACGGTACAGGTAAGAAATACGAAAACGACAATTTTCAAGAAAACCCTTGGATACAAAATGGCAGTACAATATATTATTAAAAAAATATTAAAAAAAATGCACAATACTCAATTTTTGTCCATAACAGATAAAACCCTTCAAATACTTCGTATACATCAAAGTTCAAAACATTCAACATGCTTAAATTTTCACATGTACATGATTATAATCTAGATTCTAGACTATATAATCTAGATTTTTCTCAAGTACCACTGAAATATTAGTATATATCATTTTCGTTTTTGTTTTTGCAGTTAAAAACCAGAAGCACTGCTGAAACTGTATAGAAATGTCCTGGGTATGGCTCAAGCACTGCTGAAACAGTACAGAAATGGCCCAGTTACGGAAGAGCCGTATCCAGGACTGTTTTGAAGCTTCGAAACGGTTTCAAGCGAGTACCAAGACCAATACTAGTACCTGGTACATCAGTACACTTCCCTGGGTGGCATTTCCAGTAATCTAAGGTTTTTAACTGTCAAACTTCTTCAGCGCTCGGAATTGCAGACTTCAACTCTCAGATTTAAAGGCATTCCTGTCGATTTATTGTCATTAGCACTAGATTTCCAATTGCCATGGCCCAGATTTAGACAAAATTTACAGTCACACAACATGAAAATCACGGATCAGAGTGTCTGAGATTCACCATTCACATTTTCATCTTCAATTGATAACAAGGAGCCCATCTTTTATGAAGGAAGAGTCTTTGTTGATTCACTTAGAGAGAAATGCCCTGGCTGTGGGGCGTCCAACTGCCACAACCAGGACATTTGCCCTTTACAAAAAAAAAAATACATTTAGTTTTAGGTTTATGTTTAGTTTTAATTTTTAATCGTTTAATTGTAAGGTTTAGTTTAATTTAATTAAGAACTTTTAGACTTTGATGTCTTTTAGACTTTTATGTATTTTAGTATTTTGAAATTTTTAATTTTAGTTTTAATTTTTAATATTTTGTGTACTTTTCAAATTATTTTCAATTTTTAATTTTAATGTTAAATTTAAAATATTTATTTTATTTAATACTTTAGTATTAATTTAAGTTTTTGTTTCTAAAATTTTAATATTAATTCAAGTTTTAGTTTTTACAATTAAAATTATGGTTTAGACATTTAGAATTAGTTTTTAATATTGTCTTTTAAATGTTTAATAGTTAACATTTAATTTATAATTTTATTATTCATTTTTATTTTTTATTTCATTTCATTTTAATAAAAAATATTAAAATATTTTTAATTTTATTATTCTAAATGTCATTTAATTTCTAATTTTAATATTTATATATTGCATAGCATATATTTTTTATTATTTTTCTATAAATTTAATGCATAAATATATTGTCCTCTCTTTGTTCTTATCTCCCATTTTTCTAAAAAAAAGTCATAATACTTGTACTCGTACCCCTCTTGGCAACTATGTAAAATATAGATTTATAGTCAAGCCAACACCTTCTGGTTATCATCTATATAGAGCTGATGATAGATCGAGGAGGACAGATAGTCACCCTCCATGGATAAGATAAGAATTATTGGGTGGGATAGGGAGAGGGAGAGTGGGAGGCGGAGGGGCAGTCAAGTGCCCACCCCTATATACCCTCAACTCTATACAGCCACCACCCCGACACGTACATATAGATTATGTGGCAACCCCTATCTATTTGTGGGAATGCTCTCCTATCTAGATATATGGCTACGGCATATATGAAGAGAAGAATGCTGAATATGACTGATTAAACTCAGGGAGCCTGGTAAGGCTGATCCTTAATCCAGAAGTCGCTCAAACCATCCCATCTTTCCAAAACATTGTTCCCAAAGAGGGTGTCAATATGATCGGTTCCTACATTGGTCAAATGATCTACCATCTAATTTGCTTCCTTATAGCAGTGTTGGGCTTCCAAGGACAGGAACCTTTCCAAAATTTGCAGCCTGGACTAAGGATGTTTTCCAGCTTCCAACACTGTGAACCATGATTCTGAAGTGCTCTTGTGATTACCATTGAGTACCCACAAGTATAAAATTGTTAATGTCGCATAATTCTGCATCTGAAGCCGAAGGACCATTGCCTAGGCTTCAGCTTTATTTGTTGTTCCAGCAACCAGCTTCATGGATGCATCCCTAATCAAAGATTCTGAACAATCACTGATGACACATCTTGCCCCAGAGGCCCCAAGATTTTATCTGGCAGCTCCATCAAAGTTTAACTTGAAAAAAACTAACTCAGGGGCACCCACTTTGAATTCAACAATGTGCTTTTAGCGCAGGATCCAAAAGATATACTTGGCCAATTAACAAGGGGTGGGTGCAGCAACTTCCATTGATTTAAAATGGAAATGTCCCAGGTGGTCAATTCAGCTTTACTTTTTTAGAGCAAGATGCAACCGTTTCAAAAATGGCCACTTCAACTCTACTGTTGACCGACTCAACCAACCTTGTTTTACCTTGATAGATATGCTTGTTTCTTTCTAGCCAGGTATTCCAAATGGAAGGACTGATTTTCCAAATAGCAGCAAAATCATCATTTTTTATACAGAGAGGGCCAAACCTGAAAAGCCTGAAGGAGAGGGAGATCCAAGACCCATCCTAGACTAGTCTGTAGCCAATCCCTGCATTTCCCAGTAAACGGACAGCTAAGCAGCAGATGATCAACATTTTCTTCAATTTGCATAAACAAACAGCACCAAGAAGTGCCAATCACACCCATTTTTTTAACCTGTCATGAGTGAGAATCTTCCCTTGAATATCTAGTCAAGCAAAGGCCCCTGCTTTTGGCAAGCAAGCCTTATTCCAACAGCCTTCTTTTGGCCAATGTGATCTGGCAGCTGATGTTGCAGTCAGCTTGTAACCCAACTTCACTTCCTACTTTCCAAATTTTTCTCCCACCCACCTGATCATATCCCCGTCACTACAATTTCCATGTACCTCTTTCGATATTATTTGCTGTTCTCAAGGAACATTTGTGGGGCTGAAATCCTGCCATTGGAAATTCCAAACGCTGTGATCATTCTCAGTATTCAACTAATCCCTAACCTTTTTCCCCCTATGATGGAAAGGATGGCTTTGGCTTCAACCAATACTGGATCATTAGCTAACGGTGGATGTCCATTTGAAGAGTATTCCCAGAAAAAAAAATTATCCCCTGATCTTATTTCCCAAGAAATATGCTTTAGTGATGATGAGGCAATAAAAAAGTATGAAATTCCAAAGGTGAGAGCCACATGGAGGATTGCCAATAGTTGGAATCCTCTCCGCATTGGGCGAATCCAGAAAATTGCTTTGGAGTGGGTGGCACCACTTACCCGTTTTGAACATCCATGTTTGTAATGCCAGCTCCTCCCTGAGATTTTGAAGAGCAAACCTTGCAAACCTTGTTCCAACTGAGCAAACAGAACTGCCAGGAAAAATCTCTCATAAGTTTGTTCAATCATGCTACAACTCCCATAAGAGCTTTTACAAAGTGGACACCATAGTTCTAAAAATCGCGATTTATCGGACGATAATCGCGATAAATCGTTTTCCCATGCAAAACGATTTATCTTTCCATAAATCATGATTTGTTTAATGGCGATAAATCGTGATTTTCGGCGCTGAAAAACCTGCAAAAATCGCAGAAATTCATGTGAAAAATCGTGGAAAATCGCTCCATTTCCTCCGGTCGAATCGTTTTTAGCTTCTGCGTTTTTTTGGCCTGTTTTCTTCTGCTCGAATTGTTTTTTCCTTTTTTGGCATTTATTTCCTTTTTGGATTTTTGGTGGAAAAAACACAAGCATAGAAAAAAAATTGCCATTTTTGGAAAGGGTCCGGGAAGATGTAGCAGCAAAAACTTGCATGTGCCATAACTTTCATTCTGTGGCTCCGTTTCAGGTGCCGTTTTCTCTAAAAGTGTATATTTTCTCGAGCTCTACGCATTGATGGCAATATTTTTATTATTTTCATAAAATCCATTTTTGCACCTTTTTGGACCAAGCAACTTAACATCATTATAATAGTATACTGTATAACGATTTAACATTTAACATCATTTAACAGCATAACGATTTAACATTTAACATCATTTAACATTATAATAGTATACTAGTATACAGTATAATAGTATACTGTATACTGTACAGAGTCACTTCTCGCATCATTTAACATTGTTTTTACATTTAATTTAAGTATATTTTATGAATTTAAATGTTTTTAAAAGTAGCGATAAAGTTGCCGATAAATTGCCGATTCCCAATTTCCGAGTCAAAATTTGGCCTGCCAATTAATCGCCAATAACGATTTTTTTTGAACTATAGTGGACACAATATGAATCCAGAGAGAATTTAGCATTTATTTTATTAGTGTAAGTCTTGCAGCTAATGAAAACTGCTTTCCTTTCCACGAGTTGGGTCTAGATTGAAAAGACGATACTAATTTCTGTCAATGGCTTGCTTTCCAACCCCAATGAGCAAGGATTCCCAGATATTTATCTAGAAGAAATCCTATTTTGAAGCTTAAAATTTCTGCAATCCTGTTTTCTACAGTTTGGGAAGTATTAAAAATAAAATATCAGACTTATTCTCATTTATTACTTGGCCGGAGGCTCCGGCATAAGATTCCAGGATTTACTTGAAAGCTCTGTTCTCTTTTTTCCTTGCTACTCCAAAAAGAAATGTATCATCTGCAAATTGCTTATGAGCAAACAGATCCATGAGTTCCATTGCTTTAGCTCCTGGATCTTGCAAAAGAAGTTGGCCACAGAAATGAATCTTCCTAGAGCTTCAACCATCAGAACAAATAATTATGGGATAGAGGTTTCTCTTTCCTCAACCCACCAACAGGTTCAAAAAGAACAGCCGGGCTTCCCTTGACCGAGAGAGAATATCTTGGACCAGATATGCAGCTATATATCCATTCAAACCAAACTTTGGAGAATCCAAATTTCTCCAATACTTTTATTCGGTTGCCAATTAACTCTGACATAGGCTTTTGCTCATATCCAATTTTATGAGTATACCCTTACCATGGTTATAGTTTAAAGATTAAATTATGGCATGAGTGATGACAATACAATCCAAAATCAATTTCCCTGGAACAATACCCCTCGTTCTCAGGAAATCAGATTAGGCAGTAGCAGTTTTAAAGTTTTAATCTTAAAGCAATTAATTTAGAAATGATTTTGTAAATAGTGTTGCACAAGGAGATGGGCTTGTAATCTCTGAAGAAAAATAGCTGCTCATATTTTGGAATAAGGGAGATGAAGGTACAATTAAAATCCAATAGAATCTTCTTTGATTTCCTTAGTTCTTCAACCAGCTTGCAAACATCGTCCCATACAATATGCCAAACAGTTTTAAAAAAAAGTTGCTGGAATACCATCCAGGCCCAAAGCCTTATTGGTTGGTGTGGCACCAAAACTAGGTTTGATTATGTCACAAAGACAAAACAATGTAGGCGCTAAAATCCGAAGCTCCGCAAACTAGGGTTTCACAAAGAGACAAATCAGGGTTTCAATAACAAGCTAGGGTTATTGCATTAAGAAGAGGAAATGCCACTTAGTTAAACAAAGCACTTTGAGGGTTTTGCAAGGTTCACAGATCGAGGGTTTTGCAAGAAGTTGAGAATGGCACCACATTCAAGCAAGGAGCAAGTTGAGGGATTTACAGCAATCCACAACAGAATGAAGTCTTTCTCAGAACAAACAACAGCAGACAAGTCCAACAGTCTTCCTCTCTCACCCAAGCTAGACAACGGCAATGAGCAGAAATGGAGAGAGGCCTTCGCATATCACCCAAGAATGGGAACCAAATTATATGTCCTTTCTGAAGCGAACTTGTTCAAAATGCTATATTCAATAATAGGCATGGCATAGTGGTAAAACTCTTTCAAATTTTGAAGTCAAAAATAATCAAAACTTGCATAACACACTATCCATTTACAATGTAAGAAGCACCACCCAAATGTACAAGTGAGAAAACCACACTAAAGGCTGTAAGAGAGGACACTACCCCAGCAAAACAAAGTTGAATATATAATGAACCATTCGGTTCTGGGCAGTTATAACTGATAACTGTTTTGTAACTATGTAACCATCATCCCTACAATATAAATAAATACTCTGCCTGTGACATTTGAGCAGTGTTGTTGTGTGCAGTTTTGTCTTCTTGTTTTTTCTCAGTGCTTCTATACTAACAGTGGTATCATAGCCACTTAGTCCCCATTGAATGAAGCATTCATGAGAGGAGAGGTCGACAGTACGGTTCACGCGGGCGGAAGATAAAACGTGGTTTGCCTGAAAATGTGGGCTCATGTATATTGTTCCCAATCGTGTGAAGGAGGCAAACGTCCAACGTGTGAAGGAGAGAAAACGTCCAAGTGAAAAGAGAAAAACGTGGCTGCTCAAGAGGGCAAAAACCCAGTCGTTTGAAGGAATTCGTGACTCGGTTCACTATGGCGAAAACCGAAAATCGTGACCCGGTTCGTGGTTGTAAGTGCCGAGAATCACGGGGTAGAAAGGATACCAGTTCATATCCATGGCGTCGGCAAAGAGAGTCCTAGCTCTGCAAAGCCATACCCAGATGCAAATGTAAAATCCCAAGTCATGTGGTCACACTTGACTCGCCGAGACACAAAATTAACAGGCACTAATTTCAATGTATGGAGCCATAAGATTTTAACGCTTGCGAGTTTCGTGGTTGTGATAAAGTAATCACGAGTAGTGAAAGTTGACCAACGACAAACTTTGCGGATTATGACAAACGTCATAAGGAAGCATTATTGCTTCTCAAGTTGTTGATGTCGGATGATATGAAACCGGAAGTGCGGAATGCTACCACAACAAGCACGTTGTGGACCATCGAGGATAAATATCGAGACGTTAGAAAAGAGTCGGGTTTTACACTTGAAGAATATACTCTTTTCCTTAAAATTACAAGGTGATTCGTTGTCTAACCACCTACTTCAGATGAAACACCTCCGAGACTAGTTGTCTTCCATCAACAAAAAGGAGGATGACGATGATATGGTGGCTCTGGTTCTAAACACTTACCTTCTTTGTATGAGTCATTTGTGGAGGCACTCCATATAATGGCTAAAAGTCAAACACTCACGTTTGACAAGGTGAATTCCTACCTTTACAAAAAGGAACGAAGACAGACACACGAGGCTCAAGAGTCCAATTTTGGACAATCAAAGAGTGCTCTTGTCACTCAATCAAAGGGAAAGTGGAGACGTCAGTCTGGTGAGACTTCCACTCGGTATCGTCACATGTTATTACTGTCACAAGGTTCAGCACCTTAAGAAGGATTGTCGAAGCGATATGATCTTTAATGTAACAAAAAGCCATGTGATGAGGAACATGTGGCGGAAATTGCAGACAACGAGATTCGGATGGCGGGCATGTGTTTTATTGTCTTACGACATCATGCTAGCATGACATGGTAGTAGTTGTTGGATCATTGACTCTAGTACATCCATACACTTTTCTTGTCGCGAGGATTGGTATGTTTCATTTACTCGCAAATATTTGTTTAGAATCGGTAGTACTAGCTGATGGAGAATCACTTGCGGTAGAAGGGATAAGAGATATATACATTGTATTGAATAATGCTCATAAATCGTTAGTACGGAATGTTAGTTATGTACCTTCTTTACAAAAGAATCTTCTATCTATTCATCAATTAACTAAAAATCCCAATATTTCTGTGGATTTATGTGGGAAGAAATGTATTGTTTTTGATATGAAACATAGACGGATGATTTCCCTTGGTATTGGGCAAGGTGGTCAATATCGACTAGTTGATCCTGCTTCATAATCAATAAGAATGCACGTGGAGGACAACTCCACCATACAGGATGTGCGAGGTTGCAATGCCTTGTGAGGAAGCCATTCCTCACAGATTTATTGACTTGGATACAATCAACCTACATGTACCTATTGTGGAGGGAGTATCCACTATACCAGATGTATGGGAGGCGGACATGCCTTGGGAGGATGGATTTCCTCATTCTGAAGAATAATTTGTTGTGGATGGAGACTCCACTATTCCATATGCACTGACGGTGCATGATGAGATGGCATGCCAAGCCACTCACTCGAGGTACTTACTCGAAGGACAATAGAGCATGAACAGTTTGCTCATTGTGTTGTGAAAGATCTTTCCCAACAGAGGGGGATAGATGAGCAAATAGATGAGGCGAAGGAGTTGGTTCTCACTCCTACTACTGCGGAGATGGTTATTTCTCCCACTGCTGAGACGGATGAGATGGAGATGGTTATTTCTCCTACTATTGCGGAGTTGGTTCTAACTCCTACTGCACAGATGGTCACATTTCTCTTATTGAGAAAGTTGGATGAGCACTACATGGTGTTGCAAGGACATGATCGAGGTGACTTCGATTGTAGGATAACTGAGTCTTTGTACAGACTCTAGCAGGCTACACAAGCTTGGAACAGATTTTTCAATCCACCTCTCCGAGGTTCTGATTTCAGCACTTTGGAGATGGGTCGACACTCTCAGCCATTGATGATTCATCATTGGTCAATGAATCATGTAACAAAGAACCAATGGACCACTTGCCATATCCTTTGTTCACTGACCAAATTTTTGTTTTGTGGTTCTCCATTCAACAACCGCAACACAATCATGGACTGCTGATTTTGAAGTACAACCTATGGCACAGTTTGTAGATCTAATGACTAAACATATGGGTTTAGGACATTTGTAAAATTTCGGGACAAACTTAGTATTGTTTCCGGTTTAGTCATTAAGAGGGGTGTTGAATATATAATGAACCATTCATTCTATAGAATTATAATCGATAACTATTTTGTAATTATGTAACCATCATCCCTACAATAAATAATACTCTACCTGTGACATTTGAAAGCAGTGCGGTTATGTAAATTCAACCTTCTTTGAATTCTTTCTTCTCTTTGCATATGCTAACAAACAAGTTGCACAACACGGTCAACGCAATGAGTATTAACACTTCCTTCCCTTTAGAGGTGAATTGTATAAACCTTTACTGAGCAAACATACTCTTTGATACATGAAACATTTAGACAAACAACGATTCTTCAAATGCTAATGGGCTAACCATTTATATGTGTGTGTTGTTAAAAACAAGCACTTACATTATTATAGACTATGATTAAATTATTTATTTTAACATTTCCCCCTTAATTTATCGAGTCTCAAAAAGTACAAGAGAGAATCTTGAAATGCATCAAAATTCTCACATGCAAGTGGCTTAGTAAATACATATGTGCATTGTCTTGAATTGGACAAAACATTTGTAATGTCCTCTTTTTGAATTGATCTAGTTGAAGGCTTCTTGCCCATTCTTCTTCCCATGGGCAAGAAGAAGATGAACAAGGGAAGCCCTTGGATTATATTTTAGACTCTCTTTAATTAATAATTATATTTTTCTTTGTATTTTTCCCAATAAAGCAGGTCGGTTGTGTTGGAGAGCTTTTAATTCAAGCTTAAAAGATAAAGTAATCTTCTAATAGAGGTTGGTCTTGGGGAAATCTCCCTTAATGACTCTTAGCGCCACCTTAAGGATATATAAAGGGTCGCATAGGCTCCTTTTGGGCATATTTTTTGGCTTGTATACTTTTATCTACTTGGTTATAGAGCTGGTTGCTCTATTCCAATCCACTAAGGGGTGAAAATCGGGGTGAAAATCGATTAGTGTGGCAAGCAGGAGGATGAAACTCACCCTTGTTGAAGGTTGGAAAACAAAAACTCTCCAATTTGGTGGTGTTAAGGACTTCTACGAAGACTATCTCGTTGATTGGGCAGCTAGGGCATGAAGGAGAAGAATATCAAGGGTTCATCATTCATTTTGGCTCCCTCTCCTATGGTAGCGACCTAGATGTGAGTTTTTTTGGGTGCCTTCTAGGGCACATTTGGCATTCTAAGTTGATATTCAGATTTCTACATATTTCCCTCAAGTGGGATTGGTGTTAATTCTTTGTTTTTCGGTTCAGCCCTAGAAAGGGACATTACAACATTGGAGCTGGATTTTGTGTTGTTGAACATGTTCACATATGAAGTGAATTTGAACCTCAATATGCTTTGTGAGGTCATGGAATATTAGATTGAGAACAAGTTTTAGAACAGCCTCACTATCATTGTATAGGGTCATTGTTTGTTTCTACAGATTACTCCCACTCCTACAAGTATGCAACGTAGCCATATTGCTTAGTAGAAAATTCCTCTTGTTGCACATATTTTGCCTCGATAGATGATCAAGAAACAAATTTTTTCTTCTTGCTCTCCCATGAAATAAGACAAGATCCTAGAAGAAAAAAAAATCCAAATGTGGATTTCTGACATCAATAGAACTTGCATGATCTAAGTCCATGTATCCTATCAAGAAGAATTGATCATTCTTTTGGTATTCTAAGCCATACTCACGATTACCTCGAATATATCTCAATATTCACTTTGCTTCTTTCTCTTGATCCACCTTTTGTTCTTGTATAAACCATGAAATACAACTAACATAGCAAATATTTGGCTTAGTGTAGGTCAAGTAAATAAGAATCCCAATCAATTGATGAAAAACGACATTTACTAGTGGAGATGGATCAAAATGAGATAATTGAAGTCATCTCCATGAGTGTTGCAATAGGCTTACAATCCATCATCCAAAATTTCTCGAGCATAGTCTTGGCATACTTCATTTGAGACACAAAGATGCAATGTCCCTTTTATCATACCTCCAAATCAAGACAAGTAGTGCAAAACCCCAAGGTTTTCATGTTGAATGATCTCTTAACATCATTCTTTGTGGAATCATTCATCTTCACCGAACTTCTAGCGATAACTAGATCATCGACATAAACTATGAGAATTAAAACCTCCCCCTTGCTCTTTGATGTAGAGGTTTGGATCATATGGACTCCGTTGTAACCCATGTTACATGAGATGCTTATCTATATTTATGTACTAAGCTTTGGAAGCCTATTTGAGACCTTACAAAGATTTTATAAGTTTACAATCTTCCTCTTGCGGATCTCCACTCGGAAGGCACTTTTCACATCCATCACATGGACCTTCCATCTAAATTGTGCAGCCATAGCAAAGACCATTTTGTTAGTCCTTATCTTGGTTATGGGAGAAAACGTCTCCTCTTAGTCAATGCCTTCTTTACGTGCATGGCCCTTTCTTTACTGAATCTAGCCTTGTGCTTGTCAATGCTGCCATATACTTTGTACTTGGTCCTAAGGACCCACCTACAACGATTAGGCTTCTTACCTGTTGGAAGATAAACAGGCATTGCTTATCATCGATGGTTGATATTTAGCATCCATGGCCTCTTTCCTCGGTTTTGACTCTGGGCTTCACAAACCATTGAGAGCTAAAAACATTACGCAAACTATGCTCATAATGGCCAAATTCATCTCTTCACAAGCCATGCTACGAGTTCTCAAACCTAAATTGGAAGTGTCTACGACTCCATCCAATTCGCATCTTCGATAGTACTAGTATACCACTTGGGTATACATTGTGTAGTAGTTGTGGATGGTGGAGATGAGGTCCTAGTTGATCATCCCCATTATTACTACCATCATCAATGCCTTCATCATCATCATTAAATGTTTACATGATCAATGTTTGTATCAGGTGGTTGTGTGTAGGGTCGTTTGCACTCAGCCTTCTCATCAAATATAACATCTCTACTTATATGTACTTTCACGGTACAAGATACAAGAGTTGGTAGGCCTTTGACTCTTCACTATAGTCAAGAAATATGCATGTCAAGGACTTCTTATCTAGTATTTCTCTTCTTTTTAGGAACATGCATATGTGCTTTACACCCAAAAATAGGAAGATGAGAGTTAAAAGGCTAATACCCACTCCATGCTTCTTGTGGTGTGATATTGTTGACAGCTTTGGTGGGTGCACAGTTCAGCAAGTAAACCACAATGTGAACAACTTCTACCTAATATCACCAATCCAACCCAAACATACTACACAACATCTCCACAACAATATGATTTCACCTTTTTGCAACACCAATTTGTTGCAATGTGTATGGGGCAGTCAATTGTCAAAAATGCCTTGCTCCTTTAAATATATAGAGAGCTCATTGTCAATGAATTCCCCCTCTCAATCTGAGTAGGGGACATGAATGCGACAGACGAGATTATTGTTCCGCATGGTATTTGAATTCTTTGAAATCATTGGAAGGCTTGATCTTTAGTCTTCAAGAAATACACCCAAGTAGTCACCAACAAATAGCTGAAAAATAATTGAAACCGCTAGCACTTGGATTCATGGGACTGCACACATCAGTATGCATTAGATCTAAACGTCCAGTTGCCCAATGATTACAAGTACCATAAGGGAGCTCTATGTTGTTTTCCAGTTAAACAACCAGCACAAAGCATTTCACTTCTCTAGTGAGGGAGGCCTCTCACCATATTATGCCTACTGAGTGCAAGTAAATACCCAACACTGAGGTGTTCAAATCTCTAATGGTAGAGATTTGCAAGATTTGTATCTTTTACAATAAGAGCTTGATTGTCTTTATGGATAAATCAAGCTCAAACATTCTGCCTACACTAGAAGCTCATGCAACAATGTTTGAGCTTCTAGACTTGTCTTGAATGAGACACGCCTTTTTACCAGTTTTTTCAATCAAATTCAACCTTAAGGTTTTGATCAAGCATTAGATTTACAAACAACAGATTTTTTGTTAGTCCTCGAAAATATAGGAGTTCAGTTATTTTACATGCATGATTATCAAGTGGTTAGAAAATATCACAAGCACCTTAAGCACGATAAGATGAATCATCACCCAAATATACTTGTCTATGGTCAGGTGTATGATCAAGATTTGTAAACCAGTCTTTTTGCCTTGTCATATGATGAGTTGCTCCGAGTCCACATACCAAACGAAGTTTGGAGTGGTCTCCTCATTAGTTTGTGCAGCATATACATAGTCCTCATCAGAATGATGTTTTCTTCGGCAATATTGTCGTGTTGCTATTGTTTGGAAGGTTACTTCTTCCAATTGCAAGTGAATGGGGGCTCCTTCATTCCTTGTGGAGATGGTTGCAATTTCTTCTTGTAGCAAGAAGAACCATTGGTGAATGTAATATACCAAAACTCTTTCAATTCATGACCTTTTTGCCACATATGAGGCAAGTCTTTTATGAACAAGAAGTTTGTTGCTGCTACTAGATAGGCCTTATGGGCTTTTTGCCCTTCTAATGTATGGCCAAGGCTTGGTTTTCATCATATTCTTCTCCATACATAGATACTTCTTGCTGCAACATCTTAACCAACTTCCCAAATGTTGGTTTCTGATCGAAGTTGTTTAAAGATGTCACAGAAATCATGTAAGCCATGGCAGAACTCTCAGGATTATGAATATGCAATGTCTCCTTTTCTAAAATAAAATAATTAATAATATTTTAAGTTGGGCACGGTCAATTCTCCATTTTCGGAGCAACTTAATATTATCAATAATATAAACGTATTTTTAATACTCGTTTCTTTTGTCGATAAAAAGGATTAAAAAAAATAAAAAGGATAAGGAATAGGAACTTGAAAAGAAAAAAGAAGCTCATATTTTCAGAAAGAGGTCAGTCTTTGGACAGCATGCTTGAAGATAAAGGAGAAACATATCTTCCAAAGAGATCGGTCCTCATGGGGATCATGTTTTAGAGATTTGGCACCACATATGAGCTATATAAGGGGTTCACTTGGCTCATTTGTGCATCATCATCTTATGAATTATATACTTCTCTTTTGGAAATTGGAGCATTGAGCTCTCATTTACAGCCTTTGAGGACGAAAACCCTCAACGGATCCTATTGGGGACGAAAACCCTCAATAGTCACAACACTTGAGGATGAAAACCCTCATTTGTTGCATTCATGATTTCATCCGGGAGTCACAAGTAACCTTAAAATTCAGAATTTCAGAACACCAAAGAGTTTCATCAGTGTTACAGGCACAAATTCCAGCTCGGTCACACTTTTGGGGGCTGCCATGTTCATTTCTAGCTTGATCTACCCATTTGGAGATTTTGGGATCACTTTTCAGTGGGTTTTTGTGGTTGGAAAAATCTGATTCTAATTTTATTGGATAACTGTTATTTTTGTGATCATTTTGAGCTATCATTTGCATTTTTCTCCAAGTATTTATGAAGATATGGAATTTTGAAGTTTCAACTGTTTTTGAGCATTAATTAATTCCAACAGTCTATAATTTATGGTTGAAGCATTTATTTTGCATGACTTCATCAAGGGTTTCATGTTGATGATGAATTTCTGAAAATTTGTGTGTGGAAAAGGCAAAAATCTGAATTTACCCTAGGTTGCTTAGGGTTTGGTGGACCTAAAACAGGTCGCTGCCCTAGTTCTTGCATAAAATCAGATTGTTGTCATAAAAATCAGATTCTCTACATGTGGTTGTCATCATTTCCAGCAATGTTCCATTAGGGTTTTGGGAAAATCCAAATTCCTCAAATTTGAGCCCGAAAGGGACATTAAATGATACAAGGAAGTCATTTGACACTTTCTCGTCCAATGCTTGTAGTAAGGCACGTAGTTCAAACATGACAAAGAAAAACATCAACTTTTTCTCGTCTTCATTTTAAGGCAATGAAGCTCGCTTTGAAGATGCAGAATCTTATTCTAGTTCTTTGCCTCATAGATGGTCTCGAGTTTGTCCCAAGCATCTTTGGTTAATGTTGTATTCCGTATGAGGTTGAATCTCATCCAATACCACAAACATGATTATTAGCAATGTTAGGCGGGGACGCGTCCCGGAGGTTTACATCACGTCCCGAACGTCCGGGACGTCTCGGGGACTTGGGGATGGGGACGGGACATTTCCCTGCCATCCCCATTTTCCAAAAAAAAGAGGGGCGTCCCCTGGGTCATCCCTAAAACAAGGAACGCACCCGGGACGTCCCAGGTGCAAACAAGGTTTAGGGACTTCGTTGGGGACGTCGTGACGTCCCCAGGACATAGGGGACGTCCCCAACGACTTTCACGCCAAGCAAAAGCTAAAACAGCTCGTAATATATCATTTTTTATATTTTTTTAACTTTTAATGCTTTCTAATTAAAAGCAACATGACCTAACCCTAAAAGCAACAAAAAAACTTATAAAAAGAGCATTTCACACTCATTCTAATCACACCAAGCAAGAGCAAAAAAAAGAGAAGGAAAGAGCAAGAGTAAAAAAAAGAAGGCAAGAGCAAGGAGCAAGGTGCAAAGAGCAAGAGCAAGGAGGAAGAGCAAGAGCAAGAGCAAGAGCAAGATGTACATACATTACTAATTTACTACCATTCTTTGTTTCTTTTTTTTAATTTCCCAAATCGCAAAACTTGAAAGTGAAGGCATTGCATTTGCTTGTATTTTTTTCCTACCTGGACTTATTAGCAAATGTTGAATTCAGATATTAACAAATGGAGGGTTTTTTTTTTTTTTTAAATGTATTCATCGCTGTTTTTTTTTTTTAAATTGTATTCATTGTTTTATTGTATTGTATAGTTATATTGTTTTGTATTTTAATTATTGCAGCTTCAAAATGAGTTTTGATAGTGATTATCAAGCTGAATATGAGGTTGAAATGGGTGTGCAAGGAGAAGGAACACAATCAGAAACACCTAATACTGCTACTAGTTCACAAGGGAGTGTGGACAAGTTCAGTTGCCCCTCCAAAATGTTGAAAAAGTATGCTAGGGGGCCTTTTGATAAGAAAAAACCTTTGAAACAATTTGGTCAAATTATGCAGGGTCCTAGATCAAACATTTCAGGGGGCACTAAAATATGGAAATGCAACATATGCTCATTATCTTGGTCAGGCAACATTACTAGGTTGAATGCACATTTATTGCACATTGCGGGAAAGGTGTAGGCATGTGTGGACAGCTATCACTTGAAGAGAGGTCAAAAATGGTGAGGTTGTATAATGGAGATATGGTGGAAAAGGTTCCAGAAGTTTGTGGCCGTCATGTTAGTGGCACTGGCACCCCTTCTAGTTCTGTGAGAATTAATATTGGTAGTGTTACAGGTGCATCTTATGAGGTGTCTGAATTGGATGCTTTTGGTAGTAGTAGGGGAAGAGGAAGGTTGTGGCCTCCAATCCAGTTGTTGAAATGTATGATACAAAGGCTAGAGAAGAGGCTGATGATGCCATTGGAAAATTCTTTTTTGCTACTGGCATTCCATTTCATGTTGCTCGCTCTCCTTATTTCAAGGAGGCTATGGCTAAGGTAGCCAAAGCAGGTGTGAGTTATGTGCCCCCAGGAGACACGAAGTTGAGAACCACAATCTTGGATAGGAACTATTCCAAGGTTAATTTATTGATGGAGGAAATGAGGTGCACATGGGTCTCTCACGGTTGCAACATCATCATGGATGGGTGGACAGATATCAGACACCACCCACTCATAAATATCATTGTTTCATGCAGAGAGGGTCCTTACTTTTTGAGGGCAGTTGATTGTTCAAGGAAGAAGAAGGATGCAGAGTTCCAATTCACCATTTTGCGAGATGCTATTGAGGAGGTTGGCCCCGCCAACGCGTTGTGCGAGTTTATTACGTCTGCACTTATGTGTGCGGGCGCGAGTAAGCTTGTCGAGAGGCTCATTACCGACATATATTTTGGACCCCATGTTGTGTGCATGCCATGAACAATGCACTAAAAGATATTGGAAAAATTGATTGGGTCAAAAATGTAGTGGCTGATGCTAGAGATGTGCAAATGTTCATCTGCAACCACCATATGTCATTGGCACTCTTCCGTAGCTTTTCGAGGAAGGAATTCCTCAAGCCAGTGGACACACGTTTTGCATCATATTTTATTTTGTTGGATAGGATGGCTGAGTTGCAAGAATCATTACAGTGTATGGTCATGACATCAAAGTGGTCTAGGTGGGATGGGTCGAAGACAGAGCAGGGGAAGAAGGTGAAAGCAATTGTGGTGAATGAAACATTTTGGATAGATGTGAGATATATCACATCCATAATATCTCCAGTTTTCAGTGTGATAAAATATGGGGATTCTGAGAGCCCTAGCCTTGGTGAGATATACGAATGTATTGATAGTATGCTTGGCCAAATGAAGGCTTGTTGTTCGAGCAAGGGACCCCACCTTGGAGTTCTACCATCACCATATTCAGCCTATCATTGAGCGGAGATGGGAGAAGTTGAACACTCCTTTACACATGGCTGCATATGCACTAAATCCGAAGTGGTATGTTGAGAGGCTTGGCAGAGTTCTCCCAGTAGATGATGAGGAGGTGAGGAAGGGTTTCTTGAAAGCCCTAAAAAAATGTATAATGCAGAGGATGCTTCACGAGTCAGAACTGATTGGCTCAAGTTCGCTTATCTGGATGGCTACAAAAAATCATCAAAGATAGACAGGACCACATTGGCACATGAGAGTCCAGTTAGTTGGTGGCGATTGTATGGACATGCAGGATTGCTACGTACACTTGCTATTCGTCTTCTTTCTCAGGTTTCTAGTTCCTCTGCTTCTGAGAGGAATTGGTCAACATATGGGTGGATCCACTCTCTTAAGAGGAACAGACTTACCTCTAAGAGAGCGAGAGAAACTTGTTGTTGTACATAGTGTCTTATGTCTCATGGATCGCAAGACACCTACGTACAAGGAGAGCCAACATTGCGGTGGGATGTGGATCCTGAGGATGCAAGGCAGATTGATGAAGATCAGGAGCAGCGAGGATTGGTTGATATCTCCTTTGCAGATGCGAATGATGCGTTGATACTGAGATACTCTAGTGAGGAGGAGCGGTTCGCACTGGTTGTTCCTTCGAGGGCTTCTGATAGTGATTTTTAGAGTTGTACTTGTCACTTGTCATTTTGGTTATGTAATGTCATTTTGGTTATGAGACATGACATAATATTTCATAGCATATGTAATGTGGGTGTAGTTGTACTCTTCTCATGTTGATTATTGAAGAGTAAGATTAAGACTAAGACTTGTCTTTCATTTTTTGAATTTTCATATATAGCTATAGATTTTTGGGCCTTTTATGTGATTTTGGATTTCTCTTCAAACTTTCATGTTGAAGTTTTGAACATTGAATAATAATATATATATTTTTTATTAGCCATCCCCCCCGTCCTGCATTTTGGGCCTTGGCTTATGTGATGAATAATTGGATTAATCATTAATGGTTTTGAATCTTCAAACTTTCAATTTTAAGTCTTAGTTTATTGAATTATTCATGTTATATTTGTAAAATTAATAAATTATATATAAAAAATATTTGCTATTAAAGTTGAAAATCAATAATGTCTGTAGCAAAATCTTTTTGAGGGATGATTTGTAATGATATTATGGACATCCATGCAAACTTTCGTGGTCTAACACCTCCAGGTTTGGTAGATACATAATTAATTTCATTCTAGGATTGTTGGGGAATTACATTAATACTTTATAATAAAACTTTAAAAAATTAAATTTGAATTAAAGTTTATTATAAA
This sequence comes from Taxus wallichiana var. yunnanensis, assembly GCA_018340775.1. NCBI lineage: Eukaryota > Viridiplantae > Streptophyta > Pinopsida > Cupressales > Taxaceae > Taxus > Taxus wallichiana. The sequence goes on from CM031243.1 coordinate 524,650,336, forward strand.
ACTAGAGTTGCCCTAAATAATTATAAAACAACTTTGGCAAATATTTAGGATAAAAATAAATTTAAAAAGTGTTTTTTCTGTATGGCATGAGGCATCTAAGAAGATACATCAAGAGTGTAGGATGGCATCGAGGAGGAGGATTTGAATCACAGATGAATACAGCTGCTTATTTAATCTGCAGACATGAGAATGGCGTGGGATAAAACAAGCATTGAAATAAAGGATGAATGACATTCTAAGCATGAACAGATACAACACGAGTGGATAGATCAAAAGAAGATAAGGAAATGCATGTGCAGCATGGCCAAAAGATAATAGAGGAAGCCCATACCACACACGCATTAACAAAAAAAAAGATACCATGAGGAAAACCTTAGATGAAGAGGAAATATACAGCCCTATATCAACACCACTTGTTTGGTCAGCAGACCTCTATGTAAGAGAGTTATTGAGCATCAAAGAGAAGGACGAATGCCTATAAGTAAATAAATGAATACGAGAATCAAAATTTGCAGAAATGGAACAAGAAAAATAAAAACTAAAGAAAGACAATGAGGTGCTTAGAAAAAAGTGATCGACATGCAGAAAATGATGGAAATGAAACAGCAGCAAAACACATCATAAATTATCACAATGAAAGGCAAAGCAGAGGCCACTCGAGAATCGAGTATGGTGCAAAGAAAAGAACAACTCTCCTATGAGCTCAGACCTTGCAAAATAAGTTTGTGCTCTCCTAGCTCACATCTCTCCTCTATGACCCAACAAACCCATCTCAAGAGCTCCACAGTAGTTAACAATCAAACAAACCACTCTCCAATTCACGATCTGTATCGGTTGAATCTCAACGAGCTCATCACTCTCCTACACGAGCTTGGATCTACAGCAAAGTTCCACACATTCCTCAAATTCCCAACTCAGGCACCTATCTTCGCCTCGTAGCCACTTAATATCTCCTCCAAAAAGACTCCCAGCTGCGACAGCTCCAAAAAAAAAGACTCAAAGCATTGGACCGACTCATAGAGTAAAACCCTAAAATTGACCATTGAAAGAAGGTAACAAGATTGATCTTTTCATTTCAATGACCCGTCCAAATTAGAGAACAAAACTGAATTAAGTCGATTGTATGTTACAAACTACTTGTAGCGCACTTGTGCTTTACTGTTGGTAGGACATTGGGGTTCTTGAAGGTTAGGGGTTTGAAACCCTTGAAGCTTTTTCCTCCAACTTTCTTTGAAATCTTTTTTTTAAATTTTGGAAAGGCGATTTTAAGGAAGGTTTTTTTCAAAACGAATGGAATACTTTTTCAAAACAAGAATATTTGGGGAATTGTATATTTACAAGAAGACCATTGTTCTGGGGGGAGAGCTTTTTTCTGACAAGTTTGCTCCCTTGTCTGCAATGGACTACCGGTTGTTTGAGCCACTTAAAACCACAAATACTATGTCTGGAAATCGAAAAATGCAGCAATTGCTTCAGTTCAGAGGCCTGTGGAGAGTATTTCAAGAAAATGTTCCTTCTTTCACCTCAGAGAGGGCAAGTATGCAAGCAGAATGAAGCTTTCGGATTAATTGACCTGAACGTGCCTGAAAACCTACAGTTTCACATCACCGACACCAAAAATCCAAAGGAGTTATGGAAGTCTTTTAAGAATTTACTCAATAAAATCACTGAATTTGGAATGTTGCAGCTAGATACTCTTGTTCACCTTCTGATTTTCCCTCAATTGAGGAATTTTTGGCTGAAATTAAGTCTATTCGAGCTCAATTAAAAGTTGGTGGTAAAGAAAAGAAGGATGACGAACGTGTTTTCTCATTGTCTATGTTGAAAGGTCCCTGTAGTGTTTTTGTTTCTACCTTCTATTCAACAATGGATGCCCTAGGAGATCAGTTTAAAATGCCATCCTTTGAGCTATTTTGTAAAAGGTTATCTCTTTATGAATCGAAATTAATGTCACTAGATGTCTTACTAGCTCAAGTCATGCATTGTGGCAAATTCTCTTAAAGGTAAATGGAAGCCAAAACAAAAATCGGGACCTCCTAACAAACAAACATAAACAAACAAGCCTACAGAAACCACTATTGGGTCCTCTAAACCTTCCAATCTTGGAAAATCCAAAAGCCAATTTAAAAGAAGGTTTATGATCCTATCCATACTACAACAAAACCAATCACTAATAAATCCAAATGCAACCTGAGAATTGAAGCATTAGAGGCAACTTTGAAACAACACAAGATTGTTGTACCTAATCCTTCACCTTCTTGTAACATGGGGACAGAAAAAGCTCAAACTCCTAGGTCAAGTTCTCCTATGTCAGATAGATGGATATTTGATCATGTTGCTTCTCATCATATACTCATTTACATGGTTTGATGAGTTCTCTCTTTGAATGCAGCACTTCCAAGATTATCATGGGAGCCTCATTGTCAGTTGCAGTTTTGGGATCTAACACAGTTAATATGCAGGATGGATGCATCAACAATGTAGAAGTTTTGAGATCTAACACAGTTAATATGCAGGATGGGTGCATCAATGATGTACTCTTGGTACCTAAGATTTCATCTAATTTGTTGTCAATATATCAAATTTGTAATTCATGCACCACGAAAACTGTGGAGTTTACTCCACAGAATGTTGTAATTCAAGAACTTTGTGATCCACAAGATCTTGTTGCAAGCGGAGTGGTGGACCACCATTCACACCTATAAGTTTTTGATAAATTTGACACATCTACAGGGTTCTTCACTTGTTGCTCATGCTGATACAATGAGCAAACTATGGCACAAACGTTTTTGTCACATAAACTACAGGTATCTGCAGCAATTGAGCTCCCAAAACATGGTGGCAGGCCTTCCATAGGTCTACAATGATGATGGTCTTTGTCAAGGATGTCTTCTTGAAAACAAAATCAAGATCCGTTTCCAAAGGGAAGAGCTTCAAGAGCTAAGGCTTCCATTCAGTTAGTACAAAGGAATTTGATAACTTTTCCCAATAGGTCATTTTCTGCGTAACGTGTGTACTACCTTTCATTGATAATTTTACTTGGAGGACTTGGGTATACTTTGTGCAATATAAAAGTGAAGCATTTGATCATTTCAAAGCCTTAAAGGCTTGTGTAGAAAAGTAATGAGGGCTTCCATTGAAAAAGCTTCACACAAACAATGGGGAGGAATATGTAAGAAAAGGCTTTCAAAAAAATTGTAATGAACATGGAATTTGCACCAATTCACGGTGCCCTACAACCCTCAACAAAATGGTGTTGCTAAGTGGAAAAACAAAACACTCAAGGAAATGGTGAATTGCATGATACAATCTAAGGACTTAGCACCTAAGTTCTAGGTTGAGGTAGTAAATTGTGCAAATTATATTTAGAACCGTGTTCCCCACAAGGTCGCGTGGAATAAGACTGGTGAAGAACCTTGATCAAGTGAAAATCCTGATGTTTCTGGATTCCATGTCTTTGGCAGTAATCCATGGGCAATTATTCCTTACAAGCGCAAGTCTATGGAGAAAAAGAGCCAAGAGCTCATATTTGTTGGCCATTGCGAGGATGTGAAGGCATATCACCTCTTGATTTTGTCACATATGATGTCTTCTTTCAACGTGATGTTAGAGTTGATGAGAATTTCACTCCATTGGTGTACCAACTATAGAATCCTTTCCACCTATAGCTTCTCCTCCTATACCTGATGGGGAGGGCCTAATTCTTGATAATGATGATGACACCCATGATGATATTGCTATCCCGCCTCCTACTTGAGCCCATGCCTAAGTGGGCATGATCTACTTTGCAAACAATTGGTGATCCTACAAATCCACATCATACTTGTGTTCACACATCCATCATACTCGATTATCGTTGTTATGAGACAAACAATTTCTAATGATCTAATGTTGTTTTCTAAGGAAACAGGGAAAACTTTGAATGGGAATTTGCTACACAAGATGAGTATTCTTCACTCATGAAGAATAATATGTGGGAATTAGAGCCTCCTAAGGAAAAAAAAACTTGTGCGTTGTAAATATGTCTCTATGACCAAATGTGTAGGAGATGATTTTGTAGATAAGCACAAGGCTCGTCTTGTAGCTAAGGGATTCTCACAAGTCGAAGGGGTGGATTACTCACGAGACTTTTTCTTCGTGTGCAAAGATGGATTTAGCTCACCTTGTTTCCTCTCTCGCTGCATCATATAAATGGCCAGTACACTAGACAAAAGTGAAGAGTGCTTTCCTACATGGTGATCTCCAAGAGGAGATCTATATGGAGCAGCCTCAAGGCTTCGTGCGGATCTTTCACTTGATCGCAGAGTATGCCATTCTCTTCATTGGCTCATCCTAAAGCTTAGTACAAGAAGATGCATAGCTTTTTGCTGAGTTTTGGCTTCTATCGGTGTGAGTTTGATCATAATGTTTACATCCTGAAGCAAGGTGAGGATATATTGATCTTGGTTCTATATGTTGATGATCTCATCCTCACAGGTAGTTCAGACTCTATGGTTCAAGACATTAAGCACAAGTTGAAGGCATGGTTTGATATGACAGATCTAGGACTGCTGCACTACTTTCTTGGCCTCCAGGTTCATCAGTCTCCTAAAGGTATTTCCATTGGGCAGCAGAAGTATGCCACAAATTTGCTTCATTGATTTTACATGGCTGACTGCAAGCCAACTCCCACACCATATCAATCAAGTATTGAGTTGACTGCTAATTGTAAGTCTAAGTTGGTTGATCCCACATTTTATAGACAATTGGTAGGTTGTCTTCTTTAATCAACACATACACCTCTCGATATCACTTTTGTTGTGAACCTTGTCTCTCAATTTTTTCACGAACCTCATGAGAGTCATTAGCAAGCAGCTAGCATATTATGCACTATATTTAGCACACCTCACACTTTGGAATTCAGTACACACCAAAGGGTTCTTCAGAAATTGAGGGATTCACAGACTCGGATTGGGGTGGATGTGTTAATACCCACCGATCTACCTTTGGATTTGTTTTTCACCTTGGCTCAAGTCTTGTTGCATGGGCACATAAGACGTAGACAATTGTTTTTATCTCTTCACCCGAAGCTAAGTATCGAGGTATTGTTAAGGCTAGACAAGAGGCTCTTTGGCTACCACAATTACTTAGGAAGTTTAGATTTCCTCAACGGGCTCCCACTATAATTTAGTGTGATAACGAGAGTACTATTGAGATTGCAAGCAAGCCGATAGAGTATCGATGAACTAAGCACATGGAGATTCACATTCACTTCATTCAAAAATTGATTCGGATGAAGTTGTTCATTTGGAGTGTTTGCCTACAGCTGGGTAGGTTGTTGACGTCTTCACCAAGTCTTTGGCTTCTCCTTGTTACCTTCAATTGTGAGCATTGCTTGGGGTTTAAAGGAAGTTGTACTTGGGGGAGATTTTGGTTGAGTCCTTCCTTTTTTTGGATTGTGCATGGGCACCTTATTAGGCGTAGTAGCCAAGGCCAATGTTTAGTTTATTTTTTTACCCCCTACACATTCACTTAAGGGAGGGTGTTAGTGTTGTGTTCACACTAGTTATGTTATGAAGTAGTTTGGGATATTTTCTAGCTACCAGTTAAAATTGTGTTCACACTTGAGTAAGCTTGTTATAGGGAGTTACGTAATATATTTGTTGCAACCAAGTTTGTCACTTCATTAAAAAAACTTGGTGCTCATACGAGTTTTATTTAGAGGTTGTTTGAGCAACATTGTTTGAACGACTTGAAGTTGTTACTTGTAACCTCCTCGAAAAGCCTCGTTTATTCAGCTTTTTGAGTCTATTGTATTAGTGGTATGAATAATAAAGTACTTATTTGTTGGAGAGTGTTGCATTTGTGTAAAAAGTGTTTTTGGGAGATTTAGGAAATTGTGCACAAAGTAAAGGCATGAACCTAGTTGGTTCACTTGCCTAGATCCTAATGGTTGTTCCTATACATGGATATTTGTATTAGACAATTATAGAGATAGCAATTGGTGAATCATCGATTGATCTCAACTCTGATCGCAACCCGATATACTTAAAAATCAGCTTGCCAAGAATTAGACAACACCACAAACAGATTCAAGAAGACCAAAAGGGAAAACAAGCGAAAGGAATCATAAACATGACACAAGAAAATCAATAAAATTTCAAAACAATATTGGAAGTCATCCTACAAGGCGCTGAAAAATGCAGTATAAGTCACACATGAAGCACATCAATGGTAGCAAACTAATAAACATAATTCAAGAAGCACTTAACAAGTGCAAAAGGTCAAAACCCAAGGAAGAGAGAAAGGCAGCTTTTTGGCCAATGTTTGGATCGACAAAGAATTAAGGCAGCAAAGAAGAATCTCAAAAATCTAGGGAAGAAGACAAAAAAAAGGAAGAATACATGAAAAGGAGCAGGAAGATCTGATATGGCTTGGGAAACAGGACCCTAAGAGTTTTTGGAAAGAGCTACAAATAAGTAGAAAACAATTAGAGAACAATATCATGCTTGTGCAAAGGCTAGATTACTCAAGTCAATTTTATGAGCATAAAGAGAACAAGGACACAACCCAAAAATACGCACACAAAAAGTTGTTTACCACAAGAGAGGTTTAAAAGGCATTAATTAGCAATCTAGCAAGCAGCAAGGCCCGAGATATGGATGGGTTATAGGTTGGATGTTTAAAATGGGGAGCAAACATCTTGTCACTTCACAAAGAGACATCTTCAATGACACTACCCGAGAAGATTTCCCCACGGAGTGGAACAACTAGCCTATTCATATCCCTTTTTCAAAAGTGAAAAGGTCCATAGCTCGTCAAACTACTTTAATTATTAAGATTGATTCTCTCATAGCAAAACTGTTCAGAAGCATGATTGAGCACAAAATCAACATTGGGATGAAAACAAGGAAAGAGAGTGAGAGTACAAGCGGATTTCGGTTGAAACATTCAACTATAGACCATTACATCACTCTCAAGCATCTAATTAAAAAAGTGCGGGACAACAAAGGAGATGTAATCTTTTGTTGCTTCATTAATTTTAGGAAAGCATTTTACACAGTTTTTAAAGACACGTTGTGGTGTAGGAGGGAGGAACTTGAAGTTTCAAAAGAATATAGGGAACAGTGTATTGGTTATATGAACAGTTAAGGCCAAGATCAAAACCCACACACCATTAGTAGAAAGCTTCAATAGCGACATAGGGGTTATATAGGGTTGTCCTTTAACGCTCACTTTATTTGGTCTATATATTGACGAATTGCAAGAATGGATAGATGAACCAGGGGTGGCAGAATCGACATGGTTATGTGATAAAACTACTCTTATACGTAAATCAACATAGTTGGTTATGTGATAAAACTACTCCTATACATAGAAGACCTTATTTTGATAGCTACAACAGCCCAAAATCTACAAGATCATTTGAAAGCCTTAGAACTCTTCTACAAAGAGGTCAAGATGCAATTCAACACTACCAAAACCAAGATTTTGATCTTCTCACACTAAAAAGACAAGCATTTAAGCTTCATATTTGAGGGAAGTCCACTCGAGATAGTCTCAAAACCAAGTACCTAGGGCTCAATTTCACTAACAAGCTCAACTATGAAACATGCATAAAGAAGAGAATTCGACGAGTAGAGAGCACCATACTCTCTTCAAAATATGGGCAAAGACAATGATTTGTGGGATTGGAAGATCACCATGGTCTTGTTTGGGTTCTAGTGGTTCCATTGGTGCTCTAGGGTGTCAAGTTTAGGCCAGCAATAAGGGAGAGGAGCCACTTGTGGAGCATGGACCAATAATGGTGAGGGTATATGTAAAGTAAAGGACTAGTACATGTCAAATTCTTACTTAAAATTTGAAAAAAAAATGGTCAATAAAACAAGCCACATCAAATCACATCAAACAATTACCCAATCAAATGATGTCACATAAGAGAAAAATAATATATGACATAATTCCCTAGAAATGGTCCACCCTAAATTTTTGTATAAAAAACCACCTAATTTAAATACCTTAAAAAACCACATTCCACATAATATAAATTTTCAAAATAAAATATTTAGATTAAATAGAACATAATCTATTGAAGGGTATTATTTTCCCAAATTTTATGGTACTTATATGACTATCTAGACACCTCAACTTAGGGTGTAAAACAACCGGATCCTCTCCCTTATGTCAACTCTAAAGTGGAAACACATCAAGAGAATTCAAAAAAACATTTCCTCACAAGCAACTTCAAGATTACGGCATTTGTTCCATACGAGATAATTCTAGCATAAACGAGATACTTTTCCAATAGAAACAATAGTCATGATATGCCTACTAGGCTACATAATGAAATTAGAGAACATGGACGAGGTTAGGTGGCCAAAGGCTGCAATGAAAGAAGAGCTGAACAAAGGAAACAGGACATGGATAAAACAAAAGATATATGGATAAATGGGATATCAACCTACATGAAAATCAAACCATCAAACAAGAGATCAAAAACTATGTGAGGAAAAAGCTTAAACTAAGCATGTAGACAAAGCAACTCGGAAGCAAAAACATACTATGACCAAGCTTAACTCGCCTATGAACATGACCAAAAACCTAGAAGGTGCAAAAATCAAAAGGAAAATGAAGATGTTCATTGCTCAATTGAAAACCAAATCACACCAACTTAAATGTGAGATGGGTAGGTGGAAAATTCCAAAATAAAAGCGGGAGAAAATATTCCTTTTACGCACATCAAGGATGGTTGAGATCTAGACAGCCAGGAAACGCCTAGAGGGTCCCATACCAGCACGGAAACGTGCAGTGCTGATGCGGGTACGGCAGTCTGTGTTGTGGGTACGTTTCCAGCCGTACCCGTCCAAAAAAACTTGCCAAAGACAGCGTTTCTTTCCTTTTTTGGCAATTCTTTCCTTTTTTGGATTTTTGGTGGAAAAATCACAAGCATAGAAAAAAATTTGCCATTTTTGGAAAGGGTCCAAGAAGATGTAGCAGCAAAAACTTGCATGTGCCATAACTTTCATTATGTGACTCCGTTTCAAGTGTCGTTTTCTCTAAAAGTGTATATTTTCTCAAGCTCTACGCATTGATGGCAATATTTTTCTTATTTTCATAAAATCCATTTTTGCACCTTTTTGGACCAAGCAACTTCTTGCAATCTTCTGAAAGAATCATGAGCTTTGATCGCCTGTAGACAGATTAGTAATTAAAAATACTGGATAGCTTTCCAAAACTCGGCGAGTATTCTCCGTGCTCGGACTAATCGTCCCACCTGCCACTTGGATCCATATTTTCCCGCTTAGTTATGATGTTTCGGGAAATATGTCGAGACAATACTATCGTCTTTGAGTGGATCAAGGAAGGTCACCATGAACAATCAAAACTCCTTGAATCTTATCACAGTCACTAAGATAAATAACTGTGATAGAGAAATAATAAATTTCAATAAGTATGCAATGTATGAGAATTAAATTTCAATAAGTATGCAAATGCTTCTTTAAATTTATAATTTATATACATATTTATATATTTATATACATGTATATATAAATATATATATATATATATATATAAAACGTACCCAAAAGCGTACCGTACCCAAGATTTTTAAAAATTTGCCGTATCGGCGTACCGTACTGCACTGCACCCGCACTGTATCCAGACTGTCTAGGTTGAGATGGAATGGCACTATATCATGGAATGCTCCGCTTATGACAGTATTTGAGCTAGATAACATTGAAACAAGCAAGGAACTTCTGCCCAAAATCCACATCAGCAGAATGAACCTTCAAAGGCGGAACAATAGCAGAAATTTGAACTAGGGTCTGATTGCACTAATCCTGTATTTTTCAGGCAGCTTCTTCACTCCTTGGTTATGTTTTTTGCTTTGGGTCCCCATAGACTGTTTTGGTCTCATGGATGTTATTATAATTTCCATACATCTATCCATCCATAGAGAAAGGCGACTTCAGAATGGCATTTTGACAATCCAGAATGTTGTCAAGTGGGGCAGCTTGTGATCCCAAATTTGAAGCCTCTCTGCAGGATAGGAGATCTTCAAAAATAATCAGCTGTCTCTTTACTGATGTAAGAGTTTGTTTACAGAAAAATCCATTCCCCATGTTGATTGATGAAATGCTATTTGAACTGTTTTTATTCTGACGGAATTATGGAAAAACAAAGTATCCTTATCTCCCTATTTTAACTGGCTTTCTCTTGATTATTTTTTCCCAGTATAGTTCCTCTCTTGATTAATTTTTGCAAACCTTGAGAGCAAGCTTTTTCCCTTGAGGTAATAATCTTTGTTCATATCTACTTCAAAAACTTTTTCATCCAGAGAATTAGGCTCATCAGCTTCCACCCGCACTTTTTCAATAAAGATGTTATTGAAGTGGTTCAGGTTTACTTCTTTTAAGAAAATGTGTAATAGCTTTACTCAAAATGAACATTTTTAACCCTTGATTTTTGGTGCAAAAGTCCACCAAGATTCCAATTCCTTCATCAGATTCGGATTTATCTAACACATCATTTCAAACTTGAAAGAACATTTGAAAGGAACTGAATCAGCCTCAATCCAGAGTGCAATTGGAAAATGGTCTGCTCCTGAGATAGGAAACATTTTGCTCTCTGTGACCCAATCCTCATCCAATCAAGAAGAATATATGAGAAATCTATCCAGCTGTTCTGCAATTTTACTAAATCCCAACTTTGGTTGGCCCAGGTGAACCAGCTAGTCTTATTTCAATATCCAAATTTTTGTTTCTTTTGTAGAATCCCATGAAATCAAGCTGAGATTGAGTGGCCCTGATGTTACACCCCTCGTCTCCTTGGCTGATAAAATGGCATTAAAATAACCCCAAAACATATCTACTTTCTTCATATTGGTTGAACAGAAATGAAAGCTTGTCCCAAATTATTTTTTCTGAAGGGGGCTGATGTGACCATAAACATTACAAATCAGAAAGGAAATCTCCAAGGAAAAGGATTGGACCTTACAGAGCTGCCAATGAGATCCCTGGTTCAAGCACGTGATATCTACACTATTGGGGTTCCAGATTATCACCAGCCCCATCAGATTTGAAAAAGAGCTTTCCATCTTGATCAGCTTTTCTTCACAAGTACCAGCATTTCATCCTCATCCATCTTGGTTTCTTGGAGTAGGAATATACCCGCTTGCAGAGTCATTTAAAGCATCCGAAGTTTTAGAAAAATTTAGAAATGATTTAAAATATTTAAATAAGCCCTTTACAATAAGTTCACAGTGATTATCCAAAATGTAGGAATAACGATGAAGGTTTGTGATCTTTATACATAATATTTAACTTAATGCAACCAACGCGAAAAATGTCTCCACTGGAAACTTACATCATTACTTGTTATCATGACAAAATATGCACAATATAGAACATGAATGTTTGCCAAGGGAATGTAATGACATAATAGTCTATTTCTTAGAAGCAATCAGCTTAAAACTTCAGGAGAACAATGGAAGTACCTACCTGCTCAAATGGGCCAATAAGTTCTATGTCTGGATGGTCTTTGTTAGTAGTCTGAAGATTCTTCACCGGTCGAATAAATCTTGCAGATGTGGTAAAAGATATAGTCCAGGATATGCACCAGCATATGTACATGGAACATATCCCACCTCAAGATCCTCTGGAACCTGGATCACGTAAAGGTAACTGAAAGTTAAAAAAGAGAACAATCTGAATGAAACCCACAGAAAAACCATCAATTACCAGTCGCCACAGAAATTTTGTAATATATAATCAATGGCAAGGAAAGCTTACCCCAGATTCCTTAGAAAGTTTTGAACTCCGCAGATGTTGAACAGCTGCTTCAATCTTCAACGAAGTGAGGTACCCAATGACGCGGCCATCGAGGAGAACACTCAAAACTTCAGGAGGACCACTACATTCCAGCCTTGGCAGAACGGGGATCATACCAAAGTCTATCAAAACATTTGTGATTGATTTTTGTATTTTTACAAAATCTTTGAAGTTTAGTTCTGAATCAGTATCCGATGTGATTCCTGCAAGTGTATCGAATGATCAGGCATCTTAACCAAGCAAACTTCTACGTTTTCTGCATATTCAGCAAGCTAGTATCATCAGGTGCCAATGGAATCTATGTTTCACCAAGTCCCCTTATAGGTAGATGGGGAAATGCAAGAAAATGAAATGGGAGGTGCTTAGAGGGATGGGAGGGCAGGGAAGTAAGAGGTTAGTATGTGTCCCTGTGAAACATAGAGTAAAGCAGGCAGTTGATTTGGGAACAGTGGCCTGCTTCTCATTAATAATGTGTGTTCTGAAAAAAAAATCTACAATTATAAATGTAGAGAGTAAGACGGTCTTCAAGAGAAATCAATGTGAACATAGCCTTGGCATACCTTTCTTCATTGTATGCCTAATAATTTAACTATGTTTTTTGGGAGAATATATAACAACTGTGTAACTGTCAACACAAGTTATGTAAATTCTAGTTTCATATTGACCAACAAGCTATTACTTTGTCTTTGTATGTCCATTCTCCATGAGTACTACTCAACACACCTAGCATCAAAAAAACAAAAGGAACCTACAAGATGGAACTAACTTCTTCGGCCTAAACCCCACATGATCGACCACAAATAATGAAAAGAAAGACTGCTAAACACAAACACAATACTTACGACATGTAGCTGTCAAATGGTTTAGAAGCCCACATGGAGATCCATCTGGTGTGTGCACAGGACACATAAAGCCCCATGACCTACAACACAAAAACATCCAACATAAAATTTATATACAGAAGAAGGTCCCAGAACCAAACTGCCATACTAGTAATCACATATATGTTATCAATATACTTATTGAAGACAACGACGATGTACCAAAAAGCTCGATCTTACTCTGGAAGCAGCTTACGCACTGTAGTAGTGCGCATTTGTGCAAAGTATGCTCCTCTATGGACAGATCGGAAATGTGAAAGAAAACGGAAAAAGTTCAGCTTCTCCGCAATAACAGTCATTCCAGAACTCTGTCGCATTCCAAAATGTTCAATCAATAGAAATATAACGCTTTAAACTTATGGTTCACAATGCATACGTGTGTGTATACGTGTGTGTATACATGTGCAAACATATGAATACACACATATATCTATGTACATATGAACCATTTATGTATTTATGTTTGCATATACATATATAACACATATGTATATGTATATGTATATGTATATGTATATGTGTGTGTATTTAAAGTTTATATATGTATGCGTGTGTGCCCACACATATATATGACAAATACAAACAAGCCCAAAAGTGCAGTTATTGAAGATTTTTCATTAGTTGTATGAGATTGCAACATGTTCATACAGAGAATACTTATACAATGGCAATTAGCAGTATAAAAATAAATAGGCATAAAATACACAGTTTTGATGCCCTCGTGGTACATGTTTGGAACAATCTTTTGCCCTCAAATTCCAATTATTGACTTAAGATGGTTATCGTGCAAGTAGAAATTTTATCAAACGACAAGAATGGTCTGCTGATCTAGACATTACAAGCAATTGACTAGAGACAAAGAAACATCACATATGACAGATCAGTGTGTTCTTAGTAAGACATAAATATTTGTTTGAAGTTTGAACTAAGAAAAAAGGCAGCCCATCAAAAATAAACAGCCATTCAATTTACCTTGTTAAAAAAATGTCCAAAAGCCTGTTAATAATCAAAATTGAACAAGCTAGCATGGCATTTATATATGCCAAACACCTCCAATCTATTCTCTCTAGTCAGCTTGTGGAAAATCAGTATTCTTTCGAGCATTATGTCGAGCTTCACGATAACTCAATTGCCTATACTCTCGATCTATTTACATAATTTTCCACTGATTGGATGTTGCCCAACTCAGAAGGTAGTCTAGGGATGTTAATCTTAGAGATCAGCGGTGAGATGAGTTTTATTAGTATAACATCAGATAATTATTGATTCTCATTTCCTCTTTGGTTCTTGATGTCCTTTCAGGACATATGTCCTAATGGGTCCAGTTATTTATTTCCTCCTTCAATCATGAGAACCCCGTCATTGAATGCCACATCTCGAGTCACAAAAGAGTGAAAGAAACGTTCAATGACAATGTTGGCAAGTACCATTTCGAAAACAAATACCACATACATCATAATGTTTAGATATGGAGTACATTTTTCTCCAAGGATTTAAAAGGCGGGCTCGTCCCCCATGTCATACCACTCGGAGATAATGCTTCCACTTTGCATTTTCTACCAAAAATGTGATTGACTTTATATTAAAAAAATTGCAATATCGTGCACTTTGTTGTTCTACATTAGCTATCTCGGTTTGGATATTTGACAACAATCCCACACCTATTATAGAACCCGAAGCCAGACCATACTTTGGTTTCTACTCTGGATTCAAAAATGTTAAGATTAGGCCCCATGTATTTAATTTTGTACAGTACATTAAAGAAGCATACACTTTTTTATGAGCACAAGAAGATAATTTAAGATATTCCTTCACTGGTAATGCTGGAGTTGACCCTTTATTTGGGATTTTAAATTGTCATAAAGTTGGTGGTTAAGGATTTTTATTTTGTAAATTACCTAGAAAGCAAATATAAAAGCTACCATGTAATATTTTCAATTTCACACCTATTTTATCCTCATGTGAGCTTATTCCTTTAACTAGAAGGAAACCATTTGTCTGGACTCTGAGCAGAGAATATTAGTAATTATCCGTAGTCACCCTCACCATTGAATAGCAAAAAGTCCACTTATGTGCCGTTTAGCTAAACAATGATTAATTGGTGTATAGAATATCATAGAAAACCAGTGTTACGTGGAGAGGCATTCCTCGGATTTTGATGACGTCCCGAACATTTTGGGGACTTACAGGGGACATCCCCGATTATTTTCTATTTTTAAGAAAATCTTTTCTGACGTGCTGTTTAGCTAAACTATGATTAATTGGTGCATAGAATATCATGGAAAACTAGTGTTACGTGGGGACTGGGAGGCATCCCCTGAATTTGATGACGTCCTGAACGTTTTGGGGACTTGGAGGGGACATCCCCAATTATTTTCTATTTAAAAAAAAAAATCTGATGGTTCTACTGTGAAAAAGCTGCAAGTTTTACCAAAAACATTGAATTATAATCTCGGAGGTACCCTAAAAACATTAAATACGGTTTAAACCCCTAAATTTCATTGAATAAAGTCAAAAACTTTAAATATTAATTCTTATATATTATTTTAATAGCCATCCCCTTGTCGTCCCCAAAATATACGCAAATTGCCACCATGGAAACCCTGTGCAGCTGACCCCCCATCCTCGGGGCTGAGGTAACTATGTAGAAAACTTGCTGGATATTACAATGAGAGCAATGACATTCATTTTGAACTTAAAGAAAACAGTGTCACTCCTATATTTTGGTAATGTCTCAGGCATCCCATACATTTCAGTGACTTGGAGAGGGCATCCTACAAAATTAATTTTTCTAAAGCTTATACTTTAAAAAAGCTGATATTTATATCACAAAAATTGAACCCTACTCCCAAAAATACCCTTTAAAACTTTAAATAAAATTTAAACCCCTAAATTTCATTGAATAAAGTTAAAATATTTAAATATAATTTTTCTATATTATTTTAATAGCCATCCCCTCACAGTCCAAAATATGCGAATTTTTTTGCCATCCTGGAACCATATTTACAGATTTGAAATATCATGCAGTTTTTGTTCTACGGATATTTTACAACAATCCCACACCTATTTTTGAACCTGTAGCCATACCTCATGTGGTTTCTACTCCGGATATAAAACATGTTAAAATTGGGCCTCGTGTATTTAACTGTGCAAGATATAATAAAGAAGAGACTTAAGACATTCCTTCACCAGCAATGCTGGAATTTACTCTTTATTTGGGATTTTCAGTTGTCATAAAATTTGTGGTTTAGGATTTTTATTTTATAAAGTACATTAAAAGCTAGGTTGCCAGGAAACGGGTATGGGTACAGATTTGAAATGCAGAAATGCCAATTTTCAAAAAAAGCTTGGGTACAAAACAGCACGGAAATGTCCTTACAATATATATATATATATATATATATATATATATATATTATATATTTGTCCATAAAAGATAAAAGTAAAACACTTAAAATACTTTGTGCTCATCAAAGTCCAAAACATTCAAGAATCAACATGCTTAAATTTTCATTTGTACTGCTGAAACGGTACAGAAATGTCTAAGAGCTGTACCCGGAACTGTTTTGGAATTTAAGAAACGTTCCAGGAACGGACCAAGACCAGTGCCAGTACCCGGTAACACAGTATGTGGGTACGCTGCCCTGGTTGGTGATTCTAGCTATCCAAGATTAAAAGCGAATATAAAAGCTGCCATGTAATATTTCCACACCTATTTTGCCCTCATGTGATAACTTATTCCTTTAACAAAGAGGATACCATTTGTCCTGACTTTGAGCAGAGAAAATTAATAATTATCCATGGACACCCTCACGATTGAGTCGATACAATTCCACTTTTGTACTGTTTAACTAAGCAATGATTCACTGGAGTATAGTGATCATAGAAAATTAGCTGGAAATTATAAAGAAAGTGATGACATTCATTTTGAACTTTAAAAAAATAGTGTCACCCTAGATTTTGGTGATGTCCCGGCATCCCATATGGTTCAGGGACTTGGAGGGACATCCCCAAAACTTTTTAATTTTTTTTTATGCTTATACTTTTAAAAAGCTGTTAATTATATAACAAAAATTCAACCCTAATCCCGAAAGCATCCTAAAAACATTAAATAAAGTTTAAACCCCTAAATTTCATTGAATAAAGTTAAAATATTTAAATATTATTTTATATATTATTTTAATAGCCATCCCCTCAGTCTCAAAATATGGGAAATTTTTTGCCATCTTGGAAACCCTGAGACATAGGTAACTATGAAAATAATGATTCTAGTCATTTCCTGCTACCAGTTCAGTTAGACAAAAATAATTCTTGATAGAAAAAAATCCTGTTTCATCACCTACATACTCAATTGGATAATAACCCCTAGACAAATAGTATTTTCAAACATCGACTTGATATCATGGGTAGTAGTAATATTAGGTTTGAGATTTTGAATAACATGTTGTAAACTG
The DNA here is from genome assembly GCA_018340775.1 of Taxus wallichiana var. yunnanensis. Taxonomy (NCBI): domain Eukaryota; kingdom Viridiplantae; phylum Streptophyta; class Pinopsida; order Cupressales; family Taxaceae; genus Taxus; species Taxus wallichiana. The sequence continues at coordinate 524,667,481 of CM031243.1, forward strand.
TTTTAGCTACACTTCACATATTCTAGACTCCTGTTTTTAATTTACTCTGAAAATAGTACTTAGAGCAGCATTGGCATGTTAAGCATATCCTTTCTCATCCTTTTGATAATGAGTGATATCAATCAGAACTATATCTCCTAACTTAAAGACCTGCCCATTTCAGATTGGAGTTGCGTATGAAATGTAACTATTTTGCCACTTTGTGTACACTTTCCCCTCACTCGATGGAGCTAGGGACATTGGGCGCACTTCAAAAGTTGGCCAAGACTATGATAGTGTTATTTTGCAGCTTCTTTGGTATTCTTTTCTCTATCTAAAAATCTCATAGATCTCTTCTTTTTCAGAATCTTCTGGTGCTTCTAAGTCTTATAATTATCTTCTTTCTCATACTCTCTTATGCTACTTGCCTCTCTTCTTGGAAGGTTGATGAATGTTGTGATGTCTTTGTGCCTTTGCCAAATTTCAATGATACATGGGGTTCCCTTCGTCATAGGTTTACCACTTCCCAACCTGTGTTTCAACATTTTCATGATATGGCTTTTATGGTAACTTGTACTTTTACCATATATGTTAACTTGTGATTCACATTTCTGCCGTAGATATTGGATTCCTCGTGTTGTGATTTCATTGTGCTTGTTTTGCCAAATTTCAATGATACATGGAGTTCCGTTCGTCATAGGTTTCCCACTTCCCAAGCTGTGTTTGAACATTTTCATGATATGACTTTTAAGGTAACTTGTACTTTTACCAGTTAACTTATGATTCACATTTTTGCTGTACATATTGGATTCCTCTCTTTCATGGCTTAAGAGTGGTGCTACTAAGATTTGTATCCAAGGACACAGGTCGTTTCAGTCATTGAGCAAGAAGAAAACGTTGCTTTTTCAATTTTGCCAAAAAGATTGATTTTTTTAGTTTATCTTTAAATGTCATTTCTTTTTGCATCTTTTTCAAATAATCTCTTGCAAGGCTTTGTGAAGATTTCAGCAAACCCAAATTTTATCATCTATATAGTTTTCATAATTCTTTGTTTTCAAATGGAATATGAGAATTTTCTGGTTATAAGGTTTGGTTGTAAAACAAGGAACATCTTTTAAATAAGGCATTTTCTCAAACCAGTTTTTAATTTGGAAGGTCATGGGTTCCAAACACAGCTCGACCTGGTTGACTCTATTTTGGGGAAAACAGATTAACAATTTTAGAAAAACAGAAGAAACATATCCTGATTTTTCTGGGTTTGGTTGAAATCTCTGCAATCTGTCTTCAGCTTCCGGTTATAATGTGCTTTTGACAGCAGCTTCATTTATTTTAAATCTCCCAGCAGATATCAGTGACTGGTTTCGATGCCCATAGTTATGAGACTCTTTGAGACTGAATGAGTTTAGCCAAAATAAAAAAATATATAATTTAAAACAATTGTTTATATAATATATTATTATTAAAAATTGCAGAGTTTTTTTTTTGCCTAGACCAACTCAAATATCAGTTTGTTGAGTGCTTGTCAAGTCCAAGTCTCATGACTATGGTCATATGGGCTACTAACTGTTTTCTTCCCTTTCTTTGAGGCATACCCTTTCTACCCTCTGTGCTAGACATTTGTTGCGCGTACTCCACTTCCTTGTCAAAGCCAAATATCAGCTTGTTGAGTGCTTGTCAAGTCCAAGTCACGTGACTATGGCCATATGGCCTACTATATGGTTTTCTTTCCTTTCTTTGAGGCAAACCCTTTCTTCCCTCTTTGCTAGACACCTGTTCAGCATATTGGAAGTTGAAATCAAGGGGATTATTGAGGAACGAAACCTCCATTCTTAATGTTTATCACCACTTTTAATCCTCAAATAAAATCTAAGGGTAAGTGTTTGAAATTAGCCTTTTTGGATATTCCAATCGAAATATAGTTAGTGTTGATGATTATTAATTTGTAAGTGTTTTGAAAAGGAAAGATAAAAGGTGTCATGTAATATTTTCTCCTACTACCACTTTGTCCTAATATAAAGACTTATTCCTATAATGAGCAATATTGGACTTACATATGAAATGTAACTCTTTTATCACTTTGCACACACTTCCTCTTGGTACATGGAAACTAGGCACACACTTTGAAGCTACATACTATTCCTTCGGTAGTTTTCACACCTCATAATTTCCCATATGCTACTCGTCTCTCTAACATATTCCGCCTCAACATACTCGTAAATTATATACAACAATTTTCAGCATAACATTGTAATCCTCAACCTTGTAATTGATAATTTCTCAAAATATCTTATATCACGTTCCCATCCCTTGCACCCCAACATCACAACTTCAATCCTACTAACCCTGAAAATTGTCTTGTGGACAAATTTGTGAGGGGTATGTGCATGACTCGAGACCCTCCCTCTATTTGTAGGGGAGGCTTCCATCCTCCTATCTTCCTATGGAAAAATATAAATTGATTACATTTACAAACTTTACACATATTTAAAATTTCTGTCATAAACACACTGAACATAAAACTAAAACTATGGAAGAAACGAAAAGACTCCTCGTAGCAGTAACAAAAGAAATCCTTCTCCGATGCTAGTTTTATGTGTAACATAATGCTAGTGCTCGTATTATTCCAATTTTATCACTACTACATTATATTTACAATTCTGTTCTGTTGTTATTTTAAACACAACAAGTGGTGTCAAAGTTTAAGTTGATTTTTTTGCAACCACTGCCAAACTGTTGAAGGAAGTTTACCCAAGAAACAGCTTGGAGTTTGTGACAAAAGATGAGATGAAGGGGTTATTTGCTGATTTATCAAATTTCCAATGAGGTTTGAAGGAGATTTTATCCTTGAGAAAGCAAACACAAGGCCATCAAAACATAACTGTTGAGAATGAAGAAGAGGCAAAAAGATCGCAACCACCAAATGTTGAAAAGGAGGCAAAAAGATTGTATCGTCCCTCTTTTAACCTAGAAATGAAGATCCCACAATTCGACTTTGGAGGTGTGATAGAGGTCAACACATGGCTAGGCAAGCTCGGACTAACCTTTTGGGTGGAAAAGATTAAAAGGAAATATGACAAACTGAACAAGGCCTTACAACATTTCGACAATGTTGTCCATACACTGGGAGAGAGATGAGTTTTATAAACTCTAGTGGAGAGTTTGTTGATCTTGCCAACATTTCAACTCGAGAGTTGACCATAATCGGGATGACTCATATGATAACCAACTATTGCGCAAAAAAAGATTCCAAGTTTTGGAGTCGAAGGCCATGCTTTCTTCGTATCTGGTGCAGAAAATCTAATTTTCAACTTGTTGGCTATGATTCAAACAGAGTAAGGATGTTTGAATTAAAATCTTTTGAAAAGCCTAGTGTTGTTAATAGAGGAGAAAAAAAAAACCCTATTGATGCCCTTAAAAATAAAATGGTAGGAGCTATTGTTTGTAACTCTTTTACTTTGGATAGGAAACCCAAGGATGAGGGAAAATTTGAGTCCACTTTTTATAAACCTTGGTCGTCAATACACCACAATGTTCGATGTCATGAACCCTCATTGTAAGTGTTATCAACCACCGAGCAAGGATTATATATGTAATACAAAATGATTTTATATGGTAGAATATGTGCACCCATCTCAACCAAAATCATCGTAATACGATAATGGAAATAACCTCCATCAACCGGATGTAGAATGTGAACCATAAAATTAATCTCCTTCTACGGTAGAAACAAGGGAGCCATTAGTGTCACTTTCAACCTTGCTAGGGTTCCATTTGAAAACTTCAAGCCCTTTGCCCATATCAAGAAAGCTCGGGTTCTCGTCATGGTTGATCCAAGAGCTACACGTAATATTCTTGATAAGAAACAACTATATAGGCTAGGTCTCTATTTAGACACCTCTAAGAGTTTCCCCATTCGTCCCCAAGGCATCAAAACATTCAACTCTTACGAGTAGTGCATAGAATGGAACTTTTAGAGGTAAATTATGTCCTCAAGGATAAATTCCAGATTGTTGATATTGAGGGAGTGGATGTTGTTTTGGGGGTTCAATGGTTATGCTCTATTGGAGCATACTCCACCAATCATCATATGAGATTCATGACATTCGGGCAAGGGGAATGCATGTATAGTATCAAGTCCTTGCCCCCAAGGGAAATAAAAATTGTTGACTCTAGTCAAATAAATACAACTCGGAAGGAGCATTTTAGGTTTCTAGCTCACCTTTATTGTATAGATGTAGAAGCTTTTGTTGCACAAACTAGCTTAGAGTATTTTAGAGTTTCCCTACAAATGTGGTAGTTTACTTTTCCAAGATCTACCACAGAGCCTACTACCAAACAAGGAATTGGAACACGTTATTAAGCTCGACCCTACTAAGGACCCAACTATGATACACTCGTATAAATATCGTCATATGGGCATTGTCAAAATCCCGAGATTAAAAAAATAAGGAAACTCTATCTTCGTCCCTAGTAGGAACCCATACGCTCCTCTAATCGAACTACCCAAGAGGAAAAATAGGTCACATAGGCTATGTATTGATTACAAGGTCTTGAACAAAATCAAAATTTAAGTAAAAAAATCCTATGCCAAGAATTGATTATTTGCTTGATGAGTTGCATGGGGACGAAGTATTTCTCAAAGATAGATCTTAGAACTTAATACTATCACAAAAAAATTTGAATTCAAGACCAAGCGAAGAATGCATTTAGAACTCATCAAGGCCACTACCAATATATTGTTATGCATTTTGGGCTTCGTAATTCTCCAATTACATTTCAGGCATCAATGAACAAGGTATTCCACAAATTCCTAGGTAAGCTTGTTCTTGTATTTTTAATGATATTCTTGCATACAAAGTGATTCATTAGTGTCCCATAATGGGCATTCGACATCGTCTTTGACATCATGGTCAAGGCGAAGTTTTAAGAATGCATTTTTACCATTTTAACTTCTAACGCAAACATGCAGAGATCATTCGCAACAATAAAACATAGGATTTGCAAGATGAAATCACCGATAATGAGTACTAGGTGACATTAAAAAATCCATCGCATTCATCTTCTCTTCAATTTATCTTTAATGGGGTTCTTATCATTACAAAATGGCAAGCATATAAGCTTAATAGTATTTATCTTACAATTGGTGATTTATAAGATTATTACATTATGACTCTATTACTCTTTTTGGTACTAGAGGAAGTAGTTATGTGAGAGCAACTACACTATAATTATCACATAACATGTTATACACTAACAACTCACTAACAAAGCCCTAATCAAATCACTTAAACTAAATTTGAGTGTCTTCAATATATAATTCTTCTTCCCAACTACCTTCATCCAAATCAGTGATGGGTTTGTTCTTTTCATGCATATGTTGATTCAAATGATTTCTCTAATTGGAAAAAGTGCTTTCCACTAGAACCATAACCATGAAGTCGTCCCATATGTCATCATTAATGACGATCCAATCAAACACACCAACATAATCCTTTAGCACTTTATCCTTCATGAAAATCATGCAAGTAAACACATAGCTCAATGATTTTCTTTGAAAACACCTCTTCCACACTACTTAACCTCTCAATTTTTCTACATCTTTGTTTTATCAAATTATGTAATGACTTTTTCAACTCATGACATATTTAAAACAACGAGCCACATCCCCTAAGTCATCACTGCTACTGAAAGAACAATCTATAAATGCTCGAGTGTAATGTCCCTTTTTCCCACTTGAGGATCAGATTTTGGATTTCTTGCCATTCCTTTTTCCATGGCAAAGAAGTTGAGGAGTTGGAAAAGGAAATTGAGTTCCTTTTGCATTTTTTTTTCTAATTTTAAGGGGGAAAAGGAAGTGAAGGCTTCATTTGTGCATCATCTATCTTCGCACATTTTATATACTTGGACTTGTGAGCTGGTTGCTCTTGGTTCTTCCACTCTTGGGCGAAAATCCAAGTGTGTGGCATCTCCTAGAAGGACAAAAACCCTTCTAGTGGTTGGTAGGGGGACAGAAACCCTCCTTCCTTGTGTGAGCTTGAAGGATTGTTGCAGATTTGAGAAGAAAGATTCATAATCAGATTTGTATTTGCATTGAGTGGCCTCTCCTAGGTGGAGCGACCTACCTTGGAGTGAAGTTTGGTGCCTTAAAGGGCATAAATTTGATATTTCACTTCATTTTCAGATTTTCCTATATTTATAAAGTTGGAATCTACTTTCTTGTGAATTTTTGGGGTTTCTAAACCCTCCTTCAATAATTATTTTGGAGCTGCACTTCTGTAGTTCATTATTAGTTTTCAGCTAAGCCTACACATGTTTGTTTGGGTTGAAAACGGTTTTAGAATATCTCTAAAAGGTTAATATAAATTGTGGATGCATTGCTAGTTGATATTTTGGGTGAAATTGTGAATTTTCATATGGTTCCTAAATTCATTTCGCTGTCCAAATCTGGAATTTATTTCAGTCTGCTGATTTGAAAATCAGATTTGTTTGCTTTGGGGTTTGAGCTAATTTCCTTGATTGTTGGTTTCATCCCTTGAAATAGATATTACAGTGGTATCAGAGCACGGATCCTCAAAGGCCGAGGGTTTCAATGGAAGAAAGTAACAAGGGTTTGCTATACTACCAAAGAAGAGAAAAGGCGGATCAGCCAAGAGAAGAGGACAATATGGCCAATCAAAATCCTCAAGAAACCAAATTTGATAAGTTGATTGCAGGTCAAGAGAGATTAGCGGACACAATGGACTTCCTTGCCCTATCTCTTCAAAAGATGAATGAACCTAGGGTTCATAATAGAGGTGGTAGCTCATCCGAAGCTAATATTGCATGGCGACCTTTGGGACCAGCCCACTTTCCTTCCTAGAGAAGAAGCTATTCCGGAGGATGAAACAAGGCCCTCCACTAGACGGAACATTGCCACAAGCTATGAGGAGTATATGGCTCTTCCAAGGGAAATTCGTGAGGCTATTTCACTCGTTGAATTCATTGGAGTGAATAGAGGAAGACCTAGGCCCGAGCCTAGACATCACATGCCACAAAAGGAGGTTCAGAATGTGTTGGGAAAGATGATTTTTCCACATTTGACGGATCAACCAAAGGGTCAGCTAGAGCTTGGATTCAGAAGTTGAATACATATTTGTCTTTGAAGCCTATGATGGAGGAGGATGCTATCAAGTTTGCTACATTGCATCTTGAAGGAATTGCTCATGAATGGTGGTTTCATGGGTTAGTGACACAAGGGCATAATGAGATACATGCCTATGATGAGTTTTGTCAAAGACTCATTGATCGATTTGATAGAGTTGATCCGGAAGTTCACTTTCGTGAGCTTGCACATTTGAGACAACAAGGCACGGTAGAGGAGTATGTGACAGAGTTCCAGAGACTTTTGTTATGATCACGGATGTGTCAGAAAGAAGGCTTATAGTGCTTTTCGTTGAAGGTTTGATTGAACCCCTCAAGGGTTTGGTTCGAGCCTTTGATCCATTGTCTCTTCAAGAGGCAATTAAGAAGGCTTTAGATCTTGAAGGTGCTGCTCCAAAACAGCAGCAAACAGCAGTCTTCCTAAGGTGAATTCGAGTGGAGGACAGCCCACTAGGCAGCCTAGAAACTTCCCTTTGGACCAGCCAAAGAGGCCACCCCAAAAGGTGCCAAGTACTCACATGGAGCTGCCCAAAACCAGCAATGAAAAGGAATCTAGAAACGAGCTTCGAAGGAAGAATTTGTGCTTCTCATGCAAGGATCCATGGACTCCAGGGCATCGTTGTTTGGGCAAAGGTAAAGTGCATTATATTGAAGTATTTTCTGATTGTGATGATGATGAAAACAATGTTGATGAAGTTGGGCGTATGTAATGTCCCCCTTTTTAGAGACATTACTACCTAATCGATTCACTCTTTTTATTAAGCATTGTAACCCCTTGGTGTGTCTAGCGCAACAAGTGGGAAGTTCTAGGTAGTTTAGAATGTGCACATAGGATAGGAATTTCTTAATATTAAATTAAGAAATTAAATAAAGTGCACATGTAGTGGTTTATTAAATACTTTTTATTTAGAGGGAAAACATTAAATGTTTAAAACATTGGCATTTGCACCTCTTATTCTATAAGAAGGGGTCGCATTTCCTTGGATGAGCATGTTGATTTGATCATTTATGTCTCTCCATGCTTGGAGAAATGGGATGTATGCCCTAGATTTTCATTGTGCTCTCTCTCATTCGATTTGGAATTGAAGTAGATCTGATTTTGAAGACTTTGTCATTGAAGATTTGAAGACTTGATATTTATTTTTGCCATTTTGGAAAGTGGCGACTTTGCTGGAAATTTCTGTTGCATTTCTGGAAAATTCTGTTGGTTGGAATTTGATGAATTTATGTTCATTGGAAAGCTCTTTGTCCAAGCTTTCCAACAAGGGTAATTTCGTGTCAAAATTCCAAGTATTGCTCAAGATATGAATTTATGAAGATTTCTGTTATTTACCTAATTTCCCAAAATTAGGGCAGCGACTTGTTTTGGAGTTTCAGGTGACTTTTTAGCATGGCATTCGTGGATGCAAAATTCTAAAATTGATCTCATAATTTTCCTTATAATTTATGCTTCGTTTTGAGCTATGGTTCATAATTTTCGGATAAGTATTTTGCAAGTTATGAGGGTTTGATGCTGCAGCTGTATTTCAGGATTTAAAAATCAGGTTTTCCGTATTTTCATGGTTTTCTTGTACGGAAAATTTGCTCCTAATTAATATCTATCATTTCCCTTTCGTTTCATGCAATTCGGAGTTGTAAATCAAAAGTTATGGAATTTTGAATATTTCAGCCTAGGGTTTTGACGAACTTACTAAAAATAGTAAGTTCCAGATTTCAGTGCTTTTGTTGAGGGTTTATGGTTGAAATGTAAGATTCAGATTTTTATTTTCAGATTTGGCTAATTTTCCGGTTTGTTCCAAAAAGGGGACATTACAGCGTAATGATTTTCCGGAGGAAGAAGATCCAAAGAAATTAGATGGCACTCTTGCTACATTGTCTGGGGCACCTAGATATCACCCATTCCGAGTAAAGGGTGATCTTCAAGGACAAAAGGTCACCATCTTAATTGATAGTGGAGCCACGCATAATTTTGTGGATGCAAGCTTGATGAAGAGGTTAAAGTTAAAGGCTGAAAATTTCAAGGGTTTCAATGTCACAGTGGCGGATGGTTTCATACTTCCATGCACTAAAAGAATACCTCAACTCACACTCACCTTAGAAGGGCATATGGTAAGAGATGATTTCTATGTTATTAGTATTGGTGAATTTGATTTGGTGTTGGGAGTGCAATGGTTACATTCTTTAGGTGAGTTTTCTCAAAACTATCAAAATATGGAGCTGAAATTTAAAGTGGAAGGCAAGGAAGTGGTGTTGCATGGAATGAAAGGTGGAATTCCTCAAGTTGTGACAACTAAGAGCATGGAAAGAACCTTCAAAAAGGGGCAGGTTGCTTGGGCTGCCCATTGCTTGGTAAGAGCTAACTCTTCTATTTCTATTCAATCTACTTTTCATGATGATATTCAGCCCATACTTGACAGGCATGCCAAAGTTTTCAATGAGTTACCTCATGGGTTGCCACCGATAGGGGATTCCAACATGTTATTGAGTTAGAACCGAGTACCAAACCAGTAATAACCACTCCCTACTGTCACACACGGATTTTCGAGGAAGAGATTGAAAGAACTATCAAGGAATTGTTAGAAATGGGGCTGATAAGACCTCCTTTTGTGGTATTGGTTAAAAAATGGATGTGTGTGGACGACTGAGTGCTCATTAAGAAAAAATCAAGAACAAGTATCCAATTCCAAGGATTGATGAGCTCATAGATGAACTACATGGAGCGGTCTACTTCTCCAAAATTGATTTGAGATCTGGGTATCATCAAATAAGAGTGAGAGAGGAAGATGTTCACAAAACCGCTTTTAGGTGTCACTTTGGGCATTTCGAGTTTCTTGTCATGCCATTCGGGTTAACCAATGCCCGGCCACCTTCCAATCATGCATGAATCATATTTTTGGTAAGCATTTGAGGAAATTTGTGTTGGTTTTCTTTGATGATATTCTGATTTATAGTAGATCATGGGAGGAACACCTCCAACACTTGGATAAGGTGCTGGAAATTTTAGAACAGCAGTCATTATATGCAAAGAAATCTAAATGTGAGTTTGGTATGGATGAAATTTTATACTTGGGGCATGTTATCAATGCACATGGAGTTCATGTGGATCAAAACAAGATCCAAGCCATCATGGATTGGCCAACACCAACCAGCATTACTCATTTGAAAGGATTCTTGGGTTTGTGTTCATATTACCGAAAATTTGTGAAGGGATTCTCACAACTTGCAGCCCCATTGACTTCTCTAACAAAGAAAGGAGCTTTCAGCTGGTCAAAAACAGCCCATGTAGCTTTTGAAGAATTAAAAAGGTGATGTGTTCTTGTCCAATTCTTGTTGTTCCAGATTTCTCTATACCATTTGTGCTTGAATGTGATGCTTTTGGTGAGGGTATAGGTGTTGTTTTGATGCAAAATCAGCACCCCATTGCTTATGAGAGTCGGAAATTGAAGGATCATGAGAAAAGGTTCTCCATTTATGACAAAGAAATGTTAGCCATCATGCATGCATTAATCAAGTTCCGGCAATATTTAATTTGTGGAAGGTTTGTGGTCAAAACCGACCACAATAGCTTGAGGTTCTTTCTCCATCAAAAGGATTTGAATGACCGGCAACAAAAATGGGTGAGTAAGCTCCAAGCATTTGATTTTGATATTGAATATGTTAAGGGAAAGCATAATGTGGTTGTGGATGCTTTATCAAGGATGCCACCTCCTACTTCATTAGAGGATGTGGAACTTCAAAGTGAGGGGAATGAAGAGTATAGGACAGCGGATACATTGGGTTTGCAATTGCTTGGGGACAAGCAATTTTGGGAAGGGAGGACTGTAATGTCCCTTTTTCCCACTTAAGGATCAGATTTTGGACTTCTTGCCATTCCCTTTTCCATGGCAAAGAAGTTGAGGAGTTGGAAAAGGAAATTGAGCTCCCTTTTGCATTTGTTTTTCTAATTTTAATGTTTTCTTTTAGTGTATTTCCTCTTGTAAGCAGGTCGGTTGGGCTTAAGGCATTTGAAGAGGCTTAATAAAAGAATATAATGGCTTTCTATGGGTCGGCCATGATCTTTCCAAGCTTTGGCGCCAAAGGGGGGGTATAAAAGGAAGTGAAGGCTTCATTTGTGCATCATCTATCTTGGCGCATTTTATATACTTGGACTTGTGAGCTGGTTGCTCTAGGTTCTTCCACTCTTGGGCGAAAATCCAAGTGTGTGGCATCTCCTAGAAGGACGAAAACCCTTCTAGTGGTTGGTAGGGGATGGAAACCCTCCTTCCTTGTGTGGGATTGAAGGATTATTGCAGATTTGAGGAGAAAGATTCATATTCATATTTTTATTTGCATTGAGAGGCCTCTCCTAGGTGGAGCGACCTACCTTGGAGTGAAGTTTGGTGCCTTAGAGGGCATAAATTTGATATTTCACTTCATTTTCAGATTTGCCTATATTTATAAAGCCGAATCTACTTTCTTGTGAATTTTTGGGGTTTCTAAACCCTCATTTCATAATTATTTTGGAGCTGCACTTCTGCTGGTCATTATTAATTTTCAGTTGAGCATATGCATGTCTTTTTGGGTTGAAAACAGTTCTAGAATATCTCTAAAAGGTTTATATAAATTGTGGATGCATTGCTAGTTGATATTTTGGGTGAAATTGTGAGTTTTCATACTGTTGTTCCTAAATTCAGTTCGCTGTCCAAATCTGGGATTTATTTCAGTCTGCTGATTTGAAAATCAGATTTGTTTGCTTTGGGGTTTGAGCTAATTTCCTTGATTGTTGGTTTCATCCCTTGAAAGGGATATTACTTTGAGAGACTATCCACCTTTTTTCATTCATAATTGTCCTATAAAAATAACTTCATCACTTCTACAAGTCAAAAGAATAATGGGGTTCATATAATGAAAATACATAGGGCATTTATGCACCATATCCCATTTCTATAGAGGGGGGGGGGGCGGCCTACTCTGCCCATATATATATCTATAGAGGGGCCCCTATCTATCCGGCTTCACTTCAGCAGCGAGAAGAGAGGAATCAATCAGACTGCGCTACGCTATCGCTATACTCTATATTAGGGATAGGTTGAGCCCCCAGTATATAGTTGGAGCGCTCCTGTCCCTCCGCCTGGGGCGGGGTAGACCAACCAATATATAGATATAGTAGGCCGCCATATACATATAGATATCTATATATCTAGTTGGGAGAGTTGGGCCCCTTCTATATCGGAGGGGGCCGAGATCCCATAGTCTCATTCGGGGCATCGGTGATATAGTGAGTGAGATCGGATGGATGATCCCGATCGGATGGATGATCATATATGTAGATAGGGCCGCCCATGGATCCGGAAGGGACTACCGTCTCACCTCTCCCTCTCTATAGTGGATCCGGGCAGCCCTATGGCGAATTCTCGCCATATCCATGGCTTGGTTGTGGGTATAGAATAGACTCGAGGGAATACAAGTGAATCCCGACCGATATCAATCATCATGTTACGTATATAGTCTATAGTATGGACTGCATCACTATAGTCCCTATTGATAGATGGGATTGGGGATTGGGGATTGGGATTGGGGATAGGGGGCCCCGTATCTAGATTCTATAGGGCGGATGCATCCGGTGCAAGTGGCCACACGATATTATCGAATGTGGACTCAACCATTGGCTTGGCATAATTCATCGTTTGATATTGTTTACTAAGACAATAAACTACGACTACTAGCTGAAACACATCATATATTTGTGTGTGTGTAAATACACACACACACACACACACTTCCCACCTATAACATACTGATACGACATTACATTGTATCATACTTATAGGATTAAGAGGTTGTTTTCAATTTTTACATTAAATTTACTAGAAATTCTCATTTTCCACAAGCTCTTCATGTTTTACTTTGCCTCCTTTGATACTTTATATTTGCCACCATTTAATTAATCCTGATTTCTTCTCCCAAAATGAACAAATCACAGAAAGAAGTGAGTAACTTTGTGAATGTGCATTTGTGGGTGTCATTTTTCTCCTTTGGAAACTTCTTTTGAAATTCACTCCTCACACAATCTCATTTGTCTCCTTCTGAAAGTTTTTGTCCAAACACACACTCCTCATATAATCATATTGCCTTCACTGAGGCTGTATTTGAGGGATGCCTTTTGTCAAACAATCTGTGTACCTTCTCTTGTTGACACGAGTGCACCATCTTTGGAATCAAAGGGTTAACTATCTAGTGTTTTTGGTTGGATAGCATGTAGCCACTTCCTCAACCACTGTGCAGCATATCCTCCAAATATATATATATATATATATATATATATAATGTGACATTTTTCCCTCTTAAATTTCTGTCGATGTAGTTAGCAAGAATACTTCACCACAATGATATTTTACCTCTCTCCATGGACAATTTCACTATAGTAACCATCCAACAGTCTAGCATGTTTATGAGCCTTTTGTCATCTCTCTCGTATCAATAAACTGAACCCATACCTCCAGCAAGTTTTGTAAAAATATCGTCTCAGTATGGTTCACCTTCTTTAAATTAATTCAAAAGATTGCAATGACCACATCTTTCATTGTGTTATCATCCCAACGGTTTCATGATCACTGCATGCAGCAAAGTCATGAAGAAATGCCTTTGGCAATATGTTAAACACCATGCACTTGTAAAAGATGTGGGTAGTATTTTTCATTTTGTCAAACAATTCATGTGCCTTTGGTGCAGCAAATCCCAATTGACAAGCCCTGACAGGATGCTGACACACATTAATAAATTCAACTTCATCCCTGCCAATAGTAGTGTTTGCAGGAAAATATCATTTTTAGCGATACCTCATCTCATTGTTTCATTTAGTCATATAATTTGTCTGCCTTCTTATGTGGATTCTGTTTTTAGAGCCTTCGCTTACAGTGGCCTTGGAGATTGATTTTTACTAATCTTGGTCATGCGTACACGTGCAGAAAGAAAACGAAGGAAAGTATAGGTTTTATATACCAATAGCAAAAATTGGCAATACTCTCATCTCTGCATTGCTCATTTTGGTTGGCACATTTCAAAAGAAACATAAGGCCATGGGTGTTTGGTTATTGATAACCACTTCTCTAATTGCATGGCATGACAACTTGAGACATGGTTCATTCCAACTTTAAGCTTGAGCGCAAGTGAGAGTGCTATCCACCAAATATCTCTTCGGTCCGGATCAAGCCGATGGGTATTGCATATTAGCTATGCTAGCCACCTCTTTCTATAAGTCAACACTTTCAGTAGTATCATGTCTAGAATGATTAGTATGTCTTGGTCTTCTCTTAGTATGTGTGAATTGTAGACATTTCGTATGTTGCACTAAATTGAGCAAATATTTCCCTATTTTAGAACTCCATGCCTCTGCCAAGTTTCACGAAAGCTCTGCTTTTTTATGTATTTGTTACTACTTTAATCTAACAGCTTTTTGAACTATCAAAAATATACAACAATTTCCTTCCCCAATTATGGGAACATTGTGAATATCATGCATGATACAACATAAATACGATCATTCTTCCTCTTCCTTTATATGCACTGCCCATACAAAGATCATTCATATAAACCAGAAAATAACATTCCAACAGACCTCTTGAACCCCCTCTATCCAAGTTTCTTGAAACTTGTGAACATGAGAGTATGTGATAAGAGTGTGAGTGTTAATAAAGCTCTTTTTCTAATTTTCTCAAGTACATTTTCCTACAAGATAATTACAAGTATCCTTTTTAAAACAATGGAAATATGGCATGGTTGTCACTTTCAATTCCAGCAACATCCATTTGCTACCAACAACCACAAGGTCACTTCTCAGTGTGAGCTTCCAGAGTTCTTCAGCAATAAAACTTCTTAGTTTTATTTGGTAGGCATTTTCTTTGAATAGTCGTGGATTTAAAGCCTTCAAAGCTTCAACTAAACAATACAACATATATAGCATGTTTGGAACATTCTTGCGCACAGTCCCTGCCTAACAGGGCAACTGTACATAAGTTTCAATCTCGCATAAGCAGGACACAATTTAAAGCACATCTCTCAGAGAAGCATAAGGTGCATGAAAAAAATGTGAGCTTTTATCATATGCATAGCACTCCTTGTTAAGGAAGAAACTACAAGTAATAAATGAAAGTTCTGAAGGTATCTGCAGATGTTTTTAACCATGATTCCCAGGAATGTCTGAGTTAAACCAGTATTTCCTAGTGACACGTGCAACAAAGAACTCTACTAGAGATAAAAATAAACGTGTATCCAATATACATTTATGAAAAGGAAACTGAAATATTTCAAGCGCTATAAATAATTAAAAGATGTAAAATAATGCACACCTGTTAAAGATCAAGCATGAAAGATAATTAAGAAAAGTAAAATAATGCACACCTGTTGAAGATCAAGACCAGATTGAGAATTGAGATTTCCAGTATTTAACATATTTTCAATAATCTTGCTAATACTCGCAGGAGGAACTTTTTCCATTACCTTCTTCAGCTTATTTACTGAAAAGTAAATACCAAAAATCAAATCTCTAATAAAGAAGAAAAAACCAAAGTTTCTAGTATTATCATATTTTCAATGACCTTGTTAATACTTCCTGAAGGAAACATTTTCCATTACCTTCTTCACCTTATTTACTGTAAAGTATTTTACCAAAAATAAAAATTCCAAAAACTTTGCTCTAATAAAGAAAAACACCCAAAGTAGAGAACATATAAATTAACCAAAGGCATAAAATAATTGCAACAAAAGAAATTGTAAGATATGCCAGCCGCCAAATAGAAACCAAACATCTGATATATGATATATCATAGTTATATAAATTATAAGCTTATATTACAAAGAGAAAACAGAATATTTTCTACTTATCAAAAATAAGCTGACATTTCAATCAGGGAGGAGAACAGGATCCAGCATCGGTTATTCATTTTCATTATGCAAAACAGAATTGTTGCAAGTGGTGTTTAGACAGAACATCCATTGATGTAAAAAGTTAAAAACAATAATTACATGTTTTTTTATTCTTCCTGAACCAATTCCTCATCTACATAACTTCTCCTGATGGTCATTCACAAAAAGGCATCTTCGTCGTGGTCTTCCTAATTGTATTCGTACTCATGAAACATTAACGGTCATCACTGCCACAATCTATTTGGCCATGTGTTGTTTCGCCATGCTTGTTGAAATGATCTACATTTCCATGGTCTACTTTATTGTGTGCAAGTTCACCGCACTTGCTACAATGATTTACTCTGTCATGCCTGTCTAGTGTTAAAACATCTCCTACAACCTTGGTGGCTTCCCACATTCTGTGCTACCCCACACTTATCTGGAGATTATTTGCTTACAACCCTTTCCCCCTATGAAATATCTAGGAAAACACCAAAATCCACCTTTGCAGAGAACACTTAACAAGAACTAAAAAAGCAGTGCTAAAGCCTTCTGTAGAAGTTTTTGTTTTGGCTCAAAAGCAGCTAAGACTAAAACATTAAACATTTCCTTAATCTTCAGCACAAAAAACACAATGTTAACAAGATTCACACATTTTTTCAAAGACAATAGATTAAAAGCAATATAGCATTGAATCTACATAAACATCTCATTTTGTAATAACTTCCCCACATTTTAACAGGACACATAGCTATGTGCTATATAACCTTGTGACAAATTTCCACAGAAAATCAAACTGTTTAGATGTGCAAAACCATTTAATTTTTACACTCACAATCATATAGAAGGAACTTCATACATGAGGGTTGATGAATGGAAAAAGAATAAGACTGCCACCACAGGTTTTCCAAACAGCAGACCTGCCTTGAAATCTTTTCACCAATGGCATAAAACACATCTTAATATGTTAATGGGAAGTCACAAAATAAAACATTATATCTCAACTGCATTCAGCATCTATGACAAGATAAAGCTACTTTTACAAATAAATATAATGCCTTTGAAAAGGCTAACTACCAATGCCCTACAACAGGTGAGTTTCCTAGACTCAGCAAATTTTGTGCGAGTCATCAAAATTGCAGCAAGTTTTCATGCCCTTTTTAACTAGCTCGCAGTGACTGAATTCTCCAAACATTTGCAGTTCTGTGCAGTGTTACACATCAATTTGCAGATTATGTGTTATCCACAACCTCATACAGTGAACAAAATGGAGCTCCCTCTAATGCAGGAGTTTAAAACTCCCACCATCACAAGGTGTTGACCCCAAAATTTTAGTACACTAGCATTTGCAGTCAGATATCTGGAATTGAAGCCCTACGTTCGGAACCCTGAGATCTTCTGTTGCTGTTCCAGACACAATTGTAGAAGAAAGATCGTATTATTGCTAATTTGCGAGCTAGAATCACTAAAATTGAACAAACCCAAGCCACCCCCATGGGTTCTCCATGTCTACAGCAGCTTAATGAAGTGGTTTCAGAAATTAAGAACAAGCAATCCAAGATAATCATTCAGCATGAACACCTTAAAAAAGAAACCATAGCCCAACAACAATCTATCCAAAAACAGGTTGAGGAACAAAATTTGTGGGTACAAGTGGTTAAAGGGAAGAAAGCACCTCTGGTTGTGGAAATGGCTGTCCAAGCAAAATTTGAAGAAGAAAAGGCACGTCAAACCAAGGCACTCAACCTCCGTGTTTGTGGCCTCCCTAAACTAGCTGATCCCTTACAGGCAAGTCATGCATTCTTGCGTGAATCTTTGGACTTGAAAGATATCTCCCTTGACAAATCTTGGACATCATTGGACAGCACCCTTGTCATCCAATTCTGAACTGTGCAAAAGTGTTTGCAAGCTCTTAAAGCAAAAACAAGCTCTTTTCCCTCCCACAAAATTAATGTAGATGTCGATCTCACACGACTGTAGGTGGAAGAGCTTCAGAAATCTCATATTCTGTGGTAGCTGCCAGGAAGGAGATAGAGTTGACTGTTATTAGAGACTATACGGCTGTCATTCATGATCCTCCCCAACCTCGGTGGTCACGCCCTTGAGCGTCAACATGACAATGATCTCAGGTCTCGGTGGGTGATGATGGCATCTCCTTTTCTTCTTGGAACTGCAACGACGAGTTATGGTCTTCTCAGTAACTTCTAGGATGTTATTGCTTTCCAAGATCTCATCTTCTTCACTAAGACCCATAAGAGCCCCAAGCGAACACTCCCTCCAGTCATAAGGTACTCGTGGGTTTCGTCCTTTCATCGTGAGACATGCAAATAAAGAGGTGTCTGTGGTTCAGGTGGTGTGGCTTGCCTCATTCAGGACTGCGTCAGGTCTAGAGTTTCACTTGTAGCTTCTAAGGTCCACTCCAGATACATATGACTTCAAATTAAGAGAAATCCGCCTTCTTTTCCAGATGTTTTCATAGTTGTTTGTACTTCCCCACACCACATCTTCATTCTGTTAAAATATAACACTTTATATAGCATGTAAAACAGTTATGTAGTTGTTCGGTTGGTAACTGTTCAACCACCTCTTCCTATAATAAATAAACCTCTGCCTGTGTCATTTCAACAGTGCAGTTTGCTCTCTCTATTTCTTTCTTCTCTTTGCATATGCTAACATTGGTATCAGAGCGGTCGGTTTGCAGTTCGAGGAAGCCTTGTCAACAGGCACGAACTGGAAGTTTGGGGAAGCCCTAGTAGGGCACAAACTGAAGAAGTTATTTCACCGCTTATTGTAGAAGACTGTTCGTTTGCAGTCACGACTTCTTCCCTGTTCGCTGAACATAGCTCAAGTCGTTTATCAGAGCCATAGTCGCTCATGGGCTGTTCCATCGACAGAGTAAAGAGCCTTTCAAGGTCGTGAGGGCAGAGAAGGAAGACCATTCGAAGCTGAGACAACCATTCGAGGCTGTTTTTTTTCGAGGTAAATAGAGTCGGTTTTTCGCAAAATTGTGGTTCAAGGCCCAGAAGACGTGGTTCGTGAACGAAGCAGCACCACTAAGTCGCAAATACCCAGTCGAAAAGCCAAAAGTCGTGGTCACAGGCAAGGAAAACGTGAGGGCAGAAGGCACAGCAAATCCAGTTTTGGGGAAAACGTGAGTCGCAAAGGGCAAAACGAGAGCACAGAAATCGTGCAAATCCAGTCGGAATACAAATCGTTGGAGCAAAGTCGTGTGACATGCAAATCGTTGGAGCAAAGTCGTGTGACTCGAAGGATTCGAGGGCATCATTTGGTTTATTTTCTTCAAACTGAAAAGTCGATGAAATTTTTCCCACAAAGGTACCTTGCTTTTTGAATAATCAAATTTGGAGGAATAAGTAATAATATTTTAATACAAGCAAATATAGTTGGGTGATTTGCATAATTTAATATTACTTGTTGGAATAAGTAATACTTGGTGGAATAATATATTATTTTATTGGTGTGGGCAAATTATTATTTTATTATTTCCATTACTTTGGAATAATAAAATGGCAAATATATCACACTTAACTTTGCCGGAGACACAAAAATTAACGGGCACTAATTTCAATGTTTGGAGTCATAAGATTTTAACGGTCGCAGAGTTTCATGATTGTGATAAAATAATCAAGGGTGATGAAAGTCGACCAGCGACAAACTTCAAGGATTATGACAAACGTCATAAGGAAGCGTTATTGCTTCTCAAGTTGTCGGTGTCGGATGATATGATACCGGAAGTGCGGAATGGCACTGCAACAAGCACGTTGTGGGCCAGTCCGAAGGATAAATATCAAACGTCGAGAAAAGAATCGGGTTTTATACTTGAAAAATATGCTCTTTTCCATAAAGTTACAAGAAGGTGGATCGTTGTCTGAGCACCTACTTCGGATGAAAGATCTCCGAGACCAGTTATCTTCCATCAATAAAAAGGTGGACGACGATGATATGGTGGCTCTAGTTTTGAACAGCTTACCTTCTTCATATGAGTCATTTGTGGAGGCACTCCATTTAATGCCTGAAAGTCAAACACTCACATTTGACAAGGTGAGTTCTTACCTATTGCAAAAGGAGCGAAGACAACTTCAGGGAGAATCTAATTGTGACCATTCGAGTGCTCTTATCACTCGGTTAAAGGGAAAGTGGAAACATTACTCGGTGAGTCTTCCACTCGAGTGTCGTGTCACATGCTATTATTTGTCACACAAGGTTGGGCACCTAAAGAAGGATTTCCGGAAGCGGAAGTATCATCTTTCGCAGAGAACAAAAAGCCATTTGATGAGGGACATGTGACGAAGTTGCAAAAGAACGAGATTCGGATGACAGGTATGCTCTTTATTGTCTTACGACATCATGCTCGAATGACAGTGGTACTAGTTGTTGGATCATTGACTCTGGTGCATCTACACACTTTTCATGTCGTAGGGACTGGTATGTTTCATTTACAGCAAATATATGTTTTGAATCAGTAGTACTAGCTGATGGAGAATCGCTTACAATAGAAGGGATAGGAAATATATGCATTGTATTGAATAATGCTCATAAATTGTTGGTACGGAATGTTAGATATGTACCTTCTTTACAAAAGAATCTTCTATCTATTCACTAATTGACTGAAAATCCCAATATTTCGTGGATTTCGTGGAAAGAAGTGTGTTGTCTCTAATGTCAAATAGAGACGGATAATTGCCCTTGGTATTGGGGAGGGTGGTCAATATCGACTTGTTGATTCGGCTGCGATCAACATGAATGCACGTGTGGAGGATAGCTCCACCATTCAAGATGTGCAGGAGGCTGCAATGCCTTGGGAGGAAGCCATTCCTCACAAATCGATGACTTGGATACAAATCGACCTACATGCACCTATTGTGGAGGGAGTATCCACTATACCGTGTATGGGAGGCGGACATGCCTTAGGAGGATGGATTTCTTCATTCTGAAGAACAATTTGATGTGGACAGAGACTCCACTATTCCAAATGCACTGACGGTGCATGGTGAGATGGCATGCCCAACCACTCACTCAGAGGTCCTTGCTCGAAGGACAGTAGAGCATGAATAGTTTGCTCATTTTGTTGTGAAGGATCTTTCCCAACAAAGGGGGATAGATGAGGAGTTGATTCTCACTCCTACCACTGTTGAGACGGAGACCACTGCTAAGATGGAGATGGTTATTTCTCCTACTATTGTGGAGTTGGTTCTAACTCCTACTGCACATATGGTCACATTTCTCTTCTTGAAAAGTTGGATGAGCACTACATGGTGGTGCAAGGACATGATTGAGGTGACTTCGATTGTAGGATAATTGAGTCTTTGTATAGACTCCAGCAGCCTACACAAGCCTGGAATAAATTTTTCAATCCACATCGTCGAGGTTCGATTTCAAAGCACTCTGGAGATGGGGCGACACTCTCGGCCATTGGTGATCCATCACTGGTCAATGAATCACGTAACAAAGAACCAAAGGGACCACTTGCCATATCCTTTGTTCATGGGACCAGATTTTTGTTTTGCGCTTCTTCATTCGACAACCGCAACACAATCATGAACTGCTGATTTTAAAGTACAACTTATGGCACGATCTATAGATGTAATGACTAAACATATGGGCTTTAAGAAATTTGTAAAATTTTGGGACAAATTGTCTTGTTTCCAGTTTAGTCATTAAGAGGGGGTGTTAAAATATAACACTCTATATAGCATGTAAATCAGTTATGTAGTTGTTCAGTTGGTAACTGTTCAAATAAATAAACCTTTGTCTATGTCATTTCAACAGTGCAGTTTGCTCTCTCTATTTCTTTCTTCTCTTTGCATATGCTAACACATTCGCTATTCATGTTGATGGGAACCCATACCTTTACCTCTATCAAATATCTTTCGATACTTCATTATTGGTAATATCATTCTTTTGGGTGATTTAAATGCCAAGACAGGGAACCTCTAGACTCCCATTCATGACCTTGCTCAAGATGAGTTGTGCCTTCATGAACTAGATCTTGAGGGGTTCGGTTTACAGAGATTCTTGACAGAATGCTACAATTCCATCCCATGGGAGACACCTTCTCCAATTGTGTGAATCTCGAGCCTTCACATCCTCAATGGGCTTTCTCATTTCTTTGCTCGTAGATTCAATTGTTCCCCCCGATGGTGGTGCGAGCATTGTAGGCTATGTTCTCACCGAAGATCCATCATCCCTCATATCTGTGCCTTCCCTATGTCGCCTTAGCTCTCCTTGCTAACCATGTCGACTTGACATTCACCCTCATATTGATACTAGTTCTAGCCATCCCCCCACCTTCCCCTTCCACCACACCCCCCAACACCACCACACGAATCCATTTTGATGATGATTACACCATTGATTATGTTGCCCGTCTCTCCCTTCTTATGTCTGGGTTTTACTCCCTCCCTCTTCCCACCATTGATTCCATGTATGAGTTTTTACATCAAACCCTCTAGGATGTTGCCCTTGATTCTTGTCCCCACACTATTCATTACTCCAAATCCCCTACCCATCACGGAACTTGCCCCATGAACCGGTGGTATGATAACAAGTTTAAATACCTTCATCAAAGATTTCAGTTTTCCTAACCCATGACCCTCCCTTCATACTAACCCCTCGTAGGGAGTATCATTGTCTTATTCGACGTAAGAAATGATTGTTTCTTGCATCTAGACAGCTTTCACTCCTTGTTGATCTTCACCACTCTCCTAAGCCTTTTTGGCATACTCTTCTCCCAAGAAAAACAACATTTCGACATCATATCCAAAGCATGGGATTCCTATGCCAATTCCCTCTATGATGTTCCAACCCATTCGGCTAAAATTGCCCCCACTCCACCACCTCCTTTGTTTTCTCCAAACTTGTTCGGCCCAAGGAAACCATCCACAGTTCCCCAAGCCATCTTAGACAAGCCCATACCAAAACCTGCACCAGGAGACAAACTAGATCTACCGTGTCATTAAGATATAGTATGGTGTCCAGACAAAGAGCATACCAAGCGGCCTCTACACTCTACCACCTCTTCGTCTAGTCGTCATTCCATCCAGAGTTTCTTCCAATCGGCCTCGAATGTTAGGAGAGTTGGATCTACCATTCCCTAATAGACTTTCCTCATTGCTTCTCCTTGGCCATCTTCCCTTCCTTCTTCTCATTTGCATTTCCACCCCCGGTTTTGGGTTCGTGGGATTGCTCTTTCCGGTTCTGCCAGCTTTCTCTAGCTTTGTACTTTTCTTTCTCAAGAACCTTTTGGTTCTCCCACTTTGTATTTGCACACGGTGTTATCTGCAGTCCCTTTGACCTACTTTTGTGGTCATTCGTTGGACATTAATATATTTTATCTTTATCTTTTATCTACTTCCTCTATTAAGGAGTTATTTTCAAATTACGCACCAGCATTAGTTGAGTTCATCAAATATGGTGCAGATTCCCTTGCCTTCCCCTTGCCACACTTTTTAATCAGGTGGTGTCTTCAAGATTCCCTTAGTCTTGGTCCCAACACATCATCCACCCTATTCATAAGTCAAGGGATCCCTCTATCCTTAACAACTACATGACCATTATGATTGGGCATACATTTGCCAAACTTTATGCCACAATGTTAGACATGCAGCTATCAAAATACTTGGAAAGGAATAATATCAAAGCTCAAGGGCAAGCGGGCTTTAGAAGGGACTATCAAACTATTGACCACATCTTTACACTCTAGGCTATCATTGAAGAAGCTTGTCACAAGTCTTCTAAAGTCTTTTGTTGTTTTGTTGACTTCAAGAAAGCCTTTGACTCAATTTTGAGACACCAGCTTTTCCAAAAAGTTGAGAGATTTCGGCATCCCAAATTCTTTGATTACCGCAGCTTAAAGGCTTTATGAGACAGTCATTGGGCAGCTTCATACCTCTCATAGTTTGTCTAACTTTGTGAAGGGTACCGCATGCGGTCAAACAAGGATGCCCTCTCTCACCTACCTTTTTCAAAGCATATATATTGATGAGTAAAAGGAGTTTCTACGATAGCGTACCCATATGGATGATGGTTGTCTTTTGCATGAGGTGCTTATAGTCATCCTACTTTTTGCCGATGATGTTGTCATCCTCTCACACTCTCCAAAGGCCTTACAGTGACAACTTGATGCCCTTGCTCGCTTTTGGGAACAACAACTTGCAGTCAACCTTAGTAAAACTAAGGTTATGATCTTCAATATCTCCAAGCACTCTCTCCAGATTCCAATTTTTCTATAGAGGGGAACTTCTTGAGATCACATTAGCCTACACTTATTTGGGGGTCCAATTTTCTGGTCCATGCTTTAACATGAAGTTTGCCACTCAACCACGCCTTTGCAAGGGGTATGCCTCTCTTTCTATTTTGGAATGTCAGTGTTTTCATATCCACTTCCAAGACATCCCTTCCAAGTTACACTTGTTTGATACTATCATCAAACCTACAATTTTGTATGGTTCAGAGGTTTGGGGACTTGGTATGGGGACCATTAACTAGGCCATAATAAAGAGGATTCAGACTCTCATGTTGCAATGCATGATCCATTGCAAGTAAACAATTCCTTAGTGCATCATCCAAGCTGAATTTGTTGCCCACCCGCTATGCCTTGAGACTATCTTCAAGCTTACTTTCTACATCCACAGACTTAAATCCTTGGGGGACTCAACTTCCGATCCCGAGAGTTATCGCTACTTAGCACTTTGCTCTTAAGAGAGGATTGCTTCACTAGTTCCCACCAAACATTAACACTTTGTTGGTACTTTGAGACTAGGTTGCTCCTTTTTGTATTCATTTCTATTGGCATGAGCTACCATGTTTCATGTATCCCTTAGACGCCCTTCCCGCGCTCTTTCCCACAAAGGACGTCATGACTAGGGTTTCCAAAGAGAACATCTACAAATACTATAACCAAACCACGAGGATCTCCCCCATGAGCTGCTCTGTTTCCAAGCTTGCTTTCTATGTTGATCATTTCTTACAGGTGGTGGACGGTATTGTCCATCGCCCTCACTATCTTCAATGCCATTAGTCTCATGGCTTGAGGTTTCCCCTTGGCCGATGAGAGTTTTTCCCCACCAGTTACGGGTTGAAACAGACCATCACATTCTCCGTCACAACCGGATTGGTCGTCCCTACTCCTCCAAGAGGTGGAGACCGAGGACCACTTCATTTTCAAATGCCCCATTTATTATGAGATTCGGGAAGATATCACTACCTCTACAAAGACTCAGACAACACTCTAGCTACTTTATTCAAATATACAAACCAGTAGTGTCTAGCTCTTTATCTTCATGAGGTTGTCACCTTCCGAAGACAACTCCTATAGGAGGAGCCTAGAGGCTCTAGCGCTCCCATATTGATCACCTCTTTCTTTCAACCCATCCAAGTGATTGGCAGCACTAAGCGTCCTTTGGACACCGGTACATCACACATCAGAGTTGATAGATCAGTTAAGCGGCGCTTCTCTCAACACATCATTACTACTCAGACTATTCAAATCTCCAAGCCTCTGCTATCTCGGCCATCCTGGCTCCGCTCAACCCTTTTAGCATGGATCTGCCCCTCTCTGCAACATGGATCTACTACTTGCCAATTGCCCCTCCCCACCCCCCACCCCGACCACGGGGAAAACCGATACAAGCTTCTTTTCTACTACAGGGAGTTATGTCACCTTGGATTGTAAGGGAGATTCAAGAGGAAGTGTCTTGTTTCCTCTTAGGATTCCCAAACCTAGCTCCTCCAACCCTACATACTCACTAGACAGCATTATCATATCTCTCACAATGATCGATAATGGCTCAAATGATTCCTCCACTTCAAGCACAAACAAAGACATTCGATGAGATTTGCCTCCAGTCTTCATTGGCATATGCTCTTGGGGTTTTTGTTCACCCCTAATTACTATTTGTATTGGTTTCTTTGCAAGTTGTGTTAGTGGCACACAGCTTCTATTTTGTCTTTGTACGATATTTCTTTGGTTCCCCTCTAGGATTCTCTCTTCCTAGAACTTTCTATTGCTAATGATTGTACCCTTCAATCCCATTGACCTTTTGGTCATTTTGGACATTAATTCCTTCCTTTCTTTCTTTCTTTCTTTCTTTCCTTCTAGACCTAATAAAAAATCTGGAACATACAGCTGGTTTTGAAATAACACGGTCTATTGTATTCGACATATATCAAGTAAAGCATAAAATACAAATAGAGAAACAGTAGGAAAGATAGAATCATTTTTGCATAAGAATATATAAAAGAAAACAATGAATTGTGTGGTAGGAGGAAATCCCACTATCTTGAAGAACAAATTCGGAGCTGCTATCCTGCATCTCCCGCTGAAGTTGTGTTCTAAACTTGAACAACCATTCCTGTAGCTTCTCCTGCAAACCAAAGTGGCTATATAAGATACAATAGGTAGAAAATAAAAAGCAAATAAACATAGAAATAAATAAGACAAGAAATGACTATAAAGTTCAAAGAGAAAATAAAAGATGCTACATGGTAGACAAGTAAAACACCACCAACTAATAATAAATGCAAAGAAAGATTAGCATGGTTCAAGAATACAAAGCCAGTGATTCAGGAAAGCTATTTGATCTAACATAAGTGACGACCACCAACAAGCAGTGACTTCATTATGTAGACCAACTTAGTCAGAATTTAATAAAACACAAATTCTAGGATACCTTTCCTGAATTGTTTCATTTAAATTATGAGTTCATATACCTTTAAAAAAATAGTCAATAAGTGACCAGGTAGTAAAACTTCATGATTCTGTAATGTATCTGGATTGTCTGGTGCAGCAGTTTGATCAACAAGTGCAAAAAGCTTCTGTAACATGAAGCTGAAAACACACAAATGTTTCAAATTAAAATCAGTCAACCTAAATTGAAATACTTTACACGTGAAA
This sequence comes from Taxus wallichiana var. yunnanensis, assembly GCA_018340775.1. Lineage (NCBI taxonomy): Eukaryota > Viridiplantae > Streptophyta > Pinopsida > Cupressales > Taxaceae > Taxus > Taxus wallichiana. Next base: position 524,694,398 of record CM031243.1, read on the forward strand.
ATAAAAGCAGTATAAGAAGAAATAATATAAGATTAGTTTTGGGATTTCCCCTTCCCACCTAGATAAAAATAACATCACATATTCCATGCCAATGCTAGGAATAACACGAAACATGCTAGAAATAAAAGGTAATCTTGTTGAATAACTTACAAGTTCTCCCCACCTGGAATATCTCTCCATCCTTCATAACCTTGTTAAGGTGAGTTTTTGCATGGCACTATTTTCATTTCTCCTGTTTTCGAAAACTTTTAAATAGGTTTGAATACACATACATAGTTGATTGTTCACGTAACTAAAATGCTTAAACCCTTGTGTGTGTGTGTGTGTATCTTGTGATACCGAAACGCGGGAGCGGTGCCGTTTCGGGTAGAAACGTTTAGCGCGTTGCAGCTGGTACAGGGGAAATGTTTTCACGTTTCCGCACTGCTCAAGTCAAAAAAACGGAAATACATTTTAAAAAATAAAAATCTTTGCATTAAATGCGGCGAAACCCTAATACGGCTGCATACCTTGCTAAACACACTTCCTAAAAGCTATATAATGACCTCTTGGGTCCATTCTAAATCACACTCTCATTTTTCTCTTGCTAAATACAGTTTTCATTAAACTAGCATTTAGCATTGTGAAGAGCAAAGAGACATCAAGGAGCAGCTTGAAGGAAGAGTTTAGGACGTGTTGTTAAGAGCTAAAGGCTTCAAGGAGGAATTTCGAATCAGATTTGGAAGGTGGGATTGACTTCAAGGAGGAAAAACCAGGTATTTTTCAAGTTTTTTTTTTATTTGGCTAAAGAAAATGTTAATGTGATCAATGATCACGAATGATGTGTGCATTATGCACACATCATTCGTGATCATTGATCATGATGTCAATATGTAGGTTTAATTTAGTAATTTTAAAACTCTATGCTTAAAAAAATAAAAAAATGTAACATTTTCTTTGCGTTTTAAAATAAAAAACATATATTCTTTTTTTAAATTATAAATATCATCCAAACTCTGTGTATGCTCTCACCTCGCACCTATACGGTGACCTTGGTGATCAAAAGCAGAATAGGATGTGTAGGGTTTTTAAATTTAATTCTTTTTTGCTTTTTTAAAAAAATATTTTGTTTTTTTAAATTAAAAAATCCGAACTCTGTGTATGCTCTCACCTCGCGCCTGAACGGTGACCTTGGTGATCAAAAGCAGAATAGGATGTGTAGGGTTTTTAAATTTAATTCTTTTTTTTTTTTAAAAAAGTTTATTTTGTTTTTTTAAATTAAAAAATCCGAACTCTGTGTATGCTCTCACCTCGCGCCTGAACGGTGAACTTGGTGATCAAAAGCAGAATAGGATATGTAGGGTGTGGTTCTATTTAATAATTTATTGTTATCTAAGTTTATGTTTTTATTTTTCAATGAAGGTTTGATTCAATGGCATCTAGTTCAGCTTCAGTGGGAGGGCATGGGGAAGGGGAAGAAAGCCAAAGTGGGGGTGTGGATCCTAGAGCTCCTCTTTGGAGACATGTGCAAATTGTGGAGAACCTTGCGGTGGCTCTCGAGTTTGGGTATGCAATCATTGCAATATACAATACAAATCCTCTTATACCCGACTCAAAGCTCATTTAATGGGGAAATCAGGAACGGGGATTAGAAAATGTGGCAAGGTTGAACATAAACATATATTGGCATATATGAAAGAGCAAGAGGACGCTGATATGGAAGCTTCAAGAGCTAGATTTAAAACAGCTCCTTTGCAAAATAGGGGTTCACAAAAACCACCCAACCCATCAAACCATCCTTTTATCCAAGTTGCAGTTGAAACTCCAACAGAGGGAGAGTATTTGTCACGAAAGAGAATTTCCAAAGGCCCATTAGAGCAAGCATTTGCAAATGAGAAAAGGGATGTTGCTGATGAGTTGGTTGCTCGATGCATTTATGCATGTGGGCTGCCCTTCAATGTGTTGCGCTCACCTTATTGGCAACAAATGGTGAGAGGTATTAATGATGCACCGAAAGGGTATAAAAGCCCTAGTTATGAGAAGGTCAGAACCACATTGTTGGCGAAAGAAGTGGCCCATGTACATACTTCTTCAGCCAATTAGGGACTCATGGAAGGACTCGGGGTATCTATCATTTCATATGGATGGAAAGATGCCCGAAATAGACCCCTAATCAACATTGTTGCAGTATGCCCTAAAGGGGCAATGTTCTTAAGGGTCATTGATTGTGAGGGTGAAGTGAAAGATGCTCAATTTATTGCTAATATTTTGATTGAGGCTATTGAGTCAGTGGGCCCTGCAAGCGTTGTCCAAGTCATCACGGACAATGCCAAAAATTGTAGAGCAGCAGGGCTGATTGTTGAGGGGAGATATGAGCACATTTTTTGGACACCTTGTGCAGTACACTCCTTGAATTTGATGCTGCAGAAGATTGGAAAAATACCATGGATTGAGGAAGTTTATACAGAGGCAAATGAGATCCAAATGTTTATCACAAATCATCATATGTCCCAGGCTATCTTTAGGAGGTTCTCGACATTGGAGTTGCTGAAGGTAACCAAACAATTTCCTAGTTTCTAATTTTTATTTGCTAACTTTTTATGAAATATCAAATTATCAATTGAATTCCTTTTAATTAATTAACTTGCTTTAATTTATTTTAATAGGTTGCTGAAACAAGATTTGCCTCTCACACGCTCGTCTTGAGACGACTTGTGAAGGTAAAGCAAGCCTTAAGGCTTATGGTGATTGATGATGTTTGGTCCGTGTGGAGGCAATCAAACACAGAAAGAGCCATCAAAATAAAATCAGTGATACTTGATGATATTTGGTGGGCAAAGGTTGCATACTTGCTTAGTTTTACTGAGCCTATTTTATCTATGATTAGATATGCAGACACGGATAATGCTTGCATAGGGGAGATCTATGATGGCATTGACTCTATGCTTGAAAAAATTAGAGACATCATACAACAAAAAGAGCAGGATCCTGAAGAAAAATTCTACAATGAAGTTAAGAACGTGATCATGAGAAGGTGGAATAAAATGACCACCCCATTGCATCTCCTAGCCTATGCCCTGAATCCCAAATTTTATAGCAGTGAAATACTTGCACTACCTGGTAGGCAAAAACCATATGATGACCATGAAGTTGCAAGTGGAGCTAAGGCAGCATTCCGGAGGCTTTTTCCTGATCCAGATGTAACTAGTACAGTCCGCTGTGAAATGACGCTCTTTGTCTCTTCATCTAATAGTAGCATGGGTGAAATAGATGCAGCACTTGACAGGTACAAGATGACCCCATGCATGTGGTGGTGTGCACATGGCCATGATGCCAAGTGGCTGCGACCTGTTGCCATTAAAATCCTTTCACAGGTATCAAATATTAAAATGAAATCAAAAGTTTGTTTATTAATTAAAAATGTATGTTCTTACTTCTTAGTAAATTAATATTATAGTATTACTAATTGAAAATTTCTAACTTCTTTTTTGTAACAGGTGGCTAGCAATTCCTCAGCAGAACGGAATTGGAGTACATATTCCTTCATCCACTCAGCCAAACGGAACAAGTTAGCATCCAAGAAGGCCGAGGATTTAGTGTATGTGCATTCCAATTTGCGCATTCTATCACACAAGAGTGAAGCCTATGTTAGAGGTCCCAACAAACTTTGGGATATTGATCCTGAGACTAGCGACTTTGATGCTTCTGCTGCAACTCTTAGCCAACTTTCACTGCTTGGTATTGATGAAGAAGAATCGGGATCTTTTGCAGAAGGGAGGGAGAGTGGAGCTAGTGGGAGTGGAGATGTCGGTGCTAGTGGTGTTCATGGAGATGATTATGACTATGAGGAAATCTAGATGATATATTCTAGAATCTAGATTATTATTATGTATATGTGAATCATTGAAATTGTAACCATGTTGAATGATGACTCTTTAGAACTTAGAAGTTCAAATTTCAATGAATTCAAAATATTTTGAGTGCTTTATCAATTATCTCTTATGGTCTACAATTATAAAATGAGTACTATATATATATATATATATATATATATATATATATATATATATATATATATATTTTTTATTTTAATATATAATATATTGACGTTTCCGGCGTTTCCGTCGACGTTTCGTATCCAAGGTTTTTTGAAAATTGCCGTTTCCGCGTTTCGTACCCGTTTCCGTTTCCGTTTCCGTTTCTGGCAACATAGTGTATATATATATGATTTTGTATACAAAGGCTGTGCTGTGCTGCACTGTTTAACCCCAAATCTCGACTCTATGGAAAGTTTTTCCCAACAAAAGTTTATTGGAGTGTTTGTAAAATATATTTTAACCTTCACAAATAAACATGGAAACTTTTAAGTTACCGCAACAGTTAAGAAGGTTATAGATGTAAAGGGACCCTCAATCTCAACCGATAAATCACTATATAAGTTGAAGAGTATCCATCCGTCAGAAGGCATATATCTATCTGGTCTTCCGTCTGAGGATTTGACTGTATATCTATCTGGCCTTTGGTCAGATAAAGGATAGAACTGACCCCCTATCTATAATTATTTATATGGGATGGGGGTGGAAGTAGGGGCACTCGAATCTAGAGGGAGAGGGCCCCAGGCACCCCTACCTAATATATGGTGCTTTATCAATTGAGATTGAGGGGCTCCTTTGTATCTATAGCTTTCTTACTGATGCAGCAACTTAAATGTTTCAATGTTTGTTTGTGAAGATTAAAATATAGTTTACAAATAATCTAATAATATTTTGTTGGGAAAAACCTTTCCATAGAATCGAGATTTGGGAATAAACAGAGCAGTACAGCCTTTGTATATAAAATCATGTGTGTGTGTGTGTCTGTGTGTGTGTAAGCATTTTAATTACGGTTTAGAACAATCGACTATGTATGTGTATTCAAACCCATTTGAAAATTTGAAAAATAGGAGAAATCAAAATAGTCCCATGCAAAACCTCACCTTAACAAGCTTACGAAGGATGGAGATAGATAAATATATTAATGTCCAACAAATGACCACAAAAGTAGGTCAAAGGGACTGCAGAAAACAGCGAGCACGTATGGAGAACTTGTAAGGTATTCAAAATATTACCTTGTGATGGTTGGCCAAGTACATAAAACATAAATAAGAGTACCATCTAAACCTTCTAGTACTTTCACAATCACAAATTTACTCAAGCAGTAGATCGGACAATAAAGTAGCATAATCATAAGTAACAATTGTATATTGATGTAGGACATCACAGAGAACAACATAATGTGGTTTGTTTATAGACCAGCATATTAGTATTGTCACAGTTATCAATGTAATTACATATTTTAGTTTGTAATGACTCTTGTTGGTTATGTTCAAGTGTTGATGGTTGTGTCAACCGACAACCATAAGTCATTTGTCTTATAAATAGAAGAATATGCGTTGGGGAAAGGGAGCTTGTATCAGGTTCTCCTTGTACTGTGTGAATTGTATTGAGACTTATCTTTTATGAATACAAGTTGTTATAGTTAGGATGCTTTGCTCTGGTGTGGTATGTTATGCAATTACTATTCTGTGTACATTGTTATTGATAGTCTAATATCTCAATAGACATTAATCATACTACATTTTGGCATTGTTGCCTTAAAGAATGTCGGGTCAAGTTAAATTCGGTTCAAAGAGAAGTGTGACAAGGCACCCCATTATCTTCTAAGATCTATGTCCCGAACATAGCCACAAAAGAGGACAAGATATTACGAGCTTGTGACGAAGAAGATTGGCATCTACGAGCAATAATTCATGCTATTGACTCCAAACAAAGGCAAGAGAGAGACACGGGTAGGGAGGTGACCAGGAAGTTAAATGGTCTACTCAATTGATGGAGCAACATGAAATAAGATGAAGGCTGTGACTAGCAGCCAATTCTAAAAAACCAGCAATACCTACAACCAAAGCTGAAAACAAGAAAGGTTTCGGTCAGAACTGGTGGACCCTGTGCTATTAGTAAGGGTGGGTAGAGATAATTGTAGCCCCTTTCGAAGGAAGTACAGATCCTACCAACTAGTTTGGGTCGGAGTTTGCATGTAAAGTTCTGTTGCAGGAAGCCAAATGTCAAGTTGGAGGGAATCACATGAAAAGGGATCTGACAATGGGCAAGATATTATACAGATCCGGCCAAAGGAAGACCAAACATAGGGATGTCTCTGATAGTTATAGGAGCAGAAAGGAATGTCTGACATAGATCTTCTTAAGGGGGACTCATATTCCAAGAACCACACCAGATCCAAGGTTACTACATCAACTCTATATCCAGAAAAGCAAAAGCTCCCAAAGTTCACTAGTGACGGATTGGAGGATCTCGTATAACATTGCAGAACATGCATCACCATATGGACTACCAATGGGCATACAAATGAACGTATGTGGTTAAGATGTTTCCCAACCACCCTTTGGAGAATGGGTATTGATAGGTACGTAGATGCACCAAGCTCGAAGAAAGCAACATGTAAAACACTCAGTAAAGCCATCAAGAAAAATTCAAACTCTTGCAGATGACATTGAGATTGTCACTAAAATCTACATACCCAGCAGGGAAACACAAGAATGATCACACCTATAAGAAAAGACTCGGAGAACTATTGGGAAAACTCGAAATAAAACTTGTTGATGCCTTAAAGAAGTGCTGGTGCATTGAAGGGTTGGTATGCTCATTGCAATTGACAATGAAGGCGGTCCAACCCTCATCATACGAAGCTACATACAACTGATACATGAACATTGAAAGTAAGAAAAGTGCATTATCGCACGCAAAAACTTGAAGAAGATGACCCATACTACAATGATGACGATAAACCTGGATCAATGCAATCCTTGAGAAAAGAAATGCTCCAAATGATGAAGGAACTAATGGAAGATGGTAAGAACGCAAGTAAGGATCTTTTGTGCGAGATTTGTCAAGTTATAGGGCACTCAATCAAGAATACCCACTCAATTTGTGGAATGAGAACAGCCAAAATATGTTTGCATAAGGAGAGGCATCGACACTGCCCACCACACCACCAAGGAGCTACTGAAGACACAATAATAATGGTGGTAGGAGTAGGATTCGTACAACTCTGAAGGACGGCGAATAATACAATGTTAGGAATGTAACAAGTAGGACCCTTTTGCAAGAGATTGCCCTTACCAAAATGACATTGCATTTCTCTGTAACTAGTGTGGGCTAGAGAACCATAATGACAGCAATTGTCCAATGCAAGCCAACGCCAATATGATTGAGGTAGCTGAGGGCAAAGATAATTATGGCAATTACAAGAGCACAAGTGAAGCAATTTAATTACCCTAACACATGTTCGAAGAGGACCATGGTTGAAGAAAGGCGTCAATCGAATGAACATACAAGCATAGCAACGAGCAGACTAAGGTCCGACAAAGCTATTGCATGAGAGGTCTTGCATACCACTATACCTATGAAGATAGCTAACTTATTGCAAAGTATTCCAAAACTCAAGAATGTTCTCACTACTACCATACAATATGTTATCCCAAACATAAAGCATACAGTAGCACACCTAGTGTTGAGTTATGGGGAGAGCAATAAGACAATTAATGAATTCAGAGTCAAGTCCCTCTTGTAATGTGAACAGCTGATCAATCCTATGCTCCTGACAATGAACCTAGACTGACAAGTTATTGTTGTGGATATGGAGGTTTTGTGTAGAAAGGCGATGGTTCTAATGTGAAAATTCTTCTAAAGGAAACTTGGAAGAGTCTTGGGAAGCCAACTATGTGGCCTCTAACATAGGAGAAGATCAACAGGACATTAAAGTATTGGGTGTACTAATGGGTCAAAAAGTAATTATAGGAACCCAAAACTTTTTACTTAATTTTGTAGACATTATGCTGAAGAAGAAAGCTAAAGATACACTGTTGGGTCAAGGCTGGTTGATAGCAGCCAAAGCTGATCATAACTGGAAAAAGAATTTGATCTCCATTGAAAATAAAGGATAGAAGTATGTTATAGATTTGAAGAATCAGGCAATTAGTGAGGAAGCAACCTCATCAAAATCATCGGATTCAGGCTCTTACGACCATTTAGTTGATGGCAACAGAGATACAATGGAGCCAAACAATGAAGGGGTGTTGGAGTTACAGTCATGCTTCAAGATAGACGAACTCCCTCAACGGCTTGTTCCACGGGAAGATGGAAGACAACGAAGTGTTCCAAACTTCTAACCTGATTGCAATAGCATTGAGATTATGGAGATTGATGAAGGCTAAGGCTTGGGGTGAGATGACTGGAAGCAAAAATCGATAATGTCAAGCCCTTTTGACTCGTCATAGTCGGCTTACACATAGCAGTTCAATGAATACGCCGTCCGGGATGCAACATTCGATGGAAAGTTGTCCCACCAATTGGAATGGGTATTCGGCATGCTTTCTAAAGAGTGAACTTCAATAAGTGTGAATGAGGGTCCATAGAAGTAGAGGTAGACCTCCTAAAGTTCAAGCTATTTTTGTAGTCTCAACGGTTACAACAGATATACTCATTCAAGATGAACATTGGGGGATGCCACATCACACAACTATTAATGGCTCTAAAATAAAGCATTATCGAGAAAGGACAGAAAGTATTAACATATTTGGCATGTGCTCCCCACTTAAAGAATCGACTAAAGCAAACAAATAGGAAAATAATATAAAGACGGACAAAGCCAATTACTTGAAGTGCATGTAAAGACTTCGAGGCATCGAGGTGTTGAAAGTGGAATGGTGGGTCGCCCCCAAACCCCGCTTTGACTTTAAAATAAGGAAAAAAAAAAAAAAGTTGTGGATAATTATTATAATATAAGGCTTATAGTTTATTATTAAGTCACTATTTGTTATGTATTAACTAATCTACGGTTGTAACCACCTTAACCATTTTGTAACTATCTCTTGCATAATAAAATTACGGACACACAAAGTACTGTGTGCATTCCTATTCTGCTTCATTATTTCTCTTCATATCTTCTAACATTGGTATTAGAGCCATTAGTGCTCAAAGGGCTCATAGGTTGAGAAGAAGATTGTGAAGGTCATTCAAAAATGAGGTGTGTAAATAAAACATGAAGTTCAAACATTCGACTTGTTTGAAGTGATTATTATTTTCTTTGTGAAATCACAACTCATCCGAAATCGCAACCATTTGAAATCAATTTGCAACTTCTAAGGCAACAAAAGTCGCACTGCACCCAAGGGAGATCAACGACATTAAATAAATCGGCAGGGTGATCATTGAGCACGGGATTTTTAAGACTTCGAAGGGCATAGTTACAATCTCCATCACTATCACCACTTTGAAGTCAAAATCCATCACATTGCCACCATTATAGTCGAAATCATCCATTATTGATGTCGCCAGTCATATTTTTGCTACTAAAAGATAGATGTCACAATATACACCAGAAAAACATTGCGATTCGGGCAATATATTCTACAAATGATGAAACCTTTGAATAGGTTGCGAATCTCAATACACTTTTTGCCTAGTATTCTAATTACTTATTTCATATTAATTTGGCGAAAACACAAACTTGTTTATTTTATTTATTATTTGGAATGGAAATTTTAAAGGATAAATATTATGGCTTCAACTTCCACAACTAGAAAGTTAAAATACAAATGCAACAAATGAATATAGATTTGTGAGGCATAGTAAATGGGAAAGAGAAATCGCCTACAGATGCAACTAAACTATTAGATTAGCATAATAGAGATGATATAGCCAAAGCCATCATCGGTCTTGCTTTCTTCAATTATGAGCTACATCATGTAGACCTAGAAAAATCATCTAAGGAAATCTAGGATAGTCTAAATAAATTGTTTGGAGCAAAAGCAATCAATGCAAAATTTTCTCCATACCCTATGCTATTTAGATTCAAGACGGGTGAAGATGTCACTATGTTGAGCCACATAAGCAATCTTAGATCTCTTCTTAGACAGATAGCAGAAGTTAATTCTACGGTAGATGACGAGGATGCCAAAGTTATTTTGTTAAATAGTTTGCCCTCTAAATACAACAATGTCATTTTTACTCTCAATCAAATACATTCTCAATCTCTAGAAGATATGATTTCAGTGCTTCTAGCTGAAGAAATAGAACTGCAGAAAACATATAAGGTAATCCTTAACATGAGAGTGCATCATATGCAAGAAACTTTCATAGAAGCTTAGATAAAGATAGAGGGGAGATTAAATGTTATTATTATAAGAAAAATGATCATATAACATGGAATTGTAGCCTTTGAGCCAATATTGTTCTCAAGGGAACTCTCAAAGACATACCAAATGAAGTTAATGTAGCCATTGTTGAAGATCCACTAGATGTTGAAAGTGGTGAAGAATTTGTTGATGGTGAATATGTATTTTAAGAAGCCCACAATTTAAAGACAGGAAGGGATCTAGTGTAGATGAAGCTCAGCATGGATGGCTACCCAATTAGTTTGGGAGTTTGTGAATCTTGGGAATTATACCCTTACGAGGGTCATGAGACAACTTGATGGAGCACTGTGGATGTAGCTCAATATGGATGGTTTTCCAATAATTTGGGAGTTTCGGAGGTGGAATCCAAAACTCGGGATTTCAGTTTGAGAGCTACACCTTTACGAAGGTTAGGGAGGCAACTTGATGGAGCTCGCCTAGTCAAAGAATTGTCTCAAGAATGCGTGGTCGCATTTGGTTCCGTTATTATATTTATCTATCAATATAGTTGTGTTTCGATTTTTGTAGTGTAAGCCTTACGATGGGGTATTAGTATATAAGGCTTATAGTTTATTATCAAGTCACTATTAGTCATGTATTAACTAATGTACATTTGTAACCACCTCAACCATTTTGTAACTATCTATTGCATAATAAAACTAGCAGTTGCTCCATCTGGGGGGAGCAAGGATACGTCGTGGTAGGGGAGGGATGTTGCAGCTGCAAGGTTTTTGGGGGTTTTGTGTTGGTTATGTGTGGTTTTGTGGGAAAAGACAGGCTTACCACTATTTTAGCATAATAGAAAACCACAAAGTTGTTTTTGAGAATGCAACCAAAATATGTAAAGCCTCTTGACAGTCCAACACAACAGCTAGGGCAGATTCCAGCCAAAAACACTACAGTCCAACAATGTTAGGTCAGTGAAAAGGATGAAACGGGTCTGAGCCAAAGACCAAATGAGGTGGAATAAAAAGGAAGAATAGTTCATTTTCCACTTTGGAGAAGTTGGAGGCTATGTGGACCTTGCAAAATGTTTTTTTATAAGCAGACACAGAAATGAAACTGATCAAATGGTGAACAGTTGGGAAGTTGTATACACCAAAGCTTCGGTTTGTAGTTAAAAATTAAATTCGATTACAATTCGAGGGCTTGGTGTTTGGAATGTATGTACATCTTTAACACTCAACTTAAGTTGCTAGAGCTGCTATGTTTTTTAGAGCCTAACTTAATGCGTAGAAGTTTTTTTTTTGTAAACATGATGGGCAACTTTTTTGTGTCAAGTATTGGGTTGTGCTATATATATTTGTAGTTAAAGGTAAAGGAATTTAAAAGACATTGATATTACACCGTTATGGTAGGGCGCGAAAGCTATAAAACTCATAAAACTCTTATATCAACTCTTGTAGCATATTGCAATGGCATTTTCAAAGTTAAATGTAGGTAGGTACACTTTCTAAATAAGTGAAAATTTGTTACATGGGTAGATCAAACTAAGTTGTACAAGAAGAACTCTATTGGTATAGCACAAGTGGGGTTTTTGATTCTTGCTTCAATCTGAGTTACAATTTACATCCGTAGTTTGCTGTAGTATTGCTTGTAGGCCTTGTTGTGCACAATCTGGTAGGTATCTTCGACGGTGATGGTGGCATGCGTTAACATTTGGGACGTTGCCTGTAGTTTGCCAAGGGTAAGCTAGAATGTGTAGACGTCTTCCTCGGCTACAATGTCAGTGTTGCGGGCGCGGGCTTCGATGGACTCGCACACGAGTTGGTGAAGGGTGCCAGTGTCTTCTTCGAGCTTGGTTGCTAATTTGTAAAAATATCATTGCGCTCTTTGTGCCGGTGGACTTTCTTTGGTGGGGGAGAAGCAAAACCTATGAACAATAGTAGTATTAGTATAGTAAACAATGTTAGTAGAGGCAAATTGACTTTTATAAGGTGATCTATTTTTTCTTTAAATGTTTATGTATATGGGCTTGTACTTGACTATTTCTTAATGATCAATTTGAATTAAGACTCTAAAGTCATAATAGAATAAAGGATTGTTATCGCTATATAGTCCGAGTAAAAGCGGCAACATAAGAGGTGGCTTTAGAGAAGACAATAATCTAAGAAAGTAAGAGCAAGAGATCTGATCGAGTTGTAATAGTTGAGAGTAAATTTCAGTTGGTTGTAATTATTTTTTTATTGTTAATGAGAAGAAATTGTGTGATTTTGGTGTCCAAACATTTATTTTCCTAGTTGTAGATTCTAATTTTTACCACATAATTCATATTTGGGGTTGTTTTGATAAGGTTGCAAGTTTACCCCGACAAGCAGATTCATATCAAAGCAGGAATATCCTGCAAGTGTGTTAAGAAAGTGAGAGAACCTCTTCAACAAGAGATTGTTGGGTAGTAGTTGTGAGAATAAAAGAACATCACTAACAAGAGAGTATTGGGTAGAAGGTGAGAGAATAAAATAACTTCTCCAACAAGAGGGTGTTGGCAACAATAGATGACCCGGATAGATGGGATTAGGAGAGGCTAAAGAGAGCTAGAAAGATATCCAATTGGTGAGAAAAAGAAGGATTTGAAGGTGAAACTACCCCATGATCAATTTGAGGATGAAGTGCGAGCACACAAGACTCCCAATGGAGCTTTAGATCCCATGGAAAGACTAGTTCAAACTATATCAAGACAATGGGCCAAGGTCAAGCCACATGTATCGAGCTTTAAAGGAGAGTTAAACCCATACCTTTGTGTAGATTGGATAAAAGAGCTTAAGAGGTATTTTGACATGGAAAACACGGAGGAAGATGATCTGTGAGAGTCAAGTTTGATGTCACCATTTAGGAAATAATTGTTTAGTGTTCACATTAGTATGGGTAATAAGATAATATAATAATTATATGTTGTAATATGAATAATTACATAAGTAATTATTCGTTAATATATAAATGAGTTGTTATTAACAACTCATGTTATTTAGAGAGTGTATTGTTACGTGAGCAACAATCACTCTTGATATGGAGTTTTGGGTGTTTTAGTTGTTCTTGATATGAGAAATATACAAATATTATTGCCGTGTTTTAATTCTGCAACTCGAGAAGCAACGTAAATTAAAAAAACGTGTGCAATAAGAGTGAAAGTAGGGCTTTGTAAGTCTATCTTACATATGAAGTTGTGTTGTGTTGTAGCCTTGACTACTCTTACCCAAAAAAAACAGAATTGTGTAATTGAAGAATACCAATCCCATCATTTTGGGAACCCTATGTGAATATCACTTAAAAATAAACATTTGAAATATATTTATAATATTACAATAACGTAAGTGTAAATAGTAGAATAAATTTTTTTTTTTAAATGAAAATTTAAAATATATTTATAATACTACAATAATATAAGTGTAAATACTAGAATAAATTACTTTTTCAAAAATAAAAATTATAATGAAAATAACACTCCAACAAATGTAAATCTTATTTTACCTTGCAATTTGAGATGACTTTCTACATTTGAAATTATTAATATAATATTTCAAAGTTTTAAATATTAAAGTTTTGTAGATGGAAGAAATAAAAACTTGGTTATGTTTCAATCCACATTGGACAAACTTGGCGATGTCGATCAACTTTTGCAAAATATTCAAACCAGATCAAATATATTATTTCTGAGTTATATGATTCATGTTATTGCTCTACCAAAAGTAACATTTTGGCTTTATCTACAAATTTTGGATTCAGATCAACAAATTTCTACGTTATTATTTTGTTTGATACTCGGCTTTACACATTTCGGCACATCCAAAATAGGGGTCAGCAAGGTCAACTTCCGATTAGCACCGGCTTACATTTGGCGAAAGACATATACTCAAATAGCTTGGTCTCGGCCTCCCAGATCTCAACGGCTTCAACTTGGCATAAAAGCCTTAGTTTCACCTCGGTGGGTTGCTCTCGAATTTTCAATGTCCACCATCATCCTCCATAGCGAGCTTGAATAACACGAGACTTGTTCATTAATCTAACACCATGTCTTCCTTCGTAGCTTGCCTCCGAGCTCCAACATAGCTCGCGCCAAGCTCCCCTCCAAGATCTTGTCAAAATCTCCTTTAAGCGCGTGATGAGATCACCACAAAGCTCGCGTCTAGCTCACCTCCCAACTCACACTTAGCTCACCTTTGAGATCGCACACCCGAGTTTGCTCTAAACCCACCTCTATATTTTGTCCGAACTTTGTGTGATTGATTTAGAAGTGACAGGAGCATTTTCGAGAGTTAAGTCCCTTCCTTCATATCCCAAATTAGATGAGAGTGATCGCATGTCTTGCGGGATTATGTTTCTTCCCGGCATATTGACACGACCCGATACTGACACATAGGCGGACAAAACAAAATAGGAGCCAACGAGAACAAAATCGAAAACGGTGTCAACACAAGCACGACGAAAAAACGGGAAAAAAGCTCTCGGTAAAAAAACACCTATGGCGTAATGACGGACACACAAAGTACTATGTGTGTGTTCTATTTCTCTTCACATCACACAACTATTAATGGATCTAAACTAAAGTATTATCAAGCAAGAACCGAAAGTATTAACATATTTCACATTGGCTCCCCACTTAAAGAAATGACTAAAGCAACTCGAAAAGGAAGACGGTATAAAGATGGACAAAGTCGATTACTTTGAAGTACACATAAAGACTTTCGAGGCATCGAAGTGTTGAAAGTTCAAGGGTGGGTCGCCCCCAAAAGCCCACTTTTATTTTAAAAGAATAAAAAAGAAAGTGGTGGCGAATCGCATTGGGAGAAACATGTTTTTCTTGACTCCATACATGCAACAATTATGGTTTGATGTATAACAGAAAGTTTCCATGATAACCACCAAAAATGTTGCAAAATATCTACATCAATAACGCAACTTCCCCAAAAAAATGTCCTCTCTCTTCATTCTCATTTTTATCATAATAGATATCAATTGTGTCGGAAGGGACTCCAACTCATTTAAAGGAGTGGATTACGTAGACCAGCATATCAGTATTGTCATGGTTAGCAATGTAATTACATAATTTAGTTTGTCATGACTCGTGTTTGTTATGTTCGATGTTGTCAATAATATCAACCAATAATCATAAATCATTTGCCTTATCGGTAGGAGGATATAATTTGGGGAAGGGCACTTGTATCAAGTCCTTTTCCTCTGCCTTGCATGTTATGAAGTTAGACTTTGTATATGTTGTTATTGTTAGTCTAGAATCTCGGTAGACATTAATAATTCTACATTGTTAGTTTCTCTATTATTTCCCTCACCCAAATCTTGGAATAGGATAGACATGGTTGAGTCGTTGACTTAAAATATTCACAAAACACAAGTAACCTCAAACATCTCACAAATTGCACCATCCATGAATCTATCATTTTCGTGGCCTTTTGTGTTGGTAATTAATTTGTCTTTGTAATTCAACATTTCTAATAATACCATGATCCTTATCATGCTCCATTTCACATATTTTCCAATTCAAAGGTTTCAAATCCACAACGAAGATCAAAACCTTTACGATGGAATTAGTGTTGATATCCAACAGAACTTCCTTGTAATTCTTCCCCACACTTTTATCGATGAAATACCTTTTACTTGTCCAAGCAATGACATTTGTAATCATGAAACAATTACAGGCAGCCAGATGACCTACCTCACATTCTGATATGTTATTTGATGGCTTTTTAATGGCCTCACATTTCCATGCATGGAAGATGAGATCCTTACCATGGTATCTTGAAATGTAGTCTCTCTCATTTGATTTTGTATCAATAAAATAGTTCCACGGATTCTTGTCCTTAGGAGGAATCTTCTGCAGGTGCCCTCGAGTAATCAGCAAAGCCTCAAGAGCATTTCCAACCATGGAATTATCTATTTTCCTTTTCCTATCACCTCTAAGGTTTGGAGGGTACGAAAATTTCTATAAAAAAGAAATTAAAAAACAATAGAAAATGTTATGGATTAATAGTATTCACATTATTAATCATATGAGAAATTATATTATCTGGATAATATAATATACTATTAGTTATGACACTAAGTTGTTGAATAAACAACTTAGTTTAATATTAGTAGTGGTTAAAACCATTCATGTAACTAGGATAAGTTGTTGGTGAGTTGTCCTATTTTTAGGAGATGAAATTGCTTATATAAGTGGATGTCTGTCTATTGAATAAAATATGAAGTTTTATGGTGTTTGTGTTGTGCAAACTCTGAACCAAACTCTGCATTTGGTATTAGAGTGAATTGGTCTTGAGGAGCTCTAAGATTATCAATGGCCTTGTTGCAAACATCAAAGTAGCTTCAATTTTTGAAGGTTCCCACTTGCGTTGGTGTATGGTTTCATGTACCACGCAGGTCTGACAGTCCAATGCTTGGAGATTGCATTATCCAATCGTAGTCTTGAGGATCCGCGACAAACATCTCAATGGGTACATGATACAAACTTGCCTTTGTTGTATCCAACACATGTGAAAGTAATATGTGTATGATAGAGCAGTTTGCGTGTGGGTGCGGATAATATCTTTGGATGTATGATTGGATTTGGCGTTCATCTCTGCTAAGATTGTCGTATCCTTGAAGCTCTCGCACGCATGGCAAACACAAGAACTAACATGGTTTTGTATCTCGGATATAGCTTGAGCCCTACTTGGATCTCGCTGATGGTTACGGTCACAACACATCAAGTCTTGTCTATTTCCTCCTTATCCCATACGTCTCTTGGCACGATGCATCTCAATCCATGCAAATGCCTTTTGTTAGGCAAGGTACCATTTTAATTTGCAATTCAGTTTTATGTGTGTTGTATGGTGCTTGATCTATCATTTGTTCAAATGTCTGTGGTTTATTGTGTAAAGAGTGTCAAACATACAAATGATAAAAATCATGAATACACACAATATTCTTAGCATAGTTACCATGTTCGAAAAGTTCGGATAGTTCGAAAGGGGAAAAAGTTTGGAAGTTCAGAATTTTTCAAAAGGTTCAGTTCGGTTCAGTTTAGAAAATTTACAAATATTAAATATATAAAAATAATAAATACTATACATATATGATGATATTTGAAAAGAAAAACCAATTACACATAATAATAAATAAATATATTATCTACGGAGTTTTTCCTTTACCTACTTAGGTATTAGTGTTTCTTCTTTCGTTTTTTTTCGTTTTGTTGAAGTTCTTTTAATTTAAACGCTTTAATTTTTTAATTGAAAAAATGTTCGACCGAACTTGTTTGGTAAGTTCGTTCAGACCAAAAAGTACGGTTTGAACTGAATTTTCACCAAGTTTGTAAGAACATGGTAACTATGATTCTTCGCCATGTTTAGACATTTTTATGTAAAAGTGGAGTCTTAGTTCTTTCTATGTCAAAAATATTATTGTGAGGTCAATATTGTGCTTATTAATTGATTTATGTTTATGTTTAAATGTCAATATTGTCATCCATGTCTAGGTGAAAATTAGGAGGAAAAGTCTAAAATTTGTTTGTATAGGACACATTTTCAAAGAGAAACCGTACGTCCTTTTAGTCTTGTGTTAAATTGTGAAAATGGAGAAATTAAATCTCATCGAGAAGTTCAAAGGGCAGGATTTCCATATACAACAAATCTAGATGCAGCTGATCTTGATTGAAAAGGACCTTTGGGATATTGTTAAGCCTAATGCGGACAAAGTCGACGATTCAAATGCACTCGCCAAATGGGTTATAAAAGATCAAAAAGCATTGGGAACCATTGGTCTTGGCCTATCAAAAGCTTATTTGCATCATGTGGACTTCACGAAGTCAACAAAAAAATTTGGGATTCACTAAATAAGTTGTTCTGCTCTAAAGCAGAAAGTGTAAAGACGACATTAAAGCAACGCTTGTATGGCTTGAAGATGGACAAAGGTGCAAAAATGGTAGATCATATAAGTTAGTTCCATTCTCTATTAAATCGCAAATTGGTATTAATGAGGAAGTAAAAGATAATGATGCTAAAGCAATACTCCTAAACAGCATTCCCAAGAGTTGTTCTAGTATGGTTTTACTTTAAGCAAAGTGAAAATCAACTTGGAAGGAGTTATCTCCACTTCACTTGATGAAGGAAACTCAAATGAAAGGTTTGAACTAGAAGAGATATTATATGTTCAAAACAATGCAAATACATCTTCAAAAAGGGCAACTACAATTCAAATGTTCTAGTATGGTTTTACTTTAAGCAAAGTGAAAATCAACTTGGAAGGAGTTATCTCCACTTCACTTGATGAAGGAAACTCAAATGAAAGGTTTGAACTAGAAGAGATATTATATGTTCAAAACAATGCAAATACATCTTCAAAAAGGGCAACTACAATTCAAAGCATGCTCCTCTAAAACGAAAAATCAAATGTTACTATTGTAAAGAACAATGACATGTAATTTTGAATTGTAAGAAGAGGGCACAGGATCTTTTGGATGATAAACTGGATCAAAAGGCCTACTTAGTGGAAGAAAATGATTGGGAAGAATAATCAAATTATGAAGAACTATCTTGCCATAGTGATGAAGAATTTGTGTATCAAATAACTTCAATTCAAATCGGAGGACTTGAGGCAACTCTAGGATGGAGATCATTCACACGACCTCTCGTCACCCCGCTTTGAGAAAAGGGCCGCACATCTTCACTAGTGGCTTTCTATATTTTCAAATTGTTTGTTTCGTGTGGTGTGTGAATAATAAAACTTTGTAACCATTCCCCTACTAAGATTGAAAAGAGGAGAATGTAGCTATTATTGAATTTGTAAAGGAGGGCAGCTAACTACAAAGTTCCTCTAATTTAGACTTCTTGGAAATGTGATCGACCAAGCTGATATGTTCATTGTGGTGAAGCATTGATCATGTGCAAAGAAGATCCATATAGCAATATGTAGACATAAAAATATGCATTGGCATACGATTTTGTTTACAATTCAATGGTGTGCTTCTTTCCCGTGTTCACATTAAGGGGGTGAATGTCAACAATTAATAATGTTCACACTAAGGGGGTGAATGTTAGGGATTAATAGTGTTCATATTATTAATCGTATGAGTAATTATATTATCTTGGATGATATAATATAATATTAGTTATGTAGCTAAGTTGTTGAATAAACAACTTAGTTTAATATTAGTGGTGGTTAAAACCACTCACGTAACTAGGATAAGTTGTTAGTGAGTTGTCCATATATTTTAGAAGATGAAGTTGCCTATATAAGTGGATGTCTATCTATTAAATAAAATATGAAGTTTTATGGTGTTTATGTTGCGCAAACTCAACCAAACTTTGCATGTGCCCTTACCGTTTTCATCTATCATTCGAATCGCCTAAAGATGTCTGTAACCTTTTACATAGTCAGATTCATCTCGCAGCCCTTTCCATCTGTTCCTTTTCTCAATTTGCTTGGATTCTTCTTTCAATCACACTATGAATAAGTAATGAATCTCTCAAAGCTTATAAAATGCATTGCGTAAAATTCAAACTACTCAAATAATGTAAATTGAAACCCCTAAACAAAGAATTTGGAAACTAATTTTTGAGAGGAAAAATAAACATAATCCAAGCACACCCACAACATCAGTGTATTACATGTAACACTTTCGTAAATATGATTGACAAATATGCCATCCATTATCTCTATGGCACCAATAATGAAGCGAGTAAAAATTGTGGCTTAAGGCCTCAAGGTAGCTACATTCAAAGGTCGACATAATCTTCTCAATTTTAGTGATGCTTTGTTGGTTATTGAAGCCTTAACTAAGTAATCCACCCGTAATTGGAAGCTAAAATTAAATCTCTCAGAAGCCTATAACTTAGCAAGGAATTTCAATGCAATTTTCTTCCAGTATTGTTTCCTAGAGGCCAATAAAGTGGCAGACCTCCTTGATAATTCCCATGTCTCTTAAGCCACATCATCCATGATTCCTAGTCAAGATATAGATTCGTGGATGGGCCTAGAAGACATATGGGTGTGTGACTACGGGAGGGGCATTATCTAAGCCCTTTCTTATGAACTAAGGTTATATTTTAATTTAAGGATGGGCTAGAAGATTTATTGGATTTATGTTGGCCTTTGGGTGGAAGGAAAGACAATGGCAGTGTTTTAAATGATTAGGGGCTCTTGAAACTAAATATCGTCAATCTCCCAAGTGATTTGAAGGGACCGAGGATAGTGATGGAGATATTCGTTGTGTTCTTATTTACTCCACTAATATTCTTCCTTCATGCCATTTTGTTATCCACACCCAAGTTCTCTCTTTAATATCTCTATCAATCCCTTTAGTTCCGTTGCTCTCAAACTCAATTTCTAGTTTCAATGCCAACAAAGTCCATCAACAATCGAAAAGAAAGGAAATGGGTGAGGGTAGAAGTGCATCAAACACTCAAAAAAATTTGCATCATACCTCGAAGAAAGAGTTTGAGCCAATCATCAATAAACAACCTCATATATATTTTCAATACAATGAGTTCAGCACTTTAATTTGCTAGGTGGAGCGATGGGAGTAAATACAAAACCTAGAGAATGTTGAATATATATATAATGAACTTGTACGGTTCTAAACAGTTAGGAGGTTGTAAAACAGTTGTAACTGAAGATCATATAACTACTTCTAATAATATATACACCCTGCCTGAGTCATTCGAATCAGTGCAGTTTTGTGCATCTCTATCTTCTTGTTTTTTCTTTATGCTTCTAGATCTAACAGTGGTATCAGAGCCATAGGCATCAATGAAAGGAGGGGTCGACAGTATGGTTGACGCAGGCAGAAGATAATTGTTTTTGAGTGTCTGAAAACGTCCAGCGAAAAGGAGAAACACGTGACTGCTCAGGAGACTCAGTCGTTTGCAAAAATACGAGAAAAGTCGTGGCAAATCATGGCAGACTTCACGTGGAGGCAGAGACATCCGCTGTGAACAAGAAAATGTTAGTTCGGTGCAGTTCGTTGTTGAATGTGCCCAGTTCAAAAAAAAACATGCCCAATTTATTGTTGAACGTGACCACGACGCTTTACCCAATCGCAAATAATCATGGAGGGCAGTCGCAAATACTAAAGCCTGACTCGTGTGGGCAAAGGAAAGGAAAAGGTGAAGTCGTGTGGGCAGAATAAAGTCTGGGAACAAATATTTGAACTGTTTGTATAATTTCTTCCTCCACGTATTTGTTGTTTGATTACTTCCTGCCACGTATTTGCATAAAGTGGTTTTGTTTTATTTGGTGGGCAAAATACTTTATTTCCATTTTTATTATTTTCATAATAAAATGGCGAATATTTCAAATCTTATTCTGCCTGACTCACAAAAGTTAACGGGCACTAATTTCAATGTTTGGAGTCATAAGATTTTAACGGTCACGGAGTTTCGTGATTGTGATAAAATAATCACGGGTGATGAAAGTCGACCAGCGAACGAACTTCGGATTATGACAAACGTCATAAGGAAGCGTTATTGCTTCTCAAGTTGTCGGTGTCGGATGATATGATACCAGAAGTGCGGAATGCTACTAGCAAGCACGTTGTGGACCAGTCTGAAGGATAAATATCAGACATCAAAAAAGAGTCGGGTTTTATACCTAAAAAATATGCTCTTTTCCGTAAAATTACAAGAAGGTGGATCGCTATCTGAGCACCTACTTCGGATGAAAGATCTCCGAGACCAGTTGTCTTCCATAAATAAAAAGGTGGACGATGATGATATGGTGGCTTTGGTTCTAAATAGCTTGCCTTCTTCATATGAGTCATTTGTGGAGGCACTTCATTTAATGGCGGAGAGTCAAACTCTTACGTTTGACAAGGTGAGTTCCTACCTGTTGCAAAAGGAACGAAGACAGACACAGGTTCAAGAGTCCACTTCTGGACAATCTGAGAGCGCTTTTGCTGCTCAGTCTAAAGGAAAGTGTAAACGACAGGCTGAGACATCCTCTTCCTCTCCTAAATATCAAGTGAAATGTTATTATTGTCACAAACTTGGTCATGTGAAGGAAAGGCTTGTCGGAAAAGACTCAATGCCCTGAAGAAGCAGAAGGGGCAGGCACATGTGGCTACAGTTGAACACGAGTCAGAAGAAGAATATGCTCTCATGGCATCTTGCACAGATAATGGCAGCCCTACTCGATGTTGGTTCTTTGATTCTGGAGCATCACGGCATTTCACATGTCAAAAAGACTGGTATGTCAATTTTAATTCTTGTTCTTCTGATTCAGTTACTTTAGGAGATGGAAGATCACATGTTGTAGAAGGTATTGGGGATGTTCGTATTATGCTAAATAATAATACCAAATTGCTTGTAAAAAATGTTAGATATGTGCCTAACATGAATAAGAACTTGTTATCTATCAGTCAACTAACTGATAATCCCAATATCTCTGTAAACTTTTCTGGTAAACAATGTATTGTGTCTGACATCAAGCAAAATAAGGTTGTTGCCCTGGGAATTGGGCATGGTGGTCTATATAGACTTGTTGATCCTGCCACGGTCAACTTGCATGCCTTAGTTGTGGAAGGCAATACCAGTGTTTTATGGCATGAAAGATATGGCCATCTCAACCTTCAGTATTTAGCCCGCCTTCATAGAGCCAACATGGTTGTTGGTTTGCCTCCTATTCAGGAGAAACAGGACATGTGTGTTGGTTGTTTTGCAGGAAAACAAAAGCGGAAGCCTTTTCCCTCTGAAGGTGCTTGGCGTGCAAAGGGGCTCTTGGATCTTGTACATGCAGATCTATGTGAGCCATCGTGGAAGACTCCCACAGTCCTTGGTGCACGTTATTTTCTCTTGCTTTGGTGGATGATTATTCTCGAAAAGATGTGGGTCTATTTTTTGAAGAAGAAGTCTGATTGCTTTGCTTCTTTTGTCAAGTTCAAGGCCTTGGTGGAGAATCAAACCAGCCGGCGGATCAAGACTTTGAGATCCGATAATGGGGGTGAGTTTACCTCTAAACAATTTGCAGATTTCTGCAGTAAAGAAGGGATTCAACGCCAGTTGACAGCCCCTTATACCCCACAGCAGAATGGGGTGGTAGAACGGAGGAACAAAACCATCATGGAGATGGCTAGATGCATGATGCACAGTCGAGGAGTGCCCTATAAATATTGGGGAGAAGTTGTTAACACACTTTTTATATACTCAATCAGAGTCCTTGCAAAGCTTTGCAGGACATCACACCGGAGGAAGCTTGGTCCACCATCAAACCAGAGGTATCAACATTTCGTGTTTTTGGTTCAGCTGCTTATACTTTGGTTCCTGAAAAAATAAGAGTAAATTAGATTCCAAATGTTCTAGATATTTTTTTGCTGGTTATAGTGATCAATCTAAAGCCTATAGGTTGATTGATACTTCCACTAATAAGATCATTATTAGTCGAGATGTTGATGTAAAAGAAACAAAGTCTTTCTTTGGTTGTAATCAGCAAGGGGACCAGCCAAGGGGCAGCGATCAACAAGGGTCATAACAGAGTTTGGTACTCTTTCCTTGCTGATCATGAATCCGGTTCTTCTCATACTCCTCCACAGACTCCAGGACAGTCTCAATCTCCCACTGAGATTGTTGAGTCTCCAGGAAATCAACTTGCGTTGGTTTCTCCTCCGGAACTTCCGTTGGTTTCTCTTCCAGAAACACCACAACCAGCCACCACATCTTCAGTTCAGCGGAGGCCTAAGTGGTTTTACTCCACTATTCAGGATTTGAGGAAGGAAGAATTGTCTCCTCTCTTAGATGGAAGGTCTCGACGAACTGGTAAGCAAATTGATTATTCTGAGCACGCTCAATTTGCTCTTGCTTCTGATCTTCTTCATATTCATGAGCCACAGAAATACTTTGAAGCACGAGGCATACCGGAATGGGAAACTGCCATGCAACTAGAGTATGATGCCTTGATTAAAAATAATACCTAGAAGTTGGTGCCATTACCTCCAGGGGAACACACCATTGGTTGTAAATGGGTGTATAAAATCAAGTGCAAAGCAAATGGTACTTTGGATAAGTACAAGGCTCGACTCGTTGCGAAAGGATTTTCACAACAGGAGGGGATAGATTATGAAGAAACATTTGCTCCTACTATAAAGATGGTCACTTTTCGACTTCTTCTTTCTTTCTTTTGCAGCTCAGTTTGGTTGGAAAGTATATCAGATGGATGTCAAAAGTGCTTTCCTGAATGGGGATTTGGAGGAAGAGGTGTATATGACACAACCTGAGGGTTTTCGGGCTCGTGGTAGTGAGCATCTGGTATGCAGATTGATTAAGTCCTTGTATGGACTTAAGCAGGCTCCTCGAGCCTGGTACATAAAAATAGATAAACATCTCAGAGATTCAGGCTTCACACGGAGTCATTCTGATCCGAATCTCTATGTCAAAAGCAATGATGATGACATTGTGATCTATGCTTTGCCAAGAAACGGAAACGAAATAGAAACGGGTTGAAACGCATCGGAAATTTTCAAAAATCTTGATACGAAACGTTACGAGAAACGTTCTTGAATATATTATTAATATATATATATATATATGATAGTACTCATTTTAAAATTGTACTCATACACCATAAGTGATGAGATAATTAAAACACTCAAAATTTTTGTATTCATTGAAATAATACATTATTATCAATACTTATCTCTAGGATTTCAAAGGAGTTTCCGTTTTGAAACGGAACGGGAGGCCCTAGGCGTTTCCTAGTATGACATTGTGATTCTTATTGTGTATGTTGATGACCTTGCCATCACCGGCAGTGGAGATGCTGCAATTCATAAGGTAAAATCAGATTTATGTGCTGCTTTTGACATGACTGATTTAGGCCTCCTTCACTATTTTCTTGGTGTAGAATTCTGGCAACTTGATCACTTGATTTTCATATCTCAAGTTAAGTATGCCACTAACCTGCTACAGAAATTTCAAATGTATGATTGTAATTCTTCTTCTACACCTATGGAGGTAGGGTTGAAACTCTCAGCTCATGATGATTCACCACCGGTCGATGAATCATTATACAGACAGTTGGTGGGTAGTTTGATCTATCTAACAACTACACGACCGGATCTATGTTTTGTTGTCAGCTATCTCTCTCGGTTTTTATCTAAACCGAAACTCATTCACTGGGGAGCAGCAAAACGAGTTCTACGATATGTCAAAGGAACTCTTGACTTTGGCATTCTATATCAGAGAGTTGCAGATTTCAGGTTGATTGGCTATACTGACTCTGATTGGGGAGGATCTGTAGATACTCGACGATCTACCACAGGATATATCTTCTCTTTTGGTTCAGGAGTTGTTTCTTGGCAAAGTAAACTTCAGCCTATTGTTGCCATCTCTTCTACGGAAGCAGAATACAAGGTTGTTGTTAGTGCCAGTTGCGAAGCAATATGGCTTCGTCGGATTCTGACTGATTTTCAGTTTCCCAGTTGCTGCAACACCTCTTTCACTCTTTTGTGATAATCAAGGTGTTCTAAAAATGGTGAAGAATCCTATCTATCATGCCCGCACTAAACATATTGAGATTCATCATCATTATATTCGCCAGTTGGTTGATTCTGGTGAAATCTCTCTGCATTTTTGTCCATCTGCAGATCAGCCTGCTGATGTAATGACTAAACCTCTTGGTCCTTTGTTGTTTGTCAAGTTTAGAGATAAACTTGGTGTTGTTTCGAGGTTTGTCATTAAGGGGGGTGTTGAATATATATAATGAACCTGTACGGTTCTAAACAGTTAGGAGGTTGTAAAACAGTTGTAACTAAAGATCATGTAACTACTTCTCCTAATAATATATACACCCTGCCTGAGTCATTCGAATCAGTGCAGTTTTGTGCATCTCTATCTTCTTGCTGTTTTTTCTTTATGCTTCTAGTTCTAGCATCAAGACAAAGGTTGGAAGAGGAATGCCAATGGGTGACAAAACAATGGATGTGGATCTTGGCAGACAAATGGCTGGTGGTGGTGGAAACATCCTTAACCCGAGTAAGAGTGTGCCATATCCTCAAAAGGAAGATTTAACGAATCAAAAAAAAAAAAAAACACACAACATCTACTTCCCTCTACTGGGTCCTATGATGCCTAACAGATATTTAGGAGACCAAATTCCTAAAATGGGAACAAAACAAAAAAAAATTAAAAGCTACTTTCCTACATATTGAGGCAAAAAAAAATTACAATAGCTGATGCTCAGAGTATGGTTCATAAGCAAAAGCATTTGACCAAGCTCCTCAACAAGCTATGTGAGATAAGTTCAACAAGGAGTAAAAGGACATTCAACAGAAGACGTACATAAAAAAGCTAAACTAAATGTAGAATTAGAACAGAAGTTGATATATATTCGATATTCAGTGTTCTAATTTTGCATTTTTGCCAGATTCATTACCGTTTTGGCTGACGAAATATTTGACATCATATTCAAAAGTTTTGGGCTGCAGAAATCAGAAACTCTGAACATGAGACAGCAGAAATTTTTTCTATCAATTTTGCAAAAGAGAACGAAAAAAGGGTCTCTAATTCAGTAACAAAAAGAAGTTAAAAGTTAAATTTGAAAACAGTATCCTAATAAATTACATTCTATTTCCTCACTAAATCCTAATATATTAACTATTTATTAGCATTGTAGTTTACTTCCATTTAGCAGCAAGAAATGCATTACTTTAGCTAAATTTCATTTTGTTTATTTATGGTAAATCGTTAATCAAAAAATATCATCGTTTCAAACTATACTCCTGCAATCTATTGGAAACTTTATTAATCAACTCCATCTATTCAGGCAATCCTTACATATCCCTCATCACCTTCTTTCCTCATAGGAGTTCATCAACTGGGCTGTAAGGTAGGGTACACCGCCAGACAACATTACATTCAGGCCACTTGGTCTACTCCACTGCCGCCTAGCCTGAAGTTGGCTTTTTTCTTGAGTGTTTCTTACAGATTGCAGATGGCATCATTCAGCCAGACTATCTCTAACATCATGGTCACAGGGCCTAAGAATTCCCCTTGGTCAACTAAGGGTGTGCTCTCACAAGTTACCAGTTGAGATTAAAATTTAAAGAACCATCTTTCCTGTGGCAACAGAAGCTGTCATCTCTAGCCCCTTCAAGAGGTGGCGATTAATAGTATTTTATCATTAGGTGTCTTATCTACAATGAGATCCAAGGGAGATACCACTATCTATACAGAAACTAGGGTGGATATTTATCCACTTCTTTCTATTATCTGGATCGGAGATTGTTGATCCTTTTTCTTTGAAAATCTGTTATTCTCAAATGTATATCCCTTACAAGGAATGCCTTGAGTTGTCAGGCTGACTGCTTACTTCTTCCATCCAACCACAAGTAATGTAGGCTCTAAGTGCCAACAGGATATGACAGATTCACACAACACATGGGAACAAACAAGGGAGATAGTGATCCTCTTTGTGTATGACTGCTAGAGAGTTCAACCCTCCTCGGTGCATTTCTGGCGTAGCCAATCTGTTTTGTTTTGGCATAAAGGATCTTCCCCTATCCGTAGCTTCGATCAAGGGAAGCAAACACACATTAATAGATTTTTATCTGCAACCACAGGTTCATCAGTTGTTGGACTTAGGGGAGATTGTAGGGGTGGCTAACTAACATCCAACTAAGATTGTCAAGCTCAGCCCCCTTAGTCCTGGACATTCCCTAAGAACATCATCATATCCTACATTGGACCTTTTCCGGCAATAGATGATGCTGTCGATAGTTCTCCTGGCCCGCAAATTCCTATAGACATGTGGTATTGCTGGTCTCCTGCCCTAATCTCTTTCTTTCGTTTTTATCAGCTCCATGTTTCATTGAGGGTTCCCCTTTCACAAGTCTATTTGTATTCAGATTTCATGGTTCTAGTTTGGAAATTCATTTTGATGTGATGGTGTGTAATGTATCTGCTGACGTAACTTTTTTTTTTCGTATGTTGCCATGTTGACAGTTGAGAATAACATGTGAGCTATTTAATTTTAAAAGAAATCGCCTACTAATCAATAAACTTCTCCCAACTCATGAGAGCTTCCAAAGCCACAAACAATCCCCACTTTCATAGAAGGGCCTTGGACTTAGATCCCTTTCTATGCCAAATATTATGTAATTACAATGTAATATTTAATTGTGATTTTACTTCCACATATATAGATTCTACTCTGTTCTTTCTACCATCAATTTGAAAACTTCATTTATGCAAGTTTTTCAGTTACCATACATGTCTGACAATAATATTATGGTAAAAACTCCGAGTTTACTTCACCATATAAAAATTTGTATAATTTATTTCTAAATTTAAAATATACAAATTGAAATCAATTAGATTGAAAGAAAAAGACCGAGTTCACAAACATATTAAGTCTCCTAGAAAGGGATTTGAAGCAACATCAGAAATTTCTAACCATTAATGAGATGAAATGCACGAGCATGTATAATTTTGCTTGCATAATCTTGTATGTGTATGAGTAGAGGGAACAATTTAAAAGGAAATGATGGCAAAAACCAACCAATAGAAACACAATATCCTTTCCATTAGTAATGGTGATTCCTAGAAGCAATAATAGAATCAATACCACATTTATGCCATTCTAAAGCATTAATGGAAGGCTTATTCCTTTTGTGTATTGCGACTTTTGAAACTTTCTTTTCTGTAATCATCATAGTTACCAGGTTTGGAAATCCGAATCCGTTCGGAAGGGCTAAAAAGTCCGGAAATCCAGAGTTTTCAAAAAAGTTTGAAAAAATCCGGTTTGGTATATATATATACACACTACAAATTAATAAATGCATATATTGATTTTGTGGTTCTAACTCTTATTTATTTGATTATTAATATATTAATATTAGTTATTGAAATTTAAAATTAACATAAAATTATAAATAAGAAACTAAAAAAAAATTTTTTTTTATAGATAAATCTAAAACAACATTAATTATTATAATTAATAACTAATTATAATTCATAAATAATAAGAAAAAACAAATCTAATTATAATTTATATATAATTAAAAAAATTATTCTATTATACAAAAAATAAAGAATACTTTATTTTACATATATTGATAACTTAACAGATAATATTTAGTTATTAATTGTTACGTGAATAACTATATATTAGTTATTAAGTTAATAATATATTATAAAATTATGTAAAGTTGAAGGCTTCCCCCGAGCAGCGAGGAATGAAATAAATTACAAAACATAAGACATAAGGCAAATAAAATAAAACATAAAACATATAAAAGTTTAAACCTAAAAAATAAAACATAAAAGTGGTCTCCCGCACACCACCGCCAGGGACCTCTGCCGACAAAGACCTTTGCCACCCAGCACTGCGAAATTGGAATGAAGATGTCACAGCGATCTGAGAGAAAAACGAATGTCACCGCTTTGCATTCTTCTGTGTTATGTGTGTTTTTGCTGCCACTAGGGTTTGTATTGTTTTATTTTTGGTTTTTTTAACTTATTTATTTTAAAAAATCAAATTGAGGCAGACCGGATTGGATTTATCCGATCGCCTCCAAAAATCCGGTTCAGACCAAATCTGAAACAGATCCGGCCGAACCAGGTAATTATGGTAATCATGCTT
The DNA here is from genome assembly GCA_018340775.1 of Taxus wallichiana var. yunnanensis. Classification (NCBI taxonomy): domain Eukaryota; kingdom Viridiplantae; phylum Streptophyta; class Pinopsida; order Cupressales; family Taxaceae; genus Taxus; species Taxus wallichiana. Next base: position 524,724,168 of record CM031243.1, read on the forward strand.
CATTTGAAATTTCTTCCCACATGATTGAGACATTAGCTCCTCGGATACAACAACATGGATTTTGTTATCCTTCTCCTATGCCTAATTTCCAAGTCCTTTGCATTTGAAGGGTCAACTTTGTGATTATTTGGATTAAAAATTGGATTCTGAATTTGTGGAGATAGGCTTTCTTGGTGTCAAGTTTTCCTATGTCGTAATCATTTTAGCTTTGCATCCTTTCGGCTCTAGGTCTGTCATCTTCTTTTGGAGGACATCTTTTGAATTTTATGTATCATCATATTTATTCTCCTGAAAGGATGGAAGCCATTAAAATCAATAACAGAGTAACCGCATAGTGAAGGAAAATAAAGCATAGAAACGTAGGGCTTTAAATTCAATTGATAAATCCATTATGCCTCATCTGCTGTACAACAAGATCTTGTGAGAATTCATGAAAGGGACAATACCATGTCTCCAGCCAAGAAACTGGGGACTCAGAAGTACAGCTAAAAAAATAAGATACCAAAAATCATCGTCAGGGTTATCTTGTATCTTAAAAATTCATGCAGCTTAGAGGCTACAACATTTTTAAGCTGCCGTGTAGAAAATATTTATCAACTCTCTCGATTTCACTAAGAACTGTCTTGCACAATCTTCTTTGGGTTTTTTCAATGATTCAATTTGCATTTCTAGAATAGAAAAATCCAGCTTTCCATAGAGTTAAACATCAGGCAAGCCTTTGGATGCAAAAGTGTTTCAGAAGATAATGTCAATCCCAGAAGATTTGTAAAGGGCAGAAACTTCATCATTTTGGCTTCTATAACTATTCCATATTAAAGAATTGTAAGTCTTATCTGCCCAACATTCATCACTAACAAAGAAAAGATCAAGGTAAAGAGAATATATGTAGATCGGTATCGTCGTTTTTGTTGAATCGCAACTAGGAATTGTTTTTTTCACATATAACTTTTAAACATCCGTGTGTGTATGGCATTAGCAAGGAGGGAATATAGCACTGTCTTAATAGTGTTGCACATTTTTACAATTTCCCAACCTGAAAAACCCCAACATATGCATATTCAAAAGGGCACATATTGGCATCTTTCATGAGAGTTGAGACAAATTGAAGTGTTTCACCATTGCTTTATTGGTCAATTTCACAATAACAAACTTGGAATTTAAATAATTACAATCTTAAACGGAAATGCTGAGCAGCGATAGGAGATCAGGAGATTGCACTATGTATCTTACCAATTTACTCTTAACTAAGAATTAGTCTGCATACCTTGAAACACTATGTTGTTTAACCCTTCAATTATTCTGTAAATCGTATTGTGTAGAAGTAAAAAAGCAGAAAAACTCATTCCAGGAATCATGTGATCGCTTTGAAACCTTTGTTGGATTATTGTTGATATTTATAGCTATCTACCCCAATGTTGAGTGAAAGAGTGCAAGCTATTAAAGATGGAACAAAAACAAGGATGAAGGCACTATGAAAGTTTACGCACCTATCAAGGAAAAAACTCTACATTTAGCCATAAACAATTTCCAACAAACACGTGAATTGGCTAATGCAATATGACATAAAAACAACCCCACCCTTCCCCAAAACCACGGGCCATTATTCCACACAAAATCTTGAACTTTAGAAGCTTGAAATTCAATAAGAAAAAAACATTTGATAGAAGGGTTAGAATAGGGCACCGAAGGTCTTTACAGGCAAGCTCTATCCAGCAGTGCAGCTCCAACAAAGACGGTCTTTTGCCCGGAAATCTTCCCACCAGTGAAGAGCTCCACATCTCCTTGGAAAAATTATCCTCAACATCCTCCGGTAAACACAATTATATTACCTCCTCTACTAACAGAACAGGAATATGCCCCAAAGAATGGGGTGGAAGCATCAGTCAACAAAGACACTGACACAATCATGCATATCCCTATTACCAATCCCAACACCTTCAGAGTAGCAGGCAGCGCCATTATCCCTGCCCCGCCACAGTCGTACATAGATTAAACACTGTGCCAGTGAAGGAAACACCATTAAATCCATTGTGAACTCCCTCCACACCAACATCTTGGCTTCTTGGGTAACAGCAGACTGCTCTCTGTTTTCACACCCTTCCCATGTTTCGTCTCCTTGGATTTCTCAGGCAGAGGAATGCTAATAGTCATCTTTCACAATATATTTATAGAAATCACAAAAGTACGTATTCTCAATTCTCAAATTTGATGAGATTTTTTTTATGCGTATTGTCAATTCTCAGCAGACATATCAATTGCTTCTGTTTATCCAAATGTATAACAATATCGCAAGTTGCAACTGTTGCCCTTACATCATCCCTTATCCAGTCACTGAGATAATAATCGACTCTGACACATTCACTATCCACCACTTTCTTTTCCTCTATATGTCATAAATACAAAATCCTGCCAGGAAATTCTGTCACTCTATCATGTCATAAATACAAAATCAGATACTGCTGCAAAATTCCATCAGAAAATCCTGTCGCAAAGGCTTGACACTTTCCTGGAAGGTTTCCTCACAATAAGATGTCTCCAGGGTAACTAAGATGCCCCAGCACACTATATCTTGGCAACATGGGTCTGCTCCTTCTAAGTGTCCTGGATTTGTACTTCTCAGTGTCAAGGATCTACTCGATTGCTTCCGAGGCCGTGGGGACAAGCACACATTATGAGTTTCTTGACTGTGACAGTAGTTTCTTCGACCTTGGATGTTAGGAGGGATTCTAGGGGGAGTGCTTTGCTTCCTCCTAGGATTACCCAACCTAGCCCCCTCAACCCTAAACACTCCCTGGTGAGCATTATCAGATCCTACATTGGCACTTTCACAATGACAGACGATGACACAGATGATTCCTCTGTCCTGGGCATGGTCAGAGAAGTTTGATGGAACTAGCATCCACTCTTTCCAACTTTCATCAGCTTGTACTCTTTGGGGGTTCTTGCTCTCCCCACAAGGCTATTTGCAGTGGTACCTTAACCAGATGGTTTGGGCTTTACTTTGTTGGCTTTGTCCTTGTTCATTTTCATTGCCATAATTAGTTTTTGATCCGAGGGTCTTTTTACATTCTATAAACTGGATATATCCTCAAGTCCCATGTTTTTTTCATTCATAAACATTGTTGTTTTTTTTTTTTCTGAACACACAAGCTCTTCCTCGGTGATATTTTTTCTACCAAAAGATAAAGTTTTTATTTATATTGTAATAAAGTAAAGCTTACAAAAACATAATCCTGCTTCTCTGAGATTCAGGATTGCTGCATCCGGCAGAAAAATACAAGATCTGAACGTGCACTATTACAAAACTTTCTATTGTAAATACAAGAGCGGCATTAAATCTCGCTCTTTAACAACCCTTCCTGGTAAACAATCATATGTATAGCCCAAAATACACATAATTCAAATGTTTTTGTCCAGCAATTCTAAAACATTTTTCGTAGCTTTTGCCCATATGTCCTGAAAACCATATTACACCCTCCCCAAAACTATTGACTATTTGTCCTCCAGTGATATTAACTGTGTGTGGGTACAAAAGAATTAAAAACTTATTGACAGCAAACAAGACTTTACTGACCATGGTCAGAGATGTCTATTTTAATTTTTTTACCTTCTCATACATCATTCACTTACATTCTCTAAATAATAAAGGCTTTAAATATGCAAAACTTATAAGATTACAGAAAACCAGAAAAGAAACCTGATACAGAGACGTAGTAACCCACATCAGAAAATTGAATTTGTCACTGCATCTATCCAAATGGACCAGAATATAATCCATGATTACTCTTTCTCCAACCTGAGATAGGAAGACAAGCAAATGCATATCACTAGTTCCCAAGACACTGAACAGTGGGAGGATATGTAGTCAGAAACAAATGTAAACTTCAACAGTCACAAAAACATATCAATTAATCAGTGTTAAAGCAAACAGAACCACCCAGAAGCAGTCAACTTACGACATAATGATTTTCGGTTTCCATTCCTTCCAACATTGGCTGAAAGCGTTCTCCTGCAGTGAAGTGTTATGTATAGTGAGACAACTAACAACAAATTCCCGTGTAAATGGCTTTAGTTAAGGTTCTTGATAATCCTACTCATAAACACAACCTGGCACTCTGAAGAAATTAAATTACTTCTCAAATGTAGTAGGGTCAAGCATACCAATAAACTTCAAGCACTGAAGGCGGGTGAAGAGTGCATATCGCCTAACTTCATCTAGTATAATCTCTACCCTTTGACACACAAGTTGTGTGCCCACCCCCTTCTGACCTTGATATCGTTCATTAAATGTGGATGTCAATTGCAAGTATAGTTCACGATCACTAGTGTCAATTAGAGCCTGAGAAATCCGAGATGTAATTTGTCAAACCGCAGATAAATCCATTACAAAACCAAAAAAATCTTGACAATAATACTAGACAAAATATAATTTCAACTGCAAGGAATTAAAATTAAAAACAAGTATATCCAGACATCAGAGCCACACAACTTCTATTAACTGTCTATCTGTATGGTAAAAGCACAAGACATAAGCTTATAAGTTATAGATATAAAGAGTCTGCCATCAGTTTGTCTAGCAATCCTGCATTTGTGAACATATGTGTGTGCAAGCGCACATTCTTTTCCAGACTATATTCCTTTACATCAAGTCCTGCCTATGTTGTATTGAGAAACTCAAACAACCATGCCATGAATGATCTGTAGCTACCTTTCTCCACTCTATGATACTTGAATTATAAATATACACATGTGTAGGCTACTTGATATACAAAGCAAATTAGGTTGAAATCCTCCACAAAAGAGAGCATTGCACAAGTGTGAAGAATAGTAATGGAAACACTTTTCAATATTACAATACACAACTTACATGGTCTCCAGAGATCATCAGGCTTTCACATATGCTATCATAAGAGATATGTATAGAAGAAAAGAAGGGGATTATATTAACGTCCACCATTTTCCAAAGTAGATCAACGGGTCTCAATAGTACTTGTAGTTACAATATACTGGAGTAGAAAAGAACTTTTGGGCACAATAGTCCTTACATACACAGCATAACTAACCGGTTTATATCATTTATTTTAACCATGCGTTTTTATTTATTAACATAAAATATTAAAATGCAGAACACCACAAACAAATCACAATAAAGCCAAAGAATTGCTTACATATAATCCCAGCTAAATAAATTGGCATCCTATTGACAACAGTCAAAAAATAGTGCAGGGTCCAGATGTAGAGTCGGACTAAGTGTAACATTGCGATGTGAAAGCCAAACACCTTAACAGTTGTGTTGGAGTTTGAAGCAATCAACTGAAGTCTGGTTGGCCTTTCTACTACTGAAAAACCAGTTCCATTGGCTTTATTTTTTCTCTACCTGAAAACAATGAAAGCACTCACCTCACAAAAGGCCTTAATTAGCTTTTCCCTATGGTCCTATCTGAAATAAATATGGCCAAAAAGAAAACTCCAAAATTTTATAATCACTGTGAGACAGCAGAACTGGTTTTGTAGCACACATCCTTCAAGAAATGCTACAGAAATGTAATCTGCAAACCCTAACCAACACCTGTCCCTCAGTTTTTTGCTCCTTGACAGAATATAGGAACTTAGAAGAATAGCATAGAGAATAACAATATAGACAAAGCAACAATACCTGAATTGCATTCCCATCCTAAATTGAGCAACAGAGGCTCATATGGTATGAAACTTAATGGTTCGTGACTTCAAAATTATAGAGTTGCTTGAGTGCATACAGACCTAACAAAGATATGCAAATGGAGGATAACCATAAGGGACTAATATTTTAAAGAATGCTATTCTGCATCCCAAGAAGGGGAGAAGCTTTAGATACAACAGAGGCAAGTCCAACAGGTTGACAGTAAATAGTTTCGTGATGCAAGAAAGATATTCATGTTACAACTATGATTTTGATATTTATATTTTTGTTTTAAGGTTAAATTGTTTGTAGTGCATCATTGTATGTGAGTCTTCTGAATCTTAGTATCTTCAATGCAGATCAGGAGAACTTGTTTCACCCTACCACATTGGATATCAGAAGCATGTTCCTTGATTTTTGTTCCAAAAGATCCACTACTCTCGCCAGTATAGGGAGTGCCACACATCCAGTTACAACCCTATTCTCTGTTTAGGATCACAACAATCTTTGGTGCTTCTGGGGCTGTTTCTGAGGGTTCTGTAAGGTCTGAAGCACTTTCTTATGTCCTTTCTTCTCAAGATCCTGTCAAAATTTTCGAGATTACCATGAATGTAAGGTAAGAAGGCCTTCTTATCTTCCATGCCAGTGTTGGCCCTAAGAACCCTTCTACCTCTTTTAACCTCCTTTAAAACTTTCTTTATTTGGTAGTTTCAATAACCCTTTTTCTTAAGGGAATTTTTGAGATGCTTTTCTTCAATCCTTATATGGTAAGGATCAAAGATTCCCAGAACTCTAGTAAATAGTGTTCATTACTACTACTTTCTGCAACAGAGGTAGTGAGAATCAGCTCTATTGTATACAAATATGTATGTGTATTTTCCTGTAAACCTATCAGGAGAGAGCAACGTCCACTTCATGGGTGAGTAAGATATCTATGAAGGGTAGACATTTGTTTTCTTCCACCTCCATAGTGAATTGAATGTGCTCCGATTATGCATTATGGTGTGCTAGGAAATTCCCAAGCATATCTCTATCATAAGGCCAATGTGAAGATCTCTCAAGACTTTTTGGCGTACTCTTCACCCCAATAAAACCACCATTTCCGACATCACACCCAAAGCATGGGTCTCCTATGCTAGTTCCCTCTATGATGTTCCAGCCCATCCTGTTGTCATTGCCCCCACTCCTCCACCATCCTCCTTTGTTTTCTCCACCTCCTCTGTCAAGAGCTATTTTGAAATTACGCACCAGCAAAGCAGCTGATTGTGAAGGTCTCAAAGCTGAGTTCATCAAATATGGTGTGGATTCCCTTGCCTTTCCCCTTGCCACGCTTTTTAATTAGGTGGTGTCTTTAGGCTTCCCTCAGTCTTGGTCCCAACACATCATCTACCCTATTCATAAGTTAGAGAGTCCCTCTATCCCTGGCAACTACAAGACCATTATGATTGGGCATACATTTGCCAAACTTTATGCCACAGTGTTAGATGTGCAGTTATCAGTCTTGTGCCACTACCATATGTAGACAACACATAAGTAACATATTTGGAAGTAGCTGTCAAAATTGATTTTATTGTACAAATGTATGAGAAAAATGGTCTAAACCTAATTCTAAACAAACAAAATGAAATGTAATAAATCATGTCGAAAATGATTTACATACCAAATACCAATAACTTTGATTGTTTCCCTTATCAGTGGTGACTAAGCCAAGTTGTCGCAAAGGGTTCCCATACGACAAAATTCCAAGTGAAAAAGAAGTCAAATCTATAGAAAACAGCAATAAAATGCTCTGACATTGCAAACAGCAAAACTCAGACAGGCAGCAAAGAAAAGAATCCTAATACTTCCTTGAAAACAAACAAAGGCCTTATTAACATGAAAATTTGTGGCTTTCCAAGTCCACAGCCTACTCAACCATACACATACACCTCTTTTATCCATTTTCCTTCAAGATGGAGCTTGTCCATGCAAAATACTTTAGAGTCGAGAAAAACATTGACTTGACTTACATGTAAATTCTTGCATTTGAAATCATGGTTTATCACTGATAGCTTCCTATACCATTCAACATGGACCTTATAAACAGATCAGAGCTACCTTTAAAACTATGCCCACGGGAATGAGATACTCGCGCCTTCTCATCCTTCAAAAGAATAAATAAAAAATTCAGAAAATAAGCATCCATATTCAGCCACACGAAAAAATTTAGAAAAAATGGATTCTCCGTGCTACAGGACTTACGAAAATCCAAGAGTTGCATTTCCATTGTGGAGATAATATAGACGATTTGTTACAGAAGATTGATCTGCCCTTGTACACCTGCAGAAAAAAAAAAATACGCTCTAAAACAACTTACAGATGCAATTAATCCATCTCAATGGAAAATTCACCAAAAAGCTAAAACAATCACATTAAATGCAGAAGTTTTGACCACAATGACTGACATGATAGACATATCGTTATGATGCTTCTATTGTTTAAATGGCAGATGATTTGCAGGGAACATGTTTGTTTTTCCTTATTTGAGTATGGTACATCAGTTACAATATCATACGGTAGACAGAGCAATAAATCAAATCAAAACATTTACTAAAGAAATAATATTTGATAAAGGAAAGTCCTAAAGAAACAATATTTGATAAAGGAAAGCCTTGATATATTCTGGTTGCAAAATTCATGTCTTATATTATTTTTGCAGTTTTCCTTCCAGATTATCTCAATTTCTTGACAAACCAAAATGACTCCAAATAACTCTAATAAACCAGATTAATTAATGTATTAGCACTCTGTCCAATCCGTAAGTCTATCTAGATATGAGCATTGGTAAATGGATCAGATGCCTGCAATTTTGTAATCTTAATATCTAATTTAAATAAATAATTTTTTTCTTTTGCTACATAAAAAAATATTATTATTATTATATTTGATACTAATAAATTTGAAACTAATGTCCAAAGGATTGTGGTGCAGTGGTTAATGGGTACACTCATATAGAGAAGACTCAAGTTCAAATCACCATGCCATGTTATGGCGGCCTACATCACGGAGGATAGTATTAAAGCATGTGGGAAATAAAGCCAGCCATCTTAATGCAGCCTACATGTGCCCCCAATAAACATAGGCTCAGAGATGTCCCAGATTTACCGATCAAAAAAAATTGAAAGTATTTTAAATAATATTAATACAAATTACTATCACAAAATCATCATCCATAGATATATAGTAGAGTTTGAATGGGGAGTGCATAACAACCTGTCTATCACTCTACCCAAACCACCTCTTCTCCAATATCTCAGATGCCCATTAAGTCACCATAACATTGAGCAATCTAAATGGAAAGATTGTATCACAGGCCATGGCAATTAATTGCTGGCATCATAATTTCAAAAGAACAAACCATAGTCAATGGCAACAATCCCAAACTGTATGGCCTGCCTGTTACAGCTAAAATTTGACCACCACCTTCTTTCAACATTGAGTCGGTCAAAATTCGTATGTTTCATATAATGCCCTGAGTTATTAAATTGTAAAGCTGCAATCCACCGTATTATTATTCAAACTATAAAGGTGGTTCGATCATGGGTCACAAGGTTGTCAAAATTCTACACATTGTGCATCGAGTCTTAAAGTGGATTCTCATGTAATTGTTAAAGTCTCAAGGTTGTAATTTTCTTTACATGATATTGCTTTGAAATTTTGATGGAAATGATATAATAAAACTAGCCAACCATCACTTTTAGTTCCACTTAGAATTGGCTCATTAGTCTAAGTAAAGTGGATCCATTACAAGTAGAAGTAATTTATTTTCCCCGCTACAATTTATAAATAATAGGTATGTACACAGGTTTAATATTGAATGACCAATGTTTAAGTTGGTTTAATTAATTTTACACTTAAGTCATGAGTTATTTGGTTGGGAAGATGTTAGTAAAAGTCACTTTCAAATAGATTGGGCGGTTACTGCAACCATCTGTGATGGAATTTGCAAGGTGTTTATACATTTTTAGTCATTTAGATGTTAAAGATGTTTCTATTTCATTAGTATTTCATTGATAAGTAATACAATATATTAAAATTTACAAGTTTATCTCTATCTCAATATTGATGAAATAGGAACATCTTTAAAATTATTAAGTAAACTAGAAATTGAATTCAAATTTCTAATATCTATATTGATTTAGCTTTTATTGCTTTGATTTTTAATTACTTATATTAATTTGTTTTGCTTTAATTTTCGTATAAATACAACTTATGAGTCTTCATAGTTTTAGTACTGACTGCCAATATGGAACTTTGAAAGGAAGTTTAAAGTTGGAAGTTGTAACTAATTTCAGGCACGCCTTTACAAAATGTGATTTCCTCGTTCACAACTAGAGGTGTTCATTGATTTCCTAATTAAAAAAATTGTGTGTAATAATATCTTTTGCTGTCTTCATTTGCTTCTTCGTTTTTAATTACCTCTAGCTTTATTTTAATACTTTATTGTCTAAAAGTTACAATGATCGAATATATGTCGTATTTTAATCGGTTGATCTTGTTTCAACTCTTTATAAGAGCTCTGTTGAATATGGGTTACTGAGTTTTAGAAGACCTTAGTCTCAAGTTTTCAAACATTAGTTTGAGAAATTATTGCACTCTTTTTTAAGCCAAGATTTATTTTCGACTTTGAGAAAATGTTGTGTGGGGTCCAAATTTTACTAGCATATAAAATAGGAGTCATTATATCTTTGCTTGGGTGCCAGATATGCCATAGTCAATCTTTTTGCCTTCCGTAAATTGTCAAAAATCAAAGCATAAATAGATAAAAGGTACATATTTCTTTGAGCTTAAAAATTTATTAACTCATATATGTACCTCTCCACTGTCTACAATCTTTATTGTGTTTGGGTTTACCACTTTGCCCTCCTAATTCTACTTTTAAAATGTCATCATTGTACATATAACTTTTCCAAATACATGTCTACGATCCAACAAGCTTGTTGTTATTGTGGTGACTAAAAACAGAGAACCATTAGTTTCTCAACCAACATCTGCTATGGACAGAAAACCTAGTCTTGTGTGCTTCAATTTGAAGTTCTCATCAGCAATTTTTGTTCCATAAGTGGACTCTCCACCTCTTTCATCTCCATGAGTGAAATTCCCACGTTCTAACATACACCTAGGTTTTATACTTATTATAACTTTTATAAAGGATTGAATTTCAATTGTTTCTCGCACCTTTTCACCCATACAAAGCGTTCAAGTATTCTCTACAGTTTTCAGCAAGGTTTTCCCAGATAGTCCCATAATAATTTGACCAATAGGTTTACCACCAAACTCCGCATTAAAGCAAACCTTGTGTGAGATTTCTTCAAGAATCTCTTGCTTATTCTAGATTAATGCAAAACAATATTATACATTTAGTACATAATTTTATATATCAATTCAAATTTTAATGTTTGTAAACCTTTTATTTCTAATGAATTACTTTGTATTAAAATTTCAAATTACTTTATATTAAAATTTCAATGTAAGTGACGGCCATACAATTTTCTAGACCATCACCTAATTGTTTTGCAACATGCAATGTTGATCGTCAAATTCAACACTACACCCAACTGATTACCATTTTGTAAAGAAAGTTGATACAATTACAAAAGAAAGACATAATCAAAGCGATGGGACTAATCTAGCTTTGCCAAATTCTTGCAATGGCTCCTTACTATTATTCCACCTCCTTGAATTTTGTAGATTTAATTGTTTTCGTACTCCCATAGTGTAGTTTAAGCTTCAAAATAAAATATTACCTACATTGCGGAAATGGAAACGGAACGGAAACGGAAACGAATACAAAACACGAAACGGCAATTTTCAAAAAACCTTGGATACGAAACGTTACCGGAAACGTCCGTACAATATATTATTAAAAAATATATATATATATATATATATATGCATAATACTCATTTTATAATTGTAAATTTGTAGACCATAAGAGATAATTGATAAAGCACTCAAAATATTTTGTATTCATTGAAATTTGAACTTCTAAAGAGTCATAACTCATCATTCAACATGGTTACAATTTCAATGATTCACATATACATGATAATAATCTAGATTCTAGAATATATCATCCAGATCTTCCTCATCATCTCCATGAACACAACTGGCAGCTCCACTCCCACTAGCTCCACTTTCCATCCCTTGTGCAATGGATCCCGATTCTTCTTCATCAATACCAAGCAGTGAAAGTTGGCTAAGAGTAGCCGCAGAAGCATCAAAGTCACTACTCTCAGGATCAATATCCCAAAGTTTGTTGGGACCTTTACGATAGCCTTCATTCTTGTGTGTGAGGATGCATGCAAATTGGAGTGTACATACACTAAATCCTCAACCTTCTTGGATCCTAACTTGTTCTGTTTGGCTGAGTGGATGAAGCTATATGTACTCCAATTCCGCTCTGCTGAAGAATTGCTAGCCACTTGTTACAAAAATGAAAAAAGAAGTTAGAAATTTTCAATTAGAAATAAAATCAATTTACTAAGAAGTAAGAACTTCGAACATACAAATTTGATTTTTAATTAATTAATAATAAACAAACTTCTGATTTCATTTTAATATTTTATACCTATGAGAGGACTTTAATGGCAACATGTCGTATGTACTTGGCATCATGGCCATGTACATACCACCACATGAATGGAGTCAACTTGTACTTGTCATCTGTTGCATCCATTTCACCCATGCTACCATTAGATGAAGAGACAAAGAGCGCCATTTCATAGCGGACCGTACTAGCTATATCTGGATCAGGAAAAAGCCTCTGGAATGCTGCCTTAGCTCCAATTGCAACTTCGTGGTCATCATATGGTTTTTGCCTACCAGGTAGCAAAATTATTTCATTGCTATAAAATTTGGGATTCAGGGCATAGGCTAGGAGATGTAATGGGGTGGTCATTTTATTCCACCTTCTCATGATCACGCTCCTAACTTCATTGTAGAAGGTTTCTGCAGGATCCTGCTCTTTTGTTGTATGATGTCTCTAATTTTTTCAAGCATAGAGTCAATGCCATCATAGATCTCCCCTATGCAAGCGTCATCTGTGTTTGTATATCTAATCATAGATAAAATAGGCTCAGTAAAACTAAGCAAGTATGCAACCTTTGCCCACCAACTATCATCAAGTATAATTGATTTTACTTTGATGGCTCTTTCTGTGTTTGCTTGCTTCCACACAGACCAAACATCATCAATCACCATAAGCCTTAAGGCTTGTTTTACCTTCACAAGTCGTCTTAAGACGAGTGTGTGAGAGGCAAATCTTGTTTCAACAACCTATTAAAATAAATTAAAACAAGTTAATAAAATATAAAATTAAATTTAAAAGAAATTCAATTGATAATTTCATATTTCATAGAAAGTTAGCAAATAAATATTAAAAATTAAAAACTAGGAAATTGTTTCGTTACCTTCAACAACTCCAACGTTGAGAACTTCCTAAAGATAGCCTGAGACATGATGATTTGTGACAAACATTTGAATCTCATTTGCCTCTGTATAAGTTTCTTCTATCCATGGAATTTTGCCAATCTTCTGCAACATCAAATTCAAGGAGTGTACTACACAAGGTGTCCAAAAAATGTGCTCATATCTCCCCTCAACAATCATCCTTGTTGCTCTACAATTTTTGGCATTGTCCGTGATGACTTGGACAACATTTTGAAAGTTCTCGACTCAATAGCCTCAATCAAAATATTAGCAATAAATTGAGCATCTTTCACTTCACCCTCACAATCAATGGCCCTTAAGAACATTGCCCCTTTAGGGCACACTACAACAATGTTGATTAGGGGTCTATTTCGGGCATCTTTCCATCCATCTAAAATGATAGATACCCCGAGTCTTTCCATGAATCCCTAATTGGCTGCAAAGAAGTATGTACATGGGCCATTTCTTTCGCCAACAATGATGTTCTCACCTTCTAATAACCAAGGCTTGTATACCCTTGTGGTGCATCATTAATTCCTCTCACTATTTGTTGCCAATAAGGTGACCACAACACATTGAAGGGCAGCCCACATGCATAAATGCATCAAGCAACCAACTCATCAACGAACATCCTTTTTCTCATTTGCAAATGCTTGCTCTAATGGGCCTTTGGTACTTCTCTTTCGTGACAAGCACTCTCCCTCTGATGGAGTTTCAACTGCAACTTGGATAAATGGATGGTTTGATGGGGTGGGTGGTTTTACAGAACCCCTATTTTGCAAAGGAGCGGTTTTAAATCTAGCTCTTGAAGCTGCCAAATCAGCCTCCTCTTGCTCTTTCATATATGCCAATATATGTTTCCCTTCAACCTTGGCACATTTTCTAATCCCTGTTCCCCCTTTCCCCATTAAATGAGCTTTGAGGCGGGTGTAAGAGGATTTGAATTGTATATTGCAATGATTGCATACCCAAACTCGAGAGCCACCGCCAACAAGGTTCTCCACAATTTGCACATGTCTCCAAAGAGGAGCTCTAGGATCCACACCCCCACTTTGACTTGCTTCCCCTTCCCCATGCCCTCCCACAGAAGCTGAACTGGATGCCATTTATGTTTTTATATCTCAAGAGTCAAAGAATCAAACCTACATTGAATTTTTTAAAACATAAACTTAGATAACAATAAATTAATATTATTAAATAGAAGTTAGAACTACACCCTACATATCCTATTCTGCTTTTGATCACCAAGTTCACCGTATAGGCGCGAGGTGAGAGCATACACAGAGTTCGGATTTTTTTTAATTTAATAAACACAAAAAAAACTCTTAAAATAACAAAAAAAACTCATCCTATTCTGCTTTTGATCACCAAGTTCACCGTATAGGCGCGAGGAGAGAGCATACACAGAGTTGATTTTTAATTTAATAAATACAAAAAGAACTCTTAAAATAGCTTTAAAAAAAAAACCTACGCATCTTATTCTGCTTTTGATCACCAAGGTCACCATATAGGTGCAAGGTGAGAGCATACACAAAGTTTGGATGATATTTATAATTTTAAAAAACAAAATATGATTTTTATTTAAAAACCGCAAAGGTTAAAATGTTACAAAAAAAATTAGCATAGAGTTTAAAAATTACTAAATTAAAACTACATATTGATATTGTGATCAATGATCATGAATGATGTGTGCATTATGCACACATCATTCGTGATCATTGATCACATTAACATTTTCTTTATAAAAAAACTTGAAAAATACCTGGTTTTTCCTTCTTGAAGCTTCCAAATCTGCTTTGAAATTCCTCCTTGATGCTCTTTGCCCTTAGCACCACCTCCTAAACTCTTCCTTCAAGCTGCTCCTTGATGTCTCTTTGCTCTTCACAATGCTAAATGTTAGTTTAGTGAAAACTGAATTTAGCAAGAGAGAAAATGAGAGTGTGATTTAGAATGGACCCAAGAGGTCATTATATAGCTTTTAGGAAGTGTCTTTAGCAAGTCTAGGTAGGTAGATTAGGGTTAGGTGTATTAAATGCTTTTATTTTTTATTTTTTAAAAGTTTTGATGCTTAAAACTTTGAAAAACCGGTGGAAACGTGCCAGACGTTTCCGGAAGCGTCAGCGCGTTTAGTTCACGTTTCACGTTTAAAACGTTTATGCATGGATACAGGACCCTCGGGAACATTTCGGTGCTTCTAAGAAAATTACCTAGAAGATTGTATTAAATTCATATATTTTTATCCAGGAGGCATATTCTAACAAAAACTCGTCAATCTACATAAAACTATTTTCTATACCTTGTGGCAAAAGGATTTTGCAATAGCCCTTACATTTGGTAAGATATAATTGTTTTTCAAAAGAAAAAAATTGCATTAAAAGTCATCTATCTAAACCCTTTAGTCAAAAAAATTTGTATGTGGCGTATTTTATATTGTACTGGACACCCTTACCAGTTTTTCATTGGGTGGGGAATATATTCCCATGGATAAGACAAACATGGAAAAACACTGCCAAAACTGTTGAAGCACTTCATGCAACAACTTGTGGTTCACATAACCATCAGAATCAATTTGCCTGATTGAGCCTCGTTCTAGAGGAGGATGGAGGATCACAGGAGGATAGAGGAAAAACACCAATCTTGAGTTTGCCTCTAACTCAAAGATTTGTTTATTTCTTAAGTGGCAATCTAGTACGAAAAAAAACTACAAAGTCGAAGATGCTGATCACTAGTGATAGTGACAGTGAAAAGTGTACTTTAGCTGCACATGAGATGATCAGTGAGGTCAGCTCCCACTGAGAAAGAGTAGTAAGGACCCAGTCTCACAACTGTTCTTTGTGTAAATATTGGTAAGGCCCAAGCTAACCAGAGTACCAATTGAGGTGAGGCCCAGTCTAGCGTAAGGATAAGCGCAGTAAGGACCACTCCCACTACTGATATATTTTTGTCAGATATTTGGATGTCTTTATTCATGCAGAATTGTTTTTTTAACAATTGTGTGTGTCCTTATTCACACAAGTGTATATACATGAACTATTGCATGTGTCCTAGTTCAAACTAATTTTAATGTTTCTCAATAAGTGTTGGGTTTGTTCTCGGTTATTGGTTTTTAGCAGGTGTAGTGAAGCTATTCCCGCTGTTGTTTGGTATGTTGAACTGCAAGTGTGTTCCAGTTCATGTACGAAGTTGATTATCTCCACAATCTCTAAACCATTGGGAGGGGAGGCAGTGGGGTGGGTGGAAGTCAGAGTTCATTATCACATATAGTTAGTGGGGTTGTTAAGTTATATTTGTTATGGTTATGTGACTGTTAACACAATCATGTAGATAGGATTTAGTTGATAAATAGATGGTAAGTGGTTGTAGGTAGAATCCACAAAGGTCTATGTTTGGACTGTTTATTAGAACCAACTATAGTCAAAGGATTGTGTAAATATTTCTATTACAATTGAATGAAATCTCCTGACATGAGCATACTTTGACAAAAGTAAGAATAGTTTTTTTGGGGTAAACAGCCATTTGTGGGACTATGTTGTGACTGAATAATGCTTCTAGAAAATCCATGTGCATGCCAATTCTTTATTCCTGACCTGGAAAGCTAAGAATATTCAGGAATTTGGCATATGTAGGCTAAGAACATTCGAGCTTTAACCATAATGGCTTAAGTGAATGAAATAATATGGACAGTGAATTACCTTGTGACTACAGCTTTATCGGTAAATTCAGGACCTCGATTTCGATAAGAACTTCTCTGCACACCCAATGGCTGCAAAACAAGTACTCTTTTTACGCTCAACCAACAGTTCTCTTAAATGTTCAACAAACACAGTTAAAATTTGCTCTAAATATAGTACCAAGTTTTCACACACCAATTATCACAGATATATCATTATTAAAACAAGAATATCATCTTATGAACATCAGGAATAAGTATTCCTTGGTGAGAATTCATTCAAGGAATTGAGCAGCTGACATGATTCCGTTTGGGCATGATTAATAAGCGTATGAGCCGTTCCAAACCGTTGCAAATAAAATACCTACAAACACAAGTAAAACAATCAAAACTTAGCTTCTGGACCAATTAAATACGATGGGGAATAAAAGAACAAAAAACCTATATATTACAAATGAACATTCAAAAGCAATTTTCTTGGTAAAACATGAATTTTATCAATACTGTGTGACATTCCAAAACAATCACAGACCAAGCTAAAAACCCAATAACACATTAAAACTATCATGGCAACAAATTGCATTTGACAGCTTCATAACGTTTTAAATGATAAGTTGATAGCCAAGATGCAGAGCGATACAGGGCCCACAATGGTGAGCAACTGCAATCTCATGCAAGAGACCTTACTTTCTAGAAGTGTAGTTGCAAAATCAACTTTAAGTGTGAAGGATTCATAAATTTAGGTAGTATCTTCCAAATGCTATGGATATGGAGAGAATTTAAGAGCTAAATGTTTATTTATCTGGCATAAAAGCTTCAAATAAAAAAATAACCACAACTAAGATTGAACAGTAAAAACAAATTACAGACTCTCCATAGGCAATCATGTATATTTCAGATTTCTTCTTCGGTACTTGATCAGATTCTTTTAGGAAAATTAAATAACCCCTGCCAAAGTCCAGAATTTGTTAGCAATTTCCTATGTATTTGAAGGTTTAGTTTTTCTGCACAATGGCTTTAACGGTGTTTTGATTGCAGTATGATTTTTTTCTGTTTTGGCAACTTCTTCACCTTTTTGTGCAGGTGTTTTTAAGCAACTTCTTCAAAATCTTCGAAAAACAAACCCCGTGCTTTCAATTTCAGAATTTGCTCCACGCCTTAAAGGAATAGGTATCGAATCAGTTGCGAACGAGCTTCTAGAACATTAGAAGCATCATATGTACACCAGAAACAATTGAATTGGTTGGTTTGTCCCTGGTTGTGGAAAGTTTTGAAAAGTGAAAAAATTACCTCAAGCATTTTTGTGAATCAAATCATTCCAGATGATAACTCTTGAATAAAAACAGCTCCCCTCAGTCGTCATCCTAAAAACATGGAAAAAAGAATCAAAATTTTGTAAAAATCATCTTTTGTGTCACTTGATCGTGAGAGGTTGCTGTTAAGGGTCCACAGTGTTATATCCAGGTTGTAGAGGGAAAGTGTAAAAGAAAAATTGCCATACAATTCTACATTAGAATTTCCGCAAGAAGAATTTTGAAATAATTATTCTGAATAAGTCTGCATTGTTATTTTTATACTGACATTTCAAGTGGGCTAGCTCACTCATCTTAACGGAAACTACTTTTTGGTGAGAGCTACAGACCAATGTAAGGTAGTAAATATGTACTGTTCAAACAATTAATAAGTTTCTATGGACCAGCAGACTTGAACCTAGGATCTCTCAATTACAGCTGGTGTGTTCTACCACTAAGTAACTTGTCCCTTTACGGTCTGAAGTGTGGATTGTTCTTCCAAAACGATTCCTAAACTCGTCTGATACCATGTGAGTTTTCCATGGACTGGCTAGGACTCAAACCTAACCCCTCCCATTTGCTGCTGGAATACTCTACCACTGAGATACTCATCCCTTTACAGTCCTGACTCATAAGTATGCATTGTTCTCCCAACCGTTAAAATACTATCATAATCAGCTAAGAAGAAAGCAGGTTAGGAGAACAAAGCAGATAAAAAGGGGAAGAAGAAAATAACATTTTAAATTTTAACTATACAGTTCGAAAGGGGGTTAGAAGGAATTTGAACAAGTTATTCAAACAGAATAACAAAGGGGACAAAGATTACAAGTTGTGCGGACTGCAAAGGGATGAGTATCTCAGTCAGGACAAAGATTACAAGTGTTAAGTTTGTTCATACCCATCTCAAGCCCATGTAGCAGCTCAGCTCACTGTTATATTTCCTATGCAAAAATGGTGAGTTGACTCAAAACTCAAGGAGAATTCATTTTTAAGGTTTCTAAATGCCTCCATTGGATTTGTTGGCCCATTTCCAGTCAAATTCATAAATTGTACACCCCAAAAAGGTTAAAATTTGGTCTCGGACAAAAAAGTGCATCCCACGTTCTAATTCTCCGTTGAGTTGCTGATGTCAGCAACTTAAGTGAACTTGGCGCACTTTTGGAGCTTGGCGGCCTTTTGGAGGTGCAAAACAAAGTTTGTCAAGTGTCTTTTGAAACCCCTCAAACATAAGTGTGCCCTCCTCCTATTGGTTGATGTGAAAAGACAAAAAGTAACATGAAAATAAAAACTATGCTTGTTTAGTGTGTTGTTGACTTCCCCATGCTAGCCTAGCCGCATTTTTGAAGGCCCATTAACATTGGCGCACTTTGGTATGTCCATTGCACCCCAAAAATGCACCCAGCCCTGATTGGAGCGCCCTTTGGTGAGGAGGAAAGCAAAGTTGGCGCATTTTCCTCTTCGCACAAACAAAACTCAAACCCCTCCTCCACTTAAGTCATTTTTTAAAATTTTGTTTACCCTCCAAAACTCCCCAACATAAAATTAGATAAAGTGCATGTTAGAAACTCCATGAAAGCTTCATTTTTTCCTCCATGGAAGCCATTAAAACCAACTCCATGCCCTAGCTTCCAAAACGCTCTTTTGCTCATTGTCGGTGATCCCATGGTCGAAAAATATTGAAACTTTGCCAAAGTGCTCCATTTGAAAACACCTTTCAAATGATCTATACCTCATGGGATATCATATCCTAGTTTATTTTTTGTGAGGGAAAGAATTTTCTAGCCAACAAACTCCATTTGTGCCCGAACAACTGAAAATTGTTTTGCACTTTCCCAGTGACTCAAAAGCCAAATTGCCTAAAATTTGGAGCAAATGTTCCTCTTAAAATAATCTTTCATTTGAGTTATCTCTTGCATGATGAGGTGGAGTATTTTTGGAGATATGGAGGACTGAGTTTTTCACAGTATTTTTCCCTCTTCGAATGTTTTTTATTTTTCCTAGTGACTCGACAGCCAAATTGCTTAAAATTTGGAGCAGGGGTTCCTCTTAAAATCGCCTTTCATTTGACCCATTTCTTGCACGACGAGGTGGAATATTTTTGTAGACATGGAGGACTGAGTTTTTTCACAGTATTTTGCCCACTTCATCGGATTTCTCATTTTTCTGTTGATCCAGATGAGAAAATTGTCTCAAAATCAAAGCATCACATCTCTTGATAACCTTTCAAACGAATCCATTCACAAATGATTTGGATGAATCCTTCATCCGTGATGACCGCATCCATGTCGCAACAAAGCATCATTGAAGACCATTGAAGACACCTAGATAAGAAGGAAAACTCATTTGTTAACCTGAGTCAGAGTGCACAAGGATTGTTGAACATGAAACATCTAGTTGAATCAATTGAAGGCTTCTATGATGAAAACCATGGTTCTGGTCATAGTTTGCCTATTCGGCAAGTACTCGCCAAAATTTTGCCTGGGTGAATATTCGCCATAAAACTCGCCATTCGTCACAGGCGAATATTTGTGAGTATTTGCTGAGAATATTCAGCGAATATTCGCCAAGTTTGACCCTAAAATTCATCCATTCGCAGGTTTAACACGGAAAATGGGAAAAACATAGGTTTAACGCTGAAAAAATGTAGTTTTTGTCTTATAAAGGCATCATGTTGATATTTCTCTAGAACGGGGAAGAGGAAAATGTAAATTATTGTAAATTGTAACTTGCATAGATATGCAATTATGATCACAATTTTGAGTGGCAATCATCATAAATTCATAACACTTATCAGTTGGCTATTGTATTCGCATGATGATACGATTTTGTGTTGTACTTGTATTCAAATCTACTAGAAAACACTTCCCAACATTTTACAGACTCATTTGATATATTTTGTAGCTATATTTTGCACAAATTTTATGTTTTTAAAATAAAATAGCGTATTTTTTAAGTTGCCAAATATTCCCGAATATTCGTTGAGTCTTGCCAAGTCAATTTTTTTGGGGTTTTCGAATACGAGTATACGAACTACGGTTTTGGTCAATTCTCGATCTCCTCACTAAACTTCTTTCAAGAGGCGAGACAGGAAGTACTCATATTTGTCAAAAAGACATTGTCCTTTCAGTCAATTCTTGATTCCATCTCACGAAGAGGAAGTGTTTCCATTCCGAGGATTGCTATGTTGTCATTAACAATTCTCAGAAATCTCGATCTTTGTCAAATCCAAGAGAGCTCATGGTTACCGAGTTTGGGGCATGTGTGGTGTGAGTGCATGCTTCATGATGATTACAAGATGAGTGTTTTCTCATGTGGGAGACAAGAGATAAGAGATCATGTTCGTGACAAAGAGTTGATTTGCCCAACCTACCATTGCTCACAGAGATGAAGAGTTGAAAGAGATCTTTCAAGGCACAACCAAAGATGATCAGTCTAGATAAGGTGTGGAGCATCATTTCTAAGTCCAATAAAATACATTCTCTAATATGAGAAACAGTCAAGAAGATCCTATTCAGTTGCAGCATTCATCTCCACAACGAGGGAGGAGCAGAATTTCATCTCGGATCATCTTCCCGATCACACCTCTCTCTTTTTCTATCTAACATTCTATTTCTCCATTGAGGAACAACTTTTGTAAAAGTGACTTAAGTCACTTAAAGTTTCTATTTCTTTGTTGAGATTGCACTTTAAGTTGAAAAGTCACATGAGAATGCGAAGAGTCACTTGCTTTGGATATAAATTGTAATGCTCTCTCCATTCCAAAGGATCAGTTTTTGCCCTCTCTAGCAAGCTATATTCTTCTATTTCCTACCTAGCAATTTTCCTCCATTCTCATCTTGTCACTCAGTCGAGCACATGTTGGCATTTGTAAGAAGTTGAAGGACTTTGTGCCTTCTTTGTGGAATGAATATATCTTGATGAGGCTTTGTATTTATCTTATATTATCTGTTTCACTATCTTGCCATGATGTTGTGTTGTGCTTGCCTATTTCCTCCAATTGAAACTGGAATCACCTCTAAGTTGTAGTTAATGAAATTTGAGTTCAACTCATTAATACAATTCCCTATCTCATTTTCTCCCCACTTTCCTATATTTTCTCTCTCTCTTAGATATTGTTGCAGTTATGACAAGGGCATTTCCACACATTCTCCGGTCTATGACCACCCCAAGAGATAGTTTAGTGTACAGTTTTCTAGATTTCAATAAATGGGAGCCACCCCATCTTGAAGCGGAGGGACTTAGTCCGCGAGCGTTGAAAATCCCCATTTTGTCCTTGACAAAATATTTCGCCAACAACATATTTCTTCCCCATTCCACAAAAGGTTGAGCATCTTCTTCCAAAATTAGTCAGATTTTGAAAATGATATGGTCCCCTATGAGTTGTCTATGATTTTCGGTACCATTTACAACAACGACTAATTTGGGACCCCGTGGGAGTAGGGACTTTGTCACTTTCTTCACTAAGGCGACTAGGCTGCCAAGCAGAGGACACATGCATAACTTGAGGCCTGTAAATTGGGACAGCCCAGTCAGAGCCACAAATGGTGGCATCCATTGAGCTTTTTCTTGCATAGCTTTGCTTTTAGGTTGTGGGTAGCCTCCTCTTAGCCCCATCAAAATCTCAGCAAGTTTTATTTTAGTTGGTTCCAACAAGAGGAGTTTCTCTATGGTTTGTATCCGCTGCTAGTGCTGCAGACAATTATTAACCAGGTGTACGACAAATTTATCAAGGACATCAATCAGGTCTTGCTGCTGCTGCACACAGTGGACAGCTAAAGTTCAGTATACCCTTTTCTTCAATGCTCTGAAAACATTTACTGAAGGGTTTTGTTGTTAGGGTGTTGATAGCAACAATAACTCGAGAATTGTCCTTGCGATTCTCACGACCTTTAGACGAACTATCACTACCCCCATGAAACCTGGAGGCTTGGCTTTGGAACTGTTCAAGAGGGAAGGCAACAAACCATTTAACCTGGTTCATTCGATGGCTTCACTTGGTAAAGATCTAATGCAGGGGAGAGGATCTGCATGTCACGACCCAGTTCCAGCTTTTCCCGGAAAACATTATTATTTAAATAAAGTGACTTATTTAGGGGTTGAATAAATTTAATACAATAATGTATTGATTTGATTCATGCTTGTATGTACAGATAGATGTTGTTAGTTTACTTGATAGCAGTTGGCATTTATTTATGCAGTTAACACTTTGGTAATTATGTTGTCACATGGAAATCATCTAATGTTCTGTAGAGGCATGCAATAGCTTACTTCTTTTGATGTTGCTTCGCTATGATTTCCATGATACGGACTAACTTTTGCCTATTGGCTTGAGCTGGATGCAAGACAAGGCTTCCCCATCCCAGATGTTATACCCAGAGGGAGGGCATCATAGGGTAGAAAGAGGCAAATCAAAGCAGACATTTCCATTACAGGACTGTTTTGGATAACCGCTATGCACGCACGCACACAACTTGGTTGGCCTACCTGGGTGTAATTGAGTGTGTGATGACATTTGTAGTGTTTAATTCTTTTGAACTTGGTATGCTTTTGTTATACTTGTTGGGTATGGTAGTTTTGATTGACATCGCATTTGGGCTTTTATGGCATCTTACGAGTCGTTTTGCACCTCGACGTGCAAGTAGTAATATTCACTAATTAAGACATTCCAGGTGACAACAGCCACTCAGAATATCCCCAATAGTGCACACCCCTCCTTGTAGCACTTTTCGAGATGACTCAAGCACTAACTCACATTTTACTACTAAACCACCTTGATCCTTGACACTAATCTATTAGTTGTGACACTTGACTTGTGACTATAGACACTTGACAGTACCATTACTAGAAAAACACTAGATTAATTAGAGGATCTAAATCATTATAGACTTCACATCCCAGCATGATTATTCTACTCCACTTGAGTGAAGCAGTGCCTTAAAACTTTTAAGGAGTTGACTCTACTCCCTTAAATTGAAACGAATTTCCACTCATTTAATGTTGATGGGAGAATCGCTATCTCTAGGGTTGATTGATAGTTTTGTTGCATGCAAGCATTTGTTAGATAATGTATAGGGTTCTTGTGGCAACTCCCATTTGAGTTGGTGCTTTGGATATGGGATGGAGTGGTAGGTTTTCTTTTTGCACCCTCCACTGAACTTACAGTTAGCAAGATCACGTTTGCTAAAGAAAGCCCGAATAACATTACTTATGGAATAGACTACACAAAATGGGCCTGCAGATCTGGAGGCCCCTGAAACTGTTCTATCTTAAAAGGGAAAGCCTGGATAAGAGTAGGGGAGGGGCTTGTGAGCATTGTTATCATTGTTGGAATAAAAAGGGCATTGAGGGTTTTTTTTTTGGGAGGTTTGATATATGTTCAATAGAGATCGTATTGAAGGGAAGAGGGAGCATGTCTGGTAACTGAAACATTGATTAGAGGATCTGTCCTTCATAGGACTGAGACTATAGTGGAGCTTCTTACTCTTTGAGTCTTTTCCTAGGAAGATTTGTACAAACAAGGTGAACACGGATTTAGAGAAGTGGAGGAGCACGTGGTGGAGAAAGAGAAACCCAACAGCATACAGCTTTGAGCTTGGACTTCCACTCCAAGTGCTCAGTTGCCTTTACCTCCTCCTTAGGCCACTACACTCTAAACAGGCATGTTTGTTCTTCTTCTAACTCTCTCTCTCTCTATCTAATTGATTGTGAAAGAGAAATGCTATGGTTGGGCTACTTCTCTTGACTGGAGTAGATGTTATATGCAAGATATTTAGATGTATATAATTTCAAGAGATGGCTTTCAAGGGACTGAATACCCCTAACCTAGTGCAGAATGTTAATAGATAATGTCCCACATTCTTGTTTGGCTGTAACTCCTTGTCAAACCTCATTCTCGACCATAGTTTGGATAAGACATTTAGATGAAAATAGTTTCAAGAGATGGCTTTCAAGGTACCGTGAACACCTAATCTAGTGCAGAATGTTAATAGATAATGTCCCACATTCTTGTTTGGCTGTAACTCCTTGTTAAACCTCATTCTCAAGTTATAGCTTGGATATAACTGTGAATCCCTCGCAAACCACTATTGACTGCAGCTTGGTTTGGACTTCATTCACTTGGCAATCATTCTTGACTGTAGCTTGATTTTGATTTTACTTGGCAATCATTCTCTGTGCATTGTAGCAAGGTGTTAGTCATATAATTGCACCGTTTAGATGAGTTCAACTTACATGGTGAACCTTAGGGTATATGTAATTGTTGTTCGTTGAACAACCATGCTCAGGGACTGTAGCTGATGGTAGCCACGGCATTGAGATTTATTTTGCAGTCACTTTCCAGATTGTAGCTCATTGCAGAAATGTTAATAAGACCCTTTGTCAATCATTGTAATTCTGAATGTAACTTGATTAGAAAATTGATTCATGTAATGATTTTAGTTGCATGTATCACTTAACCGTCCGCTATACTTGACTCATGACTGTACTGTATGCCTTTGGCTGTATCTCTTGATTGATGATTGTGTGGCCCATCTTCAGACTATAACTTGTGATTATAAGTTTGTCTCAGTAGCAGTTATTCCTCGAATTGACTGGGTCATATGCTAGAGGTGTGAGCTTTTGAATCTTGATGACAGTCATCGGGAGGGACTGTAGCACTTGTCGTTGACATGTTTTGAGCCTCGTTTAGCAGTCCCTGTACAAGACTGCACCATTTTCCTTCGGCTGTACTTTGTGATAATAATGTGAAATCTATCTTCTAGATTGTACCTTATTATGGACTTGTCAGATCTATCTTCTAGACTGTAACTTGGATTGTGATAGATGTGTAACTCGTTGACTTTTATCACAGTCATCCTTTAAATGGAATGTATCTTGGGCTAGAAGTGGGTGATCCATTCTTGTGTGCTATATATTGACCTCCAATCTGGATTATAGTTTGTTTCTAGATGATTAGATGTCTTGTGAGTGAGCTTGGACTTGACCCTGGCATGACTGAGTTATAAAACAGAAGCATATCATAATCTTTTGTTGATTGTATCATCTGACAGTCATCTTGACTATAATTATGTATGTTTTTGGGAGTGTACTTGACCTTACTTGATATTTGGTCCGGATTATAATACTGTTGTTTGCTCTATGTTGTACCTTCTGGATGAGACACATTTGTGTGCATGCACTGGCCAGCAAGATTGTGCTTGCATACCCACATGTGCCAGACCCCTACACTTCAGTTAAGATGTGCTCTTAGCTTGATGATATACCCTCATTTTGACTGTACTTTATGTGAATTTTGTATTCAAACTCAGAATTGGCAAGAGGAAGAATGCATGTGATTGATGTAATGTTGTTTGAGTTTAGTAGAGAAATATATAAATACTACTCTTATTTTGCATATGTCATTTTGTGAGTTATATGATCTTGTGTGGAGCAGGCGAAGAGCATGTAGCTGAGGACAATGAGAACTTCAACTCCACTGATTTCATCCACATTCCCTTCTTATGCACTTGTTTTTTTGCTTGTCTTGTGGTATCTTTTTGTGTGGAGTATGGTGGTGAGATGGTTGTCCGTGGATTGTTTGACCCAATTTCATGTGTTGTGCAAATTGAAACCATTGCACCCCAATGTGTGGGTCGGTAAAATGCTTTGGCCATAGTAATGATATTGTTGAATCCATTTGTCCGTCCATTGTACCTCATTGAGTCACATGCTTGTTGGATAGAGACAGAGTCAGTAGATTGTGGGTATACTGTATACCTTGTTCTACTTAACTGACTGTATGTTGTAGTGGTTGTACGGATGTTGCAAATGGTTCTCTCATTAGTTTGTTAGGTAGTATATTCCTTTATCTGCAACCATTGTTGAAGGGTAGGGCCACCCCTAGTTAGAGAGGTGTACAGGGAACTCTATGATTTGTGGTTAGAGTTAAAACGCTTAGATGATGCTCTCCCTCTCAGCTGCATAATTGTTGTACCAGAACTACCTACTCGGAGTTGACATTGATATTGTACTTTCGTTGATTACACTTTGTATATCATGCGCAGTCCTTATTGTATTCTTTATAAACACATGTTGGTGTATACACTACCCAGCGGAGCAGGCAGTTGTTCCCAAAACTGAATCATTGATGGAATGTGGAACTATTTCTATGATGGTACCTTCACATACTCTTTAAAAGTATATTTATTATGAATGTTGTGCTTACTCTCAGCTGTAGTATGTTGGCATGCACAAGTAATAAATGCTGATATACCTTCTTTTGGGTTATGTAAATGCTTTGATTGATGTTGAATGCAATTGTAAAGTCAATGAAATTGTACCTAGTCTTCATGTTGTAAATGTTTGGTCTAGTTGCTGATTGTAAACGAAGTTTGAAGGAATTATAGTTAGTAGGTTTTCGTTTGTTCTGTTTTACTATTAATTCTCTAGTCACTTAGGTTCATAGAACCCGCAAAGGTCATAGGAGGAATGACCTTTGTATTTTCTGGCATCCTAGACCTGTTACATGTCAAGATAGAATTTTGCACGCTTTCCAATGGATGTCTATCGGGGTTCTTACACTACATCAAGGGTTGTAACTTCCAGTAGGCATGTGATTACAGTTTGCAAAGGGAGTTATAATTGGGCATTGATGTTGTGAAAAGCTGCTAATAAATATGCCTCTGCATGGGGCTAGGGTCTGGGAGGCACTGACAAGAGTTGTGCCCTAACATCAGCCATTGGGAAGCGAGCAAAATAATAGCAGGTTGTGGGGCAAGGGCTCTAACATTATGCATACCTGGGGATAAGACCTAGAGACGTTGCATATTTGGCCACCTAAGGCACAATAAGAGTGTCATCATCTATCAGAATAGGCTGTTGCTCCGTATCAAAGAACCTACAGCATTTTCAAGTGAGGCATTGGGATTATAGGGTTGGATCTTAGAGATTTTTTTGGATTACTTCTTCTATTTATCGACTTGCGAGGGCTTCTTTTCAGCATGCATGCACTTACATTTGAAGTATCCACAACTACTCCTTTGGGAATTTCTTGAATCCAAGGACTCCAATGGGGCATCATTTTATATGCAACTGCTGTAGGTACTTTGAGTATGTGAGGAGAATTTACTGGATAGACGTAGTTGTTGGTATCGAGCGCAAATCCAGGAAACAGAATTTCAATGGATCTTTGCCCCGTCAAAACACATTTATGGGTTTGAAGGATTAATGACCAAGACAGCAACTCAAGGCGAGGATGTATGCTTAGCAGTGTCACCTCTAAGGGCTGCCCTTTACCCAAACCCGCATATCACTTTACAATGACTAGCCAAACATATAACTCATCAAATCCACATGCAATCCTAGCCCAAGCAGCATTTAAATTCCATCATACAAGTGACAACCTCCATTCAAATTTGCAATAATACTTGACCTTGAATCCACAAGGAAACAATGAAATAATTAATTTTGGTGGGCCATTAAATGCTCTTTCACTCTAGGATCGTCATAGCTTTATTATATGTAATCATGCCTGAAACACTCACAACATGTGACAATCTGCTAAGGAAATTGTCTCGAGGAGCATAATTACACACAAGAGGTAGTTGTCTATCAATGGGAAAATGTAACAAACGTATATCATAATAATTTGTGGTATGATAAGAATAGGCATTGAAGTGCGTGGGGAGCTGATTCGAAACATTAATCTAAGGCTGAAGGATAATGTGAATCAAGTGAGAGGGGATATGGCCTACATTAATGGGTACCTATACTCACAAGAGCCAGTACCAATACGATATGTTTTGGGTACCGATAGCGGCTTGGTTCTAGTGAATATGACCAAGGGATCGCTCAACAAGATGGGGTACAACCAAGTTCATCCCAAGGAGGGCCCATCCTAATATGGTATGTTTCAAGTACTAGTACCAATTCAGTTCCTCTATGGGTACGGCCAATGTACCGCTCAATAGGACCAGGTACGGCCAGGTTTGTCCTAGACAAACCCAGACTAGTAAAGCGGCACCCTAGGCGTACCCAGCAGATACCTACAGTTAAAAACACTTTTATGCTTAAAAAAGTCAAACATGGACTTTAAAACACAAGAAACCCTACAAAAATCCTTTATCCACTCATTTAAGCACAAAAAGTTGGCAGCAAAAAAGGCAAATATTTAGTCTATGTGCATACCAGCCTGCACCTTCTAAAACACAAGCAGGATGAGTACAAGCAAGGGGCAGCAAGGTGTCGGGATATAGACTCAAAGACTCCCGACTTGAGACTTCCATTGGTCACCTTTCATTGCTCAACCCAGATCTAGAGGGTACTTCGCACAACCTGCATGGTGGAGCTAGCAAGAGTGGCACTGCTACTACTTGTGGTTCTAATGAACCACATGATGGTGTCGATGCTCTGGATGAAGACACTGAAGAGCAATTTGATTATAAATATAATAAATGTCTTGATTTATCTTGATTTTAACATTTGCACGGTATACTTGCTCAAAGTTCAACAACTAAAATGAATGACATTTGGCATTGAATTATCATTATGTTTTGTGGTTATTTAATTTGTTTGGCTATATTTTTAAATATGTTTAATATTTTGTATATTTTTTGTACGGCCATTCTCAAAGCCATACCCGGGTCCAAAAAAATCGTCGCACCAACATACTTGATCCCCGTGCCCATACTAGTACCAGGATCGGCTAATTAGGATATGACTTTCTTTGGCCGTAGAATGTTCCATGGTTCTCGATACATGTATGGAATGACAACTTTGCAGCCATTGATTCCGTGTATGTCTGAATATAGTGGCATGGTAGGTAGGATATGAAACATATATTAGAAGGGTTGTGAGAGCCGTTGAGAAAAGGATATATACCTTGTGCCTAGGAAAGAATAGTTGAAGTGAGAGCATAATTATCTACGTCGGTGGGGTGGGTAGAATCAACTGAAAAAATAACAAGATAACATGGTTGTGGTGGGGGATATACCATGTATAAGGAAACATAAGGGATTACAAGTGGGGTGAGTGTGGAGAATAAAAACAATTGATAGTTATTTCATGTGTGAAATGTTATATGAAGGTGATTGTGGTGTAAATAGTATGGATAACGTGAAAGGTATGTGGACCTAGAAAAGATATATTGGCTCTGTGAGCACACCCTTGTGACCACAAGTCGTGACTTTTAATTTTAATTTTTTATAACCGTTCTCGACTACTATCATTGTGGGGTCGCATGGTTGGTTCCTCCAAGACAACCATTACTCAAATCTACCAAGTAAGGTGTGTTTCACACTTGAAAATGGTCAATACATTGAGTGGGTCCTAGTCAACCATGGCCTTGGCCAAAAGATTCACAACACTATTATGATTCTTGGTTACATGTTGAAACACCTATCTCCCTTGTTCTGCAACTCCAATACTTTGTTCTCTAATGTTTTCTCCATCCTCTCTACATTTTAACTAAAGTCTCATTTTATACGGTGCTTTACATTCCCCTCGAGGCTCTCAATTAACCAAGGCATGCTCAAACTTCAACACAAAAGACTTTGATTAACCAAGGTTAGCATCCCAACAGTTCCACCTTCCAATATGGGTGGTTTGTTTCACTTTTGCCTCATCATGACAATATTGCCTATGACGGAACATATCTTAACAATATTGGCGATGGACGAACATGTTCTTGTTTGAGTTTGTTTTCTAAGATGAATATGTCCATAGTCGAACATGTCTTTGTTGTTTATTCTGACAAAACCGATTATGCAAGAAGCTTAAGCAAGCTTCCTGGTATATACCAAATCCCAGTCACATGTACATGACTGCCTTAACTAATCACAAGCCTAAAGAGAATAAATTACATGGATTGGAATGTTCTGAGGGTTATGCAAACCTCTTTACACCGGAGATACAACACACATGATAGTTAATTTACATTGCAACTGATCCAATTCGGGTTCGGGGTTTTAAGAAAGGAACAAAAAGAGAAACAAAAATAGCATTTAAACACTATTGACTCTAAAAACTAGACTATCAAAAATGAAAGGATGGAATTTTTCTTTCTTTCTTTATACTGAATATGTTTATCAGATGGATCTAAACTATTTAAACAGCAAGATAGAGAACACAAAAATAATTGAAACCACGCAATGTAACTTCACTATTATCAACATTAACAATTAAAATAGTACATAAGGTGACACAAAAAGTTCCAAAGAAGGTATGGGTGCCAAATCAAGACTAATCCAAGAGCAGTATGCATGCTGTACCTGACCGCAGAAGTCATCCACAAACTATCAACATACAACCATTCCAGGAGCTCCAATTTAGAATAAGACATAAGATGACATAAGACTTCCCAAAGAAGGTATGAGTGAGGCATGAGTGCCAATTCAAAACCAATCCAAGATCAGTTTGTGTGCTGCACCTGGTCATGAGTCTGTCCACAGATTATCGACATACAATCTTTCCAAGAGCTCCAAGACATTCAAGTCTTCTTCTCATAAAAAGTCTTAAAGACTTTTTATAACATGTTCCTTTGCATACGGGATACTAGATGTGTGTCACTCCATCATTATGACAAGGCTACTTGTGACGCCCTGTAACACTTAAGGTGCTTTGCAACTCCCTCATCGCTTTTGTAGCCGCCATGATACTTTATAACTCCCTTGTTACTTTTGTAACTGCACAATGCCTAAGATGGTTTATTAATTGCTCATTACTTTTTGTATCTGCCCGTGATACCTAAAATTGCTTTATAACTCCATTACTTCTTGTCATACTATGACAATATTCCTTTTAACTCCTCCATTATAACATCAATCACAATATTCTTTGCAACTCCTACAACATTCTCAAGATACGCAGGATGTCTTTGACCTATGACTCATATTTTAGATACATTTTCTAGTACAAATAAACAAAAACTAAACATTACATTCTAAATACAAAGTAGGACTATAACACTGTGAACTAACTTAAGCTATACAAAGCAAGTTTTTATACTGACAGGACAAATTGTTCTGCCACCTCCTTTCCAGAAAAGGTTCCTTAATTCATGTAGAAATTGGTGACAACTCCGCTCAGCGAGGAGGAAATAATTTACTCTTTTACATTTAGGTAGATTACGTATGTATTTTTGCTTTTTAATTGTGCTTGTCCTTGCAGCACACATCCTAATGACTATAAATATACAACTTTACAGCCAATCTCTCTACTCTCTCTGCTATCTTTTTATGTGTTCCTTATTGAATTTCTGTTGTGGTCGTGAAAGAATGTAATCCTTGAAAATTAAAACCTAGAAAATACATGACACCAACACCGTAGAAGGAGAAATAAATAAAGATTTTAGATTAATGCCAGGAATGACTGAAACATAGATCAATAAAACTCGATAGCGCAACCAATAACTACAGCATGTAGGAGCCAAAAGGAACCTCCAACCCCAGAAGAGGCAGAATAAGCTACAAGCTAAGAGCACCAAAAAAACATGAGCAACTAGGATTATATACAAATTTATATAGAGAGCTACATGTTGGGTATATATACTTTCAGGCTTCATTCCAACACTCCCTCTGCTGTCTTTACCAGAAACCAGAATAGCATGGATATAGACACTGATGTGTATATGGATACATCTCGTTTAAAGGCACCCTGATATTGATACAATTGGATACAGCATATATATATGTGTGTGTATGTGTGTGTGTGTGTTATTCAAAAATAGCGATTTATCACCGATAAATCGTGATAAATTGTCAGCTGCCTGTAAAACGATTTATCTTTAACAAAAATCACGATTTTTGTGTTAGCGATTAATAGCGATTAAAATGGGCAAAAATCGTGAAAATCGTGGAAAATCGTGGGTATTGTTTAAAACGTCAAAACAGAAAAAACGTGCCCTTTTCCATGTGTTTTGAGGTTGTTTTTTGCTGCGCAATTTCAACATCCATTCAAAGCTCTTCTGCTGGTTGTTTTCAGAGTGGGTTTCACTGGGGTTTTTGCTTTGACGAGCAGGTTTCAAACTTTCACGTTTTCAGGTTTCAACCTTTCACCGTCACGTTTTTGCTAGGGTTCCCTGTCATTTGGGCGGGATGTATTATTGCATCTTGTCATGTTGAATTATTTGTCAGCTAAAGTGCTCTGCGAGTCTGCATGGCTGTTTTGTGTACTGTAGCAGAAATGTTTCAAAGAAGTCGAGTGGGTAAACTAAATGCTAATAGAAAATATACTTATGGGCCTATGGCATTCTATAGATTCACTTTTTGTGTCATTTAACAATGTTTTACATTTAATTTAAGTTTATTTTATGAATTTAAATGTTTTTTAAAGTAGCGATAAATTGCCGATTCCCGATTTCCGAGTCAAAATTTGGCCTGCCGATAACAATATATATATATATATATATATATATATATATATATATTATCAATTTTAAATTATAAACAAATTTATACATTAGATTAAAATTACATGCAAATTACACATTCCCAGCCCACAAGAAAGGTAAGAAGTTGGGAATTCAATGGGTAAAAAAATTGAAGGTTGTATAGGCCAACGGAAAATAGACAAAATGAAAGAAAAGAAGCAGAGTAGGCCAAAGGAAATAGATCAAAAGAATTGCAGGTTGAGCAGAGCCAATGTGAAAGTTTGAAGTAAAAGAGCGAATCAACACTCTCACCTCCATGTCCTCAATTGTTGCTGCTAAAATGCATTATAGAAGTTTGAAGTAAAAGAGCGAATCAACACTCTCACCTCCATGTCCTCAATTGTTGCTGCTAAAATGCATTATAGAAGGTCATTTGCAGTTTTTTAGCATCTTTTTAACCTTTTGAAGGGGTTTTTTTGTTAATTTTTTAACTTTTAAATAATATACGGCTATAGTTGGCCTGTATACCATATCTGACTGTATTTGATACAGCCCAGTTACGGGTTCGGATCTGGATACAACAGGGTACAATATTCAGATCGTATCTGAGTTGCGTCGCACCCGTATACATATTTGGCATGCGGATACACATGCCCTAGCAATAGGGGTGCCATATCCTGCAACCCTGCCAAAAACCCGTGGCATTTAGAATATGCTACTCTTGTGTTAAACTCAGGCTACGTGCTAGTATCCATTTTAATTACTTTTTCTTTTTTGGTCGATCCATTTTATATTGGTTCTTCTTTACCTCTACATGCAACACAAACCAAGAAAAATTAATTACTCCTAATTACCTTGAGCTTGGCTATCTAGAATTTTTTATTGTGAAACCAGATGACAGAGCTAAGAATCTTATATCTTAAGATTATTATTGTTATTTTTTTATGGGATTTTTACTTATGTGTGTTTGAGTTGTCTCAAGATGACCTCCATGAATAATCATTACCCAAATGACATTTTTCCTCATGTGATTTTGGTAAAGATCGCACGGCAAGGGAGAAACGATGTATGTAATCCATTGTTTTGGGCCTCTCACCCTCTAGCGTCAAGTCTTTCCCCATTGCCAAAGCTTTTGGAGCATTTATATGTCACCCATGTCTCAAAATTTTTACCAATGTGGGATTAACCCAATTACAATCTTGTATATCGTCAAAAGATGCAACAAAAAATGGCACAAAGGCACAAAAAGGTAATTGACAGTCACATGTAGGAATTGTATCTATCTAAAGTAGTTAGGTAAAATCTTCTCAATTCAAGTAGGCAGCTAAATATTATACTAACCCGCCCATTTCAGTTGCTTCCTCCTTCAATTCTACCAATCGACCAGGCTTCGCATCACTCAAGTTACAAAGATGTGACTGCAAACAAAAACAAATAACACTTTTACTCTAAGTTTTAGTTTGGCATCAACAGAATTCAAACACGTGATCTTGTAACATTCAGATTATTCACAACAAAACCACTAACCTTCAACATTATTGGAAGACGCCCAAAATTAAATTTCTCTCGTGTTACATCCCCGCCATTCCATTGAAAACAAACATCCAGATAAAATTTACCGGTATATGAAGTGCCAGATTGCCTGCACTGCTTATAAAGAAGTTACATGTCAAGCTCTTTCCGAAGATTAAAAATAGGATATGTCAAAAATTAAAATACTAATACACACACAAGAAACTGAACCATTTCACTCGAAAAGAGTTTTATTGCTTTCTATGGATTTCAATCGGCATATATTGATTTAAAGATTTTACACTTCCGCAGTGCATACCTTTTGTGCAAAACTCATACAATAAAAACACCGAGGTAATTGTATCCAGAAGAGTTTAAAAAATAAACATTAAAAAATGATTTATCCAAAGTTCGGGAAATAAAAACTATCACATGGCAATCCCAAAAACTTATTATGAAAAATGTAATGGCCATGAAACACTACAACATTTAATTGTGTCCCTAGTTTATTTTAAATATTAAAATTATAAATATAAATAAAGAACTCTGATTAAATATAAGCAATTTAAATTTCTTACCTCATAAGGTAGCAAACGCCTGGCTTGGCGTTTGTCGCGCCTTCTGTTTCTGGAGACCATATGTTTGGCTTATCTAGCCACAGTAAACCCTGGGTTAAAGAAACAAATTTCTTTTTTTTCAAAATCTTTTCTCTGTTAAGATATCATTTGGTTTATAAGTCCAGTAATCCTGGCTTAGTGGCAAATAAGAGGTGATGTTAAAAAGAAGCTTAGTGGCTAAGACAGAGCAATGTTACAGAGAACCTTAATGGCAAAGACGGAGTGATGTTACTAAGGAGATTTAATGGCAAAGACGGAGTGATGTTACTAAGGAGATTTAATGGCAAAGACGGAGTGATGTTACTAAGGAGCTTAGTGAAAAATATTAGGAAGCTTAGTGTCAAAGACAGAGCAATGTTACTAAGAAGCTCAATGGCAAAGACGGAGTGATGTTACGAAGAAGATTGGTGGCAAAAATGGAGCAATATTACAAAGAAGTTTAGTGGAAAAGATAGAGGGATGTTACAAAGAAGCTTTGTGGCAACCATAGTTACCATGTTCGAAAAGTTTGGATAGTTCGAAAGGGTAAAAAAATTGAAAATTCGAATTTTTCAAAAGGTTCGGTTCGGTTCGGTTTAGAAAATTTACAAATATAAAATATATATAAATAAAAAATACTATACATATATGATGATATTTGAAAAGAAAAACCAATTACACATAATAACAAATAAAGATATTATCTACGGAGTTTTTCCTTTACGTGCTTAGGTATTAGTGTTTCTTGTTTCGTTTTTGTTTTGTGTTGAAGTTTTTTTAATTTAAATGCATTAATTTTTTATTTAAAAATAAAAAATAATGTCCGACTGAACTTGTTCGGTAAGTTTGGTCAGACCAAAAAGTACAGTTCGAACCGAATTTTCACTAAGTTCATAAGAACATGGTAACTATGGTAGCAACAACAGAGCCATGTTACAAGGAAGCTTGATGGAAAAGATGGAGCCGTATTACAAAGATAACCAGGGTACAGTAACCTTGGCTGAGGCTAGCTACCCCGCATTCAGGTCAGCCCAGTATTAAATGAGGTCAAAATGGTCAAAGCCAGATGTTTGTACACAGGTGAATTAGCAGCATATGCCAAATGAGATTAGCTGCAGTGATTCTACATAGGTTGCCTTCTGTCAATGGCAGCCTTTTTCAAATAAATATTAGCTACGGTAAAATTGACAGGAGAGATTGCCCTCTAATGGCAAGGCATGCCAAAATAGAGATTAGCTATGGTAATTTGACAACATAGATTGCCCTACACCATGGCAGCACATGCCAAATAGAAATCAGCTGTGACGACATAAATTGACCTCCATCGATGACAATATATGCCAAGTAGAGATTAGCTGCGGTGATTTTGACAGCATTGGATGCCCTCCATGTATTCATGGCAGTGTATGCCAAATAGAGATATGCTGTGGAGATTTTGACAACATAGACATGCCAAAACAAGATCAGCTGTAGTGATTTTGATGAAATAGACTGCCTTCTGACAATTGCACTGTATGTCAGATAGATATTAGCTACAGTGATTTTGAGGGCAGGTATTACCCTCCATCAGTGGCAGCAAATGCCTAATAGAGATACACCCCTGCAGTGATTTTGGCGGCCTAGATTTCCCTCCATAAAAGTCAGCATGGGTCAAATAGATATTAGCTCCAGAGATTTTGACAGAATAAATTGCCTTCTGTCAATGGCAGCAATGTTGAATAGATATCATCTGCGGTGATTTTCATCAGATAGATTGCCCTCCATCAATGGCGACATATGATGAACAGGGATGCGCTGCTGCAGTGATTTTGGCTGCCTAGATTACCCTCCTTAAAAGGCAGCATATGTCAAATAGATATTACCTGTAGTGATTTCAACAGCATAGATTGTCCTCCATCCATGGTAGCATATGCCAAATAGAAATTAACTGTAACATTATAGAGTGGTCTCCATCTGTGGCAGCATATGTCCAATAAATGTTAGCAACGGTGATTTTGACAGAAAAGATTGCCCTCTATCCATTGCAGTGATTTGGCAGCAATGATTGCCCTCTATCCATGCAAGTGATTTTGGCAGCAACGATTGCCCTCTATCCATGGCAGCATATGCCAAATAAATTTTAGCTACAGTGATTTTGATGGCATAGATTGTCATCCATCCATGGCTGTGCATGCCAAATAGAGACCAGCTATAGCGATTTTGACGGCATAATTTGCCCTGCATCCGCCAATGTAGCATATGCCAAATAGAGATTAGCTTTAGTGATACTGGCAATGGTTCCCTACATCCATCCTAGCAGTGTGTGCCAAAAAAATTAGCTCGGGTGATTTCGACGCCGTAGGTTGCCCTGCATCTGGCCATGGTAGCTTATTGCAAACAGAAATTAGCTTCAGTGTTTCCGGAATAGGTTGCCCTTCATCTATCCATGGCACAGTATGCCACATACAGATTAGCTACAGTAATTTGGTGGCATAGGTTGGCTTGTATCAATCCATGGTAGCATATGATAAATACAGATTAGCTTTGGTGATTTTGATGACATAGTTTGCCCTATGACCGCACATGGCTGCATAGCCAAATAGAGATTAGTTAGCGGCAAGGGTTGCCTTGTGTCCATGTACAGCTGCATATGCCAAATAGAGATTAGTTACGGCAGCACAGGTTGCCCTGGATCTGTCCATGGCAGCGAATGCCAAATAGAGATTAGCTTGGGTGAATTTACATGCATGGGTTGTACTGTATCCGTCCATGGCATTGTATACCAAATAGAAATTTGAAGATCTTGACAGCATAGATTGCCCTCTGTCCATGACGGAATATGCTAAATAAAGATTTGGATGAAAGAGAGATAAGGTATAGTAGTTTTATGAATATGATATGCCAAAACAGAGATTCACTATGGATATTTTTGATGATATTGGCTTCGTATGTCAGAGTGATTTTGATGGTGTAAATTGCCCTCCATCCTTGGCTTCATAAGTCAAATAGAGATCGGCTAAGGGCATATAATACCCTCCATTCATATCAGTGTATGCCAAATACAGATCAGCTAAAATCATTTTGATGATAAAGTATGTCAAGTGATTGTGACAGAGTAGATTGACGTCGGTCCATACCAGCTGCAGAATGATTTTAACCGTGTAGATTGCCCTCCGTCCATGGCAGGGTATGCCAATTAGGGATTACCTATACCGATTTCGAAGATATAGTATGCCAAGTGATTTTAACAGTGTAGAAGCGTATGCCAAATAGAGATGATCTGTAGTGATTTTGACGATATAAAATGTCAAATAGAGATTAGCTACAGTAATAATATGCCAGATATAGACTAGCTATAATGATTTTGACGATTTAAATTGCACTTCGTTCGTGGCTTCGTATAATCAAATAGAGATTACGCAAGGTGATGATGAATGCATACGTTGCCCTGCGTCCATTGAAATTGCAACCTGATTTTGACAGAGTAAATTGTACTCAATATATGGCAGCGTTTGACAGCTAGGTTGCCCTCCGCCGATGGCATTGCAGAGTGATTTTGACGGAGTAAATTGCCCTCTTTCCATGGCACAGCCATTTCGAAAGCGTAGATTGCCCTCCGTCCATATAACAGAGTGATTTTAGCGGCTTACATTGCTCTCCGTTCACGGCAGAGTAATTTTAGCCAGGGATTTTCGCCTCAATAAATGGAAAAAACGAAAAACAAGAAGAGAAAAATAGTTGCTAGTTGCTAACAAATATTTTTGATTACCGTATGAAAAGGATATCTCTTAAGTTTGTAGAAGAGCCAGGCTGATGAACAACAACAGAGCGTATATTTGAAACAGCAATTTCCAAACCCTTCCCTGTGAAATAGTTGAAAGAATCGATGTGCGGCTTAACCAGATCCTGCAGTGCCTTAAAGGACACTTCCTCTTCCTCTGCTTTGCTTGACATGGCGAAACGTGCGAGGAAAATAACTGTCAATGAGCCGGAAAGCTTGAAATACTCTATAGAAAGCTTATACACAGTGTGTGTATATGTTTTCTATGCTCTCGGCGGCACTTCAGAAGGGTTTTACGAGGGTTTTGTTTCTACTTCGTAGGTTTTGTGATTGTGCCGGGGAAAATATGTTTAAAACGTAAAATGATTTGAACCACATTATCGAAAATTTTGCCGGCACCTCCACGGTTAAAACTGTTCGGTCGGTGAGGGTGATGAAATGAATACGATTCTTAAAATTGAATTGAATGAAATGAAATAGTTTTAATTATGTTCATGCGAGTATGTGGGATCATTGAAAGTGCAAGTGTTTAAAGTTTTACAAGTTGAATGATATTTTTAACAAAGTTGTTCTTCCTTTTGTTGAATTGAGTTAACATCTCCCACAACCTTTTTAATTTGCTTTCCTCAAAAGTTTTATCATGAATTTAATTATTGAAATTTTCCCATATTTGGTTCTCGATATCCGCATACCTTAGACATTTAAGAATGAAATACTCCTCTTTTTTATTGTCCCCAGTAATGTATAGAACACATGTCCTCTCTTCCCACACTTTCTTGGATGTTGTCTATCTTCTTGTCTCGCATTTGAGTCTCTGTGGGAGCTAGTCCTTAACTGAGCAATGACAATCTTTTCCCTCCATTTAATTTCAACCCCTATATAGGCTTTTTCACGATGTTCATATGTCAGGTTGAACTCTGTAATATAGTGTTGGCACTTCCTACTTATTTTCTTCCTCCATGAATCCATTCTAAACTTTTCATTCACATAGTTTTTAATGTCTTTATTAAGATTTGGGCATTCATATAGGTTGATATTCCATTTGTTCATCCATTTGTGGTTCGGCGTCATCCACGTGTTTTTTCATCTCGTGCGGCGCTTTTTTTTTGTAACTTTAGGCCACATGTCAGCCTTCATGTTTTCTATCTTTTTAAGTAACATATAAGCCTAGTCATAGTGGTTGCCTCTAGAGGGAAGGTACTTGTTAGGGTTAGGATGATTTCATATGGAACCGCAATCTTGATTATGAGATTGTTATTAACTACTTTTGGATCATTTTTATTTGTCTCCATGTGGAACTTGTCGCTCCACTAACCCATGCCTTACAACCGCATAACACCGCTCTACGGCGTGACGAGTAGCCCAATAAGGACCCCGGTGGTCTTCCACCACGTACTTCGGCATTCTTGCACATGTTTTGGAGTGTGTAAAGAGCTCTCCATCCTCTTTGTATTCTCTTCATCCTACAAGTTATGAAAATCAAGGCCAACATATTTGTATTCTAACACCACTTCAAGAGACACTACAAAGAAACTAAAATTCGATCTATTACTTTTTCCTTCTCACCGAGAAAATCACATTGGTTTTGTCAATGTTTACCTCCATTTCCACTTCTATACAAAAATGCTCTAAAAAATGAAGGTGATCTTTTAGATCCTGTATTGTCTCTCGCCATTAGAACTAAGTCATCTGTGTATAGTAAAAAGTTTAGAATATGGTTGTTTAGAATCTCTTAAACCTTCCAAACGTTGACCTACAGACGTGTAAGAATATTTATGTGTCTTAATTTGAGAGTATTGGATTTACAATGTTTTTTTCTTTAGGGACTAGCAATTAGCTAACGGCTCATAAATTCAAAGAATGAAGGTCTAACATAAGGCGAGTGCCACGATCAACTCTAAGGTCCAACTAAAATGTTATAATTAATGTGCTCAACTAAAAAATATTTATTTGTGACTTATAAGTATTTTTTAATGTGTTTCTTTTTGTTTATGGTAGTTGTTGATGGCTAAATAATACATTTATATGTGAATATTTTTCGTTTTGGTACTTGGTTTTTACTTTCATATGCTAAATATTCATGTGAAAAATATAAGTTGACTTGGCTTATATATAGTCGCTGATAACATAGGATATTATAATAGAAGTTACTTATATCATATAGAATTGTATATTTGAACTAAATAACTATAAAACCACATAGAACTCAACCAAAAAGAAAGCCATCGATACAATGTTATAGTTTTAAATGGAGTATACTAATTTATGTGGTGTTGATTATTGAATTTTGTTGTTTTTGATATTATTAGTATATATGATAAAATGTCAAAACAATTATATAATTCGACTTGTTGCATTAGCATAGAGAGATCTTAAATTTTCAACCATACCACACATTCCCTCGAAACCATAACTATTCCTCATTTTTAAATAGCTAGATATATTATTAACAAAAGATCTCATATTTCTTGACAACTCTAAATTATAGACATATATAACTTTGACAATTGGACGTGACATTATATTGAAAGTGCCTCTTCTATTAATACATTGTTCCATTGGTTGGAGAACTTGTATGTTTGTTTTCTTGATACTCCTCACCCTCTTATGTGACTTTATAACAATTAAAAAAATCATTCAAATACCTCTAAATACATGACTTATTGTCACAAGATAAACAAGCCTCTTCAATGCATAATGGAATTACTTCCACAAATCTATGAATCTTCAATTGTTTGAAGAATTAATTAAACCTTTGAATTCTTATAAACAATGAAGACCATTGAAGTACAAGAACTAAGGCACATTCACTACTTTCTAATCAATTATATGTGCTCCACAAATCAAAAACATAAGTAGGTGTCATATACTTTATATTTACACATACATGTGGTTAAACTTTTAAATTAGAAAAATACTCTACAGTGTAAATCTTCAATTGTGTGAGGCACTCCTTGAAAATGAACAAAGATTACGGATTGTTTAATATTATACTTGTTGGTGACATAACAAATTAAAAAAGATGATCCATCACATATATAACAACAAGTTGTAGATTCCCGTTGGGAAGCATTTTTTTGAACAAAAGGGTTTGAGCCTCGTGATATGATATTTGATGGGTAATATTTTATGTTGTGCAGG
Source organism: Taxus wallichiana var. yunnanensis (assembly GCA_018340775.1). Lineage (NCBI taxonomy): Eukaryota > Viridiplantae > Streptophyta > Pinopsida > Cupressales > Taxaceae > Taxus > Taxus wallichiana. The sequence goes on from CM031243.1 coordinate 524,766,611, forward strand.
GGTAGTTGTATATGTTTGTAGATGGGGTGATTTATAAACAAGAATTAATGACAAATTTAGAACTAAATTGAAAAAATTATTACATCAATAAAAAAATATTTAATCAAATATTAGCATCCCTTCCAACATACTTTGTAACTCATGTGTAATTGTTAATCTAAAAACATTAAGAGGAGGATGACAAGAATGAGGATTTTTAGCATAATGAAATGAAATGAAATGGTTTTCATTATGAACATGAGACCAAATGGTCTATGGGACCACTGAGAACTCCAACTGCTTAATGATTTCTAGGTTTAGTGGTATATTTTAGCAAGTTATTACTCCTCTTGCTAGTCTAAGTCAACTTCTACCCCAATTTTTTTATTTTTCTTTCATCAAATAACTCTATCATGGAAACAACGCTTAAATTGTTGTAGACTTGGATCTTATGTTTGTATACCTTCAACATTCAAGGATGAAATGTTCCTTTGTTTCAACTACCCATGTATTGCATAAAACACAAGTCCTCTCTTCATGTGGTTCATTAAGTGGTGTCCAAATTATCTAGCATCTAAGCCTTTGAGGGCTAGTCCTTAGTTGAGTAATGATTATATTTTCCCTTCGTTTAATTTCAACCCCCATATATGCTTTTTCCCAATGTCCACATGTAGGGTTGAACTTTGTAATATGATGTTGATACTTTCTACTTGTTTTCCTCTTCCACATCACCATTCTAAAATTTTCATTCACATAGTTTTTATATCTTTTTAAAGATTCGGCATTCATATATGTTGATATTACATGTGTTCATCCATTTTTAGTTCTACTTCATCCACGTGTTCTTTCATCTATGCAATTCTTTGTCTCTTGTAGTCATAAGCCACATGTCGGTCTTTATGTTTTTAGTAGCATATAAGCTTGATCATATTAGTTGCGTCAGAGGGAATGTATTTATTTTAACCAGATGATTTCATAGGGAGTTGTAGTCTTGATTTTGAAATTGTTTATTTAGTTGGGTTTGGAGCCTTTTTTATTTGTCTCCATTTTGAATTTGTCATTCCACTAACCCATACCTCACAATCGTATAACACCACTAAGCATGACAAGTAACTTGAAAAAGACCCTCGAGGTCTTCCAATCCCATAGCTCAACATTCCTACACTTGTTTTGGAGCACATAAAGAGCTCTCCATCCTCCTTGTATTATATTCATCCTACGATTATCCTAGTTAAGCTTGTGAAAATTGAGGGCCGAGATATTTGTATTCGACACCACTTCAAGAGACTCTCCTACAAACCGAAAGTCAAGATGTTTCCTCTTCCTCTTCTCTAAAAAAACATAATTTTGCTTTTTCCAATGTTTACCTCCACCCCCTCTTATTTACAAAAGAGCTCTAAAAATGAAGGTGATCTCTTAAATCTTCAATCTTCTTTGCCATTAAAACTAAGTAATCTTCATACAAGATGGGTTCACCACATATTTGGCCAAGTAGACCCCTTTCCTCCGAATTTGTTTATCTAGTCCTCTATTTTTTTTAATGTATAGCCCAAATAAATTTGGGAAAAGGGGGCAACCTTGTTTGACACCTACATCACTCCCGAAACACTCGACAATCATGGTTATGTTTTGATTTCAGCATTAACTTGCTCTATAATCTATTAATTGTTACCATGTACTACACTGAAACCCCTAGTTCTTCTATTATACTCAGTAATTTTTTCTCGACACTATGTCAAATGTCTTTTGAAGTCTACAAAGTAACAATATGCATCCTCTTTTTTAACCCATACCTTTTCAACTAGGTGCCTAAGCGTGACGTTGTGATCAATGGTCAAGTGTTTAGGTCTAAAACTTACTTTCCCCTTTATCTCTTTCATCTTTCCTCTACCCAACTACCAATCATGCCTTTATAATACTCCTAAACAATTTTTAAAAAGATAATTTCTATCGTGATAATATGATAATTATAGGGATTATTTACATATTTGCTTAAACATAGTATCGTTAAATTGGTTGTTCAATTTGTTTAGAAGCCATGTTGGATTACCTCATTGAAAATTGCTTTGATTTGAGGTGGAAGGATATTTTTCCCCATTTTAGATGATTTGCTTGAATTTTGTTTAAGGCATGGTCTTTACATGTTGTTATCTTATTAATCCTTTGTTTGATGTTCTCGGTTGTGAACAATTCTTCACTAACAAATATAATGGGAGGATTATCTTCTTCACTTTTATGCTCATAGAGCTACTTTGAATATTTCATCCATGAACTCATTATTACATTATTCTTGATTTGCATTTTCTCCCTACAAAAGCTTTCTTTAAAACCTATTTGGTTCACGCTTCCTTAAGTAAATCAACTCATTCCTTCTAGTTCTAGTATATTCTTCTTCTTTTTCTTCACTAACTTTGCTCATACATATTTTTGTTTGCCTTTCTTCTATGGAATAGCTCCATTAGTAGTATTTTCATTGCCTTGTACTATTCATCGTGTCACATTTTTTTAGGAATTTGATTCTTTCCTTCTTTTTAGATTTATCTCCTTGAATGTGTTTAGGGTAGTAAAAGAAATTCTAGGATATTTAGAGGTAGTTTTACCATGTACTTTTTGCGAACAATCAGCCATTATGTTAGTTTCCACTTCCATTGCGACTTCACCCTTATTGGCATAAGGATAATCATATATAGAGGTTTATATGTTAGCAATGTACCAAGCCAACAAATCAATGTGGGATTAATTTTTTTATTGAATGAGGATGTTTAGACTCATGCAAACAACTCCAAGATGCACCGAAGGTGCATATATAACAAGGGGTAATAAAACATATACATAAAAAATAATATTAGAATTGTTTTTTGGATTATGAAGTCATGGAGGGGGAAGGGGAAGGCCAAGCAAACAAACATATTACTCCTAAACCCAATCAACCATTACGTTGATAAGAGGTTCATTTCCATTGTGGTGTCACCCTTCTAAGCACAATTATCATGATCTATTGGGGTTTATATGTTACCATAAACCAAGCCAACCATCCAATGTGGGATTAATTTTTTAATTGATTGACCAAGCCAAACTAACTAATATAGGCTTCAGTAGAAACCTAATTTTGGCATAAAACATTATTATGTAATACTCTTAGAAAAGTATACATATACACGTCTTAAGCAATGAAACATGAGTCTAGTGTTTGAATTCCTTGTTTGATTTGTATTCATGTGGCTTAATTGAATATATTCAGTCATCTTATTTTGGTCTTTTATACTTTCTTGTGTCACGTCATGTAGATTTTTGGCTTTTGATTTTGACTATTTGAATATTTTGGGTCTCGTGATGGAACCACCGCTTCAAACAAAAACATGAAATAGTTTTTCCCATCAGTAGACACAAAATCATGCACTTCGGATACATTTCCGTGTCCTAAAAACATACTAACATTTACATGATTCCTAAGCAAGAAAACTAGTGGTGGACAACTATCTTTGGCCTCTTTGCTTTGTCTTTTGTTTTCCATTTGGTCTTGCATACCCTACAAGGTCAATCCGGGATTTTACTGATTTATCTTTTATGGATTCAGACACCAACACCCAGTGCCCCTATCCTCCTCTGGGAACCCCTAACCTTTTCCCACCTTACTCACTTCTTTTGGATCTCTTTTATCTTTTCCAAAGATCTTTTTCACTTATGGGTTGGCCTTCTAGTTGTCAATTATGAAATTCAAACAAGGGAATCATATAAATACATAGTTATGTGTTCAAAATCAAGGACCAAACACTAAGCATTACTACTATCACCTAAGCTTGCATTCAAAAGGCACCTAAAGCACTCCAAAGCATCCATCTAGCATCCATTCAAGGGACAAGGGTCAGCAACAACTTTGCATACACAACATAGGAAGGGGAAGTTCATTCTATTCCATCCACACATTCTACTACATTGCTACATTCTAGCTACAACCCATTATCAAGTGCACTTGCACAAGGGCATCCTAGGGCATCATTCTTACACACACTCACAAGAACTACATGGAGTTTGAGATATAGTGCAATGTTTGGTCATAATTTCACTCTCAAGGTGACCAGTGAGGTCAGTTTGACTCCCATTCTGCATATTTATTTTTAGGTTTGATGTGGTTTGTGGGCTTGTGTAGGTGAACTCTTCTTTTACATGTTATAGGTACCTTTGGCGATCATAGTGTGACTATCAAGTGATCAACAAGGAACAACAACGAAGACCTTGTGACACACCATAAAGTAGATTCTAAGCTCCCGTGCAATCACCAAAGGCCCATAAGTGGTCTTTAGCACCCATAAATCCTTGAGCTATCCCAAGCGCCCATGTTCGACCTCATCCTTGCATTGTAGAATTTATATTGAGCATTTATGACACTCTTCCCAACCTACTCAACACTTTTCCCATCCAAATTAGTTATAGATCAAGCATAAATCGCTTAAGTCTCTTCATCTATCTCTTGTGCTTAGAGTTATATATTGACATCTTAGTTCACTTGTGTCATTTATGTATTTCAATATTTATATATCATTTATTTCAATAGTGACTCTCAGTAGAATTTAGATTTAATTCAAATTAAATTAAATCATTTGGTAAACCCATCGCTCGAACCCAACCTTGCTTATAGGCATCTTGTCATATTTTTACTATGGTTGAAACCCATGCCCATTTTATCGATGAATACCTCCATGATCTCAATGTTCATATCATTGACATCTACAAGACCTATATCTTCATTTATTTGTTTCTTTTGAGGAGGCCACCAACCTAGCTGAGCTCAACCCTTCCACCTCTAATACTACTTTCATTCGTATTCCAACAAAACCTCCTTCTTCTACCCTTCCACCTACTTTTATTGTTCCCGTGTTTGTTCCTACTCTTACCAACCACTTCACTTTACCTCTCATTTCTCACACTCGACAAGTCTCTTCTTTTGGCACTCAAGACCTAGCTTCCTTATATCAGGACCTCCAATTTCAAATCTGTTAGTTGTAGTGGGCTACTTTGTGTTCCTCCCCATCTCTTGATTCCTCTTTACTTCTTCACACTCCTTTTGCACCCACCATTTCTAGCTTATCCACTTCCTCTAAACTTCGTCACCCCTAAGCTACCCACCTTTAATGGCCATGGTGACCCTCAAGAGAATCTCAGATCTTTTCATGTGGCATGTCTTGACTATGCGGATGATCATACATTGCTTGTTAAGTTATTTCCTAGAGTCTTCAATATTACATCATGCATTGGTTTTATGATCTACCTGTTCATTCTAAACTTCTTTCATGCATCTAGCCAATACTTTTCTTGCTCATTTTTCAATCAATATCGACACCAAGATCTCTTATGCACAACTCGCTCAAATTAAACAAAGATCTAATGAACATCTAGTAACTATGTATTACGTTACAAGAATAATCTAGCTAAGATGACCAATGTGCTTGTTGATTCGGAATTACAAGATCTTTTTGTTCAAAGCCTCTTACCACCACTTCAAGAGAGTGTTATCTTTGAGACCTCTCCTTCATTTGATCAATTATGCCATATGCTCAAATTACATGAAGTCAAACTTTTATCTATGGGCAAACTCAAATATCAAGATACTTCTTCATCATTGTCTTCTAATAGGTTTCAAGCTAAATCAACATTCAAGCCATCTCCTAAGCCCACTAAAGCAAAGGCAACTATTAATGTTGTCTCTCCACCTGAAAAAAGCTTCAATGACAACCTCCAAAGCGTACTTTCACCAAGTTACCATATGTACCTCAATTTCTATTACCTCAACTCCTCAAAATCAATCTAATCACTCTTTCGCCACAACTCAATCTCGATCCATCTCATCCCCATGGCCACAATTATGATGAAATTATAAATGTGACTATCATCAATGCATGGGGCATTCTACTGATCATTATTTCAAACTTGGGCATATTATTCAATATCTTATTGACAATAATTCACTCGAGCTCCTTAAGCCATCTACTTCTAAGTCCATCAAACAATAACAAAAACTAAAAATCTTTAATGACCCTTAGCCCAAGCATGATAAATAAGTTATTGATGCCTCGCTAATCATACATATTGAGTTGTGCCCCTCCTTCATCGAGGCCCCTTGAATTCCTTGTCACTTCTACTGATGCATCACCACTCACTATTTCATTTTTAGATCATGATTATTATGCTACATTCACTTTTGATTCATTACCTATCAACTCTTTTATCGGTTTGTACAATACTATCATAAAATAAAGATCTCTCTAATGCTCATATTAGTGTGTGCTCAATTACACTTCTTATGGATATCAAATGTCCAATATCTAATATCACACATATAGATCCTAATTATTTTGATACGCTGCCCATTAAAGTTGGGCTTCGTACCATGTTTGTCGCATTCATCATGGCATGGCTCTTCAATCAAGGTTGTGACATGCTCTTAGGTATTCCTTGGTTTCACCTTGCTCAAGTTATTCCCTCTGTGAATCATTTATGTCCCAAGTCCATTCACAATAAACAAGTTTCACTATAAAAGGTGTCTCATCGCATACACCATTGCATAAACCTATTCTCGATGATAGCCTTCCACTAGCTACAACATCTAGGCCTCCAAGGCCTCTCAAATCTAAGCCACATTCTACACCTAGTTCGCTTATTCGTGCACATCCTACTTCATGTCATTGTCATCCACATCAATACACTAGCCCATCTTGTCAACCTAAGTCCCCTCTAGGGTAACCCCTTCACACAAGTATTCACCACCTCCTTCACCGTATAGGTCTACGTCACATGCACATCGTCACCTTCATACTCCACTAATCTTAGAGCGTCGTCACATGCCTTTATCTCAAGATCGGATATCGTGGAGGGCCCTTGCCATTCACTATTATGGGATAGCCTTGTATCCTTCTCATACTGGGGGCATCAAGATTTCTTCCCTACCTCCTAACGTCATAAGTTGTATATCAAATCTACTATCATGCTCCATGCTTCACACTTAATCCTTTTCAATACTCTTACCCATCTTAATACACACCTTGTATTGTCACTACCCTGTGATGAACTCTAGTTCCACAATTCATACTCGACTACTGAGGGTCTAAATATAAAACGAGCCTCACATCATTCACACTTCATGCTCTATGCTTCATGATCTATCTTTCTAGTGCACATTCTTAGATCATTTTCGATGACAAACTCTTGTTTTATGGTTCATTTTTTATTGTTGAGGGGTGCTTTATAAATAAATCTCATTGTTATCCAAAATTTACCCCCCTAGGGTAAATTTTGATAACATGCATCAGAAGATTCAAATCCCAAGCAAATTGATTGATTCGAGCAAAATCAGTTTCTAGTGGTCCCTTCGTGTATTTTTCTAACTCCCCCTGGCCGAAGAAACAGGGAGCAAGCTCTGAGAAATGCAAAAAATTGCAGAAAGGCAAATAGGTTGATCCAGGAAAGAGTGTGAAAATTGGCTAAGTCCTGCTCAAGGTAGCATTTGGGACAAGTGGGACAAATGGAAGCGGATCGACCAAAAGCCTCTAGCGGCCCAAATTGCATTTGGGGACAATCGGTTGTATTTCTACGCATCGCGAGCTTAAAGCCGATCCGGCCGAAAGAGGAAGAAAATTGCTAAGTGTTGCTTATCGGGACGTTTGGGACAAAAAGGTTCAACCGGCTTTTCGCCGAAATGAGCACAAAAAACCCAAAAGAAAATGGGACAAATGGGATGAAAGTACGCGATTGGCAGGCGCGAAATGCCGGTTCGACCGAGAGAAAATCGACTAACTGCTGAGAGGGACAGTTCGGGACAAGCGGGCCGAAAAGGCGCGAACCGGCCGAACCGGGCGAAAGAGGTCAAAACAGTCCGAAGGCAATTGGGACATCCGGGACAAATGGACGCGAACCGGCCGGTTCGGCCAAATCAGCACAAGGAGCACTAAGCAATTGGGACGTCCGGATGTAAAGACGCGAAGGGCGCGAAAGAGCCGACAGGGCCGAGAACAAGCCAGATCACGCCACGTGTCTCAAGGAGAAAAGTCAAAAGGGTCAAAAGGCGAGTTTTTGAGGGGTCAGCCCGAGCTAATCAAAAGAGGACACGTGTCCTATGGCAGCAAGGAATGCGGAGCTCGGGAGAAGTTAGAAAATTTGGCCAAGTCAAAACCAAAAAGGCTAAAAATAAAGGAAGACCCCGCGCCCTGTCCGACAATCAATACATGCCACGTGTCCCAAGTGGCGGGGCGCGGCGGAAGGTGGAAAATGTTCCAAGATCACAAAAAGTCAAAGATTTCAAATGAAAGCCCGCGAAAGACGGAGGAGAGAGAATTGCTCGTCCAATCAAAACGCCCCACGTGTCATCCAGTGTGGTAGAACGCGGAAAGGATTTCAAAACACGCTTTCACTGCTTTGTGCCTAGATCTTCGGATCGCCAACTTTTGATCCAGCTTGGATTTGCACGTTCTTTATATCAACAAAAGTCGGTGAAATTCTCTACACGATTCCGGGGTCAATCTTGCGTTTTGGAGTAGTCTGAGGGAGAAAATTTGAGAAACGGCTCGACGCGTATTCATGGCCTAAATGACATTCCAAATGACCAGAGTTAATGCGTAATGGGTCGCATTCTCCTGTAATCCGGCCAAAATGACAAAGCATGGGTTTGTAAGGTCCTCCATGCCGCTTTTAATACACCTCGAGCCAAGAAAATAATGGGCTCCCATGCCTTTGTAATGCCTCCTCCTGTCCCCTGGTTCGACCACTTGCATTTTAAAAAGCCGATTTGGCTCATTTTCACGGGGAACATTTTTTTGGGGCATAAAGACTTCTTCTTTCACCTTCTTCAAGGGATTGATGAATCATCGACTCTCCAAGGATTGTATAGCTTTTCTTTACCTCTCCGAGGGTGTAATGCGTATTTTGATATTAAATTGATAATGCAAGCTCAGTGAATGGGTTTCAATCTCTGTTTGTATTATTTGCTTGATTTCGGATGCTAAATTATACATTATCATGTGTATGTTTTTATGTTGTGAACCTTGGTCTGTGTCTATTTACATGACTAATATGTTTCACCACTCCTTTTGGTGCATCACCATCTTTAGTTAGTTTCAATTTTTTGCACTTCTACCCCTGTCTCCTTGCAAGTTAGAATAGGATTAGGATCTGACCTCTGTAGCTTTGCAAAAATATAGATCTAAATCGAGGAGTTTGAGGAACCACCTCTAATCTAGAGATTCCTCTCTCGCCCAAGTCCCACACTTGGAGATAGGTTTCCATGTTGTGCAATTACACCGGATGCAAGAGTGATCAACCTAGAAATCGATCGGGCCGTCAGGTGCCTGTAATTTTGCACTAACACTCATCTCATACACATTCGTTGGGGGCACATTGCTCCTATCACATTCACACATTGCATACTATTGCATCACACTTATACACTACATTTGCACATATTGGTTGCACCTACTATTGCTTGCTTATATTACTTACATGATCCAATTTGCTTATTATGTTAGTCAGATACTCAGTATGTCATTATATTTTGATATACACACATGCACATTCACTTGCTCTTTTAGAGTGAATGCAGATCTCTTATAGATTTTCACACGCTGCAATGATGCTCAAAATTGTATCCTTTTCAGTCCCATCGAGACTCCCCGAAGGCATCTACCTTTACTATTTTCACACACTACATGTGTTATTATTTCATTATATACTACTTTTTATTCTTACTAAAGACATTACTTTCCATTACTATATACATGATTTGACATGTTTTATATTATTTTAACATCTTAACGGTGCTTCATGTGCAACATTTTCCTTGTAGGACTATATGCCACATGGTTGTCCTCGATGCATTTTTGTTTGTCATTGTTTGTTATTGTATGCCATTGTTTGTAGGATATGCCCTATGTCTTGTTTGATCATTGTTTGTATGCTTTTGGCCCCGATTTTCTTATGACATTACAAACGATGTACCATGTTTGAAACCCTCTTTTCATAGTCTATCTTGTCTGCACACTTGCTTGTTACATTAATTTTTATGACATGTTTGCTACTTTTTCTACTAACACATGTTTTTAGCCACTTTGTTTGCATGTGCCTTGGTTTCTACCATGTGCATCCTCTCCCCCTACAGGATACATTTCAAATCAACATCAGGTCCTCTCCTTTGGGATGCACACTCCTACAATATCGCATGCACCCCAAACAAGGGGGCATACATTGGGTGAACAAATCACCCCTACAATAACTTAGAGCTATAGTTCGATCAAGAAACACATGAACACAATCACAAAATGACCCAAAATATGACTTGGGTCCTCAACACAACACAGACACTCAACGCCTGTGCTCGGGGACAGAGCACTTGGGCACTGTGTCCTCCCCCGAGCGCTAATGTCCCGGGGTACACAATTAGCTTATCGATCAACACTATCTACAAAAGTCTTCGAATAGTTTTACAATTATATGCATAGTCCTTCGCTTATAACATACATGTAATTTCCTATAATCCATTTAAATGGAAACAAATAATACAATCAAAACTAACTCAGACAACATGACCAAAGTAGAAATGCACCATCTGTAGTGGTGTTTATCGGTAGAGTCATGGAAGGAGAGTAACACTAGACCTTTCTCCCCAACATTTTCTCTTTGGCATGAGATTATCCAAAAAGTCGCACTTGGCGTGAGATCACCCAAAAACTCACACTTGGTGTGAGATCACCCAAAAAACTCATACTGCACGAGATCACCCAAAAACTCACTCTTAGTGTGATATCATCCCAAAAAAATTGCTATCGACATGAGATCATCCAAAAACTCACTTTACACAAAGATTTCAGACATTTTTTCTATCCTTTTACAATCTTTTACATCATGTGCACACTTTCCTTTTACATTCTTATGCACATTTTTCTCTAATTTATCATATAGAGGACTTTGACTACATTTTTGATCCTCTTTTGCAGGTCCGTCCTTAAAAGAAGCAACAATAACAAGCTACAACGCAACACACACACACTTCACCCCTAGGGTCACTTTCCTTTCCTAGTCTCCATGTTTCACTTTGCAATCATTTCATGCTTCACTTGTCCACTCAAAGACGCTATTCACCGCATGCTCTACGAGATTATGAGTTACGCATCTCTTATCTACTTTATGTTATTGATTATTCACTCAACAAGATAAAGTGAGGGAAAATGTAGACACAAAATCACGCACTTGGGTACATTTCTAGGTCCTAAAAGCATGTTACCATTTACATGATTCCTAAGCAATAAAATTAGTCAACGATCTATCTTTGGCCTCTTTTCTTTGTCTTTTGTTTTCCATTTGGTCTTACACACCCTACAACCCAGTTAGGATTTTACTAATTTATTTTTTATGGCTTCAAACACCGGTGCCTCAACCAGATAGAAGCACCCATGTGCCCATGTCCCCTTTGGGTGCCCCTAACCTTTTCTTACCTTACTCACTTCTTTTGGGTCTCTTTTATCTTTTGGGCATCTTTTTCACTTATGGGTCAGCCTTCCAATTGTCAATTACAAAATTCAAACAAGGGAATCTTATAAATACATAGTTATGTGTTCAAAATCAAGGACCAAGCACTAAGCATCACCACTATCACCTAATCTTTGCATTCAAAAGGCACCTAAAGCACTCCAAAGCATCCATCTAGCATCTATTCAAGGGACAAGGGCTGCAACAACTTTGCATATATAACATAATAATGGGAACTTCATTTTATTCTATCCACACCCTCTACTACATTGCTACATTCTAGTTATAGCCTCATTATCAAGCGTACTTACACAAGGGCATCCTAAGGCATTATTCTTACACAATCGCAAGAAATACATGGAGTCTGAGATGTAGTGTAGCGATTGTTCATAATTTCACTCTCGGGGTAACTGCTGGGGTTAGTCCGACTCCCCATTCTACATCTTTATTTTTAGGTTTGATGTGGTTTGTGGGATTGTGCAGGTGAACTCTTCTTTTACATGTTACAGTACCTTCGCGATCATAGTGCAACTATCGTGTGATGAATAGGAAAAAACAATGAAGACCTTGCAACACACTAAAAAGCATATCCTAAGCTCATGTGCAATCATCAATGCCTAGAAGTGGTCTCCAGCGCCCAGGCGCCCTTGACCTATCCCTGCACACATGTTCGACCTCATCCCTACATTTCATAATTTATATTGAGCATTTACGACACTCTGTCTAGCATGTTCAACACTTTTCCCAGTCCGTATTAGTTCCAGTTCGAATGTAAATCAACTAAGTCTCTTCATCTATCTCTTGTGTTTAGGGTTTCATATTTACATCTTAGTTTACTTGTGTCATTTATGTATTTTAGTATTTATATATCATTTATTTCAGTAGTGACTTTGCAATATTTAGATTTAATTCAAATTAAATTAAATCACCCATAATTAATAGTTTTGTTCCCTTTTGCTTTTGGATTCTTTTTTTACCATTGAAATTTGTTGTTACTCTTATTTGATTTCACCTCCTATGGTTTGATTGGAATTGTGTGCTATTAGGTTTAAATTTAAAAGCGATAGACTTATATATACAAATTTTCTAATAACATTTATCATCTAACTACTACATAACAATCATCTAGTAAGAGTATGGAACTATCTTAGCACGTTTCATAACCACATCATAAGGGGGTAATTATTGATTTTCAAGCATTCTACACACAAGTGTTTTAATTGGTAAAAATTCTAGTAGTTAGCTTGTTATCGATGTTGAGGTATGAGGGCAAAGCATTGGACAAGGGAGATAGCTTACACACACAAATGTACCATGTACTTGGAGAACTCGCATGGAGTTTGAAATGTAGTACAACATTGAGTTATAAGTAATTAGGGTTCACCACCGAGGTTAGTCTAACTCAAGCACCTAACCTTGTTGCTTTTGTATCTAATGTATAATTGATCAAGGTTATAGGAAGCTAGGGTTTTTAGAACTAGGAACACTGAGAGGGGGTGAATCAATGTTCAATTCAACCTTTGTAAGAAAATTCAACCTTCAATTAGATGTTTGATTCTTGTATCAGATTGTAACAACACAAATTAGATGCAAAAATAAACACACACAAGAGAGAGACATGATTTTTAAGTGGGAAACCCAATTTGGGAAAAACCCACTGAACCAAAGGACTATTTTCACAATGGTTACAAGATTTTTGAGCTACAACTCAACCAATGAAGCTATAACTTCATATCAAGCTACAACTTGATGATAAACAAGCTACCACTTGCAAGAAAGCTACAACTTTCTGATTGTAGTTGAGCTACAACTCAGTGATTACATAAAATTTGATCACACACATCAACTTGTTGCTGGACAACTAATTATGACCCTATATTAGCACATTAACTTTCTTACTCCACCTGTAATTTTATCAATTTCTCAATTCATTACACACTTTTTCCCTTGCTCTGACTTCTTAAAGCATTCACTATCTTCCTTTTTGGTTACTAATTCAGTACCTTGCACATTCTTCACTTATACATATCTCAAACAATCACATATATTCATTTCACTAGTTTCATAGGCTCAGTTTCAAGTTATTAGAGCATTCTATCTTTGTCAACACTCTAGCACATATTCATCACACTTCCTCTTTCAACTCGCCATTCACTCACAAGAACATACACTACACACAATATTAATTTTTGTATATGAAGAAAGTGGTATGAATTTTCACCTTATTATTTTTATTAAGACCGTACAAATTTTGCAATTAGTTGCTCGAGATAGCAAACTTCAAGATTGGCCTTACAACTTCTATCTTTTTGTTTTCTATACCTTTTGAAATTTTCACTATATTTAAACAAAAAGACTCTTCACCTTCTTGTTTTTCTCTCAAGAATGATTCGAGTTAGATGAGGAATTTTCAAGCTTGTAATCGTCCATGACCTTTGAGCTTCTCCTTCATTTCGAATAAGGAAACACCCTTAGTTTTTAAGACTCTCAAGTCCAACTCTTAGTGATCAAGTGAACTCTACAAGACTCGCACCGTGAGGATGTTCATACTGTCACAAGTAATCAATTTGGTATACACCTCCCAACCAAATTAGGAGCTTTTCCAACTTCCTTCCTACTCCTTGGAGTTGAAATAATGATGGTAGAGTTATCCAATATCTAATAATGGTTTTAATTGGTCAATTGCTTTCTCGCCTAACACAACTATGCATAAACCTATCACAAATCTCACCTTTAATTTGAAAAGAAATGGTTCAATTCCTTTTGCAATAGGTTTATAACCCTCCACATAGACAAATTCCAATTTTTGGGATTTTTCATTAGTTCAAGTTCTATTTTCATGCATTTCTTTCCTCAAAAGCCTAGACATAGGGTTTAGTGAACTATGCGTGCACTCGAGAGACCACAAAAAGGAATCTATCCTCTAATTTTTGATGAAAATTAAAACTTCCAACTCCAAGAGATATACACATTTTTCACCTTTTCAAAACCTTCTCTTTCTTTGCAATATCTAAAAACATTCATAATTGCTTCAATTGATCAAAGCACAATGTATAAAAGATGATTACATAGTGTTACTTGGTAAACAAAAGTTATTTTAAGTATGATAGGGTATATTTCATAGCTCAATTGAGCTAACTGAAGGATTATACATCCTATACCAATGTTAGATAAGCCACCTTTAGATCAAAAGCTCACAAGCACTTGTCAAACATAGACATGTATAGTGGAGTACTTTGTTTGCACCATGATCAACAACAAGCTTGACACACTCCAATGGGACCTCTAGACCTATTCTAGGCTTCTCGAGGAAAGAGTGAATATTTGAGATCCACTATTACACTCCATATTCTCTGAGAACAACAAAAAAACCTTTTAAAATAGTCTTAACCACTTAGGCTTCAAACATGAGAGGTGATTCAAGAAGGTAGATCAATGAAAAGCATAATCATTCCATCATTTTTTCATGTTTGGACCATTATAGGCTTAAAATATTTGACATGTACTTGTAGAGAAATTCAAATTTCCATTTCAACCTCAAAATTTGATGCAACCATAACCTCTATGATTGTACTATCTCAATATGATTGGAGAATGCAACTTGTGCCTCACTAAAAAGACTTGAAGGAAGATGTCATTCTTGAAAAGAATTAAATGACTCATAAACTTGGATTCAACATGGAATAACCTAATACATATTAAAATAGCTTAAACACAATATTTGAAGCAAAAAAACCACTTTTACCTCCATCGATTCAAGAAGGTGCTTGGGAGAGAGAAAAACAAGGCTAGAAAAATGATCATAACTTCTTTGTTTCTTGTCCAAATTCCCTCAAACTTTTTGCAAACATTCAGTCTTGGAATGCTCTTCAAAAATTCCTTCTATGATTTATCTGAAGAAGGCTCCATATTTTTCTTGGATGCTAAGAAGATAGGGTTCTCAATTTACATTCCTTAATAAACCAGTTTTAGGAAAACTTGCATAACTTCCACAAAATTCTTCAAAACTTGATGAAATTTGACATGAAGCACTACAAGACACCCCTCTACACACTCCATATGTTTTTTATCCATAAATTTTCCTTTACATCTCAAACCTATCTCATTTACCTCAACATTCATTGTCAATCCTCAAAGGTAGTTTTGGTGAACTTTTGAATTTTTCCTCCAGGAGCTGAAATAAGCCTTGTTATTACTCATACATTCCCTAAGAAATGTTTTTAGGCTCATCCCATGCTTACTTAAGCTTTTCATGACGTGCATTAAGCTCTCACACCTAATTATGCTCTAGAACTAGGCCTAAATGAGCCAATTACCATTGTTAAATCCATCATTTGATCTCACATTACACACTCTAAAGGCTTTTACACATGCTGAAACAAGCATTTTAGACATGTAGATCATCTGAGTCAAGCATACCAACCTTTTCCATACCTTCAGTGGACATCAACCTCATTGTTCAAACCAAGCACTCTAAGACCACCTCGAAAGCATCCTGAAAGCTCAAGGAACTAGCTCGAGACCATTGACACCACTGACATACACCTATCTACATGACATTTCACTCCTCCTTTTTCATCAATGTCATGTGACATCAATGAAAACACCAACCAATGCAACAGGGTTTAACAGGTTTCACAAATATAATCACATACGCAAGCATCATTAGACATCTAAACATACCAAGTTTTGTAGATGAAGTTGAATAAACCCATAAAAACAAAAGCACGCTAGTAAAAAGGTATGAAACTCGGTAGTTATGTATGGAACCACCAAACACTTTAAGCACCTAATAGATGATTCAATAAGGCATATAAAACTACAACTACATATTGGTCATCTTCTTAGACGTATAAAAACCCATATTCATTCATGAAACATCCAAATTACCTTCTAAATTAGTTAAATGACATCTCTAACCCTAATTACACCTCTACTTACTTGTGGATTCTCATGCATGTAAAGTTCTAGTTTCTAATTATGTAAATCAATGTATATGATCTCTCGATTAACTAAAATTAAATTAAACCATGGAAGTATAATAATAGTTAATCTAATATAGGAGGACTAAAATGCTGTAAACTACACTAAAAAATATGGAATTATTTTAAATAATTATATCAAATGAAATAAAACCCTAAGTATGCAAAGATGTAAAAGGAAAGGACTTAGCTAATTGCCGAAGACTGTCGCAAGGTGTCACAGGTCTGATTGTGGATTCCAAAAGCGTAAAACGACTATACACGAAGTCTCGTAAAGGCCTGATCTGGAGGATCTAAATGGAATGGAGCAACAAGGAGGGTACTAGGGTGCCCTAGTCTGGAAAATAGTTGCCCCTGGTCTCTCGTAAAGGCTCAAAATCTGATTCTTTTAGTGTCGCAAGATGCTCTAAAATATTTCATGTTTTTCACAAAGGATCTACTTTGAGCCGCTGCGAGTGTATCAAATAATGTAGGATGAAGGAATAACCTACAAAAGACAAAGAAGTATCAAAACCTAAAATAAAAGATGCAAAATGAATGGATTAGATCGATCTCGGTTACCACAATAAGTGGGCTTATAATCTCAATGTTACACTACATTTCGGATCCAAATGTAGTTTTGATGTATGTGCATGTCGTGCCTTAGGTGCTCTTATGTCAATCACACTTTGTGAAGTAATGAGAAATAATAACTATAGAAAATGTACTAGCATGTGTGCATGGAATATAATAGAATCCCTCCCCCTATGTTGTGTGTGTTGATGCAGATCTCATAGCCTTGATGCATGGGACTATGTGGATGCAAGTGATGCAATGAATGCAACTCTAGATGGAGTGGTAGTAGTAAGTGACACTAGGACCCTCATTATGGTCTCATAACTTTATATTTATAGGTTTATCTTGTTCTAATTTCATAATTAATCCCGACATGGCCGACTAGGAAAAAGATAAGGATGAAAAAGGCTAAAAAGAGCCCAAAAAGAAGTGGGAAAGTAAAACAATGATTGGGGCACCCCGTGGGACCAGGGCACCCCTGGGCACCCCATCAGTAGGTTTGGGCACACCAGTTTAGGCTAAAATGATGGGACAATGATGAAATAGTTGGGTATGTATATGAAAATACGTGGGAATGATGAAATAAAAAGGTAAAATAAGATGGCCAAAAGGTGGGATTAATTAGTACTTTCTTCACTTAAGAACCTTCTAAATAGTAGTATGAGACTCAAGCTAAATAATGTCTAAAGTGCATGATTTTGTGACTACATTTTTCCCCACTTTATGTTGGTGAGTGGAAAGCTCGATAACATAAAGTAGATAGAGATGCGTATCTGATATCCATGTAGAGTGTAGTAGAAAACGTGTCAAAGGACTAGAAAAAAGCGTGGAATGATAAAAAGATGGGGGAACGTGGAAACTATAGATGAAAAATACGTATAGAATTTTTTTATGAGAGTGAATGTAGGGCGAAACACGCGATGTAGTTTTTGTGGTGTGTAGTGTACCTACATGGTTAGTAAAGGAAAGTATCATTGGGGTGTGCCATCATTGCATTTTCATCGATATTGTTGCTTCCCCGGTTTGACTACTTGTTTCTCATACGACTGGACCTACAAGGAGAAAACAATCAAGTAGTCAAATATGTATGTATGTAAAAACACTATGTAAAATATGCATGTGTATAGAAATGTGTAAAATACGTGAAAATAAAGTGTAAATGGAACATGTGCACCTGATCCATGTCGAGAGAAAGGGTGTAGAAGGATATCCTGTGATTGTCGTGAGTTTTTGGGTGATCTCACGCCACCTTGGCTAAAGAAGTGTAGGGAGGAAATGCTCTATGTCCTCTAACCTTTGACCTCTTCTATCAATCGTGTGTGAATAAATCTCTTTATTGTCCTAGTTTTTTGGTGATCCGACGCCAACTAGACGAAGTAGTGTAGAGAGGCACACCCAATGTAACCCCTAAGCTTGTAACTACTTCCCATAAATGATAAGGACACCATGTCCTATAAAAGTCATTGTGTATGGAGTTCGTAGACTGGTCTGAAATCACTTGATGTATGTAAACCCACAATGTCAAGGGCGGAAAGTACATTATATTGAATCGGTGTAAATACGCTATGTTAGTATGTAAAACCCTCAATGATGCCCCCTCTTTAGGGGCACATGTGACATCACTGAAAGGAGAATACGACCCCAAAAGAGGACCTACCGCACTCGACATGTAGAACTTTGCCCTGCATGGGGAAAGGGAAAGCGCTTGGTAGAAACCAAGACATGCCCAGAAGGGGATGGCTAGCCAAAACAAGTGTTAGCTCAAAAACACATGTATGCAATAAGACAAGTGTAAAATACATAGACAATGTAGTAACTACCAAATAAAGTAGTGTAAACACGCAAGAAAAGAAGTAGACCACACAAAGCGGGTTGCAAACATGGGACATCACTCATAATGTCGCAAGACACGCAAGGTCATCATGGCATGAATGAAAACAGCAAAACAAGTGTACACACAAACATAGGGAAAATCCTTCATACAAGGGAAAATCCCATACAAAGGAAAAAAATGGAAGACAAGTATAGACAAACAAACAAGTAGTCATGGAAAGATGTAATCCTCCAAAGCAAGAGTTACATATGGAACACCCAATAACATCTTATAAAAATAACCAATATGTCAAAGTGTGTATGACCAGTAAATGTAAGATGTTAAGTACAAAATTAGATAATAACACCTAAATAAGACGAATGTGGATGCCCCCAACGACCAAAGATAGGAAGGGTAGAAGGTGAGAATACATGCCACATGTAAAAGTCTTGTATCTCGCGATCACACTAGACAAAGGTGTGAACAAACATGTGTGTATGATATAGATAATGACATATGAGAAATCAACCTAACATGTGTAGTAAAGTGAACATGTAAAACACTAACAAGCAAGAGTAAATGCCCCAAGACGATGCAATATGTTGTGGATGGATGGAATGGAATGCAAAATGGAATAATAGGAGCAACGTGCCCCTCGAGTGTATGGAAGTGTATGCAATGAGGTTTAGTTTTTGCCCCTCGAGTACAGAATGAATCATAAACAAGAGTGTGTCATGTGGAAATGGTCGAGTAGTGTTTTGTGTGTCTAGGGTGCTACGATGAATGTGTATATGTAATGATGATGAGATGCAACATGTGGGTAGATGTGTGTGAAACCTATAACCGAAGCGTATATCATGACGTCTGAATGGATGAGTGATGATTCAACCCTAGGCTTATATCACTATGAGATGAAAGGGTGAGTGATGATTTAACACTAAGTGTATATCATTATGAGATGAAAGGGTTAGTGATGATTTAGCCCTAAGCATACATCACTATAAGATGGAAGGGTGAGTGATGATTTAACCCTAAGTGTATATCACTATATGAGATGGAAGGTAGGGAGTGGTGATGTAACCTAAGGTGTATACCACTACAATATGATCGAATAGGTGATGATTTAGCCTAAAGCGTATGTCACTAGTCCTAGGAATGTCACATGATGAAATGTCACATGGTGAGTGTAAGGTCCATTTGATTGGTAAACCCTCGATAGTCAAGTATGGAATGAGGAACTAAAGTGCGTCATAGGGTGGTGAGCTTGCAGCGTTGTGGCATGTAACAATGTGGTGTATGTAGTAATGATAAAATGACTATAGGATAAGTAAAATATATAAATACACAATGTAGGATGTATAGAATATGTAATAAGATGCGATGATAGGTGTATATAGAAATAGAATATGCAAAGTGATAAAATGTAAAGTGAGACCCATATATAATGTAACCTACCAGTATTATGTAGAAGGCATGTGGAAATGCATAGTATGACTTTGTATATGTTATGCGTGGATAACCTAGTAATGTATGTGGTGTGTAGGGTAATGACTAGTATAATGCGTAATGTAAAACTAGACTTAGAGGTAATTATTACTAGTATAGTATATAGAAAATGTATGATACAAAAATGTGCAAAGTGTATAATGTGACTAAGTGCGTAGATGTAGTAATGAATGTAATGAATAGATATAGAGTAAGCATACAATGAATGGTGTATGACGCATGATGTGTGATGTAATTCAATGTATAATGTCTAAGGTGTAGTGTGTGGGGTTCAATGTATTGGTAATCCCTCAACAATCAAGTGTGAACCAAAGCACAAGAGTGCATCATCGGGTTACGACGGTGTCGTCGTGCATGAATGGTATATCTATGTGAAAGGACAAGCAGTGTGATGTAAATATATGTAGCTATACTAAAACACAGGGGTGTGTGTGTGATTGCTATGCTCCCCCTGAATGTAGGTGACATAGGTAGTTAGAGACGCTCATCAAGTAGATCATTGTTGTCATGATCAAAACTAGTTGAGCCGCATTAAAACCCGATAGACTATGTAATGGGGAGGGTTATGTAGGGACCCATTATGACGGAGTGTATAGACATTCATCACGTATTATTCATCCGTAAAAGCAATCGGTGAACAGCCATGAGCATGCCAACATGAGATATTAGGAACATAGGTGGGAGAAGAATCATTAGTAATAGAGATAGTGCCAAAAGGCATGGGAAATGAGAGTGAAGAGTGGAGAGGGTCAATTGTACCACCAATATAATTGAGCCAAGACTATCCTAGTGTAAGTGGAGAATCACGATGGGTACGCGCAACAAAGATTGTCAAATGAAAACCTGTAATCCATAAGCCGTTGTGATGTGGAAGTAACCATGATAAAGATGAGGTGAATGAAGGCATTCAGGGATGTCATCAATGTTATACCAAACCTAGGCAAGTAGTCACGTGTACATATAGTATCTGAACTAGTGAGATCAATAGGAATGTGTTCCCAAAATGACCTATTTATAAATAAGGTGCATGTAAAGGGAGGTCACAAAGTAGCATTTGGTTGAGAAGAAGATGAAATGGTGTCAACATTGTTAATAGATCCTTTATATCCTTTATATAATACCATAGCATTAATGGAGGGGAGTTTTTTGAACCGATATTCAAATATGTCATCACTACAAAGATTTATTCAAAATATAAATCGTCTATGCCTAGAGGAGTAAAATCAAGTTGTCTTAATGACTCATCTAGTGAGTTCTATTACATCAACTTCGTCATCGACTCTTTGGAAGCATCAATGTGTGAATCACCAACTGGATTGCACTATCTAGGACATTAGTAGGTGGCACCAAAGTGGGAGGGGTAGAAGAAGTAGTGGATGACAGAGGTGGAGTGCTAGCAGGGACAAATACCATAGGTGAAATGATAGCCGAAGTGTGAGTAGATATATCAGAGTGGTGGAGGAGGAAGCACTAGATTGACTAACATCGTATTTATCAAGACTAGCATACTAATATGTTGTAGAGGTGAAAATTGGAAGAAATCCATCTCCGTTTTTGCATGATATTAGATTCCATTTTTGTCTATACTAGATTCTATTATTACTATTATTAGATTCCATTATTAACAATATTGATTCCAATATTGTCTTTATTGATTTATTCTAGTTCCAATTTCACTATTATTAGATTCCAATTTGGCTAATATTGGATTCCAATAGCTTTATTATTGGATTCCAATTTCACCACTATTGTAATCCAATTTATAAATCCCGATTTTTGAATTTTAGTTTTGTTATTTTAGGATTTCTATTTTGTTATTATTTGAATCCCCCACATAAGCCAAGTGACCGCTATCTTACATAAGCCTCATGGTGCTATCTTCTTGATAAGCCTAGCGGTTGTAATTTACACGATGAAAACGCATGCATAGGTGAAATTAGCCTTGCGGGATCAAAGTTACGTAAGCCTTACAGCCTCTAAGCTACATAAAAGGATGATAAGCCTAGGGATGTTATCTTACATAAGCGTATAGGTTGTTAACTTACATAAGCCTAACAACCATTATCTTACATAAGCGTATAGGTTGTTAACTTACATAAGCCTAGTGGCCACTAATTTACACAAGAGTAGAATCATCTAGGTGAAATAATCCTAGCTGGCTGGAAAGTTACACCAACCTACTGGTAAAAGTTTCATAAGCCTACCACTCTAAGCTACATAAGCCTAATAGCTATCGCTAAGTTACATAAGCCTAGGCGCCACAAAGTTACATCAGCCCAGGGGTTAAATTTGACGACCACTTATGCTCTGTCAAACAATTTTTAGATGACGGTAATTTTACAATATTTCCCTTTAAAAAATACAAAACAATAGTTATTGAAATACTTCAAATTTATATTTATTTAATATTTTATGTATATTATATATTGATATAATTTTTATATAAATCTATATAAAAAATACCATGATATTGTAAATATGCAAGTTATGTGTGATAAAGTCAACTACTTTTATGCTTTTCCATTATGTAAATCATAAAGAACAACAAAGAGTTAAGAATTACATTAAACAAGTTGTTTTGAGGAAATGGATTTGAAAATGTATTTCCATAGGCAATCAATCCTTCAGAAAATTACATAAGCATTGATCCCTCACAAGGGTATTAATTATTGTTCTTGAATTTGTGCAAGGTATTGTTGGATAGCTTCATGACCCCAATTTGGTATTTTAATTTGAACTCCTTTCCATGTTTTTCTTGGACTCCATGCCCAGATGATGTTGTCTATATCAATATCTGATGTGTCCCTTGATTTTCACCACCATTTCTTTTTTAACAAGCATTCCTCATACCTTTCTTTTTTCTATATTTCCTTTTCCTGTGGGTTCCCACCAGTGTACCCTTATCTTTTGAGTGTTTGTGTGAACATCCTATATTAGTTTTAGTTCTACCTTGCCCATCCATATAGGTACATTATCATCAACTAGTCTTACTAGTATCATCTTACCCAACATTCACATCCACTACTGGGTTAATTCTCTCTCAAGGTCTATCACAAATAGGTCCAACATATATATCCTTATTTGAAAGGACATTTTGACAATAGTAGCTATCCATGTCAAGATGTGGTGCACCCACTATTTGATCATACATTGTGCATTATCCTGAATTGTTTTT
Source organism: Taxus wallichiana var. yunnanensis (assembly GCA_018340775.1). NCBI lineage: Eukaryota > Viridiplantae > Streptophyta > Pinopsida > Cupressales > Taxaceae > Taxus > Taxus wallichiana. The sequence continues at coordinate 524,790,132 of CM031243.1, forward strand.
GGCAAAAAAAATATCTTCTCATCATGTTACAATTGAAAAGGGATTCTTTAGGGCAACATAGAACATTTTTCCAATATGTAATCTTTGGAACATAATATGCTTCTCCACCATCTATTGAACTCTTTTCCATAGTGTGTGATGTATGCCTGATTGAATGCCTCTTTACATGTCTTACCATCTCTTTGGTTCTTTGAAGGGTGCCAATGGAGGATCCCCTTTAGGAAGAAAGGTTTCCCATCCACTATTTTCCAGATCTCAATTGAGTGTGACCAGATGGAATCCATGATTGATGCTTTGAACTCCATGATGGGCTTGTTGTCTTTGACATAGAATTTAAACATCTTTGGTTTGTTGATACCCATGATCTTATGGTTACCATCTAGCAAGTGTGGTTCCACAAAGGCCTTAAAGTCGTAGAACTTCCTTGATAAGGTATGGAGTGAATGTGTTGACTCCTCTTGGCATGTTCTGTAAGTGTCCATTATTTGTGGCAAAGAGAATGTATCCAATTTACACAATGTTGTTGATAATCGATCCTGAATGTCCCATCTATGTCTTCATGCATGTGACCCACTGAAGGAAAACTCACATACACTATGTTGAAAACCATTCTAGGTCAGTGTTAATATGGATGCAAATGCAAACAATGTGTGATTTTTGTTGTCACTTGCAACATTATCTAGTTGTAAGTAGAGAGTTGGTGGTTGTTTTCTAAATGAACTTGAACAACTACTTACAATATTAATTGTATGAGCACCCTATTTTTTCCTACTTGTATTCCTTGCACTTTTCATATGCATCATTTTGCAAATAGTGCATCATGTAATGGGTGTTTTGATGTCCCACTACTATATAACAAATCACCATACTGATCTGTAAGTGGTTCTTCTAGCTTCCAGATACATAGTGCCAATGATGTTATTGTGAAGTTTTTCTCTCGCTCACAACAAAAGGGAGACCAAAGTTCCCGAAACCCCCATTTTGTGCCCATGTGTCAACATACCAGTCAAGGTGATGGGGAGATTAATAACATTGACCTCGTGTCTTATAGATTTTACCCTTTTCAGACCACCCCTTGTTTATTTTTATTTTTTTAAAAATAATGGTTCTTTTTGTGTGCACAATTGCTCAAATGTCTATCTTTACGTTAAGATATTCCCATGAATCATATGAGCCAATTTTACATGGGTTTTGATTTTGATTAACCGGATGTTAAATGAGAAACTCATTTTATCCCTTCACCAAGTTTTGTTTTGCGATGAAATTTTTATTTAATTATTTATTAAATAAATAATGACCCGCCAGAAGTAAATTGTGTCACTTTTAATCTTTTGAAGTTTTGCATGCCAATATTCATGTACATCTTAATAGGGTTTTCATAGAAGATGAATTGTAACCCCGCTGGATGCCCATGAAAGCCATGTGTAAAGCTTCGAAGTGGAATGGGCATTCAAATTTCTATTTATTTCTTTTTGCATTTTTACAAAATTCCCCTTTCCCACTTCATTATGCTCAAATATTTTAATTCCCTAGGTCCATTCTTTGTCTTGGATGGTAGTCCCCTTTAATTTTACATCCGAGATCATTTACAAGAGACACGTGGAAATATTTAATTAGCCTCTTCCCAAAACAAATTTTCAAGATCAAAAAAAATTTTTGATGAATCAAGCACAAAAACCTTCTTAGGCAAGTCACACTTTTGGAATAAATAGATCTAAGCCGCAATGGGAATTTTGTTTTGATCAAAACTAGTTTAGCACGTTTTGGAATTTCTTTCTTGCCTTAATGGCACGGTACTTTTTCCCAAAGTGAAAGTCAGTTGTCACTTTAAGCTCGAATGAGAATTTTCAATTTTAGTTATTTTACTTTAATAATTTTTACCCGCCTCAACTTACTTTTTTTCATGAAGTCAAATTTTTCATTTAAGGTTTTCAATATAGAATATTTAGGAATTTGAGGTGGTAGGAAGATGGTCTTTTATTAACCTACTTTTTGGAGAGATAAAAATTCTCTCATTGCATTTTAAAAGGAAATCACTTAAAGCACCATTGAATTTCTTTACACTTGGTTGCACGTAGAATAAAAATTCCCATTATGAAATTCAAATAACTTAATGATGAGGGGATTTTTTTGATCTTTTGCATGTGGAAATTCCCATTCCTCAAGTTGATTCTAATTTTGGAAATTATTGCTTGCTAAAAATATGACCCACCTTGGGTTAATAACAATTTCATTTAATAATATTTATTAATGGTTTATTCACCCAATTTTGGTTTAAACATAGAAGGAAAGTCAATGCAAGTGGAATACCTAAGGAGAAGTCAAGGATGCATGCTTGATAAATAAATAAAATAAATTTATTTAAAAGCAACCAACAACATGATAATTGGGTGCCCAATTTGGGTGAATAAACATGATTGTTTATAAATTAAATTGCCGTGAATAGAAGGGCAATTATTAAAAATAGTATGTTGAGGATTAGATAAGCAATGTTGCTATTTTAATAAGAGAAGTTAATTATTTTTTTTTTCTAAATTAAGTTGAGAAAAAGTTTTCTCGGTGCCAAAGAGAAAGGAGGTTTTTTCATCAAAAGATTTTTTCATGTCAATGGAGTTTCAAGTGTTTGGCGCTTTAGGGGTTGACAATGAAGTTGATTTTGGGTGCATGATAATTATTCCCGCATTATTGGTATAAACCTTGTGAATATGGTGATTAAATAATTTTTTTATTTTTGCATGTTTTCAAATCAAATTTTAGGGCAAATGGCTTCCCGATATATCACAAATTTTGGTGATAAAAATCAAGTTTCATCCACAAGATTATCCTTGACTCCATCTTTGTGAAGTAGTGTCTTGTTTCAATAATTAATTACAATCATTTTATTCCACGTATTCATCATGGATTAAAAGGTTCATCTTGCTCATATTAGTGAAAAAATCAAGTTCAAATCAATGTCGATGATAGATCATTGTGATATCTCTTGAATTAAAAGAAAAATTGCCTATCTGGGCACATTTTGATCCAATTATAAGGGATTTTTGAGGTATGTGAAAAAGATCTCTGAGCTGTGATGTAGTTTCCAATGTTAAGTTATGATGAAAGAAAGGATCATTGTAAATCATGCATAGCTTCCAGATTTTCCCTCAATGATACATTCAAACAATTAAGGCCCCAACCTATCATTGATTTAATTTGATAGATCCATTATCACAATTGCAAAATTTAATTGGAAAAAATATTCATCTTAATCTTTTCTAATGCAACCCAATTAGAAGTATTATTTATGCTAAAAAATTCCTTCCAATTTCTTGTCATGTGCTCCCAATATTCCAATGAAATTCATTGAATTTACTTGTGTTTCATTTTCCCAAAAAAAGTATGAATGCTTTCTATTTAATTTAAAATTGCTCATATGCAATTAAAAATAAAAGGTGATGAGTTTTGGTTTATGTCTAAATTATTTACGACAAACCATAGTAAGGATAGATCACATGTTCATAGTGGTTTAACTTCAAACTTCAAGGATAAGAGGGATTAGAAGTCAAAGGCAAAAGAGTCAAAACAACTCATATTAGGATTTTGGAAAATAATAAGACTGAAGTTTGCAATTTCTTCTAATTTATTTTCCTGGTCTTTTTCTAAATTTTGAACTTGAAACAGTAATTTGAGAAATCAATTAAATTATAAAACTTAAGTGATCGGTTTAAAATCCATTTCTCAAGGTCAATTACTTGAAATAGGTGGCACATGCAAAATATTCTATGTTTCGGAAAAATTATTATGTCATGATAAAGTTTTGACATTTCCCATAAAATTCATCATTATTTTAGTGGTGCTTTTTTCTATAACTTCGCCAATGATGTTATTGGAATTTTAAAAGCTTTCCTATTTGTTTAGACCAATTGTCAAAACCACCCATATACATATAAATAATAAGGTGACAGAACCTATTTGGATTACTTAAAGGATCGAATTCTGTAATCAAGCATTCTTGTCTAAAACCCTCAATAGCTTTCATTCTTCTAGAGAACTTTGTGTCAATCTTTTTGTTTCCTACATATTTTGTCTAGATCACTTCAAAAGATCTATGCTCAAATAACTATTAGGATTTTTTGTGATTGCACTTATGTGAACACAATTAAAGTAATACCAACAGTAATTTACACAAAATGAACTTTATGTCTGTAATCATTGTGATTTTATTTCTAGCATTGATCTATTTGTGCACAATGCTAAAATAGCTAAACATGAGGTCTATTGCAAATTTTTTTATATGGCTTAAGCTTCATGCATGCACTCATCACATTTGGTGAAGAAGTTGTTCTTGGTGATTGAAACATGGGAGAAATGTTCTTGCCATATTTTGAGATTTGATTGTGACATTTGAGGAAGGCCCAATAGTGAAAGGCCCTCGTTACACTTTTTTGTAGTATGTAAGAAAAACTATAACATGCAGGAAACAATATCATTGTTACTTTAGTACCATCTTGTCCCATTGAATGAGACATGTGTGGGGATATATCAGAATTCTTCTCCACCATTTTGGATATCAATGCAATAGTTGCGAATAGTGTTTGGCATTTGTTTTTTTGTTTTCCTATTTCCATTTACTTCCCTCCTCTCACCATTAATCCAAGATTGTTTGTATCTATAATAGGTGCTTTTCATGATTCCATGACATTTGTACCATGCATTCTACATACATCCCTTCCACATAACTTCAATTTATCTATACTATGTTCTAAAGTTTGACCTTGATCACAACTGATAGCATTTGTGGTGAATGTATTAAGTACAAAATTTTTTGATGGCAGGTTCATTCATATCTAGAGTTAAATTCCAACTTTGTGATTGAAAGTGCTTAGAGATAGATTGAGAGACATCCTTCCTTGCAACAAGGTTTTTTCTCAACTTTAGACAAAAAATTCTTCTCTTGATTTTTCATCATTTTCCATTTCCTTTGATGTACTAGATGGAGTAGAATTTACCTTTTGGCATTTGTAGGCATTGTAAGGTATTTTTATCAAGTTTTCATTACTACTACATATGGAGGATTCATATGAATTTGGGTATACCAGTTGAGGCAATGGATCTTCAAATGCACTCCACATTTCTACCGAAACTCTTCTAGAATTTCTTTTAGCCTTACTTCCATAATGGAAACCATCTTGATGGGCCAACTAGTCTGGCAGCCATTGATGAGAGATCCTTCTGATATGGAGCAACCCTTGCAAAAAGGTGTAATTAATTTATCAACATGCACCCCAAATGTATTTCCATCTAATTTTTTAAAGTGCACCATGTCTCCTTCATAGACATTTGTAATTGTTGCTTCTATAAAAATTTGTGTTCTTTTGAACAAAAATGTATCAACTTGGCATTAACCCCTTGAACTTCAAATTGAAGTCATTGTTTGATGTGGTGGTTGTTTCTTGAGTTCAAAATTTCCATTCACATGAAGTGCAGTTCTTGTTTCTAGATAAACTAAGTTTTTGATTGGCCAGGAAACTTCGTTGTTGTTGCGTTGTAGACTTGGATAAAATCATTGCATGTAGTTATAATATTCTCCACAAAAACACCAAAGTGTGTGGGTCCCAACACCACTCCCAAATCACATGTTGTTCTTGTACTAGGATATAAACCCTTCAACTATGTCACCTTCTTTTTAGGACACTTATGTTTTAGCACCACGTAGGTTGTAGAAAATTCATCCCTGTCTTTAGGAGTTGTGAAACAATGGCTATCACTAGTAGAATTCAAACCCTCATCCTCATTAAATGTATCCTCTGAGTCACTTCTCATGATGTTTTGAATGCCATCACCCCCACATGTGAAACATTTGAAATCACATGCTTAATCATTTTTCCTTTCCCATGGGATAAAGTATCCCTTGTTTTCAATTTCTACTTAGGGTTTCACAATCATCAATTGTGTATGGCAGTCTCACTCTGTCCATTGAATACAATACTTATTGTGACAATGAATAAGCTAGACCCCACGTCTCTACAATGGAGTGTATCTTTGGATGGATAAACTAGTCCCTCCACAACTTTCACACCTTTGGATAGTAAATCCACATGTGCTCCTTCTTCAAAAATAGAGTTCATTTTCAATTGTATCCACAAATAAAAAGAGAAAATTAGTACAAAGAACACTTAAATCTTTAACATTAGTATGGAGAATTGAAATCACAATGAGAAAATAAAAATATACATCTTATATGAACATCTTTAAAACCTCATTTAATCCAAATCTTTAAACATATAACAAATTGTTTTACACCCTTTAGATCCCATTTGTTGTGTGTATAATTTTATCCATAAACCACATAGTGTAGGGGAAAGATTAAGATTTTATAATGCACATATTTTCTTTTGTGCATTTAAATTTTGTTGAAAAAGTATTTCTAAGGGATTAAAAATAGGTACTTTTTAGTACAAAGAAAATTAATATTGGCCCTTTTGTGAATGAAATCACCTTTTCGGGACAATTGATGTGTCACCTTTTTATTGGCTGCTTTGTACATGTGACTTGATTTTACTCATCTTATTGGCTACCTTTTTTCTAAATTCTTAGTATACAAGTTATAAATGTTGACTTATTTTTACAACTAGTGGTACTATACTACACATTACCACTCACATTCATTGGCTTATGCATAATCATTGGCTTCTTTCCCCTATGGCTTTCAATAGTTGTATAGCCTAGTAGCCACTTGTGACGTAATTATTTTTTTTACATGCTAAAATTCAAATATTGACTAGAATGGGAGGCCAAAAGTTGGTGATCACACTTCAATGTGTGAGTGAGCACAATTCCAAGTTCAAAAACTCACACTGGACATGACAATGATAGCTCATCATAGAGTGAGAGAGAGTCATGGCCTCGTACATCTGTGATTCCTCACATGAAAGTGTGATCCCTCACACAAAAAGTGTGATCCCTCACACATGTCGAGTGTGATCCCCTCACACGCATCAAAGTGTGATCCCTCACATGTCAAGTGTGATCCCTCACATCAAGTGTGATCCCTCACATGAAAAAGTATGTGCATTTTCAAGATGAAGTGTGAATTCACACTTGGAATAGCGATCACTCACATATCGAAGGGCATATTTTCACCTACCATTCTAGTCAAAAAAATTGTCTATAGCCTAGTGGCCTCTTGGACTTAAATTTAGGGCCATTAATATTGTGTCAAAGTAAATCATTCATGTATTTAATTCTCTAATTGTATAGCTATGCTTATTTTATGGTATAGAGTTCAAGTTTTAGTCTTTATTTGATTAACGATGGTGGTATATGCTTTGATTCAATTATGTGTATTAATTGTTTCTAAGATTTTTATATCCTACGTAATATTTTAACAATATAAGTTTATTTTTAATAATTTAGACTTTATTTGATTAATTGATGGTATATGCTTTGATTCAATTATGTGTATTAATTGTTTCTAAGCTTTTTATATCTTTGTTTTTAATAATTGTATATAATATTGAGTAGAAGTAACACATGCTAATTTTTTTAATAATTCTCAATATTAAAGACTTAATTTCAATTAAATTTTGAAATTAAGTCTCAAACAATGTCGAATTGTAGTTTTCATACATTAAAAATTATGTTATAAAAATGTTACCTTAATTTTAGATCATGTTGTTGTGTATAATTTTATCCATAAACCTCATAGTGTAGGGGAAAGATTAAGATTTTTATAATACAATAACAATTACACTTTTTTGTAAGGTCAAATGTTACATAATTAATATTGCACTTCCCTAAACATTAAATGGCCATTAAACCGTGTAATGTAAAATCCGCCACTTGAGAGTATGTTTTTTTTTTTTCATACTACATTTAATATTAAGTGGTACAATATTAAATTTTAATCCACACAAACTCTAACGTCTGTATTTAATGCAATAAAATGGAAAATTGTATACTCATTTTGAAGGTGACCACACCAAAACAAGGAGCACATACACAAATGGGGGAAGAAAAGTTACAAAAAATTAAAAGAGGTAAAGCATTGTTATTTTATTTTGAAGAATTTCAGTTTATACACCCATTTCACAATGATTATAAATATTGCATTTGTTAGTAGGTAATTAACCAATTTTCAATGGTTCTCCACATGTTTTGATTATGTGATTTTATAGAGCGCATAGACCCCTTGTATATTTATTTTTAGAAAATGGAAAATGAAATTAAGTTTAGATAAAAGATGGAGTACGTAAATTGTTTCATTTGTGATTGTTTATAGTAACTAATAAATTTGCAGGACATGGAAATATCACCATTTTCCTTGTTTTCACATTTCAATCACAAGTTTTCAAATCAACTCCAAGAAACTATGCAGAAATATGGTTTTTTCAACACAACTAAGCAACTTCATGTAAAGGACTTCTGCATGCAAAAAAACTAGATGGAAATAGTGTCTCAAATTTGCAAGAGAATACAAGTGGCACACAAAAATTGGGTCCTTGCATTCCACATTCACAAATCGATCTAAATTCTCCATATATTGTTGATGATGTTGATGATTCAAAATTAGAAGAAACATTTTCAATAACCCATGCATATGAAAGAGATAGAAATAAAGAGGAGCTGATGAAAGAATACAAAGAAGAGTTGTGGTCAAAATCTGATGTGAAAACATTTATTTCAAAATACGAAGAGGTGTATGAACATTTAAACCATGGATATATCAAAGCAAGAAACATTGGGATAATATAGAAGATGCTTTGAATGAAGTTTGTGGAAAAACATTCACTGGGAAGCAATGCAAATACAAGATGAACAGGTTGAAGAAAACCTCAAGAAGGAGAAACAATTGGAAAACACAACATTGGAAACACAGTCAACATGGACTTTCTATGAAGATATAGATCACATTACATAGAAAACACACAAGGTTATTGGTTTTAATGGAAAAGAGAGGGTTAATACAACCACTTCTACTTCTTGAAAAAGACATGAGAGGGAAATCAAAAATCCCTTCTATCAACATTGAAAATTTGGAAGGAGAAAAGATAGAAACCCCTTTGAATAAAAATGGAATTCAGAGAAAAGATGTGAAGAGAAAAAGAAACTCTTATGGAGATTTGAAAGAGGTAATCAAAAAATAACATGCATATATTCAGTCAGACATTGAAATAAATTGAGCAGGGAAGGCTTCAACTAGAGCGTGAAAGAATGGAACAAGAGAGAAAGCTAATGGAGAAAATATTGATGTACAACTTCAAGTCACAAGTCTTTTTACCTAGGTAAATTACAGTTTTTTTAACCTAAGTAATATAGTATTGCATCATTCATTCCATCTTAAAAGAAAAAATATCATGCATTGGAGTTAGCTAATACTTCTCTATTTTGCATTCTTCCTTTTTATTTCAGAACAATGCCAATGATCAACATCATGGGTGCCACCAAGATCATTGACACACACATCCAAGATATTGTTTGTGTAACAAAACAATTTAAAAATGATGTTGGTAAACATGTATATTTTTGTTGAGGACAATATGATAATTCAATATGTGAGACATCAATTAAACCACATATCACTGGTAGTATAGTCAAAGTATGGAATACTTATATACTCTCTATGTAATTTATAGATGATAATATTTCCAATGAGCATGGTGTTATTTTTTGTTGATAATGTTGATAATTTTGATATTATTTGTGTGTGGCATATATGGTTAATATTTGTGAGTGCCATTAAACCAAACAATGTAAATTTCATGCGATATTTGAAATATGATAATTCAATATGTGAGACATCAATTGAACCACATATCATTTGTAGTATAGTCAAAGTATGGAATACTTATATACTCACTATGTAATTTAAAGATGATAAAATTGACATTGAGCATGTTGTTCTTTTGATGATATTGTTGTTAATATTGATAATTTTTGTGTGTGGCATATATGGTTAATATAGTGGTTCCCCTAAAATTAATTGGCCATTAACCAAAAAAGTAAAGTTCATGTGATATTCAAATATGTGTGCCATTTGATAGCCATTAATTATAATTAAATATAAAGCAAATTAATGGCATAAACCATGTCTTTTTTTGTAATTGTGTCAAAAGAAAGTGGCGGTTGAAGTGTCCATTCCATATAATTATAGATTGTCATTCATTAGTATATTTTAAGGACACTTAAATTTGTGAAGCTTCATGTGAGAACATTGGTAAGGGAAAAAATCCATAAGCATAATAATTCATTGGAAAATCATATCATGGTTTGATTGCCAAAATTTTGAGCATGGTTTTTTTTTCATGAAGGCATCAAAAAAATCGTATGCATTCTCACCTTTTCTCCTTCCAAAATTTTGAAATTCTATGTATGTAGAATATTATGTAGCCTTTTCAACAAAACCCTATTTTCTCTTCTTTCAGTAGTCAAATTTGTCTATTCTTTAACTCTTTTGACAAACACTTCTCAACTGATAGGGTTTGACATCATTTTTTCATTCTTTTGCCGATCCCTAAATGATTTTGCTAAATATGTGTGTACCCCACTTATGAGTAATGTAAAACATGTTATGGGTATTTTTTTTTTTCACAAGAGGACTGAGAAATGATTCATAAATACCTGAGATGGACATCAATGATTACTGAAGTGAACAAAATGGGTGTTGTTGAAAAGGATGAGGAAAATAGATTTTTTTCAGTTAGGGTTGTTAATCATTTAGGGATTTTGGACCATTAGTGGCCGGTTTCTATAGACATTTTATTTTAAATTAAATTGTAGTAATGAAATAATGATAATAACTTCTAATAGATGAAATAGTAATAATAGTAATAGTAAATAATTGTTTTCTTGTTTACAATAATTGTTTGATTACATAAGGAAATTGTTGGAAATAATTTTTTTTAAAACATATATGTGACTGCCAAAGTGAAAATGCAAAGAGTTCCATCTGTAGGTTCCTCTTTGAAAAAGAGTGAATCGGGAATTATAAAACCTACTATTTGAGAAGTTAGGCTAAACAAGATTTTGAATAATGTTTCACTTAATTGATAGTTTTGGAAAAGACATATACAACATTTAGAGATTAAAATTATAGGCTCTGGTTGTTTTAGTTAAATAGCTAATGATATATCAACACTAAAAATTATAAGATGTCATGGCTTTTCTTTCTTAATGTGACAATAAGCATATGGAAATAGGGAGATGTGATATCATGAAAAATTATGAGGTTTAATAACAAGGGAGATTATACATAGGGTTTGGAGTCTGTATTTTCATACTAACACTACAAAGAGTGTGTTCATTATATTTATTAGAATTATACCATGGCCTTTGAGACTTCATTTACTAACTAATTATAGATCACCATCTCTTTTGAGATTTCATTTATAATTAAAATGTGGAATTTTTATCTTCCTTTCAATAACTTATAGTAAATAGTATGAGAACTAGTTAAGGCTTGATCCCTCACGAGGGTATCTAGTGCAACACTTGGCTCAAAAAAATTTGTGGAACAAACTAATGAGAGCTAAGAAATGACCCCTAAAGAAAACATGTAATGCAACTCTTTTCTCAGTTCAATAATAGATGTCCAATGAATGATGCCTTGCAAACACTAAGTTCAAAATATTTTTCGATGTTGATCATGACCCACTAAGCTTGTAAATATTTTTTGTGACTGACCTTAGAGACCACTAGAAAAAATTTCATATGTGTTGACTACTCATTGTGATATTTAATGACCTAGGAGATTATACAATTATAATTAATTAAAGAGACATCCATTGAATGGTGTTTTGCTAACACTAAGTTCAAAATATTTTATCCAGGGATGTTATTGACCACTAAGATTTATATAGTTTCTTGTTAATGCATTAGTAGTTTTCTTATTAATGATGCCTAGCTAATGCTAAGCTATATAGGTATATCCTTGGGGATGATCGTAGTAATAGTAAGAAGGATAAGAAGCACATATTTATTTGTTAATGATTCTTATACATCGTTAAGCTCCAAAAAATATGTTGTGGCTGACCCTAATGACCACTAGGATAAGAAATACTTATTATGTTTACCCCTCAGTAGTGATCGGATTGATTTTTTTTTGGTCATTACAATAATTGTTGTGCTTTGAAATAAGCCTAGATATATAGAAGGTTTTAATAGGTCATTGTGGCTTGAACATAGTGACTAATAAGATCAACACTACATATATCTTGACCCCCACCAGTTCAAAGAATGTAGAAAATTTTCTCATTCTAATAATAGTTGTCCTATGAATAAAATCCTAGATATGACCAATCTCTAAATATTTCATTTGTTGATCAACTTAACGACCACTAGGATCTGAACTACGTAAGACTTGAAGCCTCAAGAGTGCTTGTATTGATAAAAATTTCTCATTGCATTAATATTTTTTACTAGAGTGATGCCTAGCGAATGCCATGGTTAAAAAATGTATATCTTGACCCCTCAGTGGTGCTTGTACAAATAGTGCTTTGGTCATTCCATTAATAGTAAGTCTGTGAATGATGTCTAATAATGAGACGTATTCATGATCCTACAACAAACTAATCAGACATAAGTAAATGTTGATCCTTACGATACATGTAATACAACAATTTTTTTTCTTAAGTCAATGATAGATGTCCATTGAATGGTGTTTTGCTAACCCTAATCTCTAAATATTTTTCGAGGTGGATGTTATTGACCATTAAGCTTTATATATTTTCTTGTTAATGCATTAGTAGTTTTCCTATTAATGATGCCTAAATGACACTAAGCTATAGGTATATCATTGTGGCTGATCGTAGTAACAACTATGATAAGAAGTACATATTTATTTGTTAATGATTCTTATAAACCATTAAGCTCTAAAAAATATGTTGCGGTTAACCCTAGTGATCACTAGGATCATAAATACTTGTGTCTTGTACCCCTCAGTAGTGCAAGGATTGGCATTTCTATTTCTCATCACAATAATAGTTGGGCTTTGAAATAAGCCTAGATACGATGAATCTCTAAATAATTTGTTGTGGTTGAACATAACAACCTAGATCAACACTACTATATATCTTGACACCCCACCAGTTCAAAGATTGAGAAATTTTTTTTCATCATTCTAATAATAGTTTTCTAGTGGATAATACATAGATATGACCAATCTCTAAATATTTCATTGTGGTGAACATAGCCATCACTAGGATCTAAACTACGTAAGTCTGAAGCCTCAAGATTTCTTCTATTGAATTAGATTAGATCAGACTTAGATCTATGAAATGTGGATGGTTGTCATACAATGGATAATCCTTCCAAAATATGTTGCGTGTGAATTGTCAAGAACAATTTTGCATAGTTTCTAACTTAGCGATCCATAGTTGAATAGATAGTGATTACAATGGAAAATGTTAATGATAGGAGCCCAGCAACCGCTAAGCTAGACTAGTAATGGAGCTTAGTGGTCACTAAGCATTTTCTTTGATAAAGAGAAAGTCTTGATCCCTCTCGATGGAAAGTAGTGCAAAAATTGGCTCCACTAGGTAATGTGTGACTAACTTGATAAAATTATAGTCATTGACAATTACAATCATTCTAAAGTTGTACAACCAATGATTTCTATGACAAGAGGTAATGAAAGTATCTCTCTTTTTAAATTAAGAACCAAAAAATCCTAGTGGTCTTTAAGTCATTCCTTTCAATTAGTAATGGAGTTTCATGGTTGCAAAGAAGCATTTTCTTTGATATGAATGGATGTGAATTATGACATACTCCAATGCTCGATTTCAAATAAAACTAGTTAGGTATTTGGGGGTCCTACGTTATTCTTTGCAAAATGTGTTATGGGACAACTAAACATTTTTTTGTTTAACAAATTTTTCTTCTTAGTGACCACTGACCCATTATTGTGTTTTTTTCTCACACTCTTTTTCAAAATTCAAAAAATTAAATCTTAATGGCCTTTACGCTAGTCCATTCAATTGGTGTTAATTACCAACAAGTAATGTTAAAATTGTCCATTCATATGTCGACTTAAATCCTCTCTCTCTCTCTAACATCTATGTTTTCAAACTTTCCTTTCATGTTATCTACACAATGGATGGTTGGTTTTAACAATGGATAATCCTTCCAAAATATGTTACGTGTTAATTGTCATGAACAATTTTACATAGTTTCTGAACTTAGCGATCACTAGGATCTGAACTACGTAAGTCTTGAAGCCTCAAGAGTGCTTGTATTGATAGACTTAGATCATTTGCATTAATATTTTTACTACCATGACACCTAGCAAACACCATGCTAAAAATACATATATCTTGAACCCTCAGTGGTGCATGTACAACCACACTTTTCTCATTACATTAATAGTAAGTATGTGAATAATGCCTAGTGACCACTAAGATCTAAATATTTAGTAATTGTTGACTCTAAACCGCTAGGATCAACACTTCTTTCATTTATTTGGAAATTATTTTCTAAGCTTACCTAATATTCATTATAAGGGACATATGAATGTTTCGTAAAATCAATTACATCATTTTTCTCAAAATTTGTTTCTGTTAATGATGTATGCAACATTTGTGGCCCTTAAATTTTTCAACATGGCAGAGAGAGTGGAAATGGTAATGGTAGATACTTTTTATATTCCAACAATAATGAAAAAATAATAAGAGATACCATGTTCGATCCAACAACCTTAGATGATGAATTTCAGCATTACTCAACTCTATATTCTATAGTTCAGAATGAAAGTGTTGATGTTGATGTCAGACATACATAATGGGTATACCAGAAGAGAAAGCACTACGGTTCCATGAGATGTAAGGGTGATAAAAAGAGTTGGCCTCCATTTAATTTTTACTAAACCAGAGGTGCTTCCATTTCCAGATTTGTTCACTTCCTATCTATTTCATGCCAAGTCCAAGGATTTGTCATTATTTTCTAAATCAGGAAAAAGAGAATAGGTTTGTTTTTGGGAATGCATACAAAAGTTATTATAAACTTCCAAAGCCGGACTGCTTATAACAACTCAAACACATTCAAGTCCTGGATGGCCAAAAGGAGAGTAAGAGATGTTTTGCAGAGTTGGGCATTTGACCCATGGATAATATGGATGATTCTAAGTTGTCCAAAATCCTTATTAAAAGGTTTAGACTAGGAGTCCACATTGGCATGGCACTCATGAATAGGCTATATGGAAATTTTCAATCTCTAAGGTGGATGTTTCCTAGATCCCATTACTTTATTTTATTATTGATGAAGACAAGATTCCCTCCTTAGGTCAGGTGCTCTGTTTCAATTTAGTGACACAAAGAAATAATTTTGTCGACCATGGGAAACCATTTTACATGGCTTCCTATCTTCTCGATGTTGTCATTGGTGTTCTCAAATGTCTATATTTTTGTCAAATCTGGTCTCCTTTGAGCCCTTTGAGGGTAAATGAGCAATATTCAGACTTGTATGCCCATCATTTCAGATCACATATTCAAGATATATGCACTTATTTGTATCCTTCTCTCTACCAACAATTACATGAAACAATGCCACCACAGAAATATCGATGCCATCCTCACTTCCATAAGGAATATGGGAGCCATATTCTTCTATCTAGAATATATAGTTATCATGATCGAGGGGCTCCTTACACCTCCTTTTCAGTTTCCATATTATGTGCTAGAAAAAATTGGTAAAGTACAAGAGGTTACATATCATATTTGCAATGGTATTGCTTTAAAGTGTAAGGAGAAGAAGCTTAAAACACATCCCTCCTTCCCAGTCTTTGTGGGATGACAAAATGTTTAATAGGTGGCCCAATTTGAAGGTTTCCTCAGCCCATAGAAATTCATTTCATCTCCCCAAACACCCTTTAAGGAAATATGACAAAAGGAATAGGGTTTCCCAACACCTTAATTCCCTTAAAGGATAGTTAAATATAT
The DNA here is from genome assembly GCA_018340775.1 of Taxus wallichiana var. yunnanensis. Taxonomy (NCBI): domain Eukaryota; kingdom Viridiplantae; phylum Streptophyta; class Pinopsida; order Cupressales; family Taxaceae; genus Taxus; species Taxus wallichiana. The sequence goes on from CM031243.1 coordinate 524,806,040, forward strand.
TGTATGCTCACGTGCATGATGATAATGACTAGGTATGGATTACCCAAACACAAGATAGCCTTGTTTAAAAAATATGAAGGAGTCAGGGTGGTTCCACCTCTCGAGAGAAATTATTAAAAAGGAGGCTATGAAGAGAAAGAAAGCTTTGTATTCAGAACATTCACAACAACCTTGTGCTCCCTTATCTCCACCAAATGAATCTAGATCTGAGTTTCAAGAAGTCTTGTCTAAACCAAATAAAGCTCCAGCTAGTGAAGCCCCAATGCAACCCTCTCAATCTTCTCCCTCCACTTCACAACAAGTGAGAAATGATTGGGTAGAGAAATTCATAATTTCCTACAAAGAACATCCAGATTGGGAGGCACAAGAAGATCCCTTAGTGAACATTGAATTCAATCCAAGGATGAGAACCTTGAAAAGGGTAACCAAAAAGAAGATGTCAACACAACAAGCCATTGTTTGGCATGAAACTTTAGAAGACCTCTTCACTCTTACAAAGAAAAGGAAAGCCAAAGGATCCCAAGTGGTGCAATATCGAGGAAGATCTAAATCCTTTATAAGGGCCACAATAAAAAGCAAGTATAAGTAGTAGTGAGGGGAGTACATGCTAGAAATATAGAGAGCTTGAAACTCAATTAAAGGCCACAGTTCCTCCTGACATACAGTTTTGATGTAGAAGAGGCATTGCATGGCTTGTACAATAATATAAAGAATTGCATCCATGCAAAGAAGAGAAGAAGAGTTCTTGGAAAAAATGAAAAAATCATTACATGAGATGACATCATTATAAAAACATTAACACATATGGGGGGTAGGTCATTGAAAAAGGAATTTGTAAAGACCCTACAATTATGACCATGGATGATATTGGTATATGCCATACATATGCTAATTATACAAAGCAAAGACTAAGGGAATGGAATGAATAGGTAAGAAAAAAATTTTTTAGTTTGATGACATTATTTCTAGAGGAAATCATGTTTTCATAGAAGCTTCGGTCATGGAAATATTTAAAGGAAACCATGCATTGGTTTTGATGAAGAGTTCATGACATCCCTTCAAATTCATGGTTAATTTTCAAAGGAGAATAGCTGAGGAAAATGAAGGAGAAAAATTCACATGTCATTGAGATTGTTTCCAAAACAAGGGAAAAAATACAAAAATAGAGACTCTGAAGGAAATTTCCAAAAAAATCATGTGGTAGTCAAAAGGATTTTCTTGACAAGTCTGTTGTGCTATATAGAAGCATGATTCTAGATATGGAAAAGATAAAAGAGATTCTCATATTTGCAAAAAAATTTTTGAGGAGGCATGACAATGAGATGATAAAATAGGTCCCAAATGAGAGAAAAAACCCAAGAAGCAACTATACCCATGGGCTCGGTTCAACAACAACAACCCATAGTTAAGGAAGCAACCATGTCCCATGGTCTCGGATCAACAACACCCCATAGTTAAGGAAGAACCACAATGAATCATAAATTTTAGTATGTGAGATAGGTGAGAAAAAGCACTATGATATGTATGACATGTTAATAGATGAATATTTATAATTGATACAATGATCATGTATATATTCCAAATGCTATACTTATCTAAACATGCATTTGTTGTTTTGATAAATGTTCGAGACAAATGCTCCAAATTTTTGTTGTGGCATAAACTACAAATAATATGGTGTTGCAATACCTAGCACACAGTAGACTCAAATATATTTCTCTATTTTGTTAAATCCTTGACATCTATGCTATGTTCCAACTATTATTATGATGTGGTAATATCTTAACAACCTAAGAGTTCATAATATCCTAGTGACAACATATCTTCAAATAATATGTTGCAAAATAAGCTTGTGGACGCCAAGCTTAAAATTTCACTCTTTGTCTTGTTAAATGTTTGAGACATCTAAGAATGAAATATTCTATTGTGGAAGCACCTAGATGTCATGTGTAGCTCAAAACTCCAACCACCTAGAATCTTAATGTAATGTGTTTAATCCTTTCAAACCGCTATGCTCCAAATTATGCGTTAAATACTAATGAATGTTAAGCATAACTTTTTACATTGAGGCAGTATGTAGAGGCCACTAATTTCATACTACCTTAATTAAATGAGTGAAATCCTAGTGACCACTAAGATCCAAATAATATTTTTCCACAATACCTAAATGGACTCTAATTTTGAAATATCTTACTATATTTTGTTAAATCCTAGTAGCCATTATGTTCCAAATATTATGATGTGGCGAAGTGTCTTAGTGGTATCACTTCATGATATCCATTGTTGGGAACCAAATGCTAAGCTCAGAAAATGTTTTTTGAGCCATAACCTATCGCCACTAACCTCACAATATCCTACCTATTTTTAGTTGAATCCTAGTGACAACATATCTTCAAATAATATGTTGCAACATAAGATATAAGATAAGATAAAAATTACTATAAAATGAAAAAATGTAGCTTTCAAAATTTGTTAATTTGATTTGTTAAAGCATACCACAACAACTTGCAAACATTATGAGTGACGCATATTTCTAGTAATGCTAGCCTCCTAGAATCTTAATGTTAATGTGTTAAATTCTAGCCTCTATGACCCAAAATATTATGTGTTAAATCCTAACAAATGCAAAGCTAAATTATTACATCATTGTAAAGGCTAGCTAGACCGCTAAGCTCAAATCAATTTCATTTAAAATGGTAAATCCTATAGAAATTTTTTTTTAAATATTATGTTGTTGCAGTACGCAGAGAGCCAATTAATTTCATACTACTTTAATTTAATTTGTGAAATCCTAAAGACTACTAAGGTACAAATAATATGTTGCAAAAATACCTAGCAACATGCTAGACTTCCAATATATTTCTTTATTTTGAAAAATCCTAGATACTAAGCTCCAAATAATATGTTGTTGGAAGTGTCTTAAGGCATATAACTTCATGATATCCATTCTTGAGTACCGATCTCTAAGCTCAAAAAATGTTTTTGAGGCATAACCCAATGGCCACTAAGCTTGCAATATCTGACATGTTTTTACTTGAATCCTAGCAAAAAACATATCTTCAAATAATATGTTGCATCATAAGATAGTGACGTCAAGCTAAAAATTCATACTTCATCTTGTTAAATGCTCGAGACATCCAAGCTCAAAATATTCTATTGTGGAAGCAACTAGATGCCATGTAGCTCAAAATTTGTTAATTTGATTTGTTAAAGCATACCACCAACAACTTGCAAACATTATGAGTACACATATTCTAGTGGATGCTAGCCTCCTAGAATCTTATGTTAATGTGTTAAATTCTTGTGACCTCTATGACCCAAATCTTATGTGTTAAATCCTAACGAACGCAAAGCTTAAATTATTACATCATTGTAAAGGCTAGCATTAGCCACACTAAGCTCAAATCAATTTCATTTAAAATGGTAAATCCTTGTAGAAATATTTTTTTAAATATTATGTTGTTGCAATGTGTATAGAGGCCACTAATTTCATACTACTTTAATTTAATTTGTGAAATCCTAGCGACTTTACTAAGGTACAAATAATATGTTGCGGAAATACCTAGCAGGACACTAGACTTCCAATATCTTTCTTTATTTTTTGAAATCCTAGTAGCCACTATTAAGCTCCAAATAATATGTTGTGGTAGTGTCTTAGTGGCATATAACTTCATGATATCCATTCTTGAGTACCGATCTCTAAGCTCAAAAAATGTTTTCGAGGCATAACCTAATGGTTGCTAAGCTTGCAATATCTGACATGTTTTTACTTGAATCCTAGTGACAAAATATATCTTCAAATAATATGTTGCAACATAAGATAGTGGACGTCAAGCTAAAAAATTCATACTTCATCTTGTTAAATGCTCTTGAGACATCCAAGCTCAAAATATTCTATTATGGAAGCAACTAGATGCCATGTAGCTCAAAACTTGTTAATTTGATTTGTTAAAGCATACCACCGACAACTTGCAAAAACATTGAGTACGCATATTCTAGCGGATGCTAGCCTCCTAATCTTATGTTAATGTGTTAAATTCTTGTGACCTCTATGACCCAAATCTTATGTGTTAAATCCTAACAAACAAAGCTTAAATTATTACATCATTGTAAAGGCTAGTGGCCGCTAAGCTCAAATCAATTTCATTTAAAATGGTAAATCCTGTAGAAATATTTTTTAAAATATTATGTTGTTGCAGTACATAGAGGCCAAATTTCATACTACTTAATTTAATTTGTGAAATCCTAGTGACCACTAAGGTACAAATAATATGTTGCGGAAATACCTAGCTGGATGCTAGACTTCTAATATCTTTCTTTATTTTTTGAAATCCTAGCGGCCACTAAGCTCCAAATAATATGTTGTTGTAGTGTCTTAGTGGCATATAACTTCATGATATCCATTCTTGAGTACCGATCTCTAAGCTCAAAAATGTTTTTGAGGCATAACCTAACAGTGGCCGCTAAGCTTGCAATATCTGACATGTTTTTAGTTGAATCCTAGCAACAACATATCTTCAAATAATATGTTGCATCATAAGATAGTAGACGTCAAGCTAAAAATTCCATACTTCATCTTGTTAAATGCTCGAGACATCCAAGCTCAAAATATTCTATTGTGGAAGCAACTAGATGCCATGTAGCTCAAAATTTGTTAATTTGATTTGTTAAAGCATACCACCAACAACTTGCAAACATTATGAGTACACATATTCTAGTAGATGCTAGCCTCCTGGAATCTTATGTTAATGTGTTAAATTCTTGTGACCTCTATGACCCAAATATTATGTGTTAAATCCTAACAAACGCAAAAAGCTTAAATTATTACATCATTGTAAAGGCTAGCGACCACTAAGCTCAAATCAATTTCATTTAAAATGGTAAATCTATAGAAATATTTTTTTAAATATTATGTTGTTCCATATATGTAGAGGCCACTAATTTCATACTACCTTAATTTAATTTGTGAAATACTAGTGACCGCTAAGGTACAAATAATATGTTGCGGAAATACCTAGCGGATGCTAGACTCACAATACCTTTCTTTATTTTGATAAATCCTAGTGACCACTATGTTCCAAATAATATGTTGTGGTAGTGTCTTAGCGTATAACTTCATGATATCCATTGTTGAGTACCGATCCTAAGCTCAAAAAATGTTTTCGAGGCATAACCTAGCGCAATACCTAATACTTAGACTACAATATATTTCTTTATTTTAGCTAATACTAGCACTAACTATATTTTATTTCTTTATTTTGAAACCCTAATAACCACTATTAAGCTCCAAATAATATGTTGTGGCAAATACCTAGCGATATCTAGACTCAATATATTTTCTTTATTTTTTTTAAATCCTAGTGATAACTATGTTCCAAATATTACGATGTGGCAATGTCTTAGCAATGGCGTATGACTTCATGATATGCATTTATTGAGTACCGATCGCTAAGCTACAAATATGGTATTAAGTTATACCCTAGTGACTACTAAGCTTGCAATAGCTTTCTTATTTTTGTAAAATCCTAGGGACAACTAATATCCAAATAATATTAGTTTTTGGCCTTCCAGATAAACTAATAATATTGTGGCCTTCCACAAAAACCCTAATGAATTAATATATATGCCAACACTCTATCTCTTCCATAATATGTGGCCTACTGATAATATTATTTTAAATGAATTATATCATCCTGAGTAATAACATACATAAATACATAGTGATTGAAATATTTAATATATAAATTTAAATACATAGTGATTATAATATTTTATAGATAAAATTTAGGCATATATATAATATGTTTAACCTTCCATTGCACAAAAAATTATCTCACAATTGAAAACCTAATATGATTTTATGGTTTAAGACTTTTATTAAAATTTTTTTAACCTCGAATATCTTCTCACAAAGTCAAATGCGTAAAAATATAAAAATATATATATGAAATATTTACCTCTGTCTTGTTTTTATATCATCATATTAAAAGGAAAAAAAAGTAGACGTAATGAATACCAAAACAATATTTTGAGTCTCATTAAACATTAAAATTTTAAAAAACTAGTGTTTAGGCATTGACCATCATTATCGGGAAAAACAATCCAGAGGGGGACATAGATCGTGGAAACTTGAAAGCATTCAAATGAAATAAAAACAAGGTGGTGTGAAAAGGGATTAAATTTAAGTAGAGTTGGGTCATGGATCATTCCTTATTTTTTTATTTAGAAAAGTGGTGTGACAAAATGATGAAGGAATGTCGAAATAATGAGTTGTATCTGCGGAAGGTGGTTTGACAAAATGTTCAATCATAGGGAATAACAACTAGAAAGTCATGAAAATTATGAAATTTTGAAAAAAAAATAAGGGGGACTAAATAAAAAAAAAATTTTGGCTATTTTGAAGATAAATGATCAGATAGCCCGAGAAAAAGTGAAAATTAATATAGTATAGTATTTGATAATATATCCTTATTTAGGTATATTTAGATTTTTTCATGTTTGTGATGTGTCCAAACCATTTAGATATAATTTACATTTTTTAACATACCTTTTTTTAGAACATATTTTTATGCACCATAATATGTCATTCATTGCTTTATTAATTCTCATTTTTTTTAATCCATTAAAGATATTATGATTACCTACCCGATTTTCCCTCGTTTATGACTAGCATCCTTTTTCTTTGATAAATGATCTCTTTTTTCTTATATTGTTTATAATTTCACGAATTGATGTGTTTTTGATGAAAAAATCAAAATTACTTATGGCTTTGGAATCTTTGATAAATATTTAATTTTGTTTCACCAATGAAGTTGTTTTTTGGAGATTTTAAAAATAAAAAGCCTGAAGGATAGATTATGAGAAATTTTTTTCTCAAATTAGATTAGGCGTTTTGAAAATATAAAATGTTCAATATTAAATTTAAATTTCAAAAATGTAGAAACTTAAAAAAAATCGTAAGAAAATCCAATATGAAATTTGTTATTTCCTTAAATTTCATAAAAAATGTGGAATTACGTAATTCAATATCAAATTTTCCAATATTGAGAAAATTATGTTGCATATGAAGTAAATTATCAATTTAACTCAAATTAATGGTTAGAAATATGATGCAATAACCTTAATACATATAATTATTTAATATTTTAAAATAAAAATAAAGATAAATATTTTAAATTGAAATAGTTTTTCAAATTTTACCCATCAAACCTATCACCTAATAATTTAGATGTAAATGATAATGTTATTAAATAAATTCTCGAATGGGCAAAATTGTGAAGTAAGAGTAATGCCAAATTATGAAATTATATTATAAATTAAAATGTAAAGATTTAAGTTTTTTAAAAATTTTGATTTAAATTTTGGCTTATGGCTATACTATGAAAAATTTATGGTATTTACGTTATTTTGTTTATTTTAAATTTGTGATTCTTTAAAAAAAATATTTACGTTGTATTTACTTTATATATGTTTGGGCTCTTTTGTGATGATATAATTATGAAAACTTCCTTGCTATGGTTAAATTAGTACATAAAGGTTGTTATGATTTTAAATTTAATAATATTGTGTTAACTTTGTTTCAAAAAAAGGTGAATATTTTGAGCATACTTCATGATAAATCTTAGTTGATATAATAAATTCTATGGAATTTATATTTGATTGTTTCTTAATTGATAAATATATCCCTCAATATAAATATCTTTTTTAAATTCCTATTCGCTTGCATAATTTAAATATGGACTTAATTAAGGCCTATTATATAGGGTATAGTTTTCAAAAACTATTCATATACAATAAAAAAAAAAATCATCTCAATTGAAAAAAATAATTTTATAATATTTTTAAAATTTTGTGTTAACCTTTCAATATTTCTCATAAAGTCAATTGCCAAATGAATAAACAATGTATAATAAAATGACATTACCTCGGGTTGTTTTCATCATCATATTAAAAGGAAAAAAAGCAACAATGACAAATAACATTAAATACCAAAATCAATATTTTGAGTCTCGTTAAACATTAAAGATATTTTAAAAAACTAATGTTTAGGTGATAGCCATCATTATCAAGAAAAAAATCCAAAGGGGGACATAGATCGGGAAACTTTAAAGCATTCAAATGAAATAAAAACTAGAGCTTGAAAAGGGATTAAATTTTCTTTTTTTAGGAAGAACATATTCCTTCTTTTTTGTAGTTAAGAACAAGGTGGTGTGAAAAAATGATCGAAGAACTGAAGGAAGTAGAGAGGGTCATTCTTCACATTTTCTAGGTAAAGCAAAATGCCCTCCATCCATCGTGTGAAAAAGACAGGAACTAGTATTCACAAGGTGGTTTTTTAAAATGACTAAAAGAAAATAAAAGTAAGCTAGCCAATATGTGTAGTCAAAAGTTTTTTTTGTAAAAAATTCACCTATCATGGATCGAGGTTAAAAAAAATATCATCCTTATCGAAGAAAAATAAATATAATAAGCTCATGATATTATAAAAAAGGTGCACATTTAGTATAGTATACATTTTTATAAAACCTTATTTAGATCTGATATTTTTTCACTTCTTGGTGATGTCATTCAAAACCATATCCATTATTGCATCGAGCTAACTATCTCATTATTTTTCACCCCTTTTGCTTCACCTAAATGTGTGTGAGCACCCTTTTTGTTATTACTTGATTGTTCCCTTTTTGTTAATCCACAAAAGGATTATAATTATTATGATTTTCCCCCAAAATGACCTAGGATTCTTTTGCATTTGGCCCTATTCAATCTTTGGATTGCAATTTTATTGTTCTATGATTTCAAGTTGTTGTTTTTCTCAAGACCGAAAAAAAAAACCCTAAAAAACTAGTTCTCTAAATTTAATATTTTTTCTCAACAAATTATTTATCCACGTTAGAAATTTTGAAAATATAAAAATGTGGGATATGGAAATTTGAAAATCAGAGTGGGGGAAATTGTGTTAATATTGAAATTTCAAATTCTCAAAAATGTGGGGAATTCACAATTCAAATTTTGAATTTTCCACTCATTGAGAAAAGGTGTGGGATATCAAAAAAAAAATATTGAAAACAACACCTTTTGTTATTGGCTATAGCTTAAAATAGTTGAAACATAATAAAACTTATAATATTATAATAAAATAATAGAAATAAATTATATCAATTTATAGGCACATTTATTTTTATTTTTTTTTTATCAAAAATCACCTAGATAATGTTAGATGTAGTGCGCTAATGAAATATAATTCTCCAATTACTCTGTGCCACGTGTTAAGTTTGAACCTGATAGTTAGAAAACATTATAATTTACACATTTATTATGAAATTAAAATGTAAAGAAACTAGTATAATATGAAACCACGATATTATAATATAAATAACAACCAGTAAAATGATGACACATGGCTATAGCTTAAAATAGTTGAAACACAATAAAAATATATATAATATTGTAATAAAACAAATGAAATAAAGTGTATACGAATGTATAGGCACATTTTTTTTTTTTTTTATCAAAATCACCTATACAATGTTAGATGTAGTGTGCAAATGAAAAATAATTATCCAATTATATTGTGCCACGTGGCATGTTTTGAACCTAATAGTTAGAAAACATTATAATTGACACATTTATTACGAAATTTAAATGTAAAGAAATGAATAATAAAATATTTTGAAACTATATGAAACCACGATATTATAATATAAATAGCTACCATTAAAATGACAACACGTGGCATGAAAATTTTGAAATCCCATAAGGTGTTTTTTGCATTAAAACAACAAAAAAAGCACTAGCACCTCAAAGTTGTAAAGATAATGTTTACAATGACAAGAGGTATTGGTATATAGCTATGGCCGCTAGGCTATATCATATTTTTTTGCTATATCATGATTTTTATTCTATCACTATTTCCAAATTAAGTAATTGTTGTGCAATGATTTATCTTATCAAAACTACAAAAATATCACTTACTCTCAGGGGTATATATGGATTCCAATTTAAAAGATATATCTTGTACGAGATAAATATGTAGTGCAAGTAATTAGGGATTGCCATGTAAATTCCACCCAAAATGATACAATTACAATGACAAGTGATAATGATAGGAGCCTAGTGGCTCACTAAGCTAGACCATTGTTTGTTATAATATAGTTATTCACAAATTAGAAACTGTTGAGCCTAGCAGGGTCCACTACGTTATTCCTTTCAACTAGTAATCAAGCTTAGTGGTCACTAAACCTTTTCTTTGATACTGAACCAAAAGTCTTGATCCTCTCGATGGAATGTAGTGTAGAAATTGGCTCCACCAGGTAACGTGTAGCCGATTTGAAACAATTATAATCATTGAAAATTACAATCATTTAAAGATGTAAAGATAGTGATTACTATAACAAGAGGTAATGAAAGGATCCTATTGTGGCCTCTAAGCTATATCATGAGTTGTTAATCAATAGCTACTTGGAAATTGAGAAATTGTTAAGCCTAGGCGGCCATAGGATTTTTCTTTGATACGAATGAATATGGATTATAATTTACAAAGATATATCTTAGGAGAAATAAATAAGTCTTGAATCCTCTCAAAATTAAAATTGTTGAGCCTAGTGGCCACTACATTATTCCTTTCAATGAGTAATGAAGGTTGGTCACTAAGCATTTTATTTGATAAGAATAGAAAGTCTTGATCCCTCTCGATGGAAAGCATTAGAGGAATTGGCTTCACAAGGTAACACACATTTGTTAACATTTTAATCATTTACAATTACAATCGATCTAAAGTTGTAATAGTGATTTTTATGACAAGAGGTAATGATATGGTCATAGTGATCGCTAAGCTATTCCATGATTTGTTATTCAATGACTATTTTGAAATTAAGAAATTCTTGAGCGTAGTAGTTGATACCCTTTTTCTCTAATACTAACGAATATGGATTACAATTTTCAAATATATATCTTAGGAGAAATAAATAAGACTAGATGCCTCTCGATGGAATGTAGTGTAGTAATTGGGTCCACCATGTGAAGTCTACCCAATATGTGACACTTACAATCAATGAAAAGCACTAACCATCCAAAGTTGAACAAATAGTGATTACAATGGAAAATGGTAATGATAGAGCCCAACGACTACTAAGCTTGACCATTGTTTGTTATTATATATCTATTCTCAAATTTAGAAATTGTTGCACCTATCATCCACAACGTTATTCCTTTGATACAAAGATAAAGTCTTGATCCCTCTCGATGGAAAGTAGTGCAGAAATTGGCTCCACTTGGTAACATGTGAATAATTTGATACAATTATAGTCATTGACAATAACAATCATTCTAAAGTTGTACTTCTAGTGATTGCTATGACTAGAGGTAATGAAAGTATCATAGTGGCTACCACTAAGCTAGACCATGATTTGTTATTCAATAGTTATTTTGAAATTAAGAAATTGTAGCGGTCACTAGGATTTTCTTTGATACAAATGAATATGGCTTATAATTTACAAAGATATATTTTAGGTGAAATACATAAGTCTTTATCCATCTTGTTGAAATGTAGTGTTGCAATTGGGTCTGACATGCAAAGTCCAACCAATACGATATAATTACTATCATTGAAAAATAATATCGGTCCACAGTTGAACATATAGTGCTTACAATGACAATCGGTAATCAGAGGAGCTTAGTGGCCACTAAGCTTGACCATTGTTTGTTATTATATAGCTATTTTCAAATAAATACATTCTTGAGCCTAGCGGTCACTACGTTATTCTTTTCTACTAGTTATGGAGATTAAATCTTAATGGCCTTTAAGCTAGTCCATTCAATTGGTGTAAATTACCAACAAGTAATATTAAAAATTTCCATTCATATGTCGACTTAAATCCTCTCTCTCTAACATCTATGTTTTCAAACGTTTCCTTTCATGTAATCTATGTAAAGTGGATGGTTTTCAGACAATGGATAATCCTTCCAAAATATGTTGTGTGTTAATTGTCAAGAACAAATTTTGCATAGTTTCTAGTATTAATGTGTGATCCACAAAATATGATTTATAATAACTAGTTGAAGGTTAGATGTCATGTTCGTTGAAGCCTAATAATAGCTAACATTTACTTTGATTGCTCACCAATGATAAAAAGTAATGTATTATAGAGATTGGTGATCACAAAGGCTAATACTTGCATTCATTAACATATGGTGAGAACAAAAATTAATCCATATGTGAAGTAATTTTTAATATATTCTACTCCAATTGTAGATACAATGTCTTCCATTGGTCGTAATCCATTCTTGGCAATTCCATTCATTGAAGGCGTTGAGAGCTGGAAGAAAAGAGATGATGATTGGTTTGTTGAAGTCCATGGCCTTGACAACTACTACAATGACATGTGGTTGTTTTTTGTTATAGATGACAAGGACATGAGGAAGTCGGAATGGTTATATCCTCTACAATCGTTGATTCAAGAACACTACATGTTCAGTTGAACGCATTGACTATGAAAATAATAAGTGTCTTATTATGGATATGGAGTTAGATGTTTCTTTATTCAAGAAATGGGAAATGCAAGCCTTGAAGACAAAAACAATGTTCTTGTTCAATACATGGATGGGATTTGGGGTTGTTAGTAGATAAAGACAAAACTGGTTATTCAAATGTAGAAGAAATTCACAATGGCATGCTTGCAGTACTTAGAAAATTGTATAGAGGTGATACAACCTCTTCCGTTTGTCATTTTTTTAATAGAAAAGGTTTGCTTTCACCCTAAACATGCCAAGTTGTTTACTATGCAGGGAGAACATATTTGGATAAATTGGAGCTCGATCCGTCCAAATCAAAGTTCCATGGGTTGAAAAAGAATACTAAATAATAAATCAAGAAACCATTATTCAAGAAAATAAACCACTATATTCAAACATGAAATTTTCAATTGATGTTTCTAACCTTAGCACCTCTAGAGTATCTAATGATGAGAATGTTGACCTTCTTGATTGTTGATAAATTTATTCCTACATTCACATAATTCTTCTTCTCTTCTTGAGTGAATAAGTTATTTTCAATTGATGTTTCCTCTGAATTCAATGAGAATGTTGACCTTAACTTGTGCACTCCATGTTGATAAATGTTATTCCTAAAGCGACATCTTCTTCTCTTCTTGAAATAAGACTCCAGATCCGAAAGAAGGAAAGGGATGATGTTAAAATTTATATACGGATGGTTAACATACAATATGTGTAAAAAAAAGATTTTGGGCAAATACTTACAAGTCTTTACATATGTATTACAAAGAACAATAATAAAAGGATTCTCTCGAGCATTTCATTTAGAAAAAATGGTCACCTATATTAAATCAAATGGACATTTTTAGCTTGTGCACCATATTGTGACAAATTTTTAGGAGCACCTCGTAAACGTCAATCTATTTTTTACAAAGGCCCATTCCAAGAGTTACTTATCAATATTTACAAATCTCCACCTTTCACTACATGGTGACCATCTCTTTAGAGCTTGCCTCATACAAATGGTAAGGAAAAATTCGTGCTTGTAGAGGATTGGCGCTTGAATTCCCGACTCAGGGCGGAAGGGAATCCCTCCCGGTTCCCACTTTTGGTCATAGAGTGTATTCTTGTCTTAGTGTGTTTCTCATCTCATCAGATGGGTTGATAAAAATATGAAATCATTCTTCATTCAATCTCCTACCTTCACCCATCTCAGGGTCAAAAGGTTTTGGGTCTTGCATTTCATTAAGTAATCGTGTTTCCTGTGGAAGGATCATTATGGTTATATTGTATGAGAAAATGTTTCAAGTTATCATTAAGTGTAACAACATAAAAAGGCATAACAATGTCTCATGGATAGGAAGGATTGGTTCAAGTGAAAGAGGGCATTCTTCATTAATCTCAAGTGGTCTATTCATCGGTTCTTCTCACTTATTTTCTCAAAGGTGTACCTAACGAGGCTACAAAATTTCACCATTTTAGGGCTTCTCACAAAGGCGTAGGTAAGATGTTAAGGATCAAGAGTTCATCACTGCATTGGAGCATTTCACTAGTTCATCACATGAGTGGATCTTCTTCATGATCAAAGCTTCTTCATCCTTCTTCATTCGATCTTGGAGCTTCTCTTCTCTCTCTTCTTTCCTCTCTCCACTTTCTAATTATCCATTGTAAATGTACTTTATGACTATTTCATCCTATTCACTTAAGTCAATATGTAATATTTGCATTGTAAAAGTTCCCTTTCCATTAATAAGAAAGGGCTTATTTTTCACTCCTAGTGGAATGTGAATAGTCACAAGTGATAGGACTTTTGAAAGGTCATGTGGGGGTAGATGAAGAGTCTCATTGTGAGAGCTATAAATTAGAATGACTTCTCCATTCCAAAGGGTTAGATTTTCTTGGTTGATAGCTCCCATTATCTTACTACAAGCAAGAAACTACAATTCTTCTATCTCCTTATCTTATGTTTTCCTCTCCATATCAACTTTACTCCATGAACATGGTTAATTGTGTAATATTATGCAAATAAACTTGGATTTACTTGTGTTTTTTTCCTCTTTCCTTGACATGGTGTCTTCTCATTGTTAACTTGGAAATACTTTGGTTTTATGTCGATAAACTCAGTATGCTATTTATTGAGTAAAACTCCTTTCTCACTTTCTCCCCTCTCTCCATACACACACCTTTCCTCCACCTCCTTTTGAACACATGTTTAGTGGAGTATTCATGTGTGATCCCCGGTCGAAAGGCCACCCCGATGGTTAGATTAGTGTACATATTTCCTATTTTCAATAAATGGAGCTGCCCCATTCCTAAGAAGAGGGACCTAGTCCTAGAGTGCTGGTGAAAACCCCTAATTTTCCATTGTGAAAATTATTTCACCGAGAGGCCCATGGCCTTTTTAATGTGTGTGTGCATGAATCTTTGATGTCCCTTTTTTATATTATGGTTTCTTGAATCATGATTATTTATGTGAGTGACACTCTTGTGTACCTATACACACCTAATTTGGCACAAAATCATTATTACATCACACTTTTAACAAATTACATGTATATGGGTCTTGAACAATGAAACTAGAAATTTATAGTGCAAGTCCTCGTAGTAAAAAAATCATGCACTTTCTATTTACATTGCCTTTAAGTACACCATTATATGCATGATTTACAAGTAAGAAAACTAGACATTAACAAAAATAATTTTACTCTTACATTATTTTATCTTTTACAAACTCTTCTTATTTGCCTTTCTAGATTGGCCACTTTATTTTTAGACATTAGACAACATATGACCCAACTATGTATTTCCTGTTTAATCCTCCAAGCATCCTAAAACTAGTGCCCATTAGGGATAGGAGTGCTTTGGCGTTACTTATCCCCTTTGGGTGCTTCTAATCTTTTCCCTCTCTTTTTCAAATTTAAAATGCCACATCCTTTGTTATCTTTTCTAAATTAGTAGTTATCACTTTGGGTCAACCTTTTTGGTTGTTAATGATGAAATTCAAACAAGGGAATCATATATATACATGACTTACCATTATTAGGGTCTGAAAATTGGGGCTAATACTTACTATCTACTACTTGGGAAAAGATCAACATTCAAGAACTGCATTTGGGCTGCATTATCACTACATAAGAGGGGCTATATTTTGAATTCCATCTCTCACATTTATATTAGGGGCAAAGTAGTTGTATCCCACTATCTTGTTACGACTAGCACAAGGGCAACCTAGCTTTAAGGGACACAATTCAATCCCACACACACAATAACTACATAGAGTCTAAAATGTAGTGCAATGCTCGGTGACAATCATATTGGGGACTGATGCTGTGGTAATTTTGAATCAAGCATATGCATTATTTATTCTATATGATATTTTTTTGAGCTTTGTGAAAGTAGTTAGGGTTTGTTTTGTAGGTGTATGTGCGACACACAAACCCTATAATGAAGTTGACGTGACAAATATTGAAAGGAGGAAACTGAGTTTAGACCATAGAAATACAAGAAGCAAAGAACTTTCTTGGACATTAGCACCCATATCAGACATTAGCACTCATGGTGGTCTTGTCCTCCTTTGGGCGATTTTTTCGAAGAATTTCTAGACTTTATTTTCTCGTATAGATCCTACATAATCCAAGTCTAACCTTATCATCTAGTTTCTAAACCTAGAATTAGTCCAAATCTCCCGATACAATCTAAGTCATTCTTATCTCCTATCTTACACTTTCTTAAACTTTTCATGTTAAATCGTGGTTGTTGCTTTAGTTATATTCATTTGATCTTAGTCCTTTGATTAAGATTTAAATTTCATTAAATCATTTGGTGAACTTGTTCCTTACATGCCCATTATCATATCCATCTTTCATGCCCATTACCCATAGTGGTCTCTTTGGTCTCCCACAACATATTGAGCTCCTCCCACATACCCATAGTCATTCCAATAGTATGGATGAAACCACACATGATAACCCTCTATTCAATTCCCGCTATATCCCTTCATGATACATAAAAATTTGATAGTGAACAATCTTATGATGAAGACACTAATGTGGATTAGACATAACTCAATGCTCTCACCACTTTCCATTCTACATTACATGATAATCCCACTCATGTACCACATGTCCTTGATGCTTTATTAGTAGCTCAACATGCATGTGACAATGTTTCTCATGTTAGTATGGTTCGTACCTTGGAGCTCTCCATTGTTGTCACTTCTTTTATTCCACCTTCTTCCTCCCCAACCATTATGGGGATATCCACCATTCATATTCCTATTTCCACACCCACTACTCATTTTCTTCCCCCATCATTTCCCATATCTAACCTAACACCTTTTCGTAGTACCATACCTTGGAGTCTTTGTATCATGATTTGCAATATTAAATTCGTCAATTATAACAGCCTCATCCTCTTCCTCTCCATCTCTTGATTCTTCACTTCTTCTTCATAGTCCTCTTGCACCCAAGGTTTCTTCTTATCCACTCCTCCCAATTTTACCTCACCTAAGTTTCCTCTCTTTGATGGCCATGGAGATCCCCAATATCACCTTCGATCATTTCATGTTGTATGCTTGGATTATGCTTGTGATGAAACATTCTTGACCAAGTTGTTTCCTAGGAGTTTATAGGATTATGTCCTGCGATCATTTTATGAGTTACCTTTACACTCCATCGATCTTTTACTCCTTTATCAAATATGTTTTTTTGGCTCACTTTTCTATGAATATTGGAAAAAGATATCATATGCTCAAATGAACAAACTCAGGCAAGGAAATAATGAACATATTAGTGACTATATTTTGCATTATAAGACCAATCTTTCTAAAATGAACAATGTCTTGGATGAATTTGAATTGTAAGATATTTTTATCCAAAGCATATTACCTCCTTTACAAGAATGTGTACTCTTTGATTATTTTCACTCTTTTGATCATCTATGTCACACTCTCAAAAATCGTGAAATCAAGTTACTTTCTTTGGGCAAGCTTAAATATGGTGCTAATATTTTTGATTCATCTACTAATAAGTTCCCAAGAAAATCTGCCTTCAAGGGAAAGCCTAGTGAACCTAAGCCCATTGTCAATGTTATATCTCAACCTATGAAGATCCAATTGTAACCTACACACTACATTTTTACTAAATTGCCATATCCACCACATATGTTGTTGCCTCATATCCTATAAATTAATCTAATTTATCTTCTATTTACTCTTTAGTATGATCCTAAAAGGCCCCGTGATAAGAAATTTGATGAAAATGCACATTTTGATTACCATAGATGCACCGAATCCAAGATCTAATAGACCATCATATATTGAGTTTCCTGAATCTACTATTTATATTCCTAAGTCTACTAATGACAACGATAAGCTTGAAATATTAAATGATCCTTTGTCTAAGCACAAAAATGGCTCCTAATCCCTTTCAAAACATTTTTATCATGTTGTTCCTCCTCCTCCATCTTCATATCATCCTCTTGGATTTCTTATTGGTACTACTAATATTCCTTCACCTATCATTACTTTTACTGATGTTGATTTTCATGCCTCTTTTTCATCACATATATTACACATTGATGCTTCTATTGCCCTCATGTTATTAACAATGTTATGGTACATCCTACTTACAAGCACAATGCATGATATCATTATCTCATATGACCCATAGGTCTCCTACTTCTCATGGGCATGTCACTCTTCTTATCACTGTTGGGCCTCTCACTATCTCTATGTCATTCATTGTTGGATCTATAGTTGCACATTATGACATGGTCTTAGGATTCCCTTGGCTTAGGGATTCACACACACACGCACACACACACATGGCTTACTTACCATTATTAGGGGCTCGACAATTGGGGATAATACTTGCTTTATACTACTTGGGAAAAAAACAACAATCAAGTATTGTATTTAGGGTGCATTATTCATCAGTATAAGAGGGGATTTATTATAAATTCCATTTCACACATTCATCTTGGGGAAACATAGTTATAGCTTGTAATCTTGGTGCAACCGACACAAGGGCAACTTAATTTTAAGGGACACAATTCAATCACACACACACACACACTAGAATTTTGTAGAGTATAAAATGTAGTGCAATGCTCAAAGGAAAATCACATTGGGATGACCACCGAGGGCATTTTGAATCAAGCATATGCATTATTTATTCCATCTAATATTTGTTTGATCTTTGTCTAGGTAGTTAGGGTTTGATTTGAAAGTATATATGTGACATAAAAATCCTATAACAAAGTGTATGTGAAAAATAACGAAAGGAACAAACTAAGTTCGACTCTTGAAAGACCAGAAAATAAAGCACTTACTAGGACACTAACGCTGGGACGGCCATATCCCCTTTAGGGTCAGTTTCTATCCGAAGAAGTTCCGCACTCTAGCCAAACAGAGCTCGCATAGTCTAGTCTCAACCCATAATTAGTCCAGATCTCTTGATATAAGCTAAGTCATTATTATCTCCTATCTCAGACAATTACATGTGCTTGACTTAATTTAATTTGAATTAAATCTATATTACAAAGTAAATATTGTAGTAAATAATTTATGAACGCTAAAATACAACAATGACACAAGCAAACAAACATATAAATGTGAAACCCTAAACAAGAAGAAGAGGTAGGAACACTTAGCTAATTTACGAGTGAACAGAAGTGATCTAGGCAGAAAAGTGTCAATAGACTAGTTAGGTTCATTAATGCTCACCGTAAATTCTAACTCAAGAACATAGCAGATAAAAAGGCATCCATGAGAGGAAGAGGCACTTGGGCATCAGGTGACGGATCTAGGCAATCGGTGGTCATGCGTATGGTTAGAAACTAATTTTTCTGTCGTAAGGGTTTTGTATTTGCTCCTATATGTTGATTGATATCCACACTATGATTGTTGATGGTACTTGTAACCTAGAAAATAGAATGACTACCTGCACATGTCCATAAAGCACATTGAATATAATAAATAAGTTACGATGATGGGAGTCGATCGACCCCGATGGTCACCCGAAGAATGAACTTACTACCGAGTGTTGCACTACATCTCATACCCCATGTAGTTCTTATGTGTGTGTGTAGAAATGATGCCCTAGGATGCCCTTATATAAGTTACACAAATGATATCGGGATAGATCTAGAATGTAGATTTATAGTATGTGTGGATGGAATAGAATAGAATTACCCTCCTATATAGTGTATGTAGAAGTAATGCAACCCTTGTCCTTTGATAGATGCTAGATGGAAGCCTTTGGTGCTCTTGTGCCTTTGGATACAAGCTTAGGTGGTAATAGTAATGTTTAGTGTTTAGTCTTTATTTTTGAGAAGTAACTAAGTATATATGATTCCCTTATTTGAATTTTGTAATTGACAACTAGAAAGACGACCCATAAGTGAAAAAATATGCCCAAAAGATAAAAGAGACCCAAAAAGAGTGAGTAAAGGTAAGAAAGGGTCAGGAGCATCCAATATGGACAGAAATTCTTGGGAACTGGTGTCCTAACTGGGCTCCAATGTCTAAGGCCATAAAAGATAAACCAGCTTAAGTTCCGTTAGGGCTGTAGGGTATATAAGGATAGAGAGAAAGCAAATGACAAATAAAAGAGCTTGAAGATAGTTTTCAACCACTAGTTTTCTTGCTTATGAATCATATATACATTAGTATGCTTTTGACCTATAAATGTACCCAAGTGTGTGATTCTTTGTTTACATTTTCCCCATTTTATGTTGTTGAGTGAATACTCAATAACATAAAGTAGATAAGAGATGCGTACCTTATGATCCTATAAAGAGTGTGGTGAATAACATTTTGAGTGGACAAGTGAAGCGTGGAGTGATTGCAACGTGAAGCGTGGAGGCTAGGAAAGGAAAGTAGACCTAGGGTGAAGTGTATGTGTTTATAGCATGTTGTTGTAGTTTGTTCTTGTCATTTCTTGTAAGGACATACCTGTAAAAGAAGAGCAAGAGAGTAGTCAAAGTTTTGTATATGATAGATCAGAGAAACATGTGTATAAGTATGTAAAGAGTGTAAAAGTGTGTAAAAGGAAAGTGTGCACCTGATATGTAAGAGAGTAAAAGATAGAAAAGTGTCATGTTGCTTGAAATTGCTGATTTGAATGTTAAGGTGAGGTTTTTGGGTGATATCATGCCAAGAGTGATTTTTTTGGGTGATCTCATGTTGAGTGCGAGATTTTTGGGTGATCTCACGCTAAGTACGAGTTTTTTGGGCAATCTCACGCCAAAGAGAAAATGATTGGGGAGAAAGGTTTGGTTTTACTCTCTTTCGTGACTCCCTATAAGTACCACTACGATAATATGTCTAAATTTGTTCCATTTGTCCCATTTTGTTCCAAATTGTTCCGATTGTACTCGATTATAGGAGCTACAATGCATTATGTGACTGAAGGACAATGCATGTTATTGTAGAACTCTGTAGAATGTGTTGTAATAAGAAAATAACTATCTCTACCCCTAGGAAATTACCACCCAACAATAGGAGCAGCCGGTGTCTCATGTTTGTTTTAGACCCAAGTTTTAGACCAAGTCTTCGGTTCATTCTGTGAGTATATTCCTGTGATGTTTATGTACCGTGATGATCTAAACAGAAATTTGAGCTCTAAGCTACTTTAGGGTGATATTGATGGTAGTAAAAAATGCAAACCAAAGGAGAGGACTTGATATTGTTATGAAGTGGATACCCGCATGGGGTAACCTGTATGTGCATGGTAGAACTACGGGAGGCACATGCAAACAAAGTAGGCTAGTATAAGTGCCAGTAGTAAAATTAGTTAGCATGGAAAATAAGATATTGTAACAAACAAGTGTGTAGACAATATAGACCATGAAAAGTGGCTTTTAAATATGGGACACCACTCACAATGTCACAAAAAAATTGGCCGAAGAGGCCAAAAGCATAAAAGGATCACATGAGACATAAGGCATATCCCACAAACAATAACAAGCAATAGAAGCAATGGAAAACAAGTAAAGTGATCAGATAGCCATAGTTGTAGAATAGACATGCATGGAAAATGTTACACATGAAACATTTGTTAGCATGTTAGAAAGATAAATAGTATGTCAAGGCATGTGTAAATTAGTGAAAAAGTAGAGTAACTTGTAATGAGAAATAGTGAATAATGTAGCAATAGAACCTGAAGTGTGTAGAATGTGGTAGTAGTAAAAGTATATGCCCCCATGAGCCTCAGTGGGATTGGTAAAAGGTACAGTGCCAAGCATCATTACAGCGTGTAAAAATTTGTAAGAGATTTGCATTCACCTCAAAATACCAAGTGAACGCGCATGTGTATATATAGAAAGATAATGACATACTAAGAATCCGTCTAATGGAAATCAAAGTGTAACATGTAAGTAAAAAAACTAGCAAAATTAAAAATGCAACAAGATATGCAAATGCAATGTATGGTGTGATGATGGATATGGAAAATGTGATGATGATAAGAGTAACATGTGCCCTAATGCGATGTGTATGAGATGAGGTTAATTTATATGGACCCTCAATAGTCAAGAATGAACCATAGAACAAGAGTGTCATTGGGTAATGTATTTGTTGTTCGAATAGATGCTAGAAATATGTATAATGAGGCATAGAGTGTGAAGTGGTGTGATGTGGGTTCATTTCGAATTAGACCCTCGATAGTCAAGTATGAACTGGGAACTATAGTGTGTCATAGGGTAATGACGATAAAAGGTGTGTATCAAACGGGTGTGAAAGTGCTTAGAAAGAGTAGATGATGCATAGAGCATGATGTGTAGTTGTAGGTACTAGAGCCAACTAATAATAATGGAAGGGGGAAGAAATCGTGATACCCCCAAGGTGTGTGATGGGATAATGATCAAATAAACTCATATAGGATATCATCAATGTCATGGTCGTAATCATGGATTTGGATTAGAGACTTGGTAAGAAATAGTCTGGGTTGATCATATAAAGAGCCCACGTGGTGTAAATTTTACATACCCATAACACATTCTTCATTAGTAAAAGGAGGTTACTGAAATGATGTGCATACCAATGAGTTACATTTTTATTATATCCAAGGAATAAATCGTTGAAAATAGAGATGTGGCCAAAAGGCATGGAAATGTGATATCAGTGTGATTAGGATCCATAATGCCACCAATGTAGTCAAGCCAAGATTGTCTAAGTGTGAGTGGAGAGGAATGAGGATTACATGCAAGGAAGACCAATAAATGGAAGACGCGGAGGCCATAGGCAGTAATAAATACACATCCATGATACATGTGAGGAGAGTGAGGTGTGGGGGGAGAAATCGGTAGAGTGAATCCTAGGCATGTTAATCCATCATGCGTGCAAATAATTTTAGAGCAAGTAGGGTTGAATGGAATATGAGACCAATAAGATTCATGTATGAAGAGAGTGCATGTGAAGGGATCAAGATGAGGCACAAAATGTGTTTGGGGAGATGCAATAGGTGGTAAGATGTCTAATGTATGATGGTCCCTTGGAAAGGTATCATGGCATTAGTGGAAGGAGGAGGTTTTTTGAATTGATATTCACCAAGGACAATAACAAAAAAAGTATCCTAGAAATAAGATTCATCTATTTCAAGAGGAGTAAAATTAAGATTGCGTAATGTGTCATCATTAAGCTCTACAACATCAACCTCATCATCGAGTCATCAGTGCTGACATTATCTTGTTGGATAACATTATCAAGGATATTAGTAGGGGTGGAGCCAAATGTAGGATTGAGAGGAGTCATGATAGTGTGGTAGTGGTAGCTATAGAGGTAGACATGGTGGGTGATATGAGATCAAGTAGTATGTGTAGGAATGGATGGAATGCATGTGGAGGTAGAAGAAGATGTGAAGCACTAGATTGACCCACATCATATGTACTGATATTATGATATGGAATAGGCTGTAATGGAGGTATGGGCATGGTGATGATTGGGTCTATGTGGAAAAAACTTGAATGGATCAAGGTCAACAAAAATGGTATGCTCATAGCCATCATGTAGGAATTTAACACACTTATGAACTATAGAGGAACAACATGCATGACATGAATCCATGGTCTATCGAGTAAGAAATTGAACTAAAATGATGCATCAATGAAAAAAAAAGTAGGAATGATTTTAGGCCCAACTTGTAGAGGTAAGGTGATAGTGCCCATGCATGTGTGAGTAGTGGAATCATAGCCATGAATGAGAGTAGAGGATTTATTGATTAAGCTATCAGAAATTTCATTTTCTAAAGAGAGATAGAGCACATAAATTTATAGCGGATCCATTGTCAATGAGTACACATTTGATACAAATAAAGCCAATAGTAGTGGTGATAAACAAAGGGGAAAAAGGATTTCTAGGAACAGAAGGAGGGGGATATCCTCATCACTGAAAGATATGGCATGTGGTATATTCTTAAGGGATTGAATGAGATGGGTAAAGGAAATAGGTGAATTAGTAATTTCAATACGTGATGGATCAAAGGGAGGCCTCTAATGTATAAAGACAATCGGGTGCATTGTGTAAGAGATCATAAAGAGATTTTGGTGGTGTATTTTTAAGCTACTCAATGATGTCATAACCTTTAGAGGTGGTGGTAGGAACTGTAGAAGTAATAAAGTGGGGGTGGGACAGAGAGTCTAGCTTAGGGAGGACAAGTGCGGTGAGTGGTGACTACATTGATGGTTGGATCACACATTGGAGTAACAAAGCGAGGAGGGTGTTGAGTACGGACCTGCATAAAATCGGGAGAGCGGTGGTAGCCATGCCGAAACATTGGTTGGAGTATAAGAAGGATAAGAAGATTAATCCATGAATTCAAGAAGGGGATAGATTTTGATGCATTCTCGAAGGTAGGGTTGAGCAAACAGTTCACCAAATGATTTAGCTTTATTTGATTAAATATATATTACAGAGTAACTATTGTAATAAATAATGTATGAATGATAAAATACAATAATGACACAAGAAAACAAGCATATAAATGTGAAACCCTAAGAAAGAAGGAGAGGTAGGAAGACTTAGCTGATTTACGAGGAAACATGAAGTGATCTGGGAAGGTAAAAGTGTTGAATAAATTATAGACAATGTGGTGGTTAATGCTCACTATAAATTATGGAACTCAGGAACAAAGTAGGAAAGGGGTGCCCATTGAGAGGGCAAGGGTGCTTATGTGCGCTTGGGGCTGACTCGGATCTGGGAATTGGTGGTCAGTGTAGATGCTCAAACCGATTTCTTTTTTTTCCTCAAGGGTTTCACCGTTGGCTCCTATTTTTCACTTTATATTCACACTATGATCACCGAGGGTACATGTAACCTACAAAATAGAATGAATACCTAAACATGTCCACAAAACACATCAAATCTAATAAAAAGATGCATGATGTGGAGTCAGACTAACCCCCGATAAATCACTGAAAGAGTGAACTTACTACCGAGTGTTGCACTACATCTCAGACCCCATGTAGTTCTTGTGTGTGTGTAGAAATGATGCCCTAGGATGCCCTTGTGCAAGTTACACAAATGATAACAGGATAGATATATAATGTAGAAGATGTATAGTATGTGTGGATGGAATAGAATAAACTTCCTCCTATGAAATGTATGCGTAAGTAATGTGGCCCTCGTCCTCAGATGGATGTTAGATGGATGCCTTTGGTGCTCTTGTGCCTTTGGATGTAAGCTTAGGTGATAATAGTAATGTTTAGTGTTTGGTCCTGATTTTTGAGAAGTAACATATATATATATATATATATATGATTCCCTTGTTTGAATTTCGTAATTTTACAACCGGAAGGATGACCCATAAGTTAAAAATATGCCCAAAAGAGGATTAGGATCGCCTCAGTATGGATCAAGATTTCAGCGCCGGTGTCCTAAGTGGGCACCAGTGTTTGAGGCCATAAAGGATAAATTAGTCAAGTTTCGTAAGGGCTATAGGGTGTGTAACACCAAAGAGAAAGCGAAAGACAAAGAAACAAGGCCAAAGATAGTTGTCAACCACTAGTTTTCTTGCTTAAGAAACATATATACATTTGTATGCTTTTGGACCTAGAAATTTACCCAAGTGTATGATTTTGTGTTTACAATACTTTGCATGCTAGATCTTTCTTTTATTATTATATTCATTTGATCTCAATCCTCTTATTAAGATTTACATTTCATTAAATTAGTTGATCAATGCCTTCTATTGAATTTTTCCGATCCTTTATATTTTCTTATGTCATGTAATATAGATCTCTTGATATTAATTTTTACTATTTGATTATTGTTGAATTTTGTAGGATACTATCTAGTTTGGTCTAGATTTTCCTACTTTCTAGTCCAAAATGAAACAATCTCGTTCCCCTTTTGTTTTGGTTCCTTTTTACCCATCAGGTATCTTTGTTACACTTTTGAATTTGTGTATACTATGTTTTGGGTTGGCATTACATGCAACTATGTTTGAATTCCGGGTTAAGGGAATCCTATATAAAAAGTTTATTCTAAACATTATATTATCTAGTAATCACTATCTACTATCCATATTAGAGCTCGGAATAAGAGAGGAACTAGTATAACACATCATAAGGGAACACTATATAATTTCAATTGTTCTACATATTTGTATAATGGTTTTAATTAAGATAATTATTTCACTAGTTATTAGAGTCGAGGCACGATGGTAAAAGTTAGGAAAAGGGAACTACTTGCATACACACATGCAATCGCCACTACGTGAACCGCCTAGATTTTTGAATGTAGTGTAGTGTTTGGCATAAATCACATGAGGTGATCACTAAGGTTATTCCAAATAAAAACATAACTTTTAATTTTGTTATCTAATATGTTTTCAAGTGCTTTATATGAAACTAGGTTTTATGTACAACAAGTGTAGATGTTATTAGTGTAGGGTATTCATTTTCCTTGTATTTGTTTATTTACTTAGAGCTTTCCTACACTCATGGAATATGCTTGCTTAGTTGTAGTAGTTATGTTGAGTTATCTTACCAGTTATGTTGAGTTATCCTACAAGTCAGGTGGGGTCAACTCTACTTCTAGTATTAGTTAGTGAGTTTTATTCCCAAAGATCTAGGAAAAGGTCAGCACATTCACCTCCTATATGTACATCACTTTCATAATTATATCTTATGGAGCATATGGAGCATTGAGTTTATTCTTGGGAGTCATTCTTGATTTTTTTATTTTATTTCATTGTTCATCATAACTTGCAGATTTGTATGTGTGTGCTTAGTCTTGCCTTTGTACAATTCACGTCTCACATTTCTGCACGGCACTCTTCGATTTAGTGGATCTTTACGCTCTCGATATGGTGTCGAGCCACACTAGTATTGAGCTTGTATGGTCAGTATTCTATTAGTTTTACATGAGATTGTTTTTTACATAGAGTCAGGCTAAGCATGTTTTTTTTTGTGTATTCTCTTGTTGGTTCATATCGTACTACCTTCGCAAGTTCAGTATCATGCATATAAAAATATGATGATTGGTATCCAAGCCACACCGGTTTTACCAAGGTGTTTTTTACCTACAGCTTCTTCATAACCCCGAGCAGGTTGTATACATCCCCAACTAGAGGTTTGACTTTGTTTTTGGTATGAAACTCTCTATTTTTCCGTAATACGTGACAAATATGCAAAGATTGGGTGCCTAGATTTGAGTATTTTCCTCTTATATGTCCTCATTAATAATTTTTTTCTCTTTCATCAGACAAACGCCTCTCCAATTAGAGGAAAATTTTGTGTTTTGATTTGGTTTTTGGTCGGGTAGCAGATTTTGAGTTTCAGGCTCTTTTGCTCACTTTGCACGGTATCTACAACCTTATTCCAACTTGTTCAAAGCTTGTATTTGGCCTCCTCGAAGACCTAAAGCTTCAAATAAGGCATGAAAATTCCCATTCATAAAGTGTTTTTTAAGTCAATTGAGGTGCCATATTAGTCCGACATAAGAAAAAATCATAAATTTCTTCAAAAACGCCACTCAGAACTCTCTCTTTTTCTATGGCGCACTCGTCAAGGAGGACAACTAAAACTTGGGTTTCCAGGGCCAAAATGTCTTTGAAATAGATCCCAAGCACATACAAAACCTCTCTCGCTCAAAACACCCTCCTCACACATGTAGTGATTCAATGACGGCCCAAGCAAACAACAATCACAATAAACTATCATAATTTTTTTGGTTTTCTCAAACCTAAAACAACTCTTTGTTCCTCTCTCCACGTGACTCCACTTTCAAGGAGTAAATTACATTACTTTTCTCATTTTGACTTTTCCTTATTTCTAATATTAGCATTTTATGCTTTTGAAATATAAGTCGATTTGGAGAAATTGTATTAAGGGAGAATTAAGTGTTTTTTTAACTCAGATCTTCGCGGCCGAAGACGGCAAGGGTGAGGCCTAAGTCGACAGAGGCCAATCACCCTCATAAACTAAACCAATCTCTTATTAATTCTTTTTCATTTCCAATGACTATATGCACGACCCCATTTCCTCTCACTTCTGGTTTTTTTTAATTAGTTTGCAAAATTTTAATTAAATAAGTCGTTATTTACAAGAAATTGTATTTGCTATAACTTTTGATCGATGGCTCGATTTAAGCATTGTTGCATTCAAAAGTGTATGTTTTCTCATGGTCTACGTGATGGATTAATTATTTTTATAAACACACTACTTTATAAAGTGCTACATTTTGGGGGTTCTTTGCAAAACTCTATGGGACTTGTATTTTTTGCACTAAGTTATAAAGTGCCACTTTTTTAGAGGATTTGTTTGCAATGTATGATGAATAAGACAATGATCACTTGGTTCATTTTCTCAAAAGAGGGTGGGGCCCTATTATGTACACCTAAATTCGGTATTTATACTTTGATCACCCACGTGCGTATATTTATTTTATTCATCCCCTTTATCTAATTAAATGCCCATCCAATCCCCATTAATTAATTAAGCCACATTAATTAATTAATCATTTAATATCTTACATGCCCAATTATCCCATCCATATTAATCTTTATTCCTATTAATTAATTAATTCCTATTAATTAATTAATACCCATTATCTTGCCCTAACCAACCTTCTATTTAGGATGATTTTATCCTAAATTCATCCCCTTGATTTTCTAAGCTTTTCTCCCATCTATTTTTATGCCCTAACTACCTACAATTCATCCCCAAGCAATCTAATCCCGCCTACATGCTTTAAAGCATTCGACCAATCCTTAAAAATACAAAATCACGCCAAAAGCAGAAAAATTCTCCCATTGGGGAAACTTTCCTCGTAATCGGTGGTGACCTCGCTTAGTCGCCATCGACCCTAAAAGCTAGATCCTTCCTTTCTAATTGGGAATAAGATGCATGTAAAACATCCAAACTCTCTTACAACCCGTGAACTAGCTCTCTCTTGCATGAACATTTCTAGCAATAATCACAGATCTCCCGAACATCATTTTAGTGTGCTTGCATTGCTCACGATCATCTTTCATGAGGCTTATCAATATCTCTCTGTATCTTTATTGAGATTTTTATCAAATTATCTTTGTATTGCTTGTATATAATCTTTTACAGGTTCAGATCAACTTCAACATCACTCCCAAGTTCTTCAACAACCTTCTCTTCTAGCTTGTTTGCCAGAGGTCACCGCTCTCATCCATTCATCATCATCTTCATCTAATTCTAATACAATGTCGTCATCGACCATTTCAGTCGTCTTTCGACCCAGGCGCTTTGTCAAATGGACCTCTTATGTTGTTGTTTCCTAAA
Organism: Taxus wallichiana var. yunnanensis; assembly: GCA_018340775.1. Classification (NCBI taxonomy): domain Eukaryota; kingdom Viridiplantae; phylum Streptophyta; class Pinopsida; order Cupressales; family Taxaceae; genus Taxus; species Taxus wallichiana. The sequence continues at coordinate 524,835,281 of CM031243.1, forward strand.
GTTTTCTACCTCTAGTCCCTCCCTACGTACTACTCATAACATACACATATCCCTAACATCCTCTAGTTGGCATTCGACTCTCTCTAGGTATATTTATCCTATAGTCCAGATCTCGCCTTCCTGTGTCGCCAACCTCGCTCTGTGCACAATCTAGGTCCCCGTTGACCCAAACTCCTGTAATAGCTAATTTTACGCTTATTGCAATCTAATCAACTTTTTTGGACCAATCTCTATCATTTTCCAAATTCATAAATATTCTTGTTTCTGCATGTTTATGCTATTTCATCCTTTACATCACTGTTGTTAAAAAAATGAGGGTTGACATCTGTGAAAGGAATCTAATCACTTCTTGGAACCACATTGTCGAAAAACCCTCGCATATATCTATCTAATCCATATTCATTCCAGCTTTGCAGATCTATCAAGTCAGAACGAGAATCACCCCGTCAAGCGCCAGTATCCATCACATCACACATCCAAGGTAACATAAACCCTCCAACATTTCTTAGTTTCTAGTTACTTTAATCATTAGTTCATTTGTTTGATCGGTGAGGATGTTTTTTGTCCAACACCCGCTTTGTAGGAGACCAAACCCCCACAATGATTTGTTTGTTTCATTTCTTCTTTCTCGCATAAGAACATTTAGTGCATGTGTTTCTCTTGAGAATAATTTTATACATGTATCAGAACCGGTATCTAAAAAGGCGCTTATTTTCAAAACCTACATCGAGGATCACTATGTCTTCTTTGAGTAGTCAGGATTCCCGTAGTACTCTTTAAGCATGGCATGTTCACATAACTTCTCCATTCCTCTCGTAGTGACGATTTGTCATCTATTTTTGTGTCTCGCTTGGCCAATCAATGGTTTTTAAAACAATATTGGACATATTTGTTTGTGCAAATTCTACTTATTGGAGGGTGATCTTTGGAGCAAGTTCTACTTGTTGGAGATTCTTTATTAGTGCCTCATCCAATTTTGGATTCCTATTAGGTTGTCTTATTTATTCCCATTTCATCTTTTTATGTACTTGGGTACCTAACATGACCTTGTTGTTAGTACCTAATTATTCTATCCACATCAACAACTTCATCATCTTTGAGGGCCTTCTAGCCTTCACTCCTTTGTTTCTCTCTTTTGGGGGGGATTTTTTTCCCACTAGGTTTTCTTCTTTTCTCCACTTTATGAGATATTTGCATTGTACATGGGTACCTCATCAGGCCTTGTTGGGACCCACTTTCCTTTTGACTGCCCACCTAAGTTGTGCTTATGGGGGTGTTATCAGAGGATATTCATTTTCCTTGTCTTTGTTTATTTACTCATGAGCTTTCCTACACTCATGAGATATGCTTACTTGTTTGTAGCAGCTTGTGTTGAGTTAGCTTACCAAATATATTGAGAAAACCTATTAATTATGTGGATTCAACTCTACTTCTAGTATTTGTTAGTGAGAGTTATCCTCATTGCTCATCATAACTCATGCAGATTTATATGTATGTGCTTAGTCTTGTCTTTGTGTGATTCACATCTCACATTTATCAGCTGGTGCACTCTTCAATTTAACGATCTTTGTGTTCTCGATAGATACAAATGTTATAGATAATATAAATATACTAAGAAGTGACACATGCAAAGGTGAAGCAACACAAGAAAAACCAAAGGCACATCCTTCATGGTACAAAATTATTTCAAAAGGGAAAATCATGGTACGATCCAATATAAGGTTTAAAGGTTTTTTATATGGATGGAATGTAAATCACATTTGAAATACACTTTAAATTAAGCTAGTTATCATCTAATTTACCCAAAATATTAGTTATTAAACTAGTATTGTTATAAGTGAGATTGATCATAAAATATACATCAATAACCTCAAAACTCGAATTTCAAGCTTGTTGGTTTTATTTTTAAATACCTATAAAAAAAAAAAAGATAAACTTAATGGTAAAATTATTACCACTGGAAACACTCGCCCCACTATTGTATATTCAATTAATTAACAAATGTGGCTAACATATCCATTGTAACCGAACTTGTCTATTTCTGCAAGACAAGTTAAAGACTAATGATAACATATACAACTCCTACTTTGAGTTAATTAAACTAAATATTACTAAAAATAGAATCAATATTACAAGTATCATACACTAATAAGATATGGTCAACATGCAAGAAGCCATTATTAGTTTAAGTGACACATACACAACCATCATGCACATTAGTCAAACTAGGTGCCCTAAAATATCCTAAAATCGAAATTACCTAAAATATGGCTAAATTAAGTAAAAGATAATTAAAAATGACACTCTACCTTTTGGAGATGAATGGATAATGATTTGACCTTAATTAAGTGCATATCGAGTGAACAACACTCTAATTGGCATTTCCACTAATTTTTTTCATATAAATAAATAAACTCTCACAACACTAACTCAAATGAATCTCCTAAAAAATTAACAAAACTAAAACTAATATAAAAGTGAGTGATTAGGTAACCATATTGGCATCACAATCAACATTCCCCTTTAATTGAAAGCACATAAATGTCTATTATCTCCTTAAGTCTTTCATGAACTCACAGAATAATCCCTCTATGAAAATATCAAAAAGATGATATTCTCTCATCACATAATCAATGAAAAAATGTTTATCATTGCATTTTTTCTCATAAAATTATTCTCGATTTCTTGTTGTCATGTTAAATGTCTAGCATTAAAATTTAATATTTTGGTCATGACAACCAAACCCACACTTGAAATTCCCTTTCCTAATCAATGTAAACCTTTTCTCCAGTCCAACATTTCAACTATAACACCCTCATTATAGTCGAGAGAAATCTGATAACAAGATTTTCATGTGTGTTTCATATGAAAATAAGTTTACCTAGCTTGATTCTTGAAGTTATTGAGATCTATGAAAGAAAAAATGCTCCCTGAGACTCTAAATTTTTTATTTTTGGCCATTTTGTCATGAGAGATAATCCCTAGGAAGCTTACAAATAATATTCAAATGATCCAAGATATGTGTGGGAGAGGAATGAAGTGATCTAATGAAGTTAAGGGAATTTTGGTGGAGATAATTAAGCTTAGAAATATGTTAAACAAAACCGGGTCTTTTGGGCAAGGCATTTGGAAAATTAATATTCAAATGAGCTAGTCACCTTGTTCAAGGGTCTTAGAAGCCCCTCAAGTGTTGAGATCTCATATCCTAGGAATTAGAAATATGAAAGAGCCTAATTCATTGTGTAATAATTAAGGAAGAATTCTAGGAGTATAAAAATGTGGAAAATGTCCATCAATGCAACACAAGAGTCTTTCTACAAGGTGGAACTTGCTCAAAGGGTTTCAGACACCTCGGGAAGAGTTAGAGCCTAACCAAATTTAAAAGTGGAGTACATTAGACCCTCCTCATGTTCCATGTGTTGTATTTGTTCATACTCATTTTGGACTCGTGGTAACTCAACTTACTAGCGCACATACATAGGAAAAAGTGGAAAGTGGATTGAAAAGGAAAATTGCAAGTTGAATCAAGTCTTGAAAATGGTGGGAATGGACTCAATGGGTCATTTGAGTCAAAATAATTTAAGTTTGACCCTTCAATCTCTATGTACTTCTCTCAACCCAAAATCCACTCCTTAGTTTATTTTCATGTTGAGTTTGATGACATCAACATTCCAAGAAGCTTGGGCAAAGTTTTGAGGCCTGATGTCCCTTTGTCCCTTTTTCCCACCATGGGGATATGGGACACAGGGGACACCAAAGTGCGCTCCCCATTGAGTGTTATGTTTCGTCACTTAAGTGACAACTTAAGTGGTTATAAACATGTTATAAACTCATGATAACTCATGTTTTACCACTTTTTCATGATAATTTGACCCATGACGACCTTTTGAACGTGGATGTCCATTTTTCCTTTGTACCAACTACTAAGGGGACATAAAAAATGCACTCCCCTATGGAGGCAACATTTTCATCACTTAAAAGTGACAACTGAGGTCTTAGAAAAGTGTTCACAACTCACCCTTTTCATAAAATTTCCCCCTCCTCATGAGAGCATCACCCATGGCACATTTTTGAGAGGTTAATGTCCCTTTGTCCTTTCCTCCCTATTTTTTAGGGTGCAACCACACCTCTAACCTCCACTTGACCCAGGTTAGCCAGTTTGAGTCTAAGTTGAGTTAAGGTGTGCAAATGGGAGGGATTTTTTTTTGAAAGGGGGAAAACCATTTTAATACAACACTTAACCTTTTGAGCTCATTTGTGTTATTTTCTCTCCTCCATTGTTGTTGGTATGTTGTTATGCTACCAAAATTTTTCAGACATCCTCCATGCCAAAACCTTTTTTTTCATATCTCCCAAACCCCATGTCTGTTTTCCATGAGATTTTAATTGTAGATTCCTTGCAAAAACGCCTTTAAGAAGAGTATTTACATGCTCACAAAGGATTTGTTATATCATTTTCTATAGCCATTGAAATTTTTAAGCTAAAAATATGTTTTCTCATATCTACAAAAGTATGGGTATTGAAATCATTTAAAATTTGTAGAAAGCCTCAAATGTAAAATAGAAACTTTTGAGACTAATTTCATTCCATTCTAACACTAGGAAGACCCAATTATAAAAATAGTAATCCTTCCTAAGCCTCACTACTATAAATAGTAAGTGTTGCAAATAGTTCATTTTTAGAGTTTTCATTTCCTTGAAATATCGGGAAAATTCAAAAGTGCCAAATTAAGCAACTTGAAACTAAAATGGACTTCTCAAAATAAGGCTTACTAAAAATAGTAAGTGTCAAGATGTTGGTTAAGAAATAAGGATGTTGAGCCTCTCATGTTGAAGAAAGTGTGGCTTGGGTGGAAGGGAATCCCTCTTGGTTCCCTAAATTTGGTCTCAAAGTGTTTCTCATCTCATCAAATGGGTTGATCAAAAGTTGGAAACATTCTTCATTCACTTTTTCTCTTTCACTCGTCTTAGATTAGAGGATTTTTCCTTATAATCTATTATGTGTCATAGGTCACCATCATTCATTCATCATATGTGATAATATCACAAATATCACCTCCCCATCGCGAAGTTGTCTCTCATTGTGCACACTAGGTGCATAAAATCGTAAGAAGATCACCACCATGTGAGAGATGACAAATGTTTAGAGATTGGAAGGTTGGTTCAAGTGGAAGAAGGCTTTTCTCATTGGTTTCAGTGGTCTACTAATCATGTGCTTCTCACTCCTTTTAGGGTACCTGATTGGGCTATGAAATTTGATCATTTAGAGGAGTCCCTAAAGAGGAGGTTTGTGAAAGTTGAGTGCACTAGGAGGCTTCATCAAGTTCAGGAAGTGGTCAAAGGATCAAGAGTTCACTGGAGTGCATCTCTACAAAGTAACTTAGAGCTTCTTCATCCTTCTTCATTCTACATCTCTTCTCTCTTCATTCTCTCTCTCTATACTTTCTAATTCTCCATTGTAAATTATACTTTATGGCTCTTTTGTCCTATTCACTTAAGTGACCATTGTAATTTTCATTGTAAAAGTCCCATTTTCATTAATAAGAAAGGGGCTTATTTTTTATTTCCTAGAGGAATGTGAAAGATCACAAGTGGTGGGACTATGAAAGGTCGTGGGGGGGTAGATGAAGAGACAAATTGTAAATCTATAAATTGGAATGGATTCTCCATTCCAAAGGGTTAGATTTTCTTGGTTGATAGATCTCATTATCTTACTACAAGCAAGAAACTATAATTCTTCTATCTCCTTGTCTTATGTTTTCCTCTCCATCTCAACTTTACTCCATGAGCATGGTTACTTGTGTAATATTATGTAAATAAAATTGGATTTACTTGTGTTTTGTTCCTTTTTCCTTGACATGGTGTCTTCTCATTGTTAACTTATAAATATTATGGTTTTATTTCAATAAATTCATCTTGATATTATTGAGTAAAACCCCTTCTCACTTCTCCTCCATACTCACACCTCCCCTACACCTTATTTTTCCACACAGGTTTAGTGGAATATTCTTATGTGATCCGCGGTCAAAAGGCAACCCACGATCATTAGAGTAACGATATATTTCATGTTTTCAATATACGAAGCTGCCCCATTCCTAAGCAGAGGGACCTAGTCCCAAAGTGTTGTTGAAAACCCCTATTTTTCCCTTGTGAAAAATTATTTTTCCAATAATTTTTAGCAACAATGTTGAAAATTTAGTTTTACTTTTAACGCCCCATTCCTAAGCCAGAGGGACCTAGTCCCAAAGTGTTGTTGAAAACCCCTATTTTTTCCCATGTGAAAATTATTTTTCCAATAATTTTTAGCACCCACAATGTTGAAAATTTAGTTTTCTTGTACCCTATAACGATCCACAAAATCCTAAAAATCAGATATACCAAAAATCCATAAAAGTAAAAAAGACAAAAAGTTCTCAAAAACATGAAACTTGATGCTTGAAATCCACTACTATTTTTAGTTATGTCCTTTCACATTCTTGTTATAGGTTTTCTCACAAGCTAGATGAAAAGAGATACACCAAATTAGACAGATTGAGAGGTATTTTTGATCCAAAGTTTGAAGCTCTTCAAAGACAACAATATCGATCCGAAACAATCCATATTACTTCTCTCAAGCATCATCTCCATCTCGTACGCCGATTAATACAAAGTGAAATTCAATTGAGATTTTGTAGACACAAAATCTATGCACTTGGGTACATTTCTGGGTCCTAGAGCATACTAATATATACATGATTCCTAAGCAATAAAACTAGTGGTTGACAACATATTTTGGGCCTTTTGCTTTCTCTCTTGTACTTTTATTGGCCTTACACACCTTACAACCATGTTAGTACTTGATGGATTTATCTTTTATGGCCTCAGACACTAGTGCCCATTTAGGAAAAAAGTGCCCAGTGCGCTCTTGTCCCTTCTCCGGGAACTCCCGATATGGACACAATTTTTGGTATCACGCCCTCATCTCGCTCACTCCCCTTTCTCTTCATCTTGCACATGCATATCTCTCTTCCTATTCAAATTCCCTTTCCCTCCATAATCCCATTTATTCAAATTTCCCACTTTCCTATATTACCCCATAATTTATTTTAATTGACCCTAATCCTCATTTGATTTGTTTATCCCCTCTAAATCCTCCATTTTATCCTCCCTAGGCCCTCATTTAATAATTTCATCTCCCCTTGGCCTTTATTTAATATTTTCCTTCCTCTCACCACCTTTATCCATCCCTAGGTTCTCACCCACCTTCATTTAATAATTTCATCTCCCTTTGCCTTTATTTAATAATTTTACCTCCCACCTACCTTTATTAAATGCTTTCCTATCCCCCATATCCATCCACTCACCCTATAAATACACCCATACCCCCTCCTTCTTCAAGGGGATCAAGGGATGCAATTTTGGAATCTTGGAGTCTTCTTGGAGCTTTTTTGTGCATCAACTTTGGAGATTTGGGGAGACTTCTTTCACCATGGAATATCTTGTGTTTTTATTGTAATATTATCATATATATTTGCCACTAACATCTTGTGCAAGTTTAACTATCATCAAGAAGTCTACTTCGGCCATCTTAGCCTTTTGTTTCATCTGTAGGTCTTCATTTCAGCCCATCCATTTTCGTTCAAGCCCTAATATTCCCAAATCATCACCGACCTTGTCTCGATCTCTATCAAGCCACCCTCATCCACATTAGTTTCTTTGTTGTTCAGACCCTTTGTTTTCATATCTTTGCTTCTTTACCCACCAGGTTTCTAGATCTCACCATCTTTCCTCTTGGCTATCCCGCATCTATTTTCTCATATCCCAATCATCATTGATATCATCTAGTCATTTTTTACGGCCCTATTCTCATACCCTTTACCATCACTTTTCCTAGTTTTCTTGTATCCTTTCATCAAGATCTAGATCTAGTCTGTTTTACAAGTTTATGTCTTCGGCCTAGATCCATCTCCAAATCCAGATCCATTCGGATCCAACCATAGAAGAGCTTCAGAGGTCTGCTTTTGGTGCATTTTCTTCTCATCTAGCTCTAGTCACTATCAAATGGCCCTTTAACCTCATGTCATTGTTGACCCGCAAGTTTGATTTACTTTACATCTATTTTGATCGATTTATACTTTCCTTACATTTCTACATTTTTAGTTTCGTTTATCTCGATTCTCGCATATATATCGATTCGTTATCCATCGATTTTATCTTATCTTTATATATAAGAGGGTTGACATCCATCCTAGGAAGCTCATACTTCCTGTGGCTAACTTATGTTAAGCAACCCTCCATATATCTACTAATCCATTTTTCTTCTTAGTCTTCTTTGTTGTGTAGATTACATAGCTCACAGTGAGGAGGAGTTCATCTTTGCACCCGTATCCATTCATCATCACTTTGAGGTACCATAAACCCTCCATATTTCGAGTTACTTGTTTCCTTTATTACAAATTCACTAATTTGAACAAGAATGAGGAAAATTGGTCAACACCGACCTTCTTTATCTTTTTCTTACTCTTTTGGGTATCTTTTACTTTTGGTCATGTTCTACAACTTTGGGTCAGCTTTTTAGTTGTCAATTATGAAATTCAAACAAGGGAATCATATATATATACACATAGTTATAGCTCTCAAATGAAGGGTCAAGCATTAAGCATTATCTACGATCACCTTAGCTTGCATCCAAAGGCACAAAGAGCATTACAAAGCATCCATCTAACACATCCACACAAGGGAAAAGGGCTACATCACTCTGCATACACAACATAGGAGAGAGAAGTTCATTTTTATTCCATCACACACATTCTATACATTGCTACATTTTATATATATCTCATTATCATTGTGCAACATACACAAGGGAAATCTAGGGCATCATTACACACACATATACATAAAACTACATGGAGTCTCGAGATGTAATGTAACGCTTAGTTGTAAGATCACTCTTCGAATGACCTGCTCAGGGGTCATTTCGACTCCCCATTTTCAGATCTTCTTTATTAGGTTTGATGTGGTTTGTGGGCATGTGCAACTAGGTATCTATTTTGCAGTTATAGGTACGACTGACAACATTGAGTAGAACCGTGAGGGACAAAAGGAAACCAATAGCGAATATCCTGCAATCCGAAAAGACCAGTTCCAAGCATATGATCGACAATAGCACCTGATTAGTCACTAGTTCCCGGTGCTCCTGCCCTCCAATGGGCACTTTTGTCCTGTGTGCATTTTGAAGCCTAAAACTCCCAAATAACCTTGACAACATTATTTCCTACTAGTTCCAATAATTATCACTGTATCACTTCCAAATCACTCAAAAATCAGCATGTCACCCTCTATCTCTCTTTCCCTTGCTTAGGGTTTCATATTATTGCTTGCTTATCAGTGTGTAATAACGTATTTTACTTCTTGTATATCAAGAATTATAGTACATTACTATGAAATTAAATTTAATTCAATTTATATTAAATCATTTAGTGAACCCTACCCTATTTTAATGGTCGACACTTATGAACCCTTTACGATGAAGACCTTTATGATCTTCAAACTCATGTTGTCAATACCCTCAATACCAAGACCTCTTCTTAGTTATTGCCCATGAAAATCCACACGACTTGCTGAGCTCAACCCTCTTATCTCCAATGATATTTAACTCCCTATTGTGATGCTTCCTCTCATTTGACCACCTCTCTTCCATCCACATCTATTTTCCCTATTTTTATGCTACTTCTACAAATCACTTTACCCTCCCTATCACTTCCCACACATGCCATGCATTTTCTTCGACACCCATTATCTATCTTCTCTATATCATGATTTACAATCCCAAATTTTCCAATTACAACAAGGTACTTCACATACCTCTCCATCCCAAGACTCCTCACTCTTGCTTCATAGACCTTTCACCCGCCATTTCCTCGTTACCCACTACCTCTTAGATTTGATGCACCTAAACTTCCCACCTTCAATGGCCATGGTGACCCTCAGATCACCTTCGATCCTTCCATGTTGCATGTCTTGACTATGTTGATGACCATACATTGTTGGCCAAATTATTTCCTCGTAGTTTAATAGACTATGTTATGTGTTGGTTTTATGATCTACTTGTCCATTTGGTAACTTCCTTTACAGCTCTAATCGATGCATTTATTGCTCATTTTTCTATAAATATCAACACCAAGATATCCTACGCTCAATTAGCTAAGATCAAACAAGGATCCAATGAGCACCTTGCGGACTATGTCTTGCGCTATAAGAACAACCTTGCTAAAATGACTAATGTCCTCATTAATCCAAATTGCAAGATTTATTCGTTCAAAGTCTTTTACCTCATCTCCAATAGAGTGTTATATTCTAGAAATCTCCTTCTTTTGATTGGTTGTGCCATAAACTTGTTGTCATATAAATGTGCAACAATAAAATTTCATATTTTTAAGCATGACAACGAACCCCAATGTTAAATTTTTTATGTGTAAGTCAAGCTTTCGAGCACTCCCTAGATCATTTCCCCCATATGTCACCCCTATCCCAATCCTCTGATTACTCATATGTATTTTAATAACCTTTCCCATGTGTTGAAGAAATAAAAACAATCTCATAAGATTCTTTTGAGACATTGTCTTTTAAGGTGGATCTTTCAACAGGCTTAAAAATGGTTATTTCTAGCCTTTCTAAGGTAGGTACACATTCTTCGGAGTTGAGTTAATGTCCTAAATTCATCAAGCAATGGTATTCATATTCCAAGATGATTGTTCAAGTGATTTAGGAAGATTTAGGGAAGATTTGGAGATTCAGGAGTAAGTTCAACAAAAGTGAATTTTTGGGGTCAAAGGATTTTACACTGTAAAACAACGCTTGAGCTTTGGAAGGTGATTCCGGAGCTCAAATGAGTTGGAAGTCAAACAAAATATCAATGGAAATCTGATTCAATTCTCTACATGGTGGTACTTTCATATTTTTCACAAGGCCCATGTATTTCTTTCCACAACTCATTCTTCACAGTATAATCATGATCCCAATAAAGAAGGCCATTTTTTAGGAAGTTTCAAGCTTAATCATAAATTTATACCCATCCCATCCTTCTTAATTTTTTTTTCTAGTTATAATTATATAAGTGCCTAAAAAGTCCTCCAAGAGCTTTGGCAACGTCATTTTCAAGCTCCTCTCCAAGGTATAAGCTTCGTCCTTAGCCAAATTTTTCAGTTCCATGTGGTAGCATGAGGTTGAGGCACAATTTTTGTCCACTTCATCACTTTCTAAAGGGGATAGAAAAATGCACCCCCACCTTACACCTCTGGACCCACCACAAGACCTATGGAGGCTCCGATAAGCACTTTTAGTAATTTTTAGTCCTCACTCCATGTCATACATGCTCGACACTTGTCACCCAGGGGTTGAGGCGCAATTTTTCCCTTCATCCCTTTTCAAGTGCAAAAGGAGATAGAAAAATGTGGCCCCCCACCTTGCTACAATATGGTCCCTCACATGACCAAAAATCGCTCCCAGGTGCCGAAAATGTGGCCTTTCCTCTCTCTCCTCTACCAATGCATGGTCTCTACTTGTCCTATTGGGGATAAGGTGCACTTTTTTGTCCAATTCATCCCTTTCCAAGGGTATAAGGGGGAAAAAATGCACCCCCATCCTCATGCTTATAAAACCAAGGAGTTAGGCAATTTTTTGCTCTCCCCTCATTTTGTCCAAAATCTACCCGGAACTTTGGCGAAGTTTTTCAAGAATCCTTCACCTGCATTCCTCCCTCCATGTCTCCATGATCACAGAAAAATAACTATTCATAAAATTTGTAATTTTTTAATGGCTCTAGGTAAATTTTTTCTAGAATGACTTTGTAGCCCGCGAAGGAAAAATTCTCATATCTTGCAAACCGTTACGGATCTAGGTGGGTTTTTTTGCATTATTCATCATTTTCAGGTGCCATCAAGACACATGTGATATAAATTTCATGCATGTACCAGGATTTTGACAACAAAGAAACCTTGACTTCCCACCCTATTTTTTTATTATTTTATTTCCCGTCATTCTAGTAATTGGATCGAGCTGAAAATTTGTACGTGAGATAGAGAAGAAACCTATCCCAATGGAGGTGGTTTCATCGAATCCGAGGTGTGGAAAGGAAATTTCCAAAAATAATAAGTCTCTATACAAGCACTTACTATAAATAGTAAATTCTCACAAATGGCAAAATTCTTCAAGGCAGTGTTCACAGGGAATAACCAGGGAAAAAAAAAGGTAGTCCGAATTGAGAAAGGGAAAGAATGGATTTTTCTAAAAATAATAAATCCTCATTTTGAGTGTTGGAAGTTATAGTTGGTTCTATCTCCATTCATCTCTCTTCTTTTTGCAACATCTTCACATGGGTGTGTGATAGTTGCACAGCTCAAACGAGGCAATTCATCCTCCACAGGGGTATCTCGAGACATCACTTTGGTCACATAAGTGTACATGAGTAAAGAAGGACACCGTAGCTATAAAGTTGCAAAATGAGAAGCATCGTGTAATTTAAATGGAAATTCAAAAAGGTTCAAGAGGTCTAAATATCATCATTGTAAATCTTCAATCAGGTGAAGGCATTTGATCTCCCCCAGAGCAAGTTGAGTGAGCTTGGTGAATTGTTCAAAGTGAGCCAAACTAGTTGAACTCGGTGGGCTAAGTGAACAAGTTGGGTTGAATTTCTCAAGACAAGAAAGGTCCATCAAGTAAGAGTAATTCATTATAGAACATTCAAGTGTCTGAGTATGTCTCCCCAAAGGTCAAATCTTCCCCATAGCAATAAATAATTAATTCCATAACAAGCTCTTGATAATGCTCCAAAGAAAAACATTATGTCAACACCTGATGAAACATTCCCATGGATTCTAGAAATGATCACTAGTGAACCAAGGACAACACAACAGTTATCAAAAATTCCCGAGGAAATGTTAGAGACATGGAATCCCAAATGGAGAAAGAGAACGCATAAAACATCTCGCTTCTTTAGTGGGACCTCAAGTAATCAATATGTCAAGTTGTTGTCAGCCTAAGTTGAAAATCATATTGACTATATGAGTCCATCGACTATGAGTTAACTCGCATCTCATTGGGGCAAGCCTCACATGAGGGTGACTTTCTTCTATTCAAAGAATCCACTTCGCCTCCTCACTGGAAAAAGAATACAATCTAACCATTGTGCAGGTAATTGGAGGAATAGGTAAAATCTCTCAATGCTTACATTCAACCCTTCTCAAGACCTGAATCAATATCTTCTCTTTTGGATAAAGATATTCCCCCTAATCAAGTATTGACCCCAAGGAAATCAAGAAAGAACAAGGATACATGATGCGGGGAGGGCCAACAAGAAATGGATTGATAAAATCATCGAGCAAGGAAAGGCATTGTTTCGAAATCATCTCTCTCATCAAGTATGTCCTTGTAACATTTCCTAAAGTGGAGAAAGCAAAAGGGGATTTTGTAAAAGATGTCAACCATTTGGATGAGGTGTTCCCACTGGTGTCTGAGATGAGTTCCTTCGATTCTCACACTCTCGTGAGAAAAAATGTTTGCATCAACTACCGAGAACTTGTCTCAAGTTTGGATCCGCATCATGAATATGAGATACATAATGCTTAAGAATGCCATATCTCCAATTGGAATCTTGTGGGCAATAGGATTCCAATGATCTTGAATGATGCCTACCATATGTTCAAAGATTTGATCTCCTCCACTCACTAAGGACTCATCATCATAAGATCTCATCATTTCATTCCAAAATTTGGTCAAGAAAGAGGTAGGAAATTCTCTTTCTTTTATCAAGACAATTTAGACTTCCTAGCCAACATCATAAGTTACATTGTTACAATCTTAATGGATCATGAAGTATGGATCAATCAATGCAAGAAGATTAGTGATGTTCCCGGAACATGGATCAAAGTGTTTGGTTGTGTGTGCATTCTAGAGGTGGATAAGTTGATGGTTGCTCGATAACTCGCCTTCAATAAAGCATTCAAGGAACAAAAGCAAGAAGCATTAATCAATAAGTTCTTCATCAAGAAAATCTTCCTCATCATAAATGTCAACTTCTCCCTTCTACTTCTCCCTCTTTATTCTCTCCCTCTTCTAATTCTTCATTGAGCATAATCATTGTATTTTTTATATTTAATTAAGTGACATACTTTTGAATTATAAAATTATTTTCTCAAAATTATAAGAGAAATACTTAATTTGTCTTTTCTAATATCAAATGAAAGGTCACAAGTGGAATAGGAAAATGAAGAGTCACGTAAGGGGAGATGAGAGGTCAATTCAAATCTATAAATTGGGATTGGCTTCTCCATTCCAAAGGAGCCCGAAAATGCTAGATTATGATAGCATCTATGTGGTAGCAATTGTGGATTGTTGTCATTGATTTTGTGTTATCAATGTACACGAAATAAAAGTTACATTTCTTCCATTTACCTTTCCTATTTTCTTTCATCTCCTCTTATACACTTTGCAAACATAGTGATCTAGAAAGAGCTTTGTATCTTTGATAAATGAATCCAAGAACTTTGTGTCGCGTTTGTTCTTCTCACTAGGCTTCTTTGTTGTTTTCCTCTATATTGAATTATCAAACTACTCTAGTTATTGGGTGTGAACTCTACAATTGGCCTACTCACAAAAATAACATTCCTTTCCTAATTTCTCTCCTTCTCCCTACATCGCCGTAAAGTCCTCCTCGTACCTCGTACAAGAACTTTGCCATAGGTTCAGTGGAGTGTTCATGTGTGATCCCCGACCTTTTTGGCTAACCCACATCAATAGATAGGATTAGATTAGTTTTCATTCAATAATGGGAGCTGCACCATTTGATGCATTATGGAGTAGCCTCATGAACATTGGTGGAGACACCTAATTTTCCATATCGACAAATTTTCTCACCAAATACACTCAAATTACATGCAACCAAATTGTTATCCATGGAAAACTCAAGTATTATGACAATTCCTTTGCTTCCTCTTCTAGCAAGTTCCAATCCAAATCAGCATTCAAGCCATCTCCTAAGCTTACCGATGCTCAACCCACTGTCAACATTGTTTCTCCACCTACCACGCTTCAATCAGTAACCCACTAGGTGAACCTTTACTAAGCTTCCTTGTGCACCTTGCTTCCTATTACCATAACTCACCAAAAGCAATCTCATTACTCTCCCTCCACTACTCGTCTGATCCTTCTCGCCACGTGGTCGTAACTATGATGAAAATACACACTGTGATTACCACCGATGCAATGTCCATTCTACTAGATCATTGTTTTAAGCTTAGGCATATCATTCAAGATCTTATCAATAATAATGCAATCGAGCTCCCAACACCATTTGCTTCCAAATTGGTCAATGATAATCAAAATCTTAAAATATTTAATGACCCCTTACCAAATCATGACAAACCAGCCATCGATTCATCTCGCTACCATACATATCATGTTGTGCCTCCTCCTTCATCAGTCCACTTGATTTCCTTGTTGTTGCTCCTAGCATATCACCACTAGTTATCACCTTTTCAAATCATGATCACCATGCTACATTTTCCTCTAATTATCTACGCATTAATGCTTATATCGGTACTTATATAGTCAATAATACTTCTGTCCATCCCCTCGCCCTTACAAATGCATTCTCTGCTGCTTCTACTAGCTATCAACTATCCAACCTCACTAATCACTTTTCCAGTCCCTAATTATTATGGTCATGTCATCCTTCCCATCATCACTAGGGCCCTTTACAATACTTACACCATTCCTCATCACATTTGAAATACAATATTGTGACATGGTCGCAGTCTTCCTCGGCTCCATGATACCTAGGCTATCCCTTCCATGCTTCACCTATGTCTTAAGTTCATCCATAATAAGTAGGTTGTCACTATCGAGGTATCCCACCATGCACACCATTTCCTCAACCCACTCTTGAATCTATTTTTATACAACAAAATTTAGTACTCCTATATGGCTCAAGTATAGCTCCATCCCTACACCTATCTTTCCTCTTCATACATGACCTTCATCACAACTCTTGTCATCCTCACCGCTCCAAAAGTCCACCTCGTTAGCCTAGGTCCCCTCGCTCCTAAGGCAGCCCATTTCTATTGATGTTCTCCACCTCCTTCACCACATCGGTCTCCTTCACATACACATAGGTATTCTCCTACATCACCAACTTATCGACCATCATCACATGCCCTCTCATTCTCGATACCAATTAAGGGGACCTTATTCTTTACCATCGTCGAATAGCTTTCCATCATCAGGCACACTTGGGGGCATTGCACTACCCTCCCCTCTCTCTCCATCACCATTTTATGTCTCTATTTGCTACTCCTAGTTCACTTGCTACATCACATGCTCCATGCTTCACAGTCACACCTTTCTAGCATCTATTCTCAGTACACTTACTATACTATCATAAACCAATGACGCACTCTAGTTCTATGGTTCATACTCAATTGTTGAGGGTACAATTCTCAAATGAACCTCACATCATCTACTCCTAGCTTCTTTTATATACACTATATGCTCTATAATGAATATTTTCAAGCATTCTCACATCAACTTTGGTAAACACATTTTATCGTCCTTTCGACGATGCACTCTTATTATATGGTTCATACTTGACTATTGAGGTAGCATTCCTAAATGAACCTCATCTCACACACTTCCACTAGGGGCAACGTGAATCTCCCGATCTTCACGCCTTACATATCATAGCACACCATCACACTCATACAACATTTTCATATCTTGGTTGCATTTAATCTTGTTAGCTTATTCTACTTACATGTTACACTTTGTTTCCTATGCTAGTTGGATACTTAGTATGTCATTATCTTTTTCTATATACACATACATGTTCACTTGGTATCTTGAGGTGAATGTAGGAACTTTCATAGATTCATACATGATGCATGATGCTCGACACTTCTCTTTACTAGTCTCGCGAGGCTCCTGGGGTATCTACCTTTACTACTCTTATACTCTACACATCACATGTTCTATTGCTACATTATTTACTACTTCTCAAAGACTCTGTCACTTTACTTTTCACTGATCTATACACGCTTTTACATACTATTTATCTCTCTAACATGCTAACAGGGTGCTTCATGTGTAGCATTTTCCTTGCAGATTACATACAACCATGGTTATTTGTAACTTTTTTTGCTTATTAATGTCATGTGCTATGCCCTAGGTCTTGTTTGATCATTTTTTAATTTTGATTGCTTCAACTTTGATTGTTGTACTTGCGACATTGTGAGTGATGTCCCATGTATGAACCCCACTTTTCATCATCCCCTTCTCTTTATAGTGGTTTTTTACATTGTCTTCTATTGCATGTTAGTTATTCTTACACTAACACTTGTTTCTAGCCCATATTGTTTGCATGTGACTTGGTTTCCTCCATGCACATCTCCTACCCCCTATAGGTATCCAATATCACATATGCATATTAGTATCTCGGTCCTCTTGTTTGGGCCACCTTCTTCATTTTTTTACATGCACCCCAAACGAGGGGCATCATTCGGGTGAGAAAATCACCCTTACAATAGCACAAAGTTACATATCAAAGTATAAAAGTACATATTTGGCAACATAACACAATCACAGAATGGACCAGAATTAGTCTTTGATCAAAAACACAGAGTGGACACTAGAGCCGAGATCGACAGTAGCGGTGGGCACTTGTGTCCTATGGGAAAAAAAAGAAAGTTTCTCGTATCAACACAGCTTCCAAAGCAGATTACAAATACAGCTTCTACAAAGAATAATCACTTAACTTCAGCTTGTTGAATTTAGTTTACATTTAGTTTGCATCCAGCTACATACATGGATGTGCCATCTGCAGTGGCACTTATTTGGGAAGCATCATGATGGAGAATAAAGCATACCTCTCTCCATAAGACTCTTATTTTGGCATGAGATTGGCCAAAAACCTAGCTTTGGTGTGAGATTTCCTAAAAAAGTTGTCATTGGTATGAGATCACCTAAAAACTCATCCTTCATGTGAGATCGCCCAAAAAACTCATCCTTAGTGTGAGATCGCCCAAAAACCTCACCTTTTGGCAACAAATTCAACAACATCTCCAAGAAAATTAGGAAAAATTTATATCTTTTACTCTCTTATACATCACATGCACACTTTCCTTTTACATACTTTTACATGTTTACTTACTTATACACATGTTACTTTGATTTTTCATTAAAAAAATTCCTATTCTCTTACTCTTATTTTGTAGGACCTTCCTCATGCACAATTTAAAGAAGCTCACATCAACAAACACAGGCCCCATCAACACACTATTA
Source organism: Taxus wallichiana var. yunnanensis (assembly GCA_018340775.1). NCBI lineage: Eukaryota > Viridiplantae > Streptophyta > Pinopsida > Cupressales > Taxaceae > Taxus > Taxus wallichiana. The sequence continues at coordinate 524,853,593 of CM031243.1, forward strand.
TGCATACGATTCACCCCTAGGGTCTACCTTCCCTTCATAGTTTCCACACTTCACATTATGATCGATTCACACGTCACTTGTCCTCTCGGCATGCTATCGACTACACTCTTCTCTAAAAGATCACAAGGTACAAATATTCTATCTAGTTTATACTATCGAGTATTCACTCAATAATATAAAGTGGGGGAAAAATGTAGACACAAAATCTATACACTTGGGTACATTTCTAGGTCCTAGAGCATACTAATATATACATGATTCCTAAGAAAGAAAACTAGTGGTTAACAACATATTTTGGACCTTTACTTTATTTCTTGTACTTTTATTGGCCTTACACACCTTACAACCCTATCGGTACTTGACTGATTTATCTTTTATGGGCTCGGACACTAGCCCCCATTTAGGAAAGAAGCACCTGTGTGCTCTTGTCCCTTCTCGATGCTCATGACCTTATTTGTCTTCTTCTTACTCTTTTGGGTCTATTTTTACTTTTGGTCATCTTTTACAACTTTGGAGTGGCCTTTTAGTTTTCAATTATGAAATTCAAACAAGGGAATCATATATATACATAGTTATAGCTCTCAAATGAAGGGCTAAACACTAAGCATTATCTACTATCTACTAAGCTTGCATCCAAAGGCATAAAGAACATTACAACGCATCCATCTAGCACATCCATACAAGGGAGAATGGTTGTGTCACTCTGCATACACAACATAGAGGGGGATGTTCATTTTTATTCCATCACACACATTCTATACATTGATGCATTCTAGATATATCCCACTATCATTGTGAAACCTACACAAGGGCAACCTAGTGCATCATTACACACACATATACATAAAACTACATGGATTATGATATGTAGTGCAACATTCGGTTGTAAGATCACCCTTTGGGTGTGACCACTGTCAGTCAGTCGATTCCCCATTCTATATCTTCTTTATTAGGTTTGACGTGGTTTGTGGGCATGTGCAAGTATGTATCTATTTTGTAGTTTATAGGTATAAATGAAGACATTGGAGTAAAACCAAAGTGACAAAAGGGAACAACAAATAAGCTTCAAGTCCAAAAAGACAAGAATCCAAGCATAAGATTAGAAACTAGCACCTAGATTAGTCACTAGTGCCTAAGCGTTTTGTTCTCTCCCATGGGAAATTTTGTCATGTGCATTATTGGATCTCAAAACTCCCAGCTTAGCCTTAACGACGCTATTTCTAGCCGCTTCTAACAATTATTCAATTTGTATCACTTCCACTCATTAAGAAATCAACTAAGTCACCCTCTCTCCCCTTGTTTATGGTTTCATATTATTGTTTCTTTATTGCTTGTACACTACCGTATTTTACTTATCAGTATATCATTAGTTATAGTACATTACTCAAATTATATTTAATTCAATTTATATTAAATTAAACTCCTCCCAAATCTCTAGTTACACCATCGCTAGCTATTCTTCCCCTAGAAGAAGAAGTATAAGAATATTTTGATGAATAAATGTAAGCACCTCAACCAATTATTCCATGGGGAAGGAATATTGGTCCGCTTTCTCTTACACCACCTCTCCATGAATTTCAAGGGATCCCGCAATAATTTTCCCAAATTCAAAGGTGATGGCACTCAACTTCTTGAAGAACATATTATAGCTTTCATCACTGCATGTGGAGTTCTTGGAGTTGAACATGAAGATGTTTCTAGTAAGGTTGTTCATGGATTCACTTCAAGAGAAAGCAATTAAAGGTTCTACCTCTTGCCCTCTTGATCCATCACAAATTGGAATGATATCAAAACCAAATTTGAAGTGAGATTTAAATCAATTTGAAGACTCTCAAGATATTCTTGTTCAATTGGTCCAAATGAAGAAAGAATCAAATGAACTCATGAGAGACTTTATGGCCCGATTCAACAGATTGTTGAAAAGAATACCGTAGAAGCTTCACCATTCACTGATAATCAAAAGAGATTCTTCATAAATGCACAATTTCCCAAAGTTGGATTTATCCTACGGAGAGCTCAACCTTGAACTCTTGAAAATGCCCAAGAATATGCCATTGAAGTAGAAGATGATCTGATTTTATCTAGGAAAGTGAAGAATCCAAATGGTAAGAAAAAGGGTCAAACCTCCAAAGAAGGTGCCACGATTTTCTTGTTCAAAAATGGCTAATGATGTTATTTCATTGAAAAATTAACTTACACAAGCCACCTTTCGAGGGGAGGATATCCAAACCAAAATCGAATTAGAATAAAAATAGAATAATTTACTGAGAAAGAATGTTATCTCAATCACCTCCTGTTAATGCCGCATGGGAGCAAGTCTTGAAGAAGAGTATGATGAAGCTAAAATTGAATATGAAAATGATGAGGGAATTTTGTTCAATAATGATATTGACTTATTGAAACATTGGGTTTTTGTGAATATAAGCCTTCTTTGAATGATGAAGATGATGAAACCATTTCTAATACGAATAGTCATTCTTACGCGATGTTCACTCATTTGGAGGCTCGAGAGAGGGATAATTATTGTAAATTCAAATATCCTCAAGTGGAAAATCTTCTAAAAATAATAACAAAAGGAGGATCGTTCTTTGCCTCTCCCCATACATACAATCTAATAATAATCGTGAAGCATCCGTAATTGCCTCTACATCTTTCAATGGGGGTAAGTCTACCTCTCCTTGTGAAATTTCTCCCCCATTTCTACATTCAAATGTAATGATATGAATAAAAATAGTACCAATGTCATTCCAATAAGTTTGTCAGGTCTTTAACTATCAGTGCATCTACACCATCTACATGGAGACAAACATATAACACATTAGAACCAAATGCTTGTATGTAAAGAGTTGGTTCATTTTAACTTATTACATAACCTTGATCTAATAATAATCAATTCTTGAGTAACAAGCTCGTGGAGCTCAATTTAACCCATAAAGAGCCTTCTTCAACTTATATATCCAAAAAATTTACCCTTACCTCAAAACCTTATGGTTGCCCTAAATATACTTCTTATTCAATCACTCCATTTAGGAATGTACTTTTGACATCCATTTGATGGATTTTCCATCCTTTATGAGCATAAACAAAAAACATTAGTCTTATAGTATCTCGACACACCACGAATGCACATGTTTCCTCATAGTCAACCCCATATGTTTATGCAAACTTGTTAGTGGAGTTCCTTAGAATCATGACATCAACACATCCAAATTGTAGTCTAGGAAAATTCATATTAATCCATTTATATAATGCAAAATAGATAGGAAAAACATAACAAATAGTTCCCAACACATAAATAATAAAAACAATTAAGGAAGATATATACAAGAGAAGGGAATAAGTAATAATAGATAGAAATATGTAATATTGAATCAAGAACTCGACATGAATTCAAAATGGAAACTAGGATAACTACTAAGGATTCTAGATCAACATTCTCAGGCAATGTGTTACATGATTTTATACAATGCAAGGTGACTTTTGAGTTACCAGGTCCTTCTTCTTCCTTCCTTTGATATAAGAGGTTCTTCACATTCTCTATTTATTCTTAAAGAGCATTATGTATTCTATAATTTGACTTTTATATACTTAGAAACATACATTATGAATTATGTAATATACAACAATATCTAAAATGTATTCAAGTCGGCTTTTAAACCCCTACATACTCCCAAAACTTTATCAAACTTAAACACTTGTCTTGTCTCAAGATAAAAGATGTTTCGACAATCTGGGAGGTACTCTACTATGTTGTTCTCGCCTTTATTTGATGTTAATTATGCTACACACTAAGATAATTTACTCACAAATTGGTAAAAAGGATGTCATTTATTAGTTTTCATCCCCGCACACTACTTAACATCCCTTTCGGGTTTTCAACAAAGTAGACTTCCCAATAGATTGGTTTTACATGTTTTTAATTTGTATAAAATCCATCGTATATTACCATTTTGGTTTTTGATCTATACAGATTTCTTACAAATATCTAGTAAAATTTGCACAATGAAACTTCAAAATTGTTACCTTCTACAAAAATTGCATTACTCCTTAGCCTATTTCTACCGCTTTCAAATTTCTTGATTGTTGTTATATTGCTAGAGAGGAGGATGCATGTGGTAAAATCATAGACTTGATTCTTCAGAGCATGATACAAGGGATTACATACTTAGGGTTATTCTTCATAGTCTTCACAATTGGTAGGAAGATTTTTTTAAATGTACACATTCAAATCTGCAAGAGCTTCATTTACTTTAGCAATGTAGATTTACTACTATGAAAATGCTTTCATGAATTCTAACAAAGCATCATATTTTATGTTTTTGGAATTTGATCATGTGTAGAGTTATAACATTTTGTATATCCTAGATCAACCCTTCTAGTTGATCCCTCGTGCATTAATGAGCACACTCCTATAAAGTTACTCGGATTAAATATTGCACTTCGATTCTCACAATTTTTCATTGACCTTGTCTTAATCCTAGAATGATGTTTGTCGTGCCTTTTCCACATGCTAATCATTTGTATCTATAAGCTTTTGAGATCGCATCATTTCCCGTGTTCTTATTAGTCTCTCTTTACTCATGATAGCCTAGAGCTACATGTTCCAATTCATAAGTGCAAATGCAATTTGCTTGGCTTGTGTTTCAACTTGTTAGATACTTTTGAAATATTCTTGCAAAACAAGGACTACATTCTTGAATTCCTTCTTGAATTGATTCACTTACATGTTCATTTTGTTTTCACTGTCCCTCTCCTTCCAATTATCCACAAATTTACCAACCATGATGGTTATTTCTTTGTTCTCTAATGAATTGTTCACCTATTACTTCGTGATAAGTCAGGGAAAACTATCCTCAATTTGATACTTCAGGTTGCACAATGTTCACTCCAAAGTTACTTTTTATTGGGCTAATTGTATCATTGCATCTACAATGATAGTTTCTTGAAGTGTATGTACCCCTTTAATATGTGTTTGCAATGACAACTTCTCAAGGTTAACGTCCACTTTGTTTACCAATTCTTGTGATTATGTAGTTTACACACTAGTCTGGGTGATATGAGGAACTAATGTGCATACGTGAGATGAAGAAAAGGATTACACTTATGTGTTTTTTCCATTAACTATAATGGACATTAAAAAATTTACATGTCCCCTTCCACAGCTTTCTTATGCAAAGTGAATTGTTGTGAACTGGAGGCCTTAATATCTTTGGTGTTATCTTTTGGTCAGCAACTCAATCTACATGGTGACCAGCTTACTCCTAAGGGGTGACTATGAGTTATGTAGTGTCTTTTGATTTCCCCTTTTGATTCCTATTTATTTTGATCCTCCTCGGTATGTATTTATGTGAGTGTTTCGTCCTTCACAATCTGAGCTTGTTCTTCTACTTTTACAACGACTTCAACAATGCAGTATGATTCCTTGGCCTTTTTATTCTATTGCTACCTTTTTTTTCCTTTTCCTTTATGGTTCATTATTCTTCTACCTTTCTCTTCTCTTCCACTTCATTTTGTTTATATTCTTCATGTTTTTCTTCCTTTTTTTTTTTTTTCCTTCGTTGTTCTTCTTCCTTGGGGTGTTTTTCAAAAGGGCTCTCTACATTTCAACTTGTAGAATCATCGCTTTTATGATGCTCTATTTTGTCTTCTTTGTGCTTTTGTTCTTCCTCCTACTATTTTACTTTTGTCTCCACCTTTACCTTTTTCGAGCTCCCGCCTCTTTTGATTTGCGTAATTTTCATTTGATTCCTTTACAATGTGCTCTTCTTCTTATGTTGCTTTATAGAGAGATTCATTGGTGGCTTCCTCCATTTTGATTTCAAATTCTTGTTTTTGTTGTTCTTCAACCTCATGTAACTATACAAGTTGTGATATTTTCACCAGGATATTTACACACTAAGTATTGTGGTCTTTTTCTTTGGTTGTATTGACTCAACAATTGTTTCTTATTCTATGCAAAGTATCAAAGGAGTGACTTGTATATGAGAGGATGGAGGAGGAGAAGGTGTAGTTACCATTTTTGCACCATGGTTTTTAGGATCAAGTGCGATTGACTATGTTATGAGTCTTGAGTTGCTCCTCTTTTATGTATGGACTTCTCTTTCTTGGGAAAATCTCCTCTTTGTTTATTACACTTCATCTTGTTGGGGTATTTCTTCCTTTGTCGATGAGGCCCTATTGTGCATACTAACTCCACAACCTAGAAGAGCTTGATATCTCCTTTCGAGGAAATATTTGCGCTAGATTGTATGGGCACATGTCTATTCTCCTTTTCTTATATGGTGTTACTAGAATTTCCCTTTAATGTCAACTAGTTTGACAGATTAAATATATGGCTCAAATTTGATGTCGACTCTTACTTTCTTTTATCCCTTCACAATATTTATCACCAATTGTCCGTGTGACATTCTTCGTGTCTTTGTTGATCATGAGAAAGTGTGACATGAGTGGAACTAGGATCATATCTTAATCCCTAATTTTCTAAGTTAGAGTCTACACTCTTCCGATGGATTTCTAGGTGTACCACTCCTCTCTTCTACAAAATACATCTTCATGCCCATATCTTCTAGTGCAAGAGTGTACATTTTTCTTCTACCGACTTTTAATTTATATAATTCCGTAATATAGGATCTCTTTGTACCTATAGTTGAGCTCACTCAGCTTTCTATAATTTCCTTTAGTTTTCCATTTTCTTGCCTTCTTGTTTCCCCTTTTCTTACATTGCAAGTTGTGCTTTGATAGTTTGTTGCACAAATGTTGTAGATAATAAGCCACTTATAATTGGTTGTTTTGGTTGTTTAGTGTGCAAAGGTTGAACATGTGTGCCAATCATGTCATGCTACATACTCAGTTCCACCTTAAATATATACATGTCATGTTAGGAATTCAAGTTTGATAGTGCTCCATAATTATGTTAATGTAATCGTGACAAAGTTATTTTGTTGCTGAAACAACTCGCTAGAATAGAAGAGTAGTTTCCTATTTATATATTTTTGTATCTCGGATGAATTAAAACACAGTCAGATTATTATTATATTGCATTTGTTTAAATTGAACCAAATCTATTATTTGGTATTAGAGCGAAATATTTATGTGATCTATTATATGGAGAGTTAAATTATAAAGGGGCAGATCCGCTGCAAGCTATGATTGCCCCGACAAACAAATGAGAAATTATTTTGTGTGTTGAAATGGTGTACTATTTTGAGGCGTTAAGAACTGGCATAATTGTTGTTTTAGTTTTGCTTGCATTGATATAGATCGACGACAGGATATCCCCATCGGTGTGTTGTCCTGTGTTTTTATTACTTCAGACACTTGTGTACTAAGATTCAACAGTATTGATCTCGATTTCCATTCGGCGTGATACTTTCCACAGAACTTCCATCTGCATCGAATTATGTTTGTATTAAGATTGAAAGGGCTTGAATGTGAATTGGAATTCACTCCATTTCATTATCAGATTTGAGTGCCATGTGCTCCCGAGCTTGCTTCTATCAGATCATATTTCGTTGAAGATTGAAGTCGATTCCTCAAGCCATGGTGCTACTCACATTTTGCACCGTGATATGATTTGGATCGGCTCAACATATTTGATAGCTCTCTGTGCGCATTCAGATTTCCATGCGTCTAGTTGTTGAGGAATCACATTCATCGCCAAACAGTAATAATTTACTAAGTCGTGCTCTTGTGAATTGAAAGAAGATAAAAGCAGACTGAATACCTTGATGGATATGTCAATTAGTTTGTCGAAATCTTAGCGACTGCTTGTGGAATACAAAGAAATTAATTAGATCTGTGAAGGAAACATCAGGCGTTCCTGGTGAAGAAAGCTTAATGTGGAGGCTAGAGCTATGCAACTGTTTTACCATTCTCTTGAGCTCTACACGTCTGTCAACATGACCTGAGCAGCCACGTGTAATTTCATCCTCGTGGCACACGGAGGTGAAATAAAAATTATATAGTTATTAAAAATTTAAAAGTCAATAGGGTCATATTTTATGTTTATAGGTATTAAAAGATAAAGTTCGTAGATTGGTTATTAGTTTTGAATCGTGTACTAATTTAAGATTTATGATTATTAATGATAACCATTTATAATGAAAATTGATGTTTAGTTATTAGAGTCATAGTTGATCAAAAAATTATTTTTGGATTTGTTTTGTCATATGTAGTATATGATACAGGGATCGACTATTTTAGGTTTGATAGCTTGAAGATATTATATTGTCTCATTACTTTTTAAATATATGATTCGAGTCTATTTATAGCTTTTATATTACGTGTCATGTAGGTTTTTGAGGTAATAGTCGTGTCTCAAATAATAGTTGTCATTTTGAGAGTTAAAGTCAAAAATTTGTAAAAAAAAAAATTGCCTCACTTTTCAATAATTGGACGCATTTTCACTTGTATGCGACATCCATCTTATGGGGATAAATTATACAATGAGCTCCATGATCAAATTTGGATGAGCTAAGAAGTGATATTGAGGATGAAGGCAACGGAGGCGGGCGACAATCAATGTCCTCGAGTTCATCACTACCTCGTAGGCCGCAAAACCGCTTTAGTGACACCTATTGTTGTGTTTGATGAATAAGAATGATGAGCATCCATGTTTCATGTGTAGTACAATGTTTGTGTTTTCCTATTATGATGACGATGCGTAGATTTGTACCATTGATACTTATAGCAGGTGTAGTCACAAAATCATGCACTTTAGACATTATTTATCCCGGTCTCATACAACTATTTAGAAGGGCCTTGAGTGAAGAAAGTATTAATTAAATCATGTCTTTTGGCCATCTTGTTTTATTTTATTTTATCGTTACCACCTCTTACACCCATATTCTCGCTTAGCTTCTGTCATCCTCCGTTATTTTAGCTCGATCGGGCGCCCGTGACACCCTAGTCCCACCAGGGCGCCCCATCCTTTTTTCACTTTCCCGCTACTTTTTGGGCTCTTTCTATTTGTTTTACATCTTTTTATTTTTCTTGTGGTTGGCCTTTTCGGGGTTAATTACGAAATTAGATCAAGAGAACCATATAAATATAAAGTTATGAGACCATAATGAGGGACCTAGCATCACTTACTATTATCACTCATCTAGAGTTGCATCCATCTATTGCATTGAGATCACTTGCATCCACATATCTCCATCATCAAGGCACAAGGCTAGGACATCTGCATCACACTTCATAGGGGGAGGGATTCTATTCTATTCCATGCACACATTCTATTACATTTTCTACACATAGTTATTGCTCGCTACTTCACAAAGTTTGACTGGCACAAGAGTAACCTAGGGCATGTTCACACACACTTACACATAGAACTACATTAGGTCTGAGATGTAGTGCAACGCTTAGTTAGTAAGTCCACCATTGTGGCAGTTGAGGTCAGTCCGACCCCTTCATATGCATTATTTCTTTTTTAGGGTTTGATGTTTGTTTTGGGGTCTTGCAAGTCTTTATTTCATCTTGGATTATTGGTGACATCTGGACATGAGACAACGAAGCTGATGCGATAAACAACAAGGGTTTTAGACCATCTGCCGAATCAATGAAGATTAGTTTCAAAGCTTTTACATAGACCAGGGTTCCCAGATCGCATACCGTGAGCGCCCGTAGGTGCCCCAAAGGTTTCTCTAGATGCTCCAAAGATGCCTAGGTCCTCCGATCCATCCTTTTCGGATCAAGTGCACATTTGTTCCCGCTTTTGTATTTTCCAATCATCAATGTGATACTATCTTACAGCATCTATTATTCAACTGAGTTCTTTCCTCTTCTCTCTTGCACATTAGGGTTAACATTTCCTTTTGCATAGTTGTTTAGCTTACTTGCATACTTCTTTATTGCATTTATTTACTTTATTATAGTTGTTCATAGCTTAGATTAACTATCCCCATACTACATAGTTAGTTCATTTTTAGTTAATCAAGTAGGAAGTGTTCTTAACTAGATTGTCTTGATGGTTTATGTGAATTGGTTGATGGGTCCCAATTCATGTATTCACCTAGATAGGTTGATGGTACCCTATTCATGGATGATGTAGTTCCCATAGTCAGTGTTAAGGATCGAGACCATGTGCAAGTTGCAGAGCAAGATGTGATGCTTGGTTGAAAATGGTGTTTTCCCCATTTTCGCACTAAGGGGGGATGTTAGGAATTCAAGTTTGTTAGTGCTCCATAATTAGGTTAATGTAATCGGAACGAAGTTGTTTTTTTGTTGAAACAATTACTTTGGAATATAATAGTATTTTCCTACTTTATAAAAAACTCTATCTCAGATGAATTAAAACGTAGTAAGATTATTATCAGTATTACATTTGTTTAATCTGAACCAAATCTATTATGTAAATGAAGAATGGAAGTTTATTGGGTTGTTTGGTGTTAGCTCCTTTAGAGCGGATTATGACCCCATCATGTAGCAAAGTCAACTTTCCATATGGTGTTGTGTATATGTGCACTTCCTTTGGTATGCATGGGTTCACGCTAATTATCTCCCTAATTTTTTTCACCCAAGCTCCCATCTTCTCGTTTCCCGTAGGTTATATATGGCTTGGCTAAGATATATTACACAAAATGCTCATGCAGGTAATATACATACTCTACTTTTATTATGCACTCTAAGGCTCTTCAATGTGTGAAACACGATATAATAAGTAACCATTAATACAAGAAAAATTTATCAAGAATCTTCACTAAGAATTCAAGCCTTTTGAAGTCATCTCCATCTTACCACATTCTAGTAACCATCTTACCACATTCTAGTAACGATGTCATGGTGCCAAGGATGTTGTTTTCTTCCATGATGGTTCAAGTACAAGAGGGGGTGTCCAATTAAAGATAACCTCTAATTTTTTGATACATCAATTATCACTCTTCTATGGACACATACGAGCACTTTCACAACCTTGACACAACTCAACAAACCATTCTCATTAATGAATTCACTACATAATTGATGCATGCACTCTTGAGCACACTTTGATCACTCACACACATGCCTCTACAGGATTATTTCATTACAAGCATATAGAAATAAATAGTTACAACACCATCCCAACCTCGACTAGTGCACATACATGTTCTGGTTTTCTTTTGTTTGGAGTCTTTTTGTCTCCTCTCTTCATGAGTTTCCTTTCCTTTTACTAATGCATCTCAGGTCTCTTTAGCTCCTCAAGGACCCAAGAAATGATTTTCGTATGATTGATTATCTCAAGAATATTTTATTTTACCTTTGGTGATAATTACAAAGCATTTCACAATAAAAAGTCAACATTTCTTCCTCAAAAAAAATGTGTGTGACAACAGCTTCAAGTTACTTTAGGAAAATTTCAAAACTAAAAGTTACAGAATAGGATTTCTTGAAAAGATTTCTTCTCACGGATTCCTTGTAATAACTATTACACCATGTCAAGCCAAAACCAAAAAAACAAAAAAACATCACTTTATTTTTGGTGATGAAAGATTACTTGTTTTTCAAGGATGCTTCAGTATCAAACACTCACATTAAATAAAATTTCAACAAGATCCTACTCATGAACTTGTTGTGATCTCTTCTGATAGTTTTACCGTGTTTGGGAACTTTGGATGCACTCGTCCCAAGTCATGCCTTTGGGTGCTCCATCCTTCTAATCAACCAAGTACTCATAGTACTTACTACCTCTTATCTCCTTTCCAATCTGAATGTCCGTAATGCCCTCCTTTTGTTTCTTTCTCCATTTCCAGCAACATGTTGGTCCATAAACCATCTTCATTAACATAACTCTGATCACCTTTCTCTTTACCTTACCCATTTCTTGGCATAGTCATCCATCCACCTCCTCCAAGATGCTTTGTTTCTCATCTTCAATCCTCTTGTGGGATTTGACCCACCACTAGTTGACCACCACCACCAACCATATTCATCACCATTGTTTCTCAATCTTTCATGATCTTTGAACCAACTGCCTCATCCTCCAATAAAAGCATGTAACTCATGCTCTATCTCAAACAATCTCCTCTTCACTTCTTCTTTCATGGAATTTTTGTCAAAGAATCCATCACATACACTCTTCATCATATATGCAGCCATATTGCATATTTTTACTCTAAATCCCCGATGGGTTTTACCCCATAATGGAGAAGAGATGAAGTATCAAAAGTGTGATGCACAAGGTTTTTGGTTATTCAACTTCATCGATTTATTAAATGAAATACATTACAATATATCGTGCTTCTATCTCATAAAAACAAGGAGTCTACACTAATCTCTTATCTCTTATATTTCTCATTCTATCCCTTATATCTCTCCTCTATTTTCTCATAGATATTCTCACTCAAATTATCTTCTATTTGAGTTTCATTATCAACTCGCTTTATTATTATCTCACACATAAATATTAAACTACCATTTACAATAATATTGCTCACTATTAACATAATGTGAGCATTGATACATTTATTTCCTAACAAGGACAACTCAAATGAGTTCTTCTTCTCAGCATTCTCCTCTTCTTCTATGCATTCAATCATACCTGCAACAAAATTAGTAACCCAAGAATTTAGAGAATCAACAATTCTCATAGGGTCTTGCATATTCAACACTCCCACTTTTTGAACCGCATGCTTTAACAAATCATCTTCAATAGAAACTTTTCTCTTTACACTCTCAACCTCTCCCTATTCCTCAACTATTATAACATACTGTAATACATAGTATCACGAGAATCAAACATTCTCCTATGGATCTTATCCAATGTTATCTCAGCTAAAAAAATTATTTCTTCCTCTCTACTCAATTATTCCTTAAAATCAACATCATGAGCATTCAATTTCACATCCTTCTTCTTTATATTCATGTCTTCAAAAAGACACATTTCATTGTAAAATCATCATCTTCCACACATTATTTGGATGATAACAACATCATATCTACCATCTCATTCTCTTTTACTTCCCCTTCATTATTAATCTTCGTAGGAAACACAAACATGTCATGTGTAAAGAAAATTTCACTCTCCTTGTCCATATCAACATAATGTAGCTCTTGACTCATAAGAGCCTCTTCTTCAACTCCTATGTGGGTTTCTCCCACATATGTGCCACCATGGTCTTCCTTCATTCTTCTTGATGGAAACATATTCACCATCTCTATCTCCTTCTTTGACTCTATGCCACATGAGTGACATTCTTCTGCTTCTCTCATCTCTCCTTCATGTGTCTTTATTGCTTGTAGAGACATCTCTTCCATCTCTCCTTCTTCATCTTTTGTCATATTTTCCACTACCAAATTGTCCAACTCTTCACCATTCCTTGCATTCTTCTCATGGAATGTAGTCACATGGACTATCAAAGGTCCATTCTCAGCAACTTCTACTGCTGTCACAATACCATTCTTCCCTTCATTTTCATCCTCTACTTCACATAGAGGGTCTTCAAATGTGCTCTCCTTAAGTGCATCAACTAGCACTTCCTTCATCTTCATAGTTTCCTTTATGGAAACCTACAACTCTTATTTTCTCATGGATGTTAACTCTTCCTCATCTCTCATTTTCCTCATTGTCATGTCAAGAGTCTCCTCTATTTTTTCTGCAATATATTCTTCTCTATTTACAAACTTCAATGTGTCTTAAAAAGAACAATTATCTCCTTGTGGAGCATTTTGCTAATTAGGCTCTTATCATCTTATTTAGCTTCTTCAAAATGTGCTTCAAATGCTCATAGAAGAATCTCCTCCATCCCATCATCTTCAAATTACCTCTCTATTACAACCCTATACTCTTTATCACATGTTTGTGCTAGTAACAAATCCAATTGCTCCATCTCATCCTTTTCCTCTTCTATGTTCAAATTATTTATATCAAATTTATATTGATTGCAATTTTCTTTCTTCCTCATCCATGTCATGTGCAAATAAACTTCCACACTCCTTATTCAAATGATAACAATGCCTACCTAGAATCATAAGAGTTTCTTCACTAATACCTATGTGGATTGTTCCCGCATGTGTAACATTACTTGCATCATTCAATCTTCTTAGTAGAATCATATTCACCATATCTATCTTCTTGTTTGTGTTATACCACATGAGTTACTTTCTTTATCTTTCCTATCTCTTCCACTTTCCTTTGTGAGATTCTTCTCTCTCACCTTTAACTACTGCAAATGAACTCCCTCTTGTATGTCCTCTTGAGAATATTCTTGTAGCATCAATTTTCCACTCTCCATTGTCTTTGTAATGAATTGAAGGCAACATTCTTCTACCATCATATCCTTACCAACCAACTCTTAAACTAGTGCTAGAAACTTACCTTCTCATTCTACCTTTTTAGTTTTCTTCTCATACATATGAGCATGTTGGACTAAACCACATGTTTTCCTCTTTCTACATTCTTTACCTTTGCTAGACCTGCATATTGAAAAAACACATTAAGGGAATCAAGAGTTCCCACAAACACTTTTTCCAGCTCTTCATCATGCCTCATAGACATGTTGTCCAACTCTTCTCCATTGCTTACATTCTTCTCACAACTTGTGCTCACATAATGGACTCCAAAAGGTCCATTCTCAACAAGCTCCACAATTATTCTTTCTTCATTCTTATTTCTATTTTCTTCTTCATATATAAAGTATTTAACTATAATAAACTCATTTGCACTATATCCACCTCCATTGTTTCCTTCAAAACATGAAACTCTTCTTTGATGTCCTCAACCCTTCTTCCCTATAAAAGAGAAATATGAAATTATTTATCTTCATTTTTCAATGAAAAGTGAACCTCTTACCACTTATGGGATTCCACAAACTATTTCCTATCATCAAATAATGGGTCTCCTCTATTAGGAAATAAGAGATAAAATATGCGGAATAATCCTCACAAAATCGCAATAGAGAAACTAATATGCAAAAATATTACGGATCTCAAATAAAAGTGCGAATAAAATAACACAACACAAAGAGACAATATTTAACGTGGTTCACCCAATTTGGGCTACGCCCACCAAGAATTATTTGCTCGATTTTATTACAAGCCACCACTCTCTCTCAGATCAATACCCAGGATCCGTTTGAGCTATGCTCAACAAACTCTACAGAAATTCACACCCGAATTCAAAACACATCTGCGAATGATACATAATCCCTACCATATGCATAAAACCATATAAGTAGACAACTACTTAAGCGGTTTTACAAAACCGTGGGTATCAAAACCATGGGCAAAAATTGTCCCATAAACCTATGGGTCAAAAATCCCGCCCATATGAGAAAAGCACATTTCCCAATATATCGGGCACATTTTAAGGCCAAAAAAAAATTCCCCTGTGAAAAGTGTACATGACTCTTAGTGTACAATCTTCAACACTTTCTCACATGAAAATAGGCTCCACAACCTAACATCCTCCTTCCTGGTTCACAATCTATCACATATAAATCCTCATACATGAAAATATATTCTTTTATGGGTCTTTGTTGTTTCAAAATCAGATTTCGGCTCCCCATATAGAATTCTCACTTTCTTATCATCTCTCAAGTCAATAATATTCTCTTTCACTATCTCTGAGAATCTCTTTCACGTTAGCACACTTATTATGTTAGCATGTGTATTTCTGCAGACAAACACCCTTACTTTTCATGATAATACAGTAAGCCTCACGCTAACACACTTCATGAGACTACGCGAGCACAACTACTTGTTTGTGCTAGTGGTACTTTTTCACTTTTAAATACTCATAATAAATAATAAATGCGCCCAATTAATTCATTTTTTTGTGTACTTACCAAACAATCATCGAGACCGCCCAAACTCTTGAACCCATTACGCGTGATGAACACATGCTCATCGCGTTGGATATTGTGCCATCTCTCCCACAATCTAGAGCTAAAAATTCTCTCAGAGGGCACAAAAGGATCTAATATAAAAATTACTAATAAGGTTTTCATACCTCCCACCCTTTTATTTAACCGCTTCTTCTAACCCTAATTTCTCTTCTTAAGCCCTAATCTTTCCCTTTGTGCCTCCGTGACTCATTTTTTATGCCATTTCTTCCCATTTTTCTGTTATCTCTCACTATTCCTATCAAATGACGTCCACTACTTTGTTATGTCACCCACCCACTCGAGGGGGCACTCCTTAGCACCATTTTTAAATTTTTGGGGCATACAAATGCTTTGCAGTGGTAAATCGTGCAATATGCCACACTTCTTTATCATCCATTCATCGATCTACATGTGTCTACTATCTTTAAAATGTTATTACTTCGTAATAACACTTTAAAGAGGGGAAATGTAGACACCCTAAAATTACATACTACCCTTTGCACATTTCTATTTGAATTAATATTCACCCACATCCCACTAGAATTAATTTAATTAATTCTATCATGCATAAAACATACACTTACACTCCTTAGCTAATTTAATTAGCTATTTAAATAAAATAAAAATAATATCCACTTACCTTCTACTCAACTCCACATCACTAGATCACTCACTCAAGTTCTAGAACCCTGCAAAAGAGGAAACTAAATATTCACGTACAACAAAATTTGGAATAAAATCAAAAGCCAACCAATTTGAAATAAAGCCTCTTAAATTCTTATTTAAGCTCACCCCACCGCACATACCAAATCAACATGTTAAATCAGGAAAATGCATTCATTAACCTACAACTTATTCAAATCTTGATCCATAATCCATGGCCTCTCCTTCATTGTAAATAAAGAGGCTCACTCCTTCACAAATTATCTCTTGGAAGCTTAAGGCATTTACAACATTACTCGCCTTTACATTGTCACTTGAATTCATATGTTGTTAGGCTGCCCATTTGATCAACAAATTCATCATTCATCCACTTAGTTTTAAAGCACTACGAAGTTTCTTCTATTTATAATAAAATTTGGAGCATCCACATTCAAATCCATCAAGGAGATTCAAAAATCTTGGTACTTCACTCCATGCTTTAGCCATATCATTCGAGGTTACAAGAGGAAACGTGAAAGGAAGATCTGGTTTGCATTATTTGCTTGGTTTATTTTGTTTACTAGTTTTTCTTTGATTACAATATGCTCTAGTATGCCATTATTTAAAACTTGACTAAATTGATGGTGTTTGCATTTCTCTACATGCATGTTTTTACCAGCTTAATTTTGTTACTACTATCCTTATTTGTTGCATGAATACTATTTTTTTTTGTGCACCATGGTTGTCACCATGTGCAAACACCTTTCCTTTTACGTATACATGTTCTCCAAGGTGGCCACATATTTAACACTCTAAGTGACTCTTTAGACATCTCCTTCAATAATATACACCTATTTATTTTGAGCCACATTCTCAAACATGGTTTTTACACATGCCTCAAAAGAGGGGGCATGTATTTGGGTTTATTTTAGACCTTTAATAGACACAAATAAAATTCGTAAAGTAGATACGAGGTAAAGATGAAGTATAAGAACCTAGAAGTGCAATTATACATAGAATTCTCAAAACAACATAGGGTCAAAATCATACACATTGGTCAAGACCATATGATACAGATCTTGACCTCCTATATATATTTTTGATCGGGGAATTTCAATAGGTTTTCTTGCATTTTAAAAAAAAATTAGCTACGTACACATGTTTTTTGCAATATTTCACACTTGGATTACTCAATTTAGATCAATATAGGGGGCATGGGTATCCTTCGTAGATTAACATAATTAGCACATTTTGAACATGTTTGAATTTATACTAAATTTTTTGGTATACAAGGAGAGTTTGGGAGCACACATTCTTTTTTTTTTGTATGTCCTTATTTACAAAATTGGGTCTAGATCTATCTACAACAGTGTGATCCATGGGGTTATGGAAGGTAGCAAAGTAGCTAAGATCTCCATGGGCATGCTTTACTCTCCTATTACAATTTAAGGGAAAGATATCAAAGTTGTTGAATAAATTTGATACATAGTCTTATTCCATTTGCAAAAGGTATGTACATTCATACCCCTTTCTTCCTCTTTCTCTTGAATATTTTCAAGTTGTGTTGCATGCACCTAACACTTTAGTTTATCCTGGGTATAGATTGGGGATTGATCACTCCTAATCATTTGAAAAATACGAATATGTGAGCATAAGCAAAACATGAGAAAATAAGTACATTCTTTCTTTGTTTACATCTTTTCACTTTACATATATGTAAATGCAAATATTTTATATTAAAATTTCTATTTGAGTTACGTTCAATTATCTATCATAGACATTGACTAAACTCTATGTTGTAGGTTTCATCATGGAGCATGCCAACAACAAGCACATAATACAATTGCAATATAAACATTTCAAGAAAGACAAAGTGTGTTTACACACTCAGGTACAATTTATTTAAGCATGCAATTTTCAATTTCATACTTAATGGGGTGCAAATGTAAACACTCAAATTTGGTAATTTAAACTTTGATAACCCTTGATTTGACTATGCACTCTTCCTATGACAAATGTTACTTCTCCATCCCCACTTAGCACTTTCTGAGGTTCATTGTTTAGCTTGGTTTTCCTTACACATTGACACGTTGACAAACTCTAAGAATACCGTGCACAAAATCTATAAAAAAACATTAGTTCACCATATCCAAACTTCATTTGGCATATTCCCTACTCTTATCCAAGACCATACAATTTGGTCAGGGTCATACCATATGGTCATGAACTCTATATACGGTCTTGGACCGAAGTGTCTTCTAACTAAACTCTTAAATTCAAATCTTTCATTGGGTTGTATACTTTATATGGTTCGACCATTCTTAGAAAAATCATCTACGAAACCCTATATAAGTAAGTAAACACTACCTCATTTACTAATATGAAATTCCTAAGGTAATGCACTAGAGCACTCACTTCACACACTTATAAAAAATATGCAAAGCTCAATAAATATTTGAATTACACATCTACAATCATTAGGGAAACACTCACATTAGGTATAAAGCTATAAACAGGGTCAAGGAAACCATCTCTCTCATCTGCAAGTATCCAAGCATCCTCACTCCAAGTGTTTTTAGAAAGAGCAAAGTCAAATCAAACATGGTCAAAGTAATTACCAAATATGATTGATCTATATAGATATCACATGCTAGGTGGAGAATGATGTGTGGTTTGAGGCCTCTTCGGAGTAGTGCCATGTCAATGGTGTACGAGGGTACCCACAACCCTTCTAATGTTTATTTTTAGGACTCTTTATCCATGGCTAGGGTTTGAAGTGATGTTCAATCCACTTGAAGAGCCTCATTAAATGTGCAACAACTAGGGTTTGAAAATGAAACACAAATATAGGCGGTTAAAGCAACCCAAAATGTTATAGATTTGGGTTTAAAGTAGGTCCAAGATCGTATAGGAGGCACTGATTGGACCATACGGTATGAGCTTGACCTAATGGTATGGTCCCGACCTGTGCAATGATAGTTCAAGACCGGTTTACAAGAGGGTTTATTAGATTCAATTCTCCTAGTTTCTTTGTTGCACAATATCAAATATTTCTAGAAATTAGAAAAAATCATCTAAGAGCTTTCATAATGTTAGGAAATAAGGGATAAAATATGTAGAATAATCCCTCACGTAATCACAACAAAAGAGAAACTAATATGCAAAAATATTACAGATCTAAAATAAAAGTGCAGAATAATAAAAGAACAACACAAAGAGACAATATTTAATGTGGTTCACCTAATTTGGGCTACGTCCACCAAGAATCACTTGCTCAGATTTTATTACAAGCCACCACTCTCTCAATACAATACCCATATTTATTTGAGCTATGCTCAACAAACTCTACAAAATTCACACCCAAATTCAAAACACATCTGCAATGTTACATAATACCTACCATATGCACAAAACCACATAAGTAGACAACTACTTAAGCATTTTTACAAAACCATGGGTATCAAAACCATGGGCCAAAACCGTCCCATAAACCTATGGGTCAAAAATCCCACCCATATGAGAAAAAGCACATTTCTCGATATATCGGGCACGTTTTTTTTCGAGGCCAAAAAAATCGAAAGGTCGCACCCGAACCCCAAAGAACCCCGAACCCTGACAACTATGGAAAGTGTACAATACTCTTAGTGTACATGTCTTCAACACTTTCACACATGAAAACATGCTCCACAACCTAACAATCTCCCACTTGAGACTAGTTTTCCTCTGAGCAAGCTTCTCAACCCTTCACTAGTTTCCATGAAGACCAACCAAAGCTGAACACAACTTCAGTTTTTCCTCTTGTGACCACCTTGGTCATCATGTCTCAGGATTCTGACTGGTATGAATCTTCTCTAGCTTCAACTTCTCTTCCTCCAAAGTTGTCCTGATGAAATGGTACCTTAACTATATATGCTTCATCCTAGAGTGGAAAGCAGAGTTCTTAGCTAGGTGTATAACACTCTGACTATCACTATGCAGCTTTCCTTCCTCCTGCTTATGCCCCAACTCCTCAAGCAATTTTTGTAACCAAATCATTTCTTTTCTTTCCTCTATGGAAAGAACATACTCAACCTCTGTGGTTGACAAAGCCACCAACTTTTATAGTCATGAAATCCAACTCACTGTTGTCCCACCTACATAGTGTAAACATAACCTATCATGCTCCTCCTACTGTCTACATCTCTAGCCATATCTAGAATCTACATAACCACACAAAGTGGTGTCTGATCCACTGTAGCACAAAATTTTCCCCATGGTCCCTCTCAAATACCGAAGGATCCACTTTACTATCTATCAGTGATCTCTACCTGGATCACTCATAAATCTACTCACCGCTCCCACTGCATGGGAATATCAGCCTGGTGCACACCATGACATACATCAAACTACCAACCACTGATGAGTAAGGTACCTTGGACATCTAGTTTCTCTCCTGCTCTGTCTTGGGACACTACTCCTTTGATAACTTGAAATGGCCTGCCAAAGGAGTCCCAACCGGTTTAACATCCTGCATATTAAACCTCTCCAAGACCTTCTTAATGTACTCTTCCTGAGATAAAGTCAGCTTCCATTCCTTCCTATCCCGAGATATCCTCATACCAAGGATTTGTTTGGTTGCCCCAAATCCTTCATAAAGAAAGGATTCACTTAGTGGCTTTTGAGTACTTTTATTTCCTACATGTTTTTACCTGCAACCAACATGTCATCCACATACAAGACACATGGATAATATAACTTCCATCCTCAAATTTCTTTATATATACATAATGGTCAAAATGACATCTAATATAACCTTGCTCCATCATGAAGCTATCAAATTTCTTATACCATTTGACGTGGAGCTTGTTTCAAGCCATACAAGCTCTTCTTCATTTTGCACACCATCTCCTCTTTACCTTTGACCTCATAGCCCTCTGATTGCATTGCATATATAGATCCTCCTCCAAATCACCATGGAGAAATGCAATCTTTACATCAAGTTGTTCTAAGTGCAAGTCTTCTACTGCAACTATTCCAAGAATAGTTCTAATAGAAGTCATTTTTACTACAAGGAGAAAAAATCTCATCAAAATCTATACCTTTTTTTCTATGCAAACCCCTTGACCACCAACCGGCCTTGTATCTTTTTTTCCTCCTTCCTCTTTGACTCTGAACACCCACTTGTTCTGTAATGCTCTTTTTCCTTTGGGTAGCTTCACCAAATCCCATGTCTGGTTCTCCATGAGAGCCTGATGCTCCTCATCCATGGCTTGCTCCCACTTCTTCCTAGCATCTACCTGCATTGCTTCATCAAAGCTCTCTGGCTCTCCACTATCAGTGAGTAATAAATAATAAAGAGAAGGAGAAAAATGTTCAGGTTCTCTTCTTACCCTAGAAGACCTCCTCAATATAGGAGTTTGGGGTTCTGTTGAGGAGGTTCCTAAACTGATTCATGTGTCACTTTCCCATCCGGAAGATCCTCTACTGCACTGCATATTCTTTCTTGGATTCTTCCCTGTTTTCCTACAACTGTTGCTTATACATGACTTTCTCATTAAAGACCACATCCCTAGATCGAATGATTTTCTTGTCCTTAATACTCCAACATTTATATCCAAAGTCATCACCACCATAACCAATGAAAGTACATTTTTCTAATTTAGCCTCTAGCTTGGTCCTATCATCCTTGTCTATATGGAAAAACACCTCACATCCAAAGACTCTAAGAAATGAATAATCAAATTTCTTACCATACCAAGCCTCCTCAGGTATGCCTCCATCCAAGGCACTTGAGGGTCCTCTTGTTTATCAAGTACACAATTGTGCTCACCGTTTCTTCCCAAAAAGAAAGAGGGTCCCGCATGTAACCTCATGCTCCTAAAGACATTCCATTATTGTTTTGTTCATCCTTTCTTGACACCCCATTCTATCTGCGGAGTTCTTGGAACCATCTTTTTCCTGTGGATTCCATTCTTAGAACAATAATCATCAAATTCATTGTTGCAATACTCCCTCCATTATCTGACCTGAGACATTTTAGCTTAAGACATGTTTCATTCTCTACCAAGGCTTTCCATTTAACAAAAGTGTCAAATACATCATATTTGTTTCTAATACAATAAACCCAAACTTTCCTTGTTACATCATCAATAAAAGTAACATAATAACTTGAACCCCCAAGAGATGATACTTGAGTTAGCCCCACACATCAGAATGCACCAACTCTAACTTACTCTCTTTCTTTATAGGTCCAACCTTGAGAAACCTTACTCGATTTTGTTTCCCATATATGTAGTCCTCACAGAACTCCAAACCTATTTCTATATATCCAGGAAAATCCTTCTTTATGATCTCCATGCCCTTATGGCTCATATGACCGAGCCTATAGTGCCACAATGTTGTATCTACTTCTAAAGCCACAAGATTACAAACATTAGTGCTATAAGTGGTTAAATACAAGGTTCCAACCTTCTTACCTCTTTCCACCACAAGAGCACCCTTGGTAACCTTCCAAGAGTCTGTTGTAAATATCACAATACAACCATCACTTCCCAACTGCCCGCTTGATATCAATTTCATTTTAAAGTAGGCACATGTCTAACATCCTTCAATAGCCATGTATTCTCCATTCTGCATCTTAACCCAAACATATCCTTTTCCAACTATACTGCAAGGCTCATCATCACCAAGAAAAACATGCCCAAAATCCCCTCAACATAATCAACAAAATAATGCCTATGTGGAGTAGCATGGAAAGAAGCCCCCGAATCTAAAACCCAAGATTCAACAATATTGTGCAAAGAAAGAATCAAAGCATCCTAACATACATTACTCATTGCCACATTTTCCTCCTTGTTTTCTTCATGTTGTTTCTTCTTGTCCCGAAGCTCCCAATAGTCCTTCTTTTGCATGCCCAAACTTTCCACAGTGCAAGATACTATCTTGCTTTTGGATTTTGACCTTGCCCGATCTTTCGATTTTCCACGGCTTCCTCTATTCTTCTGTCTCCCTCTAGTTTCCACTGTCAAAACATTCCTGAAGTAGAAGATTCCCGAGCTTTTTCTTTCACATTTCCTCACTTAGAATCACCCCTACAACATCCTCAAACTTCAACTTTGAGTTAGCTAGAACCGAGTTGCTTACCACCATTACCAAGCTATTCCAACTCTCAGGTAAAGAGCACAAAATTAATAAATCCCTAACTTCTTCATCAAATTCTATTGTAACCGAAGCTAGCATATTTACAACCGTATTAAAATCATTTAAATGATCTACTACTGAACCATTCTCGACATCTTCATATTAAACAACTTTTTCATTAAAAATATCTTGTTAGAGGCGAGAGGGTTTTTCATACAACTTCCCTAATGCATCCATCAATTTTTTTGTAGTCTTTTCCTTTGAAACATTAAATAATACCAAGATGCAAGACACAATTGGATTATCCCAAGTGCCTTCCTATCCAACAAATCCCATTCCACATCCGTCATGCTCGAGGGTTTGTTCACCTTCTCAAAAAACGAAATATAAAGATCCTTCTGATAAAGGTAATCTTCCATCTACATCTTCCAAAGACTGAAATTCTACCCGTTGAATTTATCAACCCTTGATCTTCCATCATCTGCCATAGCTCCCACTCAAGCTAAAACTTTCCCTGTGATTCAACACTTCAACAAACCAAACTAGGCTCTGATACCAATTGTTAGGAAATAAGGGGAAAAATATGTGGAATAATCCTCATAGAATCACAACAATAGAAACTAATATGCAGAAAATATTATAGATCTCAAATAAAAGTGTAGAATAATAAAAACACAACACAAAGAGACAGTATTTAACGTGGTTCACCCAATTTGGGCTACGTCCACCAAGAATCACTTGTTCGGATTTTATTATAAGCCATTACTCTCTCAATACAATACCCAAATCTGTTTTGGAGCTATGCTCAACAAACTCTACAACTCACACCCAAATTCAAAACACATCTCGCAATGTTACATAATACCTACCATACCATATGCACAAAACCACATAAGTAGACATAAATCGCTTTTTAAACCATAGTTTTGCAAAACCATGGGTATCAAAACCGTCCCCATAAACCTTGGGTCAAAAATCCTATACCATATGAGAAAAACAAATTTTTCGGGTATATTGGGCATGTTTTGTTTCTCCACCAGGCCCCAAAATTCGGGGCTACGCCCCAAACTCTAGCGAGACAATTGTGGAAAGTGTACAAGACTTTAGTGTACAACCTTCAACACTCTCACACATGAAAACAAGCTCTGCAACCTAACACATACCACCATTTTCTACTTTCAATCGTATGTTAGTTTGATTTAGTCTATGTTAATTTTCTTCTCTAATGTGAGTTATAAATATGAATTAGTATTTGTATTGTTACATATTCGTTAGATTTGCAAATTAACTCTAATATATCACACACCCAATAAAATTTACTTAAAATTTTATTTAAGGGTTAAAAAAGAGCTACTCCGATCAAAGCCCCATGAAGAGGCCTATTGGTCGTCAAGGAGATCATCTATGTTAGGGTAAAATGTAATGACATCTAGGGGTATAAGACCCCATGTTAAATTGATGTGTGTGTTATATCCACACTTGTTGGAACATATGTTAAGGATTGTTTGTGAGTAATACGTATGTTGGTGGAATAAAAAGACGTGGTTATTTGTGATTAACTAAAAATGTACTAACTATGTAGTGTGGGGATAGTTAATCTAAGCTATGAACAATTGTAATAAAGTAAATAAATATAGTAAAAGGAAGTATGGAAATGATCCAAGTAACTATGCAAAGGAAATGCTAACCCTAATGTACAAGAAGGAAGAGGAAAGAACTCAACTGAATAATAGATGCTTGTAGGATGGTGTCATAGTGAAGACTCAAAAATACAAAAGCAAGAATGACTACGAAAGACCCAAAAAGGGTGGATCTGGAGAATCTAGCTGGATCCGAAGCACTGGAGGGGGACTCGGGCACTGCGGCTCTCTAATCTACTATCCGGCGCCCTGGTCTATGCGTAAACATTAAAACCGATCTCCTGGTGGGAGGTGATCCGGAACCCTCGTTGTGTGTCATATAAGATTCTTTGTGCTCCTTCATATGTTGTCAATAATCCAATATGAAGTAAACACCTGCAAGACCCCAAAACAAGAAGCAAACCCTAAAAAAGAAAAATGCATATGAAGGGATCAGACTGGCCTCAACTGCCACAATGGTGGACTTAGTAACTAAGCATTGCACTACATCTCGACTTGATGTAGTTGTGGTGTGCAAGTGTGTGTGAACATGCCTTAGGTCGCTCTGTGGTGCTAGTCCCACTTTGTGAAAGTAACGAGCAATAACTATGTGTAGAAAATGTAATAAGATATGTCCATGGAATAGAATAGAATCCCTCCCCCTATGAAGTGTGATGCAAATGGCCTAGCCTTGTGCCTTGATGATGGAGCTATATGGATGCAAGTGATCTCCAATGCAATAGATGGATGCAACTCTAGATGAGTGATAGTAGTAAGTGATGCTAGGTTTTTCATTATGGTCTCATAACTTTATATTTATTGGGTTCTCTTGGGTTAATTTTGTAATTAACCCCAAAATGGCCGACCACCAAAAAGATAAAGATGTAAATGGCTAGAAAGAGCCCAAAAAGTGGCGGGAAAGTGCAAAAGGACCAGTTCCCACGTTATCCCCAAGACTAATTGGGCACCCCACCAAGGCTAAAATAATACTGGATGATGAAGATGACCTGGGCATATGGGTGTAAGAGGTCGATAATGATGAAATAAAATAAAACAAGATGGCCAAAAGATGGGGATTAATTAGTACTTTCTTTACTCAAGAACCTTCTAAATAGTAGTATGAGACCAGGATAAATAATGTCTAAAGTGCATGATTTTATGACTACATTTTACCCCCACTTTATGTTGGTGAGCGAAAAGTTCGGTAACATAAAGTAGATAGAGATGCATATCTAATGTCTATGAAGAGTGTAGTGAGAAACGCACCACCAAGGACTAGACATAAAGTGTGGAATGACAAAATATGGAGGAGCATGAAAACTAAAGATGAAAAATGTGAAAATAAAATGAATGATGAGAGTGAACCTAAGGTGGAACGCATGTGTAGTTGTTGATGTATGTGATGTACCTATATGGTTAGTAAAGTGTGTGTTGTCATGAAGTGTTGTTATTGTTGTTGCCCCCATTTGACTGCTTGTTTCTCATATGGTCAGACCTGCAAGGAGAAAACAATCAAGTAGTCAAATATGTATGTATGTATGTGTAAAAACACAATGTAAAAGACACATGTAAAAGTATGTAAATGTAAAATACACAAATGAAAGAGTGTAAATGGAACATGTGCACCTAATCCATGTCGAGAAAGAGAGTGTAGAAGGATATCATGTATCATGCTTTTTTTTGGGTGATCTCATGCCACCCTGGCCAAAGAAGTGTAGGGAGAAAGTTGCATTATTCTCCTTCATGTAATTGCTTCCTTGAATGTGTGTGAAGAGATCTCTGTATGTTGTGGTTTTTGGGTGATCTGACGTCACTGGGTCAAGTAGTGTAGGGAGGCACACCCACTATAACCTCCAAGCATGTAACTACTTCCCATAATGGTAAGGACACCATGTCCTGTAAAAGTTGTGTATGGGGTTCATAGACTGGTTTAAACCCACTCGTTGTATATAATTGAACCGAATCAATTTAAAATATTTGTGTTAGTATGTAAAAACCCCAAATGATGCCCCCTCTTTGGGAGTGCATGTGATGTCACTGATAGGAGAATGCGCGCCCAAAAGAGAACCAACCATATGAAATTTATACTCGCCTCGTAGTAGGAAGGGAATGTGCTTGATAGAAACCAAGAAGTGCACAAAAAGGATGGCTAGGAAAAGACAAGTGTTAGTATGAAAATGTGTGCATGTAAGAAGACAATGTGTACTCTACACGTATAGTGTAAAATCTACCAAGCAAAGTAGCGTAAACACACAAAAAGACAAGTAAACCGTTGTTATCAGCTAATTTTGACTTCACAAAATTAATAAACGTAAAATTTTAAAAAATTCAAAAGTATTCTTTCACTTGATTTCTCATCCCCATCGCGATCGTATTGTTCTTCTGATCATTCTCGGTCTTCGTTTCATCCATTTTGGGTGAGAACTCCTCCCGCTAGGTCACAAACTGCGTTAATAATTAATTAATTTATTACCCTTTATTTGATAAAATCAATTTTATTGATTTTTGGGTTTTTAATTAAATAAATATTAATATAATGTTTATTAAAATTCAATCGACAAGTTTGTCGAGGGAAAGTAAGCTTCCGCTTCCAATCACGGGATGTCAAATTGGCTTCCCCTGCACTACCCAGATTTCCCTTTTCTTGAAAAATCTTCTTATTTCCCCGCCAGGATTTATTCTACTAATTGCCAATTCAACCGGTCAGGCAAATGGGCAAAAATATCCAATCTCCCACATGGGAAATAGGGTGGGATCATAACTCGCTGCCTTGCCATTTCCACTGGAAAATGGTTATCTTTTTCCCTTTTTCCCTTAGCAATTAATGCCACTACCCGAGAAAGAAGGAATTGATTATTTCAACAGGAAGGAGAAATGGTTACGGGGAAGCTTTTTTAATTCCTCGTAACCATTTCCCAAAGGAAAGTAATTGGAAGAAGTTTTGTTTCTTACTCGTTTAATTGATTTATTCGTGCTATTGCTAAACCGTTACAAAGAAGAAAACGAAGAATAACAGTATGTTGTCCACACAAGTTTTGAAAGGATTTTATTCTCATGCATTGGTCAAATTTGAGAAATCTTTGCTAAAATCATGACAACCGCACATCACATTGTGAAGGAGAAAGGACAAGCTTCACGTCAGAAAGAAGAGGAGATCATCCACACATTCACTCAAGAATCCAAATTTGAGAGTAAAAAAGGTGGAGAATAACAACAATTTCCATGCATTGGGCAGAGGGA
The DNA here is from genome assembly GCA_018340775.1 of Taxus wallichiana var. yunnanensis. Lineage (NCBI taxonomy): Eukaryota > Viridiplantae > Streptophyta > Pinopsida > Cupressales > Taxaceae > Taxus > Taxus wallichiana. Next base: position 524,882,013 of record CM031243.1, read on the forward strand.
ATTCTTCAATGCATGCTTTGAATAGATAAAAAAGAGTTAAAAATTTCTCCACGCAGACAATAAGGAAGCACATGCACTCAAAGAAAAGAGGATTCTCCAAACACTTTGACGCATTCATTTCAAGGAGGAAATATAACATCAAAAAGGCATTTGTTTTGTTTTCATCGAAAGGTCCACGTATTTTCTTAGAAAACATAACCTTGGCATCATTTTGAAAAACCCCGAACTATGCAGCGTGACGTAGCTAACAAATTCCATGCAGACAGAGATTTATGGTCAAATAAACAAGCTTGAGATTATTTCAATTGTCCACGCCAAAGACAAGGAGAAAGATAACAAAGCCACATAGGGTGAAGAAACACCATTCCACGCATTGGTAAAGAAAATACCAACCACACATTGGGAAACACATATCCCACATAGTTAAACAAAATAGCCCACACAAGCCCAAAAGTAAATTCCATGCATTCACCAACACATGCCACACATAGTTGTTAGAGAACAAAGTTCCCACGCATTTTGAGGAATTCAGTAGATCCACATAACCAAGAATTCTGACCACGTGGGAGAAAGGAAAGAGAACAATGAAAAAGTATTTGTTTTGTTAAACTAAACCCACGCCAATGATTAGGAAGGAGGGAGAACTCAACAAAAGAAAATAACAATCTTCTGCTCATTGGATAAGGTAAACAAATATTTTTTTGCATTCATCTAGTCATCTCCAACAAAGGAAATCAAGAAGACACACTATGGTGAAAAGAAGATTAAAATCCACGCAGAGGGTAAAGAAGAACAACTCAAATTAGGCAACGTGAAGCAAGGCAATTTTTTTAAAAAATAAATTGATCCGCGCAAGATATTAAAATTGAGATATTTTTAATTAAAAAATAAATATCATTGTTGTCGCCAGATTCGAAACTCGAGCTTAGTCTCGATATGTTGTATTGACATTTTTATTAAAAAAATTGGTAACTTTGATCGATTATTATTATTATTATTTAAAATAATAATAATAATAATAATAACATTAAAATGAGTTATATTCCTCTTGCATTAATAGTGGTTCGAGACTGAGACCCAACCTCGTTTGCATTGTTTTACATGCCTAAGTCATTTTTCTTTAAAATTTATAATGGCCGAAAAATCCAATAAATTTGCAGGGAAAATGAGGAAGCCAGTGGAGAAATCGAATAAGTTCTGTGCTCAAGTATGAATTCCAAGGAATCATCCCTCCCAGTTCTATCAAGTCAGCATACGACAATATCACCGATACAAATCTTGGTCACATCAATGTGCAATAATTTTGTGATCGGGTGAAAGTTGAAGGCAAAACCATATTCTCGAATAGGCTTTACCATAGCGGTCTACCCTAAAGAACGACATTTCTCGGTCTCGGTGTAATGCCTAGAGTCAAGTTATCACTGCATAGAGCAGAGCATTATGATCCCAAGAGATGAGGAATTTATAAAGATAATCACAAGCCTTTCCTCTTAATCACACCAGAGATCATTGAGGAATTACTTAGCATACCTGACTTCCCTGAGAATGTTAACATCACTCGAAAGTCAGCACAAGAATTTTGGGATGAAGAACCCCTCACGTGGAACAAGATGGTTAATAACAATTGGTTAGTGACTAAGAGGCCTCGAGTTGACCGGATTCCTAAGGATCTGTACGATTGAGTTCGTGGAGGAAATCGGGGACATGATCACTCTCCCGAGTCGAGCTTCGCCTACCCTCTCGCCAGGATTTTCCACCCATGGATGTATCAGTTTATCTGTATCATCCTTGCAAAAGAGAGTTTGTGGATTAGGCCACCATCATCAGTGATACCCTTCACAAACAATTGATCAAAGTGAAGATGACTGGATGTTTCTACATGACATCATACTTGACTTATGCAGTGGCTAGAAGAAAGCTATTTTCGGGCTCAAACGAAGGGAGTCATGGGTCCATCAAATAATGTCTTCCATTATTATCCGTAGCTAAGTTTCAAAAATAGCTCTCATCATTTTAGAAGAGTTAATGATGCATTCACCTTCCACATGATTCAAAACTCTGAATCGAATATAGAGGAAATATTCTCTAAAGAGGCCATGGATGTCATTTCCCAATGGGGAACATGGTTTATTCAATTTTCATCCTTTTCCTATATTCGCATGAGCGGCTTTTAATGGGTAATCCATGGAAGCTTCCTAAGTATGTCAGTGACAAGTGGGCATTAATGGAGCTTGCACGACAACTATTCCAAGTTCACTGTCTTCTCAGTGACAAGCATCATTCAGGAATTCATTTCCCAATCCAAATTGGGGAATACCAATGTCCAAATCTCTTCAGTGTACAACTCATGGAGAAAGAGTTTTCCCTCATCACTATTCATCCATATGTGAAGAGATTCCAGTTTGATATCAACGGATATATGCAGAAGATGTTTGGGGAAAAGTATCAACAAAACCCTACCATGGAAGATTTTTGGGTCTGCTTATTCCGATGAACATGAAGTGAGAAGGTGAGATTTTTCCCGCCTAACCCTTGCTTAGATCAAGGCCTTTCGCATAAAAACCCTCCAGATTCATTGGTGGATGATGATGAAGATGTTATTGATCCCTCATATGATGCAAATTGCTTTTACCCCATCACTACGAATCGATTAGACCATGTTGTCCTCTCAATTTTCCCCAATCTAATTTTGTGGAAATTGAGCCCCGATCATACTAAGGGGAAATTTTCAAAGTTAAGGTCCGTATTTAATCAGAAGGGACATGTGGCCTACGCTGAAAGTCAACAAATGAGGGGCATGGACTTTCTGGGGAAAGGTTGGAATTTTCCCCTTTCCAAAATAGCTAAATTATAAAAGTGAAACACACCCCGCAACCAACTTTCAAAGTGATGTCACGTGTCAAAGAATGAAATCGTAACAACGTGCCCGTGGAGGTTTTTGAGAATTCGAGCCTTTTGTTAAAAAAGTTTTTAAATGGCGATTTGAACCACATTTCCTCGCCACTCGCAGACGATGCCACATGTCCAAATTTTCATCGCGGAGTCATGGGGCAGAGCAAATTGAGAAAACATGCTTTTTCTCCCAAATGTCAAGAAATGTAAATTTTCTCCCCGTATCAAGACCGTCGTTGCTTGGATCTTGCCACGTGTAGGGTCCAAATTTGAAGGTAAAAGGGGGAAAAGATAGTTGAATGCCCTCTTCTAGTTTTTATCACCATTAACGAACCAAAACTCAGAAACACAAAAATGGATCATTCTCCTTTCTTTTCTTTTTTCCTTCTCGCTGCCCATCGTGAGATGGGTTTTGGAGCCGAATTGATAAGTTTAAAGAGGTGTAAAGTTTAATCATCAGAAAATAGATTTTATCGGGCATATGCGATAAAAGGGATAAAACTTATCGAATCACTGAAAGTGCTATGAAAGTGGTTAAAAGGTGGAAATGACAGACCACGTAAAGGAGAAAATAATGAGATGCCCTCGCTAAAGTAATCATGCTCGAACCGATTTAAATATTCACCTTTTTGAACCTTCGGTTTTCATGAGTGCGTTTGTTTCATGTCACTTTCCAAAAGCAAATCAGAATAAACATTATTCCTTTCGTATATTCTTTTCTTTGGGGCAAAGTATGGATTTATATGAATTGTTATAAATATATGGCTTTGCCACTGGAAAAGGGGATTCTGTTTTCGGGAAGGTTGTAAATTCTTAAGGAATTCAATACAAAAGTTCTTTCTTTCTTATTTTACTCTATTATATCTTTCTCTCTCTCACTTGATTCAATGGATCATTTATTTTGCATTCAATAGAAAATTTGTGTTCTGTCTATGTGAATCTTTAGAACTTAGTGTCTACTGATTTACGTTGGTGGTGAAGTAATTGATCCTTTTCTATATTTTCTTGGTTCAATGTGAGTAGGAGATACTTTGCTATCTATATTTCCCAAAAGCATTGTTATTTTCTTCCTTCTCCCGTCCCTTTATTCTTCCATTCCTTTGATTGATAATCTTTTAAGTATGAAAACATTCCGTAATATTAGGTCCAAACATCGAGAGTCAGATATCTTCGTACATTTGTTTTTCTTGCTTTCAATAAGGTAACCTCTCCCTTTAAAGATGAGGGGCTTGTTGTCCCTCGACCGTGGTTTCAACCCATGTTCCATTCCAAAACCCAAATGAGACCAAAAGAGATGAATTTTCTCTTGATAGCAAGAATCAACCGATTCTCAAAAGAAGCATATCTTGGTATGAAAGAGAACTTGCAAAGTTACAATTAATCCAAGATCATACCTCAAGATTACAAAAATTACCAACTTGAGGAGGTCTCTAATCAACCAAAGCTTCTTCTCAAACAACCTCTCGTACTATCTAGTCATATGTATCAAACAAGAAAAGAGTGGTTGTCAAAATCCACTTCATTAAAGAAGGTGTCATAAGGTGAAAAATCTAAGGGTCCTAGCCCCAGTGAAGGAAGGGAGCATGTATCAGGATTTTCCACTTCAAGTAGAGATTCTTCTACTCACATTGTTGATAGTTCTCAGAAGCTCATAACAAACAATCCTTAGCCATGCCTTGCACAAGAGTCCACTCAGTGCAAGTAGTCCAAATATCGAATGCTTTTGAACCCACAGTTCATGAGGAGATTTCTCAAAATATCCCTAATGATCAAGAGGTAGATATTGAGGTTATTTCTCCAGAAATTGAGGTCATGGAAAGGATTCTTGTAGAATCTAATGATGTTGAGAATAATGAGAATGTTGCTTCGAGCTCCAGGCTTCTATATGCGGAAGTAGTGAAGGATACTCCTTTTTGGGTTGATTATGAAATCAAGAAAAGGAAGATGGTTGTCAAGGCAATTGACATTGACTTGCATGCCCTTTTCAAGCTTTCAAATGATGTCATTCCCAATAAGCCTAAAGTGCTCTCCCGAATAATGGTGGATGATGACGGAAACAAATTTGCATGGATCTCTGTCATCCCATAAGTTGAAAAGAAGCATGATGCATGACATCCGATGATTGTGAAGTTTCTGACTTGACTTGGGAAGTCCACATTAGAAAGTGACATTACAATGGCCCAGATTCAATAGATATCATGCTAAAGAGGCTTGAGAAATATAAGTCTCATAACTCTTAACTCAAGGCTGACAAGAATCAATTGGTGGAATATGTTCAACATCTGATAAATCTCATATCATCCCCTTTCCCATTACCTCGATGCAGTGGCTGCCCTTGATGAAGAAACTCTCAATTTGTCAAAATAAATAAACACATTGGGCCATGTCACTAAATCTTGGCTTTCAAAGATTCTTGTTTTTGGTAAAGAGATGATCAAAACAATCGTTAAGCTCCATGAAGATATTAATGCATATCTTGATCCAATTCTTTCTTTCAAGGAAACTTTTTTTTCTAACATATCAAATTTGGATGAGATATTGCCTAGTCTACAGGAGATGACAAGTATGGAATCTTCAAATTTATCCATTGAAGGAATTCTTGAATTTGAATGTCGAGGGACACATTTTCTTTGGTGTCTGCATCTCAAATCAAGAAAGACACTTCTCGAGGATTCTATGATCCATTACGAGAGCGTATGTAATGAATCCTTCACTTCACTCGCCTTGATTCAGAATTCATAGCCGAGATCCTTTGTGATCTCAGAATGAGAAAATCATAAGTATTCATCGTAACACGTGAGGAGAAATTTTCACAATTGTTCTCAAGACATGTATACTCCCACCATCAATTTCTCTTCACTTCAATGGAACGTCAGATCAAATTAAAGAACTTGTTTGAGAATGTTCAAACAAAGATGGTCAATCTAAATGATATGCCATGTAGGATAATGGAATCAGCAGATATTTTGTGAGGCTATTCTTCAACCAAATGAACTCCGGAAGAATAAAATATGTTTGAACGTTGGGAAGGTTCATATCCTTTCAATCGGTGAAGGCAAAGCAGATCCTAATTTCACTAATGGGTCAAGGATATAGTTTTCTTGGTGTCTAACGAAGTGGAAGAGTTCCATTTCTCACATGATTGAGATAGGCAGACCCCAATTCAATAGATAAGGCACTGGTTTTTGTCATATGTTTTAAAAGTGGTATTTTAAAATGGTGTTATTATTTAACTCACTTTTGGAAAACTTTGGATAACTTAAGTGATTTCTATTTTTAGTTGCTTTTAATAAAGTTGGTTGAAAAAGTCAAAGTCACTTAAGATGCCTTTTTAATGTTCATGTAAAACACTAACTACTTTGTAACCAACTTTGGGTTATAAAAGAAATTCAAGGGATCATTTATAAGGGGTGACTTTGAGATAGAGAAGAAAATACTTTTTATGCAAGCTTTACTTCAAAGAAAGAAACTTTGTGTTCTTTTGAGAAGACATTATGGAGTTAATGAAATTTGAACTTTGTGTTCCATTCATTGTCTTTTATAACATTTGATGTTCTTATGTTCATTAGATGTTAGTGTTTGAATCTTCGCATGTAAATATTGTCTTGATATTATTGTCAACGATACTAATATGTTGTTCTATTTCACAACGATCAAGCTTTGATTATCTACTTGCTCATGTGTGTTCCTTTTACTCATTCTCATTTAGTTGATGCAAACTCCATTTTGTTTTTGTTATTTATTCATCGTTTCTTCGTGCAATATTAGATTATGCTTTTCCTAACTCTTACATGTTCCATCCATCCATTCCTTTCCATTCCTTTCCATTCCTTTCCTTCATTCCATTCCACTCCTCATTCACTTTTATTTCCATTGATGTTCCAAAACACCCCCATATAAAATTTTGAATGTACAGATGTAAATACAATTTTGGTTTTCAATAAAGGCAAATTTCACCTTCATCGAGTAGAGACTTTGTTCCCACAATGTCGCATGTCATTTGCATGCATGAAAATCCATATGCTAACAACCACACAAAGTGGATTACAAACATGGGACATCACTCGTGATGTCGCAAGACACACAAAGGCCATCGTGGCCACAAACAACAAAAAAGTGTGCACACCAAACACAGGCAAGGCCTGCATACAAGAAGCAAATAATGACAGACAAGTACTAACAAGCAAAAGAAGTAGTCATGAAAACATGTAATCCTGCAAAACAAGTGTTGCACATGGAACACCCATTAACATGTTAGAAAAATAACTAATATGTCCAAGTGTGAATAACCAAGTGATGTAAAGTGCCAACTACAAAATGAAACAATAACACCCGAAAGAGACGAATGTGATGCCCCTCAAAGGACTAAGGCAGAAGGTTAGAAGGTGAGCATTCATGTTGCAAGTGTAAAATATTTATATCTCATGATCTCAACTAAACAAAGACATGGACAATATGTGTGGATGATATAGATAATGACATAGAAGAAATAGTCTAACATGTGTAGTAAAGTGATCATGTAAAACACTAATAAACAAGAGTAAATGCCCCCAAGACAATGCAATATGTCAGGATGGATGGAATGGAATGTAAGATGAAATGATAGGATCCACGTGCCCCCGAGTGAATGGAGATGTATGCAATGAGGTTCATTTTGTTTTCCCCTCAACAGTCAAGAATGAACCGTAAACGAGAGTGTGTCATCGGGAAATGGTCAAATGTGTGTTGTGTGTCTAATGTGTTGTAATGAATATGTACATGTAGTGATGAAATGCGACCTAGCGACGGTGTGTGTTCGTGAACCCTATAGCCGAAGCATATATTACAACCAGATGAACTTATAAGTGATGATTTAGCCTAAGCATATATCACTATGAGATGAATGGATGAGTGATGATTTAGCCCTAAAATACAAAAATGAAATGATGGAGTGGTGATGTAACCTAAGGTGTATACCACTACAAAATGATATAATAGGTGATGATTTAGCCTAAAGCGTATGTCACTAGCCTAAGATCACATGATGAAAGGTCAAGGGTAAATGTGTGATGAGTGTAAGGTCCATTTGATTTGTAAACCCTCGACAATTGAGTATGGACTAAGGAACTAAAGTGCATCATAGGGTGGTGAGTGCAACACATAGAAGACAATGTAGTATATGTAATGATAAAAGATGACCATGTGATGAAGAGAATATGTAAAAACGTGGTGTGTAAAATGCAATGGTAGATGTGTAGAATGTATAAAATGTAATGTATAACGTGATGTAACATGTGTAGGTAGAATAATAATGTAATATGTAGGATGGAATGATGTTAGACTCGTATGTAATGAAGACGAGTATAGTATGTAGGAAAATGTATGACATGAAGATGCACAATGGATGATGTATGATATATGACTATGTATAGGATGTGAGGCAATATGTGTAAATAGTATAATAATGTATAATGCAAAATGCATAAGGTGAGGACTTAGTATAATGTATGATGTATGGATGTGGAAATGGTACAATGTTGTAGAAGAATGTGGAGAATGTATGGTGTATGGTTTATGGTGTATGGTGCGCGATGTGTGACTAGATGTGGTATGTAATGCCTAGAGTGTAGTGTGTGGGGTTCATGTGTAGTAAGCCCTCAACAGTCAAGTGTGAACCGAAGCACAAGAGTGTGTCATCGAGTAGTGACTATGCTAGAACGTGTGATGAGTATGCCTATATGCAAGGATATGAATGTATGATAATGCAAAGATGAGAGATGCACCTATGCTAATATGATAAGGGGGGATTGTGTGAGTGTTATTCCCCCAAGTGTACTATGATGATGGAGATCTATGCAGTGAAGCAAGAGGTGCCATGCCATCATGGGAGAGCGTTGTATGATGTCTTGATAAGAGTGATGTTAGGAAAATATATAGTTAGTGCTCCATTAGTAAAATATAATTACATGAAGTAATTATTATGTTGTAAGTATGTGTTAAGTAATGACTATTAGTTGTTATATAAAACAACAATAGTAATTATATTTGGTTAGTGAAAAAACAACTCACGTAAGTTAGTGAGTTGTTATAAATTACTCCCTATTATTTAGGAAGTCTATTTCTATATATATGGATGTATATGCATCAAAGAATATTGAATATCAATACGTAGAATTATTGTTGTGCAAATACACTATCACACCATCATTCGGTATCGTTAGCAATAATCTGCATGCGAGTCTCTACTAGATTTTAGATTATTCATTCAAAAGATTAAGTACGTATTCGGAACGACTCATCACAAGCATTAGAGGAAGCTAATTCCAGGAGTTCCCCTACGTGATAGGCATTATATTATTGAATTTTTTTACATCCTCACGCATCTCGAATGAATGTGAATCTACATTGTTTCTCATTTCTTGACATTGCAACAATTTGATTTATTCATCACATGAGCAAGTGTCAAAGAGAAATATTCTCGACTCTAACAAGCTCTTACACTATAGTGCTCTCAAATCATGCACATATTCCACCATTATTTTCTTCTGATCTACCAAGAGATGTGAACGACATTTTCCAACATGAGTTTGATCTGCTACGTGGCCAATATTGATTGATGATCATCTGCTAGAGCATGAAGTTTGCTCCACCATTTTTAAAGCTCATATATATTTGACGGCTCAATGTATTGTAAATTTGATACATTTTTCACTCTGCCACTAAGCTTTATCGTACAACAATCAGTATGCAGCTCTCTTCGCTTCAAGATCCTCAAATCTGTCAGAGACCCAAAATGTGTCGACTTCCACTTCAGCATAAAAGTATGGAAAATTCATCGAGCTATCGACGATGCACTTAAATGTTTACAAAGCAAGTCAAAACTCACTCAACTTACTTGAGTCAAGCATGCAAAGTTTTCTTTAATAGGTTGTTAAAGTTTTTAAGGTTTATATCAAATGGTTTTAGTTTAAATGAGTCATTTAAGTATTAGAATATAAGTTTGTTTAAAGTGTTATCTTGTTAGTCTTTTGTCCTCCGTAGTCTAGGCATTTTTCTATCCTACGTAAACGGTTTTTCTTATTATTAAATTTGTTTATCGATGTTAGGAGACATTCAAGTCAGTGATATTAAATGTCATGTGTCCTCCATGTGTCTAAGTGAAAAAATAAAATAAAATTATTGAGAGTTATGTCATAATAGTTAATTTGGGTATTAATTATAGGTTGTCAAAATTGTCAATATCGATATTGTCATTTGTTTTGAGTCAATTAGATCATCGAGGGTTGTGTTAATAGTCAATTAGTGTCATTTAGGTGATTACTAGGAAAATTTTCAAATTTGTAAAAATAAAGAAATTTTTCCTCACGAACGCATTTTTACTAATGAACCTAACGCTCAATTTAGGCATGTAATCGAGTTTCAAATTCACATTCCGTTGAAATAGTAGCGTCATACTAGAGGATGGAGGAAAATGGAGGTTGGAGGTAATTTAATGACCTCTCGTCAATTGCCAACAACGGCCACACCGATGATTTGGTGGAATTTTTTTCGCTTGTGTGTTTGCTTCAGCCAGAGTGTTCCTATTTTCAATAAGTGGAAATTTCACATATTAGGGGGAACATGATCCCATGATCTAATGTTCCATTTCTATTATGTCATTTTTCTATGTATGTGCATTTGAGCAAATCCTCCAATTTCAAGATAATTTCCTATGTTATTCTCAAAGTGAGATGTGATGAGGGCTGAGATTAATACTTGGCATATCATGATGTGGTCATTAGGTAAACCACTTCAAAACCTTCATTTTGGTTTGTGGTAAACCAATAGAAAACCACCATTCTTTGGTCATTGGTAATCCATTCTCAAAACCATCACTTTGTGGTTTTTGGTAAACCAATCGCAAAAACCACCATTCTCGGTTTTGGTCAACCATTTATAAAACCATCCTTCGAGGTTTGTGATCATCCCGTGAAAATCACCATATCATAGAACATGCAAGTATAGGTAGGCATGTTTTCCTGCTGTTCGCACTAAGGGGGATGTTAGGAAAATATATAGTCAAGGTTCTATTAGTAAATTATAATTACGTGAAGTAATTATTATGTCAGTAAGTATGTGTTAGAATTGTTATTAAAGAAGTTATATATAAACAACAATAACACTTAGATTTGGTTTGGTGTAAAGTTAGGGAAACAACTCACATAAGTTAGTGAGTTGTTATAGCTTTACTTCCTATTATTTAGAAGTCTATTTCCTATATATATGGATGTATCTCAGATCAAAGAATATTGAATATCGATACAAGAGAATTATCATTTTCGTAAATTTTTTTACCGACTCATTCAAGTGAGTGCCAACACAATGGTAGTCAAGTAAAGTCCGGACCATGTGATAAAGTTGGAGCTCCTGCATTTTAAATGTGCTTTCACTCATCAAAATAAAGAGTCATGCTTGCTTCAACAAAAGTGATTGGATGCAAAGTGGAGTAGATGGGGAGGAATATTGGAATGGTGGTAGTTTTCTCTATGGTGGTATCAAGACGCTGCACGAGGTAAGACTGATAGAGAAGAAGGTCAGATCGATTACAGGAGGTGGTAATGTGGTTCACTTGGTGAGATTGTAGATGACTCAAGTAGGAGGCGGTGTTGAATTAATTTTGAGGGACCATCGCTTAGAGGTGGTTGACTTTATTATGTAGGATCCCGAGTTACGTTGGTCTCGATGCTCATTAATATAGATGGATCGATTTAGAACCCAATGGGATTCATTATTTGTATTAGAATGTTGTTCAACAAATGAGAGAAAACCTTGTCAGTATTGAGGTACTTGATACTGTCAGTAAAACATAACAATCATTATCATTATGTCCATCGATCTTGATAACATCAGTAATACGAAGACCTTATACTTTCAAACCATATGAGGATAACCATGAGTAGGTGGTAAGTTAATGATTCTATTAGTGATGAATTATGGAAGAATATATCGGGTGCTTAACATTAGATTAAATGTGATAGGTGGGAGTGGTACGACTTCAGGTTCACTAATACGAGCACACGGGAAGACGTAAGATGATTATGTAAAGAAGAACAATTTTGAGCTTGAGAAGTATCCTTAAGCTCGCTTGAATTTTAGATTTAAGAGATGTGATCGCTGGATTTCATAACCTAACATTTATCTTAAATAAAGAATGAAGAGCTTGAATTGATTTGTAAAGGGGTAGATCGATTGATAATTGGTCATGAAGTCCTCAAAAAGGTGACTTAAAAATAATATCAATTTGCAGCTAGATATATGGGTACAAGATGGGTGCATTTGAATAAATCAAGCAAAGAGACTTGATAGACATTAGAATCCATGATAGAAAAGATTGAGAAAAGCCATGTAACGAAGGTGGATTCAAGGTCGGGTTCACCAAAATGATTAACTAAAATTAACTAACTATGTAGTGTGGGGATAGTTAATCTAAGCTATGAACAATTGTAATAAAGTAAATAAATACAATAAATGAAGTATGTAAATGATCTAAGTAACTATGTAAAAGGAAATGCTAACCCTAATGTGCAAGAAGGAAGAGGAAAACTCAAATTAATAATAGAAATGCTCAGAGATGGTGTCACACTAGTTGAAGACTGGAAAATACAAAGCAGAGAACAATCATGCATAAGTCTTGAAAAGGGTGGATTTGGAGGATCTAGCTGATTGAGCACCCGAGGGGACCGGGTGCCTACGAGTGCTTTGGTCTACAATTCAACACCTGGTCACCTGTGCAAAAAGCTTAAAATGATCTTCATAGGATTGGAGGTGATCTGAACCCTCGCTGTATCGATCGATTTGATTTGTTGTGCTCTTAAAATGTCAATACTGGTAATAATCCAAGATGAAAGAAATACCTTGCAAGACCTCAAAACGAAGCATCAAACCCTAATAAATAAAAGCATATGAGGGGTCGATCTGACCTCACTGCCATAATGGTGGACTTACTAACCGAGTGTTTCACTATATCTTGCACCCATGTAGTTCTATGTGCAAGTGTGTGAACATGCCCTAGGTTTCTCTTGTGCCACCACACTTTGTAGAAGTAGCGAGAAATAACTATGTGTAGAAAATGTAATAGAATGTGTGTATGGAATATAATAGAATCCCTCCCTCTATGAAGTGTGATGCAAGATGTCCTAGCCTTCATGGGCTCGATGATGGAGCTATGTAGATGTAAGTGATTTCCAATGGCATAGACGATGCAACTCTAGATGAGTGATAGTAGTAATTGATGTTAGGCTTTTCATTATGGTCTCATAACTTTATATTTATTGGGTTCTCTTTATCTAATTTCATAATTAACCCCAAAATGTCTCGACCACCAAAAAGATAAAGATGTTAAATAGTTGAAAGAGCCCAAAAAGTGTGATGATGTAAGTTGATCAGGAATATGGGTGTAAGAGGCTCTGTGAATGAAAAATAAAATAAAACAAGATGGCCAAAAGATGGGGTTAATTAGTACTTTCTTCACTCAAGAACCTTCTAAATAAGTAGATATGAGACGAAGATAAATAATGTCTAAAGTGCATGATTTTCAGTGACTATGGTTTGCCAAAGACAACTATATTATGTGAATGTGATCATTTCAAGGGCAAGTGAGTCTTTCAAAATATAATGATAACCCCACCACCCTTTAACATAATAATGTTAGCAACGAGGCCCTCATAATGATTAGTTTCATGTCTAAATATGCAATTATAGTCACAAAAGGGGTTAACTAGTAACCGAGATAACGTAGTGGTATATCAATGTTGTGTGAGAATGGATCTAACAAGATATATAATAACTCGTGGGGGGTATCAAATTATGTTAGAATGGAGATAAAACTAACAACCAATATAAGATCAAGTGTATTAACAACATGTCAGAAAGGATCAAATGTATCATGAGAATCCAAGGTAGTAGTGGAGAAGTGTTAGATGTAGAGATTTGAGCCAGAATGTCCAAGACTAGTGGAGACAAATAAAGTATGAAACATAGTAATCATTATCATCTATGTGATTAAAATTTATTTGCATGTAAGTTATCATCATTAAGCATAATAATGTCTACATCATTATCCTAGAGGAATAATATTCAACATTTTCATGTCAATTATTAATGAGCCAATAGACAGCAAGAGAGACAAAACTTTAATAGAGAGCAAAAATAATATATAAAGATTGGGATTATTCCAACAATAGTGGCAGCGAAGTGGTATTATCATGGTTGTGACCAAATTTTCCCACAACATAGGTGGCAATGTTTCCATAGGGATAAAGTTGTTTGAGGAGTAGTAATAAACACGATGTACCATGTAAGAAGAAATGTTAGCCTTACAATATTCTGAAAGGATATGGATCAACAACAATTGTATATTCACATTTGCAATGTACGAATCTTGAGTCATCGATGTACTTATGGATGATAACATGATAACATGTAATCAAGGATGACCCAATAGAGATCAAATGCAAATCTATATCCACAATATAAATTATAGTGGGAAACATCTTAGATCGGTGACGATGAGGTCAAGAGTAATAGTGTCTAATGTGGAGAAGTCGACGTTATTAAAGCCTCTTATAAGTGATTAATAGTCTTTCAAATGTGTTTAAAAACACCCATTTTACGAAGAAATGAATTACACGATTAAGGCCAATTTATTGTTGATTAAGACATGTTTAATGAGAAAACCATGGATTTTTTGTCAGCAATAAGAAGAGGTGACGTGGGTCACCACCAAGTGGTGATGGATATTGGTCGACTAAAAGTGATGGCCTTATCCATAGCTTTGAATGTGTCCATAATAGATGCAAAAGCAAAAATTGAGTAGAGCAGATAATATAACAAATTATGAAGTGACATATAAGATGTCCTTATGTATAAGTGTCTTTGTGGTAATTCAACAAGAGATATTTTAGCGTGTGTATTAAGGAATTTGATTTAATATGTGAAACCATTTAGAGGGAGCATTAGGCTTAAATAATAGGAACCATGGGCGTGCAAATAATGTTGGTCGCTTTCAATAATTTGTTTCAAGATGATAAGTCGTGACAACATTTACTTCACTTAGTCATAGGCTGTGAGGAAAATCAAGGTGGATGTCATTGATACGAGGAATATATTAATATTGTATATCAACATATGTGGGATTCATATTAATCATAAAACAAGTAAAATCATTAAAACCCTTCATTAGATAAGGCACTGGCATAGACTTTAAGAGAGGGATGATAACCCATACCTCTAAATTAGAAAAGGGGGCCCTTAGGTCTAATGGGTAAAGGATGAACATAAAAGTTCAAGGAAGAGGCGTACTTCAACATATAAGAGAGGATCCCAATAATTTCTTATGATTAAACCTTAGAGCCACTAGGGTCGAACAATAAATTTGATATAAGAGCCGGGTTCACTAATTTTTCAGCACTCCTAATTAAATTTATAAAGTATAAAAGGGTATATGTGTTATGGTAATACACAAAGATAAATATGATGCAAGGGTTTATAACATGTATACAATTATGATCTAATTAACTTCTAACAACAAGCATTCATAATCAAAATAATGCACTCATACATGTAACAAGTGATATCATGATAAGCGATCTTCTCAAATACACAAGAGGGATATAATTAGTCAGACAAGACACATCAGGCAGATGATCTAGATGTGCAAGATAGTGGAATATGCTAATATGGAATCAGTGATATACTTTAGTTAAAGTTTTTTCAACTAAAAATCCCAACATGGGTAGGACCGTATAACTTATATACTAGTCCATACATGATCCGTATAACTCGATTTGAATTATATGATCTCAACCCTTTGATAAGATGGATCTCAGAATTTTATGTGTATTTCACTTGCCTAGTAATGATCTTCTCAGATAAGCTCCTCTCGTTATTACAAAAGTTTAGATGACCTTTACAATCACCTACAAAAAGTGGAACCCTAACAACTCGGGCAAAACCCTTCATCGTAGCATTAACAAAAAAAAAGAAAACATATGTGTGTGTCTTTCCTGAGGCTAGACATCACCCTTGTTCAAACTCCCAATCAATAAACAATCCAAATGTTACATACATGCCCTTATATTGCAGGATCAATCCTCAGTGGTAGCTCTTCAGTGGTCATGAAAGTGTGAATAGCTAACAAACCCCTAAAGGTGCCCTCAGCTGGTTCTTTAACACCAAGACAATGAGCTAAATATATAGTATAGAATGTACCCAATATGGTAGTGGTGATATGTGGTGTGCTTTAGCTATGTGACCTAACCCTTATCATGATTAAAACCTCTCAAGTAATGCTTGTGAGTGACTTTTCTCCTACTAAAACATGACTTCAGATCATGCATTTACATACTTAGAAATGGAGGAAGAGACTTTTGACCTACGTTGAGTGATTTATACTTATAATAGGGATTTATCTAGATGATGAGAAACTCGATTTGGGTAGGTTTAGGAACCTGGTGAATGCATCAGGAAAGATATTCGTAATAATAACTTTCGTAAGAAGCAGTGCCAAGTGAGTTATAAAGTGATGTTAACTTGCTTTTATAGCCTTCCATAGGTGAAATTTATTTCTATCAAGGCCTCATCCTATTAAAGTGAAATGACCTAAACAAGAAATTGAAATTGAATTTAGAGTCTAGCTGAATGGTGAAGAGGTGGGACCACTTGCAGTTTGAGCCTAAGACTCGACCCTATATCCCAACCCTTCCACACATTTTCAAACTAGAGGGATGAAACTCAAAGCTAAATGTCCAGTGTCATGATTATATGATGTTTAATGTCATTTGATCAAATAATGATTATTATAATTAATGAAAAATGATAATGTAAAGATAAGTGAGTTATAAAAGAGATAGAGAGATGCGAAGATAGGATTTCAATGTGAGAATTTTTCTTATAAAAGGAACACTGGTCAAAGTCGAATCAGCACAAGGACAAGTGAATATAATTTAGTGTTTACACTTATATCCTTAGTCAAGTGATTTGTGTGCACCAACAAAGCTTAAAACACATTATCCTACTCTCTCCTAAGACTTACACAATACATCACAAATTCTATTACGCTTACTTTCAAAGCCTACAAGACCGGTCTCAATATTCATATACATCTTATGCCCTCACAAGTCAGACTCCTCTCCAAATTTCCATTCGTAATGTTCCACCTCCCTGTATAATAACCATATACGTGAACATAAATCATTATATGGTTATATCTATTTCAGCAAACTACCAATGAGTAAGAGTTTTCTTGGATGTTTATATCGTATTCCAATCTCTCCTACTTAGCCTTAATACAAAAATACATCATGTGGAATGGTATAAAGAAAGTTAAACACACCCATTACTCACTTCCGGGGTCACTACTTGGCACATACTTCTGATGATTACAAGGACTACTTCTGTATTCTTATCCAAATCTTAAGCAAAACTACCCTAAACTTCCCGACTCAAGAACAAACATCAACAAAAATCCATAAGATGTTCAAGCTTTCATACTTTCTGGGACGAGCAGTACCATCGCATGCCAAGTCAATAAGCAATATCAAATTCAAATCAAGAACTATGGCAACCATCGCATATCAACACACTTCAAATGGATCTAATCTTGCAAATATTTATCTTTAAGCACTTTATTTCAACACTCATCGCAATGGGTACATCCAAGGCATACCTAAATACTAAGTGCATATTAGTAAGAAAGCTAATGAGACATGTTGATGGAAATCATACTTGCAAATAATCTAGACTTCGCATTCACTCTTACAGTGCACCAGAAAGCCGACATAAACATGGAATTCGAGCCCTTCACTGCGTGAAATATAGTGTGGATTGCTTTCACCATAATCAACAAGGGTTTTCGATGGCAATGGAAGTCCAACTCAACCATATAAAAACCCTTTTTTGTTATTTTGGCAAAATATTATGTCAGAGGAAAATATAATTCTTTTCGTTAACAATGCGTGGGGCAAAGTCCTCCTATCATGAGGAGTGTGTCCTTTATCAAAGCCAAAATGAACAAAAAGAATATGTACAATATTTATAATAACTCAGAGGGGGTGGGATTTACTTCTAAGGAAAGAAATAAGTCAGAAAGGAGATAAGAAAGGAATGTAGAATTTAGAGAGATAAAGAAGGAAAGGAAAATCACATTTTGAATAAGTAAACGTAAAGCTTATTTTAGTTTACAAATAGATCATTTTAATATAAGAAACACTTCTAATAAGGATTTTACATGCATGAAAGAATGAAGAAGGATAAACACATGACATAAGAACACATGTTATCAAGTAAAGAAACCACATCACAAAGTTCAATAAATCTCTTTTATTTCTTTTCGCAAATATGAACACAACGTCATATACTTTCCTCTTCAGAGCAAGATTTTACAAAAATTACGAGCAACATAAAGTTCCATCTCAATATTATCTCTAAAGAAATACATATTAGAAGTCACTTCAAGTAGCTTCATCCAATAAGTAAAGTCTCCAATTAAGAGTAATCCATAATGATTTACAAACAAATATTAATATGAGAGATATCCCTATTTTCACCTACACGTAAGTCAACATGTCAATTTTCCTATAACAAAATCTTACAAACACAAAGTCAATTTTTATAACATTAATTATAAGCACGTGAATTACTTTAAGTCATTTTACAATGCAAGATGAGAACTGCTAAATTTGATGTGCACTTTTACACAATAAAGTGATATTTTATATACATGAAAATACACATTTAAAGAATTACAAAATTGAATTCCGATAATATACAACTACAAATAAGGATTTCCCTGCACATCTTCTTCATAATCATCTCCTTCCTTCCACCCTGGCATGACCTTCGACCGCTACGCTACAGCTCGAATAATTATTATTTTCCTTTTTGGTTTCAGAGCGGGGTCTGGGAGCAACCCCGAACACTTTGATTTTCTTCTTCTTAGTGCTAAATATTTGCATTTTATGATTCAAGAGTCAACATTCACATTAAAGTCAATGTGAAAATGTGTGTCGCACACTCTTAAACCCCGAGTGCACACTAAAGCCTTCTGAATTCGGAAATGGAGGTCCAATCGCACCGCACTTTTTGTTTAAAAGTGCAATGGAAGTCTAAAACCCGAAATGCACTCGGGTCAAGACCACAATGGGATCATAACTTGACGATTGCACCCGTATGAAAAAGTGAAAGTTCACTCAAACTTTAAAAGTTTAAAATATACTATGTAAAAGCACAAATCAAACTTCTAACTCTCGATTACACTTCGCGGCAAAAAGTGTAAAAGCGCATCATCGTGCTTTAAAATTATGAAATTCACTACCATGCATGTAAGAATGTAGACTCTTAGGAACTCTAATCGCACTTGCACCTAAAAAGCGTAGTGGCACATTTGGGTCTCCAAAAAGTCTGAAATACACCATGCGGCGTGCAAATCAAATCCAGGTAACTGATCAAGATCAGCATTTCTCGCACTAAAGTGCAAAAGTGCATCAAGACTGTATGGCGAAATACGCTACATAAGTGTAAATCAAAATTAGAACTCCACCGAGACTTCAGACATACACTCTGTCACAAGTAGTTACTGAGGTTCAAAGGCCGATTTGGCCTTTTCTCGGGGACAACATTTAGATGAATTTCAACTGAATTTGATCGATCGCTACTAAATTTTTCGAAGTGGGACTCCAATTTTTGCCCGAGTTTAAATTTGTGATACCAATTACCTAATTACAGTAATAAGTGGCTCTATAAAAAAGTAGGGTTTTGATAATTATCTCAACACGCATGAGAGTGTTTTCAAATACGTGAAAGTATACGTAAAGCATAAAAACAAAGACGGGGCAACCTAAATTTGACATAAAAGGTCAAAGCAGCTGTAGGATACTACCGGGCAGAAGGGGACATTACCGTTTTACTTTAGTATTCGAACTCGATGTGGAGTGTCTCCGAGGGTTTCAATACCGCATTTCAAAGACGTAATTACCTATAACTCGGCTACATGGCTTATTCGATCTCAGTTTCGTATCTCAGATCGGTCAAAAACATTAGAAACGATAAGGAGCATGCCTTCTTTTTATGTTTTACTATATTTAACATGTGTTTAGTTTGATGTGAATAATTATTTCCAAATTACTATATGCTCTAAATAAGGGTAATGGTATCAATGCTTAAATTAATTCTATTCAATTTAAATATTCATATAGATTCTAGCATTCCAACTCCTAATTCACATCCATTTCTCCTACTATAAAATAACCTAAAAAATTTTAAACACCTTTTTATGGTTTTGTCCCTGGCGCATGCTATGCGGAGCTAGATTCTTTATCTCTTTCAACATTTCCAACTTCGAGCCATTTATCACACTTCGACCTTTTCATGGATTCTTTTCAGTATTAACTCTGTTTATAATTCTTTTAAAGGCTATTATTGCCTTTTTAATCATGGAAAATAGAAATTTTCAATGTATCTCACAACATTTTAAGACTAATGAGAAGATCTTCGTCATATTCGTATTATGGTGCTCGGCAAGCCGATAGCGGCCTGACTTTTCAATATAGCAATCGAAATCACACACTG